>CM069136.1:112744513-113944513 GCA_035221665.1 Okamejei kenojei
CCCCCCCCCCCCCCCCATCCCCCACCCCCCCCCTCCCCCCACACCCCCCCCCCCTCCCCCCCCCCCTCCCCACACCCAAAAAAGGGGGCAAGTGGTCACAGGCAAGCCCCAAACACTGCAACAGTTGCAAGAACTGCAAAGACAAGATGCTGCATTAAAACTAAGTGATACACAAAAATGCTGAGTAACCCAGCGAAACGGTAGATTAGATGGCAGCTTTAAAACGCATTAAAGACACAAAAACGCGGAGTAACTCAGCGGGACAGCAGCATCTCGGAGAGGAGGAGTGGGAAGGGTTTTGGGTCGCGACCCCCTTTCCTTCTGCCAGTCCTCACTGATTTGCCGCCCTCGCGGCGTTTCTGTGTCTCACCTTCGTTTTAAAAAAACCAGCATCTATCTGACAGTCTGTCCGTCGTTCTCACCGCCGAGTTACACCAGTGTTGAGCTCCCAGCAACTATATCGTTATGGACGTAATTTTTATTTTATTTTGGTTGTTCCGACGAATAAACGACTGCATTGAATAGCTTTAATTATGGAATTAAAACAAACAAACAAAAAAAAAAATAAAACCCGCTTTTCTTGCTCTCGAAACTAATCTTTCCTCCAAATGCATTTTCATTCTAAACATGCAACGTTTGCCCCTGTGGTGTGCTCTCTGGGTTTGGCACACCCACCAAGCCGGCGCTTGGCAATGTCACTGGGAAGGGCGGGGGAACTTGTGTAAAACCGGCATGCTGCTTCCAACAGACACATGGGCAAGGGGGGAGAGTCGGGGAAAAATGAGTTGGGAGTGGAGGGGAAACGGTACAGGGAGAGTGGGTACAGGGGGAGAAGGCCATGGAGGGGAGAAGGGGGAGAGGGGAGGGAGGGAAGGGGGGTGTGGAGGGGAGAGGGAGGGGACGAGCATGGAGGGGAAGGGGGGGGGAGTGGGTTTTAGGGTAGTAGGGTCTAGGGAGGATGGTCGGTGAGCCGGGTGATTGGGCCGTTGCTCTTTCGGGATCTGGGGTGCGGGGCTCGAGTATGTGGCGGCCGCTCGTTTCTTGCCTGCTGGGCTTGCGTCCAGGTTCTTGGCTCTTTGTGTTTCTGGTTGCTTGGCCCGGCCATATGTTGTTGGCGCGTGTTGTGTGTATTAGGCGGTGCTCGGTTGATAAGTCGATTTTCTGTTATAGTTTCTTTCTCTTTGTCTTTCCGGTGCTGATGTTGAGCGGGGGCTTGTCTCTTTGAGCCGCGCCCCGCCAAATATATAATCAAAACAACTCAGCTGGACAGTCTGCGAACACCTCTGATAAAAAGCCTTGGATACCAGAGGGTGGGGTCCTTCAACGGAGCATTACAGCCCGGTACAATAACATCATTTAAAACATTTGTTCCGGCACAAGGAAAGGCAAGGTTAGAGGATATGAACCAAAAGCAGTCAGATGTTACTGGTGAATATGGGGCAACAAGTTAGCATAGGGAAGTTGGCTAGGGGGCATTACCGTGCTATATGACAGAGGATCACTACAGCCTGGTTTGCCCGCGCATTTGTGCCAGGTTCTGAGGCTTAATCTTCAAATCACCGTTTCCTCCCGTCGACCACTGTAACAGTTCGTTCATTTAAAGCAATGATGAACTTATCACAAAGCCTTGCTTGTCGAGAGAAGGCTGCTGAGGTTTGGAAAGTCCGTCCAACTTTTCCAGTCTTGTTACGAATTGCTGTAGTCAAAAGGCATGTTGGCCTTCATAACAAGAGGATTTCGAGTACGGAGTAAAGATTGTTCTTCTGCAGATGTATATGCTCTGGTGGGACCAACATCTGGAGTTTGCGTACAGTTTGATCTCCTAAATTGAGAAGACATCCTTGAGATTGTCTTTCCTCAGATTAGGAACCAAACTGTACGCAATACACCAGGTTTGGCCTCACTGAGACTCCGTTCAACAGCAGTAGAACCTCCCTGCTCTTGTACTCAAATCTTTTGCAGAATGCCAACATATACCATTTGCAGAGAATAGACTGAACTTGATTCCCGTGTTTTAACGTTATAGAAATAAATTTAGGAATTTTTTTGTGATATTGTGGTCACTGAAACTGTAAACAAACATCACGAAATGGATACACAAAGAACGGCAAGTCTGGCTTTACAAATAAAACCCACAAAGTGGATATCTCACGGTCAGGCAAGCATTTCTGGAGGACATGGAAAGCTGTAGATCCTCAGATCGTAGAAGGGTATCAACCCAAAACATCACCTAGCTATGTCCTCCATACTCAGAATTACTGCATGCAATTTGTGTTTTGTTTTTTTACCCCACACAAAAATGGAACTAATCTCATAAGACGGTGATAAGATGTCCTACTGACATGAGCAACACATCCTGGACACTCCATCCAGAAGCAGTGAGAGAGATTGAGTAGGGGGGGGGGGAGGGGGGGGGGTACCCGTACTTTAAAACATTCAATGCTGCAAAATTTACAGAGAACAGAAATTTCAACAAAATGCTCCTCATATCACAGATGAGAACAAAACCGACTACAAATTAATGGATTGAGCTGATGAATGACGGTGTCCCAAATGCGAGAGATTTCAGGCTGTACAAACAGTTTGCAATGCAGAGAAAAAATGCTTGCCATTTCCATAGCAACTTTTCCGCATTCCATAACAAAATACTGGTCTCCTGATCTTGAGGAAGGACATTCTTGCCATAGAGGGGTACAGAGAGTTCACCAGACTGATTCCTGGGATCATGACTCCATATGAGGAAAGACCTGGATAAGACGTGCTGTACTCGCTAGAATTTTAGAAAGATTGAGGGGATCTAATAGAAACTTAACAAAATTCTTAAAGGGGTTGGACAGCTAGATGCCAGAAGATTGTTCCCGATGTTGGGAAGCCATAAACAAGGGTCACAGTTTCAGGATAGAGGGGGAAGTCTTCTAGGACCGAGATAGAAAAACATTTTCCACACAAGAGTGGGTGACTCATGAATTCTCTGCCACAGAGTGGTAGTTTGAGGCCAGTTCATTGGCTGTATTTAAGAGGGAAGTTAGATGTGCCCTTGTGGCTAAAGGAGCAGGGGTATGGAGAGAGGCTGGTAAACGGGATACTGAGTTGGATATCAGACGTGATCATATTGAATCGGTGCAGGCTCGAAGGGCCAATGGCCGCCTCCGCAAGCTATTTTCTTCTATTTTTTCAATTCCAGATAGAACGCCTTTCTGAAAAAAATGTACTTAACTAAATTCTCCCGTTCTGCAAAGTAAAGCTATGGAACTTGGTAACAACCACCTCAGGAAAGACAAGAGCATCATTTACAAGACAGACTCCATATAAGACAGATCTCATCAAGAACTTCACATGGGAAAGAATTAGACTTGAAATTTTATAACCAAAATTTCTTTGAAAGGGGACCTCAGCCTGTCACTGTCTGACTCATAGAGGTACAAAATACTTGAAATGAGTCACTGCCTACTCAGGGACACGGTGAAAAAGATGTAGAGAGCGCCCTTGCATTCGGAATTAAAAATGGGAAGTCTTCGATCGATATGCAGTGCTCAAAATAGAGCACATCAGGAAGAACTGTTATGCTCGTGAATTATAATTCTTTTTTTTTTAAATGGACACCTATAATGACAATATCCTATTTATTCAAACATAACCAAACAAAATTTATGATTATACAAATGATTATACAAAGAGCAGAGGAAAAAAGATCTGGAAGGCTGCTATTTTTAAGATTCATGACATTTCCACAAAGTATGTCATCATATTGTCTCATGCTTTGAATGCCGGAAAAATAAATACAGGTCCGCCCCAGCTTCCAAACGCCTAATTTATGCCCATACAGCCCATACAAATGAACATTGGGAGACCAGAGAGATGGATTTGCTGGCTGCTGCGGAACTGCAAGGATCTTCTTCCAGGGTGTGAACTGTCTTTGCGACAGCATCAGAATGGTTAAATAGCGTGACCAAAAAACCCTCATTTTAATTACACGGCAATTTTCAGGACGATCTCACCCTCGTCTGTGTACACGGACAGATCCACGGACAGATTCATCCTCAGCTGTTGTCATGCAACCTGAAAACATCTAAACCAACAATAATCCTTCCAAACCAATCAACGGACTGCTTTTAGAGAGCTTCCATAGCTACTTTCTACTTCATTTGCAGACACCTTGGATTATCTTTACTGGACTTTATCTCGCACTAAACGTTTATTCCCTTCATAATGTTCTGTTCGCAGTAACGGCTCCAATTGTAATCATGTGTTTGTCCTAATGGAATCTCTTCTCTCTTCCAGAGATTCTGCCAGTTTTCCGCTGAGTAACTTCCAGCCTTTGTGGTCTATTTTTTGGTTGAAATCCAGCATGTGCTTTCCTCCTTCCGACACTAAACGTTGCCCTTGGTTTCGATGTTTTTGTTTAAGACACATTGCCAGGCCGCCACCATTCTGATTTGGGTTATGGACAATTCGCAGGAATGGAACCACGTCATAACATGCAGAGGTCCTGCTTAAACATAGAAACATAGAAATTAGGTGCAGGAGCAGGCCATTTGGCCCTTCGAGCCTGCACCGTCATTCAATATGATCATGGCTGATCATCCAACTCAGTATCCCGTACCTGCCTTCTCTCCATACCCCCCGATCCCTTGGTACCACAAGGGGCCACATCTAACTCCCTCTAAAATATACCAACGAGATGGCCTCAACTACCTTCTGTGGCAGAGAATTCTCACAGATACACCACTCTCCGTTGAAAAACGATTTTCTCATCTCGCCTAAAAGATCTTCCCCATTATCCTTAAACTGTGACCCCTTGTCCTGGACTTCCCCCAAACTCGGGAACAATCTTCCAGCATCAGACTGTCCAACCCATTAAGTGTGTATGACTCTCACCTCAGATTCTGAAAGTATTCGGGTCAACCCCTACTGTAGAATATGGGCACAAATGCGTAGGAAGGACCTGCAGATGCAGTTTTACACTGCAGATAGACACAAAATGCTGGAGTCAGCAGTCAGGCAGCATCTCTGGAGAAAGGAACAGGTGAGGTTTCGGTCCGTCTTGTGCAAGTCTAAGAAGTCTCCGACCTGACCGACACCGTTCTGGCCACACACTCATCTCCCCGCCTACCTTCAGGTAAAAGGTACAGGAGGACACATGACAAAAACTCTTGAATCTGGAATTCCCTGTTCACCAGAGATGCCTTTTTTAAAATTTTCACAAATAACTTTATTTAAATGATAAATATAATACAATACATGAACCTTGCGGAAAGCATCCGACAATTATCGGAGGCCTGTACAAATTGAACAATACAGTTTAGACATTTTCTATTCCCCAAAATATCCACCAATCATCCCCCACACGTCCACAGTGCGTGGGAATACCTTCCCTATATTGAGGGGCATCTCCCTCCATACCGTGCCCCCCATGTCCCCGCAGCGGAAGGGCGTTAGACTGTGGCCCTCCCCCACCGAGCCCTTGGCGTTGGCTGCACACCGAGCCTTCATGCTTCCCCTCACACGTACTCCTGCAGACTGCACGTGGCCATTCGCAACATCCCTACGGACATCTCGCTCTGCTGGGTGGAGAACAAAGCTCGGCAAACCAAAAGGGCGTCTTTTACCGAGTTTGATAGACCCCTCAGCAGCACGCGATGTCAGTCCTCTGAATTGTCCCTGGGAACAGGTCCCGTAAACACCGAGTCCCTTGACTGAGCTGTTCGTGATAAAGCGTACCATGGACCCTTGCATTTTTTCTCCAACGCTTTTAGCAAACCCACACACTGTAAAGAGGTGGGCAAAAACCGTCTCCTCGCCATACGCAGCCGTCACCGGGCACGTGCGCTGCATGAGGTTTCCGACGGTGCAGGAAGGATCTGACTGGGGGGCCTCCCCTCACGCCAGCAAGCCAGGACTTGTGCTTGTTGGTGAGTTCTGGCGATGAGGCATTTTGCCAGACGAGCTGGGCATCGGCTCAGGAACCACGCCACCGGGTCCATAGAGTCCCCTTTTCCTGCAGTGCCGCAGGACATCTGTGCTGACCACTGCCCGATGGACACGTTGTCAAAGGTGTTGGACCGGAAGAACCTTTCCAACCGACGACGATGGGAGGCAGATGTCCAGCTGACTGGCACATTGCGTGGCACCTGTGCCAGGCCCATCCTTACTCAACACCGGGGACAGGTAGAACCTCAGTCAGGTGTGACACTTTGGTGCCCACGTGCCTTTAGTGCTCTACACTCGCGCTGACCAAATTCTTTCCCTTATGGAAGGAGCGTTGCCTCCACAGCTCCACCTCCTCCCCGCCCGGCCTATTCCGCTCCAGCCAATTTTTGATACGTGCCTCAGCCCCCCCCCCCCCCGAACCAATCCGCAGCACCTTCAAGAAGTCAGGCTTGATGGTGAAGGGGACGGAAGATCTGTCGGGCCAGTTGCCAAAGAGCATGGCCTCGCTCTTCCTGCGTTCACCCTGGCTCCCGTGGCCGACTCAACTGTCCAGATACTAATCAACAGTCTGCGTACCGACCCTGGAATCCGAGCCATAAGACAGCGACATCGTCATTATACAAAGGATGTTTCCTTAACTTGAATGCCCCCACTGCCTGCAATGTCACCCTCTTTTACGCTCGCAACCTTCCTGATTGGATTCGGCAAAGGGTTCAATACAGAGATGCTGTTTGACCCGCTGAGTCACTCCAGCATTTTGTGTCCATCTTCTGTATGTAGGGGACTTGAACATGTAAATGTCAGGATGACACTTCAGTGCAAGGCTGGAGGAGCAACGCACTTGGTGCTGCTTTTCAGAGTGGACTCCGCTTGCTCTCTCAGCTACGAGAAAACATACACGACAATATAAATGATAATAAAAGCACCACTGACTATTGTAACATGCCAGTGTGACGTATAGGGGTTTTCCTGGAGAGATACAACACAGTACACTACAGCCCTCTGGCCGACTGCATCTGTGCCAACATTCAACCGACCATTTAATAAATATTATATGAATCCCATTCTTCTCACCTTCTCATCAACTTCCCACAGATTCTACCCCTCACTTACACACGTGGAACAATTTAACCTACCAACCCACATGTCTTTGAGATGTGGGAAGAAACCAGAGCACTGGGAGAAATCCATGTGGGAGAAAGTGCAACCTCCTCACAGTCCGCATCGGAGGTCTGGATCAAACCCTAGCCTCTGGCATAGAAACATAGAAAATAGGTGCAGGAGGAGGCCATTCGTCCCTTCGTCCAGCACACCATTTCATTGTGATCATGGCGATCGTCCCACTATCAAAAACCCTGCCTGCCCTTCTCCCCATATCCCTTTGACTTCCACAAAGACCCAAGAGCACTATCTAACTCTCTCTACATCCATCCAGTGACTTGGCCCGTCCACTGCCCTCTATGCAGGAATTCCATAATTCACAACTCTCTGGGTGAAAAGGTTTTTTCCTCACCTCAGTCTTAAATGACCTCCCCTTTATTCTAAGACTGTGGCCCCTGGTTCTGGACTCACCCAACATTGTGAAATGTTTTCCAGCATCTAGCTTGTCCAGTCCTTTTATAATTGTCTATGTTTCTATAAGATTTCCCCTCATCCTTCTAAACTCCAGTGAATACAAGCCCGGTGATAGCCAGTGTCTCTGCTGGACTTCTCCCAGGAGTCTGAGTGTCAACGTTTTGTTTAACAAACACAAATTCTCTTTGTGGTCATATGATATTGGTGGAGATTTGCCGTGTACAAAACGGTGTTGTGTTTCCAGCATCACAATGATGATTTTAACCTCAAAAATACATAAAAAGCAGAACATATAAAAAAAAAATCAGGATATCACTCAGTAACTTTGGAAGCTCTGCTTGTCCCACATGTTCTCTGGAGTTCAGAAATACAGAATGGAAACAGGAGTGCATGCTGCCCAACCTTCACAAGACTTCAATGTTATCCTACATCGACTCCCAACACACTAGGGGGCAATTAACCTAAAAACCCGCACGTCTTTGGGATGTGGGGCCGACCCAGAGTACCCGGAGGAAACCCACGTGGGTCACAGGGAGAACGTACAAACTCCACACAGACAGCAGCTGAGGTCAGGTTCGAACCGGGGTCTCCGGCGCAGTGAGGCTGCAGCTCCACCAGCTGCGCCACTGCGCCACCCAAAGTGTTGCAATTGTGTGCCGGATTCCTGCATCAGCAATCTCTTTTGTCTCAACATAAAGAAATGCCTGTGTAATGCACAGAAGATATTCATGGGTACTTGAGAAAGTGCCCATGAATTCAGGGCCCCCATTCTTATTCAAAATTGGTCAATCCATGCAAATGGGAAAAGCCATTAAAAGTTACACCATGCGAATACACCGTTTGTGGAACCATCAACGCCTCCAACCTCAATTACTAGATGTTTAAGAAGGGACTGCAGATGCTGGAGAATCGAAGGTAGACAAAAATGCTGGCGAAACTCACGGTGAGGCAGCATCGTGGCGCGAAGGAATAAGGCGATGTTTCGGGCGAGACCCTTCTTCAACTGATGTTGGGTTGGGGGGGGTTGGGGCGGGAAGAAGAAAGGAAGAGGCAGAGACAGTGGGCTGTGGGAGAGCGAGTAAGGGGAGAGGAAAAGAAGGAGAAAGCAGGGACTCCTTCACTTTCGCTTGGGGGCAGTTTACAAACACCCCAGCGGTATGAACATTGACTTCTTTCCCATTTTCTCCAATTCAGGTCGTCCCTCCTGCTTTTTTTATTTTCCTCTAGTTCCCCCCCCTCCCCCCCCCCCCCCCCCGCCCCCCCCCCCCCCCCGAACCCCCCTCCCCCTTCTCCCCCACCCCAATTCCCTCCCCCCCCCCCCCCACCCCCCCCCCCCCCCCCCTTCCTCCCCTTTCGCTTTCCCTTCACCCCCCCCCGCCCCCCACCCCTCCTCTCCCCCCCCCCCCCCCCCCCCCACCCCCCTCCTCCCTCCTCCCCCCCCCCCCCCCCCCCACCCCCGCTCCATCACCCTCCCAACCTTACACCCCCCCCCTCGCCCCCCCCCCCCCCTCCCCACCACCCCCCCCCCCCCCCCCATCCCCCCCAACATCACCCCACCCACCCACCACCCGCTTCTTTTCCCCCGCTTTTCCCTCCTCTTTCCCTCCCCCTCCCCCCCCCCCCTTTCCCCCCCCTCCCCTCCCCCCCCCTCCCTCTCCCCCGCCTTCCCTCCCTTCCCCCTCCTCCCCCCCCCTCTTTCCTTTCCCCTTCCTCCCCCTCCATTCCCCCATCGCTTTCCATTTTCCCCTCTTTCCCCCTGCTTTCCTTTCCCTTTTCCCTCCCCCCTTTCTTACTCCTATTCCTTTCTTTCCCTTCCTTCTAAGATTCTTTCCCCATTCTTCATTTACTTTCCATCCGCTTTCCTTCTTTCCTTTTTCCGCTCCCCCTTTCTTTCCCCTTCCTCCCTTCCTTCTTTTAATCCTTTCTCTTTCTACCTTTTCCTTCCTTCTTCTCCTTCTCACTTCTTCCTCCCTTCTTTTCCTTTCTCCCGTCCTTTTCCCCCCCTCCCAGGGAGGGACAAGTTTCTTCTTCTTCTTGTTCCTTCCACTATCACCACACCACAAACGTCCTTCCATCCTCTCATCCCTAGCTTGTCCTTGCATAAAAATCAATATCTCATTCATTTATTAAACCTTCCAACGTTTCGCCACTCTCTTTTGCTGCAATGAGCGGGCCCCACACTTTAGATCCAGTCAACATGCTTCAGAGTTCACTCCCGAATATGATCCACAAGATTGGAGAGGATAAGACAAGCATCCGTGTCTTTGTGGACTGTGCATAGAAACAGAGAAAATAGTGCAGGAGGAGGCCATTTGTCCCTCGAGCAGCACCGCCTTCATTGTGATCATGGCTGATCGTCCCCTATCAATAAACCCGTGCCTGCTCTTCCCCCATATCCCTTGACCTCCCACAAGCAGCCCCTAGAGCTCTATCTAACGCTGCTCTTAAATCCCATCCGTGATTTGCCTCCCACTGCCACTCTGTGGCAGGAATTCCACAAATTCACAACTCTCTTGGGGTTAAAAAAAACGTTTTTTTTCTCACCTCAGTCTTAAAACCCTCTCTTTATCTAAGAACGCTGGCTGGCCCTACGCCGCCCCTGGTTCTGGATTCACCCTAATTCTTCCCTTCCCTGCGCTTCTACCTTCGGGCACTTTCCTTTGCAAACGCAGAATAGGCTACGTTGTCTTCACCTCCCCCCCCTCCACTCCTGTTCAGGGACCAAGCAGATCCTGCCAGGTCCGACTGAGGTTTCACTGCACTCCTCCAACCTCATTACTGCATCCGCTCTGCTCCAGATGCCAGCTGATCTACATCGGTGATGAGAACCAAGCGAGAGGTTGGCGATTCGTTTTTTTCGCGAACCTTCCGCTCCTCCTCTCGCGTGCCCCATACCAAGCCAAGGTGGCTCAGCACTTCACTTCCAACTCTCCCCCTCCCCATTCCGTTATCCGACCTTCGGCCTGGGGCCTTCTCACGTCCAGAGTGAGAGCAACACGCAAGTGGAGGAACAGCACCACTCATATTCCGCTCTCGGAGGGGCACGTCTGCATCCTTTGGGGGCTTGGAAACATTGAATATTTTTGACTTTTTCTCAATTCTGTTAACCGCTTGCTGTCTCTCCCCTTTCCACTGCTCCCCAGCCCTGGCCCCTCCTCTCTTATCCCCTTTCTTCTCCCGCACCCCCCCCCCCCCCCCCCCCACCAACTCCCCTCAGTTTGAAAAGGTTTCGGCCGAAACGTCACCTATCTCCTTCGCTCTTAGATGCTGCTGCACCCGTGAGTGTTCTCAGCCCTTTTGTGTACCCCCTTTCTGCATCTAGCTTTTTTTTTCACGACCTCAGTCTAAATGACCCCTCCCTATTTCTAAGATGTGGCCCTGGTTCTGGACTCGCCAATTGGGAACATTTTTTCCTGCATCTTGCTTTGGAGCCAGTTCTGCGGCTTTTATATCATTGTATATGTTTATATAGATCCCCCTCATCTTCTAAACTCCAGTTGAATAAAAGTCTAGTCTTTTCAATCTTTCCTCACATGACAGTCCGCCACCCCAGGGGTTTAATTCGCGAACTACGCAGAACTGCCTCAATCACAAGGATGTCCTTCCTTCACAAGGATGTGAAGGAATGCACTCAGTGCATTCAGAAAGAAAGGTCTGGATAGGACGAAGGGTTCATCTTGTCAAGCTACGGGACTAAAGCACTCGTGGTCCACAGGTTGGTTGCCCAAGGCTGCCTACCAACTCAGACGTCTAATGCAGAATCAAGAGCTTCTGGATGAAATCTAATCAGCGAAAACACACACTTTGGATCTGCAGGGAAATTTCAAGAGTCAGGAGAGTGATATCCATGGGTCATTGAACAGTGCAATTCTACTTGCGCACTTTTACGGCACATTAAATGGCAACTACATAAAAAATTAATATACAATAATTTATCAGCTCTTCGAAGTTAAACCAGACCTGATGGTTAAGGCAAAGTACTTTGTGCTTTTCATGGTTACTCGATGCACGGCAATGATAAACCAATATCAACTTTGTTAAGTTGGTAAAGAGCCTTAGCAGTGCAAAAACATGCTGGTCTTTCAATTTTCAATTGGTATCGGTATTAAGAAGGTCTCATTTTCTGCTTGTGAGCTTACAACCCGTATGAAATGGATTTCTCTGATTTCAAGTAAGCGCCTACATGATTCTTCTCCGCCCGTCCCCCGCCCGTACCCTGCCAGTTGCACTGTTCGCGTCCATCCTTCGTTACCACACCCGGAGTATTGGTGCAGTTTTGGTTAAGAATTCTAGTATTGAGGGAAGAGCAGCGTTAGGGTTTACAAGGTAAATTCCAGGTTGGCGGGGACTGTCATATGCTAGAGAATGGAGCAGCTGGGCTTGTATACTCTGGAGTTAGAAGGATGAGAGGAACAAACATTGATTGTTTTTTTTTTATAAGGGCTTGGAAACGCTAGGAGGAAACATGTTCCGATGTTGGGGGAGGTCCAGAACCAGGGGCCACAGTTTAAGAATAAGGAGTAAGCCATTTAGAAATGAGACGAGGAAAAATCTTTTTCTCACAGAGAGTGGTGAGTCTGTGGAATTCTCTTTCTCAGAGGGCGGTGGAGGCAGGTTCTCTGGATGCTTTCAAGAGAGAGCTAGATAGGGCTCTTAAAGAGTCAGGAGATATGTGGAGAAGGCAGGAACGGGGTACTTATTGGGGATGATCAGCCATGCTCACATTGAATGGCGGTGCTGGCTGGAAGGGTCAAATGGCCTACTCCTGCACCTATTGTCTATTGTCTATTATCACATTTTCCACTGTCAACAACGGACCATTTTTCCTTTCCTTGCCTTGTTCATCCAGCTCTGATATGTTCTGAACCTTTTCATATCTCTAGTTACCCTCCCCTCCGACACTCAGTCTGAAGAAGGATCTCAACCTGAAACAACACCTATTTCTCCAGAGATGCTGCCTGACCCACTGAGTTACTCCAGCATTTTGGGTCTATCTTCAGTATTGATATCAATATCGACAGATGCACTGTAGCTCGGTGCGGCCTACACAAAGGCTTTGTTGGGAAGGACTGCAATCTAAGGTTCCCCCACAATCTAACAGCCCCACAAACAATTGAGCAGTGTATTGTCTCAAGAGGCCACAAGAGTGACATCGTTGCTTGGTACTATCATGGTGACACGACAAACGTATTCACTTGACAGCGTTGGGAATGTATGGACCGGATGACACTGTAAATATAAAGAAGGACATGCACTGTCTTTGTATTTCTTCTACACTTTTTGAATAAAATTTATTTCTGAGGTAAAAATAAAAAGTTATCATCTCCGATCCCTACCAACCCGCCAAGATCAATACAATCCCACAACTCCCGCCTCCAACAATACATGTTTTTCAATCAGTCGAAGGTAGACACAAAATGCTGGAGTAACTCAGCGGGACAGGCAGCATCTCTGGAGAGGAGGAATGGGTGACGTTTCGGGTTGAGACCCTTCAATCAGTCGATAGGTGCGTGCGGGGTGGGGGGGGGTAAGGTGGTGTGTGTGTGTGTGTGTGTGTATGTGTGTGTGTGTGTGTGTGTGTGTGTGTGTGTGTGTGTGGGTGGTGTGTGTGTGTGTGTGTTGTGTGTGTGTGTGTGTGTGTGTGTGTGTGTGTGTGTGTGTGTGTGTTGTGTGTGTGTGTGTTGTGTGTGTGTGGGGGGTGTGTTGTGTGTGTGTGGTATGTGTGTGTGTGCGCGTGTGCGTGTGTGTGTGTGTGTGTATGTGTGGTGTATGCGCGCGCGTGTGTGTGTGTGTGTGTGTGGTGTATGCGCGCGTGTGTGTGTGTGTGTGTGTGTGCGCGCGTGTGTGCGCGTGTGTGTGTATGCGTGCGTGTGTGTGTGTGTGCGCGCGCGCGCACACAATTTGCAAATGGCATGGTCCCGTAGACATTGACATTTAATAACCTTTTAATCCCCCAAATAAATGTTGAGTGATAAATATTGGCCATAGCACAGAGTAAGTTCCTGCTCTTCAATGAATCTCTTGTACTCTCCAGACAGAGCAGACAAGGGCTTGGTTTAATGCCTCTTCCACAAATTGGCACTTCCAGCGGGTGCAACATTGGTGTGTGCTGTGTTGGCAGAGCGTTTGCGCGAAAATCTCTGGAGTGGAACTTGAACCCTCACAGTCGAGGTTCTGCCTGAGCAACAGGTGAGAGAGGTAGAAATATCCAGATACGGCACATGACAGGACAGTGATAAAAACACTGATCTGCGTTTACCCAACCTGTCATTCAAAACCTTGTAAATGATCACATCTTCTGTGAGCTAACAGCACAATTACACTTGTACAGCAGTTAATGAATTACCCAAATGTGCAATTCAAGGGTCATACAAAGAGCTTGTATTCACCAGGCTTCCTGTACCGATTGCAATTTTTCCACTGGAATCCTAGAATTTGAGGTTTGTAGTTCAGTGCAAGCTCATCCTCATTTTTGGGCCTGCAATTTCCCTCCTGAGGCTAATCCTGACATCAAAGCCACTCTAATCCTCCTCCATTATCAACGTGAAGGTCTCAGTAATGGCGAGCTGTTTCACTGTGAAAGGAAACACAACCACGCCAGATCCTTCTAGCTTGCGTTACTTGGCCACAACACAAGAATTTTGTGACCTTCATCCCAATTCATTTACCCAGGAGTATAGAGTTATCTTAAAGATTCTTGTACCTAGAAGTTCATTAAAAAAACCCTATTATAGTTTGATTCAGATATTCACCATTGACAAGACGATTGGTACTTACTGCAGCTCAGGTCTCTAACTTCCATTCCCATTACTGCAGAAGCTTTTGATCCTCAGCCTCTAGAAGAACATACATCATATTCCACCTGGTACTCTATAACTCAAGGGTATGAATGTTGAATTTTCCACTTTAAGGTAGCGTTATCAATGTTGACCTTTGTCCATGTATCTAATCCAGAACCCCAATTTTTTTTCTCTTTCCAATATCACCCCTCCAGCCCCCCCCCCCCCCCCAATCAACCATTTCATCCCCCTTACCCTCCTGGTTCCAGTCACCTACTGCTCATCCACGTCATCCACCGGATGCCCTCCCCACCTGTTTCTGAGTGTCGTTCATTTCTTCCCTCATGGCTCCCGTTTGAAAGTAAGCATGCAGGTACAGCAGGCAGTGAAGAAAGCGAATGGCATGTTGGCCTTTATAACAAGAGGAATCGAATAAAGGAGCAAAGAGGTCCTTCTGCAGTAGTACAGAGCCCCAGTGATACCACACCTGGAGTATTGTGTGCAGTTTTGGCCCCCTAATTTGAGGAAGGACATTCTTGCTATTGAGGGAGTGCAGCGTAGGTTTACAAGGTTAATTCCCGAGATGGCAGGATTGTCATATGCTGAGAGCATGGAGCAGCTGGGCTTGTACACTCTGGAGTTTAGAAGGATGAGAGACATCCGTGACATTTCGGGTGAAGACCCTTCTTCAGACTGAAAGGAATGGGTTGGTGGGGGTGGAGGGAGGGGGGGGGGGGGGGAGGTGAAGAGCTGAAGACGGGACAAGACCAGGGCCAATCAGGGCCAGCCACAAATGATCTAAGGCAGGGCGTACACATGCAATGGACCATTGTGGGCTCCACTTTTCCTGGGTCATCGGTGCCGGCTCTGATTTGTCCCGTACATTTTCATTCCTCGTTTCTCTCTGCTCTGACTTTCAGTCTAAAAAAGGATCTCGACCCAAAACCTTACCTATTCCTTTTCTCCAGAGATGCAGCCTGTCCCGCTGAGTTACTATCATCGGTTTCCAACCAGTATCTGCAGTTCCGTCCCACACATCTCTTTATCAGGGGTGAGGTTATACCTTTTGGTAGATTTAGCTGAGTGCTGGCAGGGTGATGGCCTGATATTAACCATATAACAATTACCGCACAGAAACAGGCCCCCTCGGCCCTTCCAGTCCGTGCCGACCATTTGTTTTCCCCTAGTCCCATCTACTATTGAGCATTCAAAGTTACACCAGGCCTTGATAGCTCAGACACAGAGGGTTCCTTCCTGCTAGTGGTGAGTGCCAAGCAAAAGACCATCAAAAAAAGACAGTCACCAAGTAATTAAATATGGTATAAAGTAGAAAACGCTTTATTGAGACAGTGGTGAATCCATCAGAAACTGGATGGCGGATGCCAGTTTAATTTAGTTTTATTTAGAAATGCAGCGCGGAAGCAAGACCTTCGACCCAACAAGCAACACAGACCCGTGATCCTTGTACACAAACACCACCCCACACACCCGGGACAATTTACAGTTACACAAAGCCAATTAACCTACAAACCTGTACGTCTTTGGAGTGTGGGAGCTTACCGGAGCTCCTGGAGAAAACCCACGCAGGTCACGGGGAGAACATACAAACTCCGTACAGACAGCACCCGCAGTCAGGATCGAACCTGGGTCTCTCGCACTGTAAAGGCAGAAATTCTACCACTGCGCCACTGAGCCCCCAGAGTAGCAGGAGGGCTGTTGGAAGAAGACCAAGGCTGCCCACATCTTGGCTGTCTGGGGAAAATCGCCCACTTGAAGGCATTTTTATTCCAACCTGCAAATTAGAAGCGGCTTGTCAATCAAAACAAATGACTCAAGAAGGCTCCCAACCCGAAACACCATCCATCCTTTTTCTCCAGAGATGCTGCCCGACTCACTGAGTTATCTCCAGCACTTTGTGGCTGATTCCCCATCTAATGCTGGCTCAACTGTCCTCGAGAAGGTTGCTGTCCAAGATGCAGTAATTTAATCCAGTGATCCATTCGCTGGTCCACTTCCAGTCCAGGCAGAAAGACAGCGAAAAATCACATGACTCATCCCGAGGGGCATGGTCATTGATAATGATGTTGATGTGTGTGGATGACTGCCAGGATAGTGGCCACACCAACAAACTGCAAGGCAATTGTATAACAGCAGATAGAAGTCTGAAGAAGGGGCTCAACCCAAAACCTTTTCTCCAGAGATGCGGTCTGTTACTCCAGTATTTTGCGTCTTATCTAGGGTGTAAACCAGCATCTGCTGTTCCTTCCCACAATAGAGGCTAAAACAGTGTCCATTCACAACACTGTCAATGAATGGGCGAAGAGCAGTGTGCCTATTCAGAGAGTTGGCAAAATAGACATTCGAGTAATTTATCCTGAAAGATGCAGTGCAAGGAGATTAGCTCCTTTACACAATCAATCTCAGTCAAGTGCTGCAGTGTATCGAGTAGACCTGATTCAGAGGGAAGGTGTCCCGACAACCTCATTCATGCCGCATAATGTTTGGGACAAAGACCCAGCATTTATTTATTTGCCTCTGTGCTCCACAATTTGAGATTTGTAATAGAAAAAAGATCACATGTGGTTAAAGTGCACATTGTCAGATTTTATTAAAGGATATTTTTATACAGTTTGGTTTCATCATGTAGAAATTACAGCTGTGTTTATACAGAGTCCCCCCCCATTTCAGGGCACCATCATGTTTGGGACACATGGCTTCACGGGTGTTTGTAATTGCTCAGGTGTGTTTAAATGCCTCCTTAATGCAGGTATAAGAGAGCTCTCAGCACCTAGTCTTTCCATCACCTTTAGAAACTATTGCTGTTTATCAACATGAGGACCAAAGTTGTGCCAATGAAAATCAAAGAAGCCATTATGAGACTGAGAAACAAGAATAAAACTGTTGGAGACATCAGCCAAACCTTAGGCTTACCAAAATCAACTGTTTGGAACATCATTAAGAAGAAAGAGAGCACTGGTGAGCTTACTAATCGCAAAGGGACTGGCAGGCCAAGGAAGACCTCCACAGCTGATGACAGAAGAGTTATCTCTATAATAAAGAAAAATCCCCAAACTCCTGTCCGACAGATCAGAAACACTCTTCAGGAGAGTCAGGTGTGGATTTGTCAATGACTACTGTCCGCAGAAGACTTCATGAACAGAAATACAGAGGCTGCACAGCAAGATGCAAACCACTGGTTAGCCGCAAAAATAGGACGGCCGGGTTACAGTTTGTCAAGAAGTAGCAAAGTATGGAAACATAGAAAGATAGAAAATAGGTGCAGGAGTAGGCCATTCGGCCCTTCGAGCCTGCACCACCATTCAATATGATCATGGCTGATCATCCAACTCAGTATCCTGTACCTGCCTTCTCTCCATACCCCCTGATCCCTTTAGCCACAAGGGCCACATCTAACTCCCTCTTAAAAATAGCCATAGGAGGAGAGAAGGAACTGCCCAAGATCCAAAGCATACCACCTCATCTGTGAAACACGGTGGTGGGGGTGTTATGGCCTGGGTATGTATGGCTGCTGAAGGTACTGGCTCACTTATCTTCATTGATGATACAACTGCTGAAGGTAGCAGCATAATGAATTCTGAAGTGCATGGACACATCCTATCTGCTCAAGTTCAAACAAGTGCCTCAAAACCCATTTGCCGGCGGTTCATTCTACAGCAAAACACTGATCCCAAACATACTGCTAAAGCAACAAAGGAGTTTTTCAAAGCTAAAAAATTGTCAATTCTTGAGTGGCCAAGTCAATCACCCGATCTGAACCCAATTGAGCATGACTTTTATATGCTGAAGTGAAAACTGAAGGGGGCTAGCCCCCAAAACAAGCATCAGCTAAAGATGGCTGCAATACAGGCCTGGCAGAGCATCACCAGAGAAGACACCCAGCAACTGGTGATGTCCATGAATCGCAGACTTCAAGCAGTCACTGCATGCAAAGGATATGCAACAAAATACTAAACATGACTACTTTCATTTACATGACATTGCTGTGTCCCAAACATTATGGTGCCCTGAAATGGGGGGACTATGTATCAACACTGCTGTAATTTCTATATGGTGAAACCAAAATGTATAAAAATGGCCTTTATTAAAAATCTGACAGTGTGCACTTTTACAACATGTGATTTTTTTTTCTATTACAGATCTGAAATTGTGGAGTACAGAGGCAAATAAATAAATGATGAGTCTTTGTCCCAAACATTATGGAGGGCACTATGTAACTTTCTTACTACATTGCAGTTTTAACAAGAATTATTTTCCGCCTAAAAATAGTTCATGGGTTTATCAGTCGAGGCAGCCGTCTGGAAGCGATGCCGAACCTTGGTAAAATACTAGAGTCAAATCACATCTGGAGCCGGGGCATCCAATATTGGCTTTGTGCTTGAGGAAGAATGGAGAGAGGGTACGGTGTTGTCCCAGGAATGAGGGACTCGAGTTTCTGAGAAATAAATAAAAAGGTGGCGTTATCCTCTTTCGAGCAGAGGAGGCGAAGAGGAGATTTCATGAAGCTTTTCAGAATCGGCAAGGGTTTCGACAGTAAAGAAGGAGGAACTGTGTGCAGTGGCTGATCCCAGTGGGAAGGTTCAAAGGCAGCCAGTTAAAAAAGGAAATAAGGAAACCGTACTCAGTGGAACTGCAATGCCTCATCCCTGTCACCATTCCAGTATTCTCTCCACACCTTCTCCTGCGTCTCAATATCTTCCTAAAGTGCAATTCCTAAAACTGTACACACAAGCATTGAGTCTGCCGTCAGCATTAAAGCTTTTAAATAATGTTTTTTTTCCCCCTAAACAACCTTCTCATCGATCCTACCTGCTTCTGGAATCCGAGGCATGGGGGATGATGTGCTGCCTGGAATGACAGTGACTGCAAGTTGATTTGGAATTTGTTAGATATTTGAGAAACATCAAGAGGGTCTTGGGGAGGGAGCCAGCAGGCACATGCAGTTACATTAATTGTTCTGGAAAAGGACTAGCATGGACACAGCAGGCAGAATGGCCTCTTTGAATGCTGTATCATTCTCCGATAATTAGACTGTGTTGCGAGTCACAAATATCCAACTCAAATTCTTCAACGGGTAGCCAATGCCAAGATAACAAGCTGATTAATGCGAATCCGAATAGATTAGAAGAGCATACCGCAGGCTTATGTTTGCAACGTTAGTACTGCTCTTCTGGGCACGGGGGAAATAAACAACACAAATTAACCTCTCACTTATACAGGTATGATAAGAATAAAACGGGAGATTTACCGGAGCTGAACAGACAGGGGCTTGGTCCTCCTCTGCAGCCACATTCACGACTACATATTCCAGCAACGCCTGCCCTGTCGGCTGCTTGCAAAGATAACCACAGTTTCTCTCAACAATGGTACTCAAGCCTTTGAGCAGAAGGATACTGGCAGTGCAGCCCATTTCACCGGAGCACGAGGCCAATCAGTTGCGCGAGCTGCCTGTGGGTCACACAACACGGCTGGTCGTGGAACGGCCCCCTACACCATCCTCATCTTCATCTCCCCCCTTCCACCTCGCCGGGCAGCCTGACAACTGTGATACCAGGAAGGCTCCTCACGATAAATGCAACGCTCCCCAGCAGTCCTCCCTCGCCGGCAGGCAGCAACACAGCTCCAAACAGAAAATCATTGCAGGGGCTGTCAAAAGGCAGACACTCTTCCAAAAATCCACAGGAGAAACAAAACAACTGGCATCAAAGCACGAGGGCTTTGTCCAACGGGTTCAGGGTGAAAAAAATGAGACGCGTCAAATCAAATTAGAGATAACATTCTATTTGCATTCAACAGGATTTTGGTCTCTGAAACGCACTAAATGCATCATCTCACAGCTGAAGCTGTGTTCCTGCTGTTGCTGCCTGCCTGTGGTTCAGTACTATCGCAGACCCACACAGTATTCATCTCCTCTCAGGCTGCGCAGCATCGGTGGTGAAAAGCACCTCCCGTGTAACCTGCTCATCGAGTGCCTTTGAGGTTTATTCCAGATCCCTCTGGGACAGGGCCAAGCGCAACACACCAGCAGGCGACATGCTGCAGGGGTTGCAAAGCATCAACATCAGCAGCAACTGTGTGTGTTTTTTTTTCCAATTCTCTTCAGCCACCAGATCGAGACTAAATTCAGAAAGCCAAGCTGGCATGGAGCCAAATGCATTTTCTGGACCGACAGCAACTTGCATTTATATAGCTCTTTCCACACAAGCATCATGTCTGAAGTCGCTTCACTGGAAAAATAATTGAGCACTTTGTCATACAGGGAGATATTAGGAGCGGAAGCAAAATGCTTGATCAAAGGAACATCTTAAAAGGGAAAATTCAATTGAGGCTGGGAAACGGTGTGGATCAACGGACATAGGGGGTGATGGGATGAACCAGGAGCTCATTCAAAATCTGCACAGCTGGTAGAGCCACCGCCTCACAATGCAGGAGACCTGGGTTCATTCTCGACCTCCAGCTCTGTCTGTGTGGAGTTTGCACGTTCTTTAGGTGCTCCGGTTTCCCCTACAATCCCATCCAGTGTACCTGGGTGTCATGGTACACCAGTCATTGAAAGTAGGCAATTGCAGGTGCAGCAGGCAGTGAAGAAAGCGAATGGTATGTTAGCATTCATAGCAAAAGGATTTGCGTATAGGAGCAGGGAGGTTCTGCTGCAGTTGTCTTGGTGAGACCACACCTGGAGTATTGCGTACAGTTTTGGTCTCCTAATCTGAGGAAATACATTCTTGCCATAGAGGGAGTACAGAGAAGGTTCACCAGACTGATTCCTGGGATGGCAGGACTTGCATATGAAGAAAGACTGGATAGACTCGGCTTGTACTCGCTAGAATTTAGAAGATTGAGGGGGGATCTTATAGAAACGTACAAAATTCTTAAGGGGGTTGGACAGGCTAGATGCAGGAAGATTGTTCCCGATGTTGGGGAAGTCCAGAACACGGGGTCACAGTTTAAGGATAAGGGGGAAGTCTTTTAGGACCGAGATGAGAAAAAAAAAATTCACACAGAGAGTGGTGAATCTGTGGAATTCTCTGCCACAGAAGGTAGTTGAGGCCAGTTCATTGGCTATATTTAAGAGGGTTAGATGTGGCCCTTGTGGCTAAAGGAATCAGGGGGTATGGAGAGAAGGCAGGTACGGGATACTGAGTTGGATGATCAGCCATGATCATATTGAATGGCGGTGCAGGCTCGAAGGGCTGAATGGCCTACTCCTGCACCTATTTTCTGTAAATTGCCCCTCTGGTATAGGTGGGAGGTATAATTGGGTTGGGGGAGTGGACGATGATGAGATTATGGGAATAAATAAAAGGTTTTAATAAGGATACGTGCAAATGGATGGTTTTGATTTAGTTTAGTTTAGAGTAAGGGTTCCCAACCTGGGTACATTTACCCCCAGGGGCTAAATTTCGCCTACCCAGGGGGTACATTTGTTGATTCTGGATTTGTACACATTTTTTTCTCATTGACTGACTGTGTTTGGCTCTGGTATACTGGTATCTGTTCATCATTAGTTGTTCATAAATAAGTGAATTAACATTGTTATGCGCTATTAAATTTGCAAAGGGTAAACAGGACGAAAAAGGTTGGGAACCCCTGGTTTAGAGATACAGCGCGGAAACAGGCCCTTTGGCCCACCAAGTCCGTTCCGACCAGCTATCCCCGCGAACTAACACTATCTTACACACACTCGGGACATTTCATATTTATACCAAGCCAATTAGCCTACAACCCTGTACGTCTTTGGAGCGTGGTAGGAAATCGAAGCTTCCCGGAAAAACCAATGTAGGTCACGGGGAGAATGTGTAAACCCTGTAGAGACAGCACCGGCAGTACTCAGGATCGAACCTGTAAGGCAGCAACTCTACCGCTGCGCCCCGGGGCCGCCCTTTGGTGTGGATTCAGTGGACAACAGGCCTAGTTCTGTGCTATATCTCTCTGTCACTCGATGACAAAATACCACAAATATTTAAAATCAATTGAAACAAAACATTTATAGCATGCTGCAAAATATATCAACATAATTGCAAGGGAGTCAGAACACAGTTCAAGCCGACTAAATCTCTTTTCTCTTCGAGGTTCAAGTGAGTGGACGTACATGGTAAATGGTAGGGAATTGAGGAATGCTGTGGAACAGAAGGATCTAGGAATAACTGTGCATAGTTCCCTGAAGGTGGAATCGCATGTAGATAGGGTGGTAAAGAAAGCCTTTGGTTTGCTGGCCTTTATAAATCAGAGCATTGAATATAGGAGTAGGGAAGTAATGTTAAAATTGTACAAGGCATTGGTAAGACCAATTCTAGAGTATGGTGTACAATTTTGGTCGCCTAGTTATAGGAAGGATGTCAACAAAATAGAGAGAGTACAGAGGAGATTTACTAGAATGTTGCCAGGGTTCCAGCAACTATGTTACAGAGAAAGG
Organism: Okamejei kenojei; assembly: GCA_035221665.1. NCBI lineage: Eukaryota > Metazoa > Chordata > Chondrichthyes > Rajiformes > Rajidae > Okamejei > Okamejei kenojei. The sequence continues at coordinate 112,767,233 of CM069136.1, forward strand.
TTGAACAAGTTAGGTCTTTATTCTTTGGAGCGCAGAAGGTTAAGGGGGGACTTGATTGAGGTCTTTAAAATGATGAAAGGGATAGACAGAGTTGACGTGGATACGTTTTTTCCCATTGAGGGTAGGGAAGATTCAAACAAGAGGGCATGACATGAGAATTAAGGGACAGAGGTTTCGGGGTAACGTGAGGGGGAACTTCTTTACTCAGAGGGTGGTGGCTGTGTGGAATGAGCTTCCAGCAGAAGTGGTGGAGGCAGGATTGATTTTAACATTTAAGAGTAAAGTGGATAGGTATATGGACGTGAAGGGAATGGAGGGGTATGGTCTGAGTGCAGGTAGATGGGACTAGGGGAAAACAAATGGTCGGCACGGACTGGAAGGGCCGAGAGGGCCTGTTTCCGTGCTGTAATTGTTATATGGTTATATGGTTATATGGTTATATGGAGTGCTCTAGGCAATAACCCCTCTTCAAAGAACGTTAAATGGGGTGCACTCTCTTTGCAGAAGGTTAAAGGTTCACAAAGCAAAATTCACATGGTCACTTTATATGAGATATTACACAGCCCTTGCTTTTTACAATCATATTCATTAATCATCGTTGTAAACATTCATGACGCAGTGGTGCAGGTTTCCAACGGGAGCGGTGACGGGCGCACCACGCAATCTCTGTCCTCCAGGAGGAGGCCATTCGGCCCTTCGAGCCAGCACCGCCATTCATTGTGATCATGGCTGATCGTCCCCTATCAATAACCCGTGCCTGCCTTCTCCCCATATCCCTTGACTCCACTAGCCCCTAGAGCTCCATCTAACTCTCTCTTAAATCCATCCAGTGATTTGGCCTCCACTGCCCTCTGTGGCAGGGAATTCCACAAATTCACAACTCTCTGGGTGAAAACGTTTTTACTCACCTCAGTCTTAAATGACCTCCCCTTTATTCTAAGACTGTGGCCCCTGGTTCTGGACTCGCCCATTAACACTATCCGACACACACTAAGGCCAATGTTCACATTTACCAAGCCAATTTGCCTACGTACTATACGCCTTTGGAGTGTGGGAGGAAACCGAAGATCTATTATGATACTTCTCTCCCCTATTGCCAAACGAAAGTTTGCAGATAGATTTACAGCGGGAAGTGCACTGACTGAAAGCACATCTGATAACACATCATGTGGCTTGGTAGCAGTAAAACCAGTCTTGCACCTTGCAAAACACAATAACCATACAATACTCAGATCATCTGCCTTTAAATATTGTTAGCCTTCACGCTGGTGTAGTAACCCGCTGCCGTGCACAGGAACTAAATGCTGAAAATCAAAGTAGTCCATCGCATTACTACAGAGGACAGGTCACGCACCTTCACAGTCAGAAAACAAGAGGAAAACATTCAAGCAAGGAGTGACACAGTTCTCCAGGGAAATAGCAGCGGAAAAAAAAAATCAAGTAACAGTCATCATTGTTAGTCCTCATCCAAGGCAACGCCTTTGTTCGAATTAAAGGATCACAATTTCCCAGAATCTAAAAATTCTTTATTTCCCTTGTAATTGAGAAAAGGGTCAGAATCAGTCAGCTGACCAGCAACGTTTCTGCAATATTAGGCACCTGTTTTCATGTCAGGATTTATTTCAAGGGACCTGCATTTCTATTGAGCCGGTCACATCCCTCTCATGACGTTCCAAAGCATTTTCCAATTAAGTTATTTTACAACATAAACACACTTTTAAGGTTGAAAACATGGCAACCAAATTACACACAGAAAACTCCCACAAATGGCAATGACAGTCTGATTAGCAGTGATGGAAATGGGTTTTAGGAACAAGGGGTACTCTAAGGTCCGTGAGGCTGAGGTTGGGAATGAAGGGGGGGGGGGGAGAGATTTTTTTAATGTGCGGTCATACCTATGTAAGAGTACTAAAATGCATAAATTGTTTATTGTGTATTTATAATATAGTTTATTGTGTATTATATGTCATGGCTGCTTTCTTGCACCTCTCTCTCTCTCTATCTCTCTCTGTGTTGGCTGCAGCCATCGTCTGCTTCGGTGAGGGAAGCAGGTCGGTGATTGACCACAAGGACGCTCGGAGACGGTGTCTGATTGGCCGCCGAGTGACCAGCGCATTATGTGATTGGACACAATGCCCTTGGAGACAGCGGCTGATTGGACGGGAGGAAACCGATTTGTTGATTGGACGGGAATTTTAAGGGAAGCTGGTCGGTGATTGGACGCAACCCCCTTAGAGATAGCGGTTGATTGGCCGCCAAATAATTGGGCACAAAAAAATGGACAAATAGGAAAATATAAAATCAGAATTCCGTTTTAAATCGGAAGAATGCTCATGCCTGATCTGATGCAAAGATACTAGTATCCGCTCTAGTATCTTTGATCTGCAGTTCCTTCCTATTGAAGAAGAACCCTGGCCCGAAACAACTTCTAATCCATTCTCTTCAGTTCTCCACAGATGCCGCTGCCACTTGAAATTGAAGTTAGCCATAAAGCTGGGGTAACTCAGTCTGAAGAAGGCTCTGAAGAAGACCAGAGACGCAACCCTCTCCCCAGAGCTGCCCCCGTCCCGCTGAGCCCCCCCAGCCCCCCCGTGTCCACCTTCAACTCCAGAGCCAAACATAAAACACAGAGTGCTGGAGGATCTCAGTGGGCAAGGCGGCACCCGTGGAGGGAACGAACCAGGATCCACAACAGCCCAGGATCCCGTCCCACCCCCCAACAGCAAGGAACCGCAGATGCAGCCGTCCCCGCAAAACGCCAAATGATTCCGGGAATGCCGAGGCGAGAGGGTGAGAGAGAGGGAGTGAGAGAGCGAGAGAGATCCAAAGGACAAATTTGGATCCCAACTACGCCTCGCTGAGACCTCGCCCGAAGTTTCAAACTTACGGCCCCCTCCAGTTCGAGCCACGTGGACCAAGGCACCACGTTGTAAACAACCACGTTCGCTACTTTGACTGGGAGTTCGTGTTCCGCCACAGTTCCCGCCAGCGGTTTACAGCTGTTTGATATCCGCTTCAGGAAGGAGCGGGTGGCCCACGAGTTGAGCGTCCAGGAGGTGAACTCCGTTCAGGGCGGAGAGACGCCAGGTCTGATGAGGGCCAAGTTCTTAGACGGTCATTGTGGAATTGGGAAAAAGTTCCAATGAGCTGGTGGAAGACGTGGACTGCCCTTACAGCGCCACTTTCCTCCACTCTCCCCATCTCAGGGAGACTGAGACGGGGAACGCCGACCTCCTGCGTAGTCCCCCCCCCCCCGATTTCCATCCATTAGTGTCTGAGATGTTAAATAAGGGATAACTATTTGCCAATATTCTGGGGACAATTTTCATACCTTCCTTCCAAACAACAGTGACTGTCGGATCTTTAATGCTCAGCTGAGAGAACAGAACGGGGTCTGAAGAAGGGTCTCAACCCGAAACGTCGCCCATCTCCTTCGCTCCTTAGATGCTGCTGCACCCGCTGAGTTTCTCCAGCTTTCTGTGTAACCCTCGATTCTCCAGCATCTGCAGTTCCTTCTTTAACACGGGGTCTATTATCTATGATCTCACTCAAGAGGTTATGCCTGACATTGCAGCCTTCCTCTGTACTGCACTGGGAGTGTCTGGCCTCAGTTCCCAGGTGTTGCGATTTGCCTTTGAAGGCAGGCCCACACTGGATCATCGACTGGTATGAAGAGGGAGTTCAAGGATTCCTCTCGTTATCAGTTACACCTTCCCGTGGAATTTTAAGCATGGGAAATGCCGCCTCCACCATAAATAGCAAAGCTGTTACGGACGGCCCAGTGGAAGCCAGTGCAACTAATCCACAGTATTTCTTTTCTGAAATGCCCAGTCCTTGCTCTTAGAACACTTTGATATCTGACGAGGAACTTTGTTCCAATGTTGCACTCAGCATTAAAAGCACAAGAAAAAGGTAGAAATGGAAGAGCACGCATTGCAAACCTGCCTCTGGTTTGCGACATTTCATAACGTGTTTCCCACATTACATCGGTCGCTGCTAATCTCCACAACGGCTGCACAGTGCAGTGGAGCAAAAGCAAAGGATTTACTCTGGAGATTTTTGTCAAATGATTAATGAAAACAGAAGTGTCACACGCGGGGGTTGGGTTTGGGAAGGTTGACAGACAGCGATGAATTATCCAACCAGTAAGTGATGAGTCTTATGCTTCTGTCCCACTTAGGAAACCTGAACCTTGCGCCCCACCCAAAGTTTCCGTGAGGTTCCCGGAGGTTTTGGTCGCTCTCCCTAATGGTGGAAAGTGGTTTCGGCGTAGTCGAGGCTTCTTCTATGTTCCTGCGATTATATATATTTTTTAAACAGCCTCGACTAAAAATAGGGTGCCGTTTGATCGAAGCCAGTGGGGTGGGGTTGCTATTTATTTACAGGCAGTCAAAGGCAATTTCCTTCGCTGACCGGCCATTTTGATTGGCTCATTGGAGTTTTCAGCAAAGATCCTACAGGATCTTTGGTTTTCAGGGCCTAGAAGATCCGCCGGAAGGTAAAATGCCCGCTAACTTTATTAAACTTCTTAAAACTGTCTCCACTCCTTCTCCCCCCCTTCTCTGTCCTTCACCCCCCCTCCCGTGCTCTCTAAAGGACTTCCGTGCTCTGTGGCAGCCGTTTACCTTCCTCTTCATCGCGCAGACAGCGCTCCTCCGCTGTCCCTGGCCCCCGCCTTCGCGATGTGTGTGTGTGTGCGGTCGGTAGCAAAGATCGTGTAGGATCTTTGGTCAGTAGATGCAGCTCACGCTGCGGTCGAGGCTCTCCAGGCGAGTGACCAAAACCTCTGGCGACTCACGGAAACCTTGGGTGTGGCGCAAGGTCACCAGAGGTTTCCGTTCAGGTTTCCTAAGTGGGACAGGGACTTAACTCACTGTCCGATATCGAGGTGAACCCAAGGGTGGAAGCGTCTCCATCAGCCAATTAAGGTAGAGAGACGCTCACCTCTCCCCACCAGAGAGCAACTTCAACAAAACAAAGCAGGAACAGTTCAAGCCAGCCACCAATTCACCAGCGGACCTGGCTTATGAATGAACACTAAGAATACTATAACATTTTAAAAAAGCGTACACATAATTGGACCCTTTGATGCTTTTACTGATTAGCATGGCGGACACATTTGGCCACAATCTTCTGGTGAATTAGTGGGCTCACATTCCGGGGCACATTCCTCCAAAGCTACCACAGAACCTACATATAAAATGGAGCTTAACCACAGAACGATTGAAAAGGAGACTTTTGTCCATCAGGTTTGCTGTTCTGTTCTTTAGTGAAAGCAGCCCAGCCCAGTGGGAAACATAGAAAATAGGTGCAGGAGTAGGCCTTCGAGCCTGCAGTAGGCCTTCGAGGTCTAGGTGCAGGAGTAGGCCTTTGAGGAACATCTCTTACAGCTCCAGTTCAATTAAAACAAAAACAGATAATGCTGAAAGAACAATTCCAGACTCTTCAGTAACACTCACATTGTTGCCCACTGGAGATTCTCATTTCTGCCACACCTTCAGGATCTGCACAGTGTCTTAGATTTTTCTTTAGTTTTAGTTTTAGAGATGCGGCGTGGAAACATGCCCTTCGGCCCACCGAGTCCGTGCCGACCAGCGATCCCGGTACATGAGCACCATCCTACACACCAGGGACAATTTACAATCTTTACCGAAGCCAATTAAGCTACAAACCTGTACGTATTTGGAGTGTGGGAGGAAACCGGAGCACCCGGGGGAAACCCACACGGTCCCGGAGGGAACACACAAACTCTGGACAGACAGCATCCGTCGTCTGGATCGAACCCGTGTCACTGGCTCGATTAGGCATAGAAACATAGAAACATAGAAATTAGGTGCAGGAGCAGGCCATTCGGCCCTTCGAGCCTGCACCGCCATTCAATATGATCATGGCTGATCATCCAACTCAATATCCTGTACCTGCCTTCTCTCCATACCCTCTGATCCCTTCAGCCACAAGGGCCACATCCAACTCCCTCTTAAATATGGCCAACGAACTGGCCTCAACTACCTTCTGTGGCAGAGAATTCCACAGATTCACCACTCTCTGTGTGAAAAACGATTTTCTCATCTCGGTCCTAAAAGACTTCCCCCTTATCCTTAAACTGTGATCCCTTGTCCTGGACTTCCCCAACATCGGGAACAATCTTCCTGCATCTAGCCTGTCCAACCCCTTAAGAATTTTGTAAGTCTCTATGAGATCACCCCTCAATCTTCCAAATTCCAGCGAGTACAAGCCGAGTCTATCCAGTCTTTCCTCATATGGAAGTCGTGCCATCCCAGGAATCAGTCTGGTGAACCTTCTCTGTACTCCCTCTATGGCAAGAATGTCTTTCCTCAGATTAGGAGACCAAAACTGTACGCAATACTCCAGGTGTGGCCTCACCAAGACCCTGTACAACTGCAGTAGAGCCTCCCTGCTCTTGTACTTCAATGATCTGTGCAGCCATTGTGGTAATTAGCAGTAACCATTGTAATGTAAGTGAGGGAGTCAAGGACCATGTTGGGAAGTGGATCCCATTTTCTGACAGTGCATTTTCGAAGGGCCGAATGGCTGTCTTCCACTGATACTCCTTATAAAAGTTCTTCTTTCAGATTGTGACACATAGTCGTCTGCATTTGGAGCCCAAAACAATTCATCTGACCGAGCGGCACCTGCCGAGTGTGCACTGAAAAGTCACTAAATAGTGCGTGAGTGAAGAATGACGTTTCAGTGTGACCTTGCGTGCAACACTTCCAGGCACAGTCAATGGCCAGATGTCGCAGAAGACCCTGAGCCAATACTAATTAAACGTGGGGTGGGGTGGTGGAGAATAATATACAACGCCTTGGTCAAAAACACAAAAGCTGTTGGAACAAGCTGAGGCTGGATTAGTCATGATGTAACCAACTGCTTTGTAGTGGGGCCTGCTGGCCATTGTGTGTAGGGACAAAGTGCAGATGCTGGTTTAAACCGAAGAGAGACAGAACGAGCTGGAGTAACCAAGCGGGTTAGGCAGCATCTCTAGAGAAAAGGAAGAGGTGACGTTTCGGGTTGTAAAGAAGGGTCTGTGGCCGTTCCTGGGCGTGCACATCTGTGAAGATCTTTCCTGGTCCGAGAACACTGATGCAATTATCAAGAAAGCTCATCAGCGCCTCTACTTCCTGAGAAGATTACAGAGAGTCGGTCTGTCAAGGAGGACTCTCTCTAACCTCTACAGGTGCACAGCAGAGAGCGTGCGGACCGGTTGCATCGTGGCTTGGTTCGGCAACTTGAGCGCCCTGGAGAGGAAAAGACTACAAAAAGTAGTAAAGACTGCCCAGTCCATCATCGGCTCTGACCTTCCTTCCATCGAGGGGATTTATCGCAGTCACTGCCTCAAAAAGGCTGGCAGTGTCATCAAGGACCCACACCACCCTGGCCACACACTCATCTCCCTGCTACCTTCAGGTAGAAGGTACATGAGCCTGAAGACTGCAACGACCAGGTTCAGGAATAGCTACTTCCCCACAGCCATCAGGCTATTAAACTTGGCTCGGACAAAACTGATCATTAATAACCCATTATCTGTTATTTGCACTTTATCAGTTTATTTATTCATGTGTGTATATATTTATATAGAGGTATATGGACACACTGATCTGTTTTAGAAACATAGAAACATATAAAATAGGTGCAGGAGTAGGCCATTCGGCCCTTCGAGCCTGCACCGCCATTCAATATGATCATGGCTGATCATCCAACTCAGTATCCCGTACCTGCCTTCTCTCCATACCCCCTGATCCCTTTAGCCACAAGTGCCACATCTAACTCCCTCTTAAATATAGCCAATGAACTGGCCTCAACTACCCTCTGTGGCAGAGAATTCCACAGATTCACCACTCTCTGTGTGAAAAAACGATTTTCTCATCTCGGTCCTAAAAGACTTCCCCCTTATCCTTAAACTGTGACCCCTTGTTCTGGACTTCCTCAACATCGGGAACAATCTTCCTGCATCTAGGCTGTCCAACCCCTTAAGAATTTTGGAAGTTTCTATAAGATCTCCCCTCAATCTTCTAAATTCTAGCGAGTATAAGCCGAGTCTATCCAGTCTTTCCTCATATGAAAGTCCTGCCGTCCCAGGAATCAGTCTGGTGAACCTTCTCTGTACTCCCTTTATGGCAACGCCTACAATGCCTTGTAGTCAATGCCTACTATGTTCTGTTGTGCTGAAGCAAAGCAAGAATGTCATTGTCCTATCAGGGACACACGACAATAAACTCTCTTGAATCCTGAACTTGGGTCTCGACCCGAAACATCACCTACTCCCTTTCTCCAGAGATGCTGCCTAACCCCCTGCGTTACTCCAGCGTTTTGTGTCTGCCCGCTGGCCATTCCTCTGTTGGAATGGCCGTTTGCCAATACCCTCTCTTCTCAAAGGTCGATTGACTGAAAACCCGCCAGCGATCCAAGTAAAGTTGACGTGTCCACGTTCTCAGCTCCGAACCGGGTGCTCTTCTTGGGTGGTGTTGCAACGAGCCTGCTCCCCTGACAAAGGGTCAGATGGCTGTGCGGTGCATGCCATGCTCGCTCATTGCACATCTGTCATGTATGTCACAACCACTTTCTTAAGTTCATAAGTTATAGGAGCAAAATTCGAGGCCATTTAGTAGGTATGTTACAAAACTTACCTTCAGCGGCGCTGCAGTTCTGCCACTGGCCGTGTGCGCGACTTTGGCGCCTTTGAGGGAGGGAGCGGGATTAAAATGCCGTTTTCTCCTAACTGTCGGAGGCGGACTTCCTCGGGCTGCGAGCTGCTGATGAAAAATCGACCGTTCTCGATATGTTTTTTTTAAATCGCTGGACAATTTAATCGCTGGATTAAAATAAAAAGCTACTTCTAACGCCCTCAACGCCTACAACGCGATGGATCTCAAGAATGGGACAAAACACGGGGCAAGTCGTGTATTTTACATATAAACTTGCTTCTTGGGATGACTTTAATCAAATTTTACGTTGCAAAAATGTGATTTTGGCCCCATACGAAATGGCAGTATTTTTCCTGCTGATGTGGGGTTCAAATTCACCGCAACCGCAACGTTCCAATCAATCGCGTTCCAGAAAAACCCACTCGCAAGATGATTTAAATGCCCATTAACTTACGGGAATTAAACATTCCTTCCATTTGGCCTATAAATCCATGACAATGAGATTTAAAAATCATGTTATATTGTGAATTCTTGTGTGAGTGTTATTTGGACACTGAGGCTATTTAAAAATGTTAACCTTTTCTTAAGAAATGGATAGATGTTTTGATCTAGTAATTGCATTTAGGGTTAGGTTTATTTGTTTTAGCATTTAACATTATCATTTTAGACCTTATTTTCTAAAACTGCAAATAATAACTTGTTTCTGTTAATGCTGTTCAGTGTTTTTTTTTAAAATTTACATTATAAACAGATGTCTCCGAAGCAGAAATGCAATGTACCAGCTAGAAGCTGAGCTTTTCCACAAAGACTTGGTCTTTTGCTAGGAATTATAAATTATTTACCTATCTATAACGGACTGACAGCATATAATACAATAATATTAAAGTTCTGATCTTGAGAATATCACATTTTTGAATTTTCAAAGCAATCTGGGTGTTTATTACTATTTCCGTCACAACAGTCAATTTTGTAATTAGCTACAATTGGGTAACTAAGTAATTATATGCTTTAATTTCAGGTCATCCAAGTAAGATTGTTTCATATTTGTTTCAGAATGCTTCAATCTATAATAACTGAAAATTTCATTCAGTTCTCTTAATTTTTAAGAAAGTTATGAACTTTTGACTGCCCTCGATCACAGCTTTTGAGTTAAGTCAACGGAAAAGCAATAGGGAACGATGCTAATTTCCGAGTATGAAAATGGTCATAACCTTTTAAATACTGAAGATATGAAAGTCAAATTAAACTTCTTTTTATGCTTTATCTGGTAGGATAAATGCAGACTTAATTTTTAAAATATCAAAATTTTGTAACTTTGCTACATTTAGCGTATCAAGTCTACTCCGCCGTTCAATCATGGCTGATCTATCTTTCCCTTTCAACCCCATTGTCCTGCCTTCTCCCCATTACCCCGTACTAATCAAGGAAAGTTTTCAAAGTAGTTATTTTTGCAAAGGTTTTATTGGTTTGTTTGCAGTCTTTTCCGGTTCTGATGAATAATCCAGGACGTGAAAGGTTGACTGCAGGCTTGCCCCACTTAGGAAACCTGAACAGAAACCTCTGGAGACTTTGCACCCCACCCAAGGTTTCCGTGCGGTTCCCGGAGGTTTTTGTCAGTCTCCCTAATAGTCGAAAGTGGTTTCTGTTTTAAAATTCGGTAATTTTTTTAGTCGAAGCTGGTTGCGATGCTAGTTGAAGGTGGTTGCCGGAGGACAAAAACGCTATCCTACACACTGGGGAACTTTTTACTGTAGCCAATTAACCTACAAACCTATATGTCTTTGGATCGCGGGAGAAAACCAGAGATCCCAGAGAAAACCCGCACAGTCACAGGGAGAACATACAAACTCCGTACAGGCAGCACCCGTAGTCAGGATCGAACCCGGGTCTTTGGTGCCGGAAGGCAGCAGCTCTATCTCTAGGCTACTGTGCCGCCCCACTTGCGCTCATGACAAAAAACGCGACTTGACTGGCAGTGCGAGGTTTCAAGCCACACTGTACACTTGACTAGGTTAGCCATCATTGCATTAACCCGCCATGGGACGCAAGGTTTACTGTGGTTCCTCTTACCCTTCAAATGCTTAGTTTTGTAGTTTTGTCATCCAAGAAACATTCCAAGGAAATCAACACAATCGATCTTGGAACGGGATGGCGGTCAGTAATGAGACTGCAGCTGTTGTCCTGGGTTGAAGCAACCCTCAGAAGGGGAGATGGGGCAGCTGCCAGAAATGTGGTCATTCTCCCTCCCCCAGCGACCGCGGTTCAAAGCCTCAGTGCGAGCAGGAGTGTGTAATGGTTTTTGGCACGTTGGTGGTCTTCACAAGCTGCAGCTTTCTCAACTCACGATTGCACCAATGGCCCGAATCATTTCCAATTTTTTTTTAAGTTGATTCCAGAATGCACAGGGTCTGAATCACCAGGGGTCCCTTTCCCACCCTCCAGCCCTTGGCTAAGTAAGGACTTGCTTCTCCCCAGCACCAAAGTATCTGCTGCCGGTCACTAGGCATTCAAGCTCTGCATCTGAGACTCCAACCAGGACACTGTTGTCATCTGGTTGCTTCGTCATCCACCGAGAAAGCCAAGAGCTTCATATCTGTAGCACTCCCACCCACCACCGTGGGAGCTCCCAAAGCTGTATTGCCAACCAGACCAGTAACCTATTTTAACACAGCAAGCGTGCACAAGCAGCAGTCCACTCATACGCAGAAAACCAGACTGTTCTATTATATAAAAATAGAAAATAGGTGCAGGAGGAGGCCATTCGGCCCTTCAAGCCAGCACCGCCATTCATTATGATCATGGCTGATCGTCCCCTATCAATAACCCGCGCCTGCCTTCTCCCCATATCCCTTGACTCCACTAGCCCCTAGAGCTCTATCTAACTCTCTCTTAAATCTTGGCATCCACTGCCCTCTGTGGCAGAGAATTCCATAAATTCATAACTCTCTGGGTAAAAAAGTTTTTTTCTCACCTCAGTCCTAAATGACCTCCCCTTTAGTCTAAGACTGTGGCCCCTGGTTCTGGACTCACCCAACATTGGGAAAATTTTTCCTGCATCTAGCTTGTCCAGTCCTTTTATAATTTTATATGTTTCTAAAAGATCCCCTTCATCCTTCTAAACTCCAGTGAATACAAGCCCAGCCTTGTCAATCTTTCCTCATATGACAGTCCCGCCATCCCAGGGTTCAATCTCGTGAACCTACGCTGCACTGCCTCAATCACAAGGATGTCCTTCCTCAAACTAGGAGACCAAAACTGTATACAATACTCCAGATGTGGTCTCACCAGAGCCCTATACAACTGCAGAAGAACCTCTTTACTCCTATACTGAAATCCTCTTGTTATGAAGGCCAACATTCCATTAGCTTTCTTCACTGCCTGCTGTACCTGCACGCCAACTTTCAGTGACCGGTGTACAAAGACACCCAGGTCTCGCTGTACCTCCCCCTTACCTAACCTAACCCCATTGAGATAATAATCTGCCCCCTTGTTTTTGCCGCCAAAGTGGATAACCTCACATTTATTTATATTATACTGCATCTGCCACGCATCTGCCCACTCACTCAACCTGTCCAGGTCTCCCTGCAACCTCCTAACATCCTCTTCACAGTTCACACTGCCACCCAGCTTTGTGTCATCCACAAACTTGCTAGTGCTGCTCCTAATTCCCTCTTCCAAATCATTGATATATATGGTAAACAGTTGCGGCCCCAACACTGAGTTTTGTGGCACTCCACTCGCCACTGCCTGCCATTCTGAAAAGGACCCGTTCACTCCTACTCTTTGCTTCCGGTCTGCCAACCAATTTTCTATCCATGTCAACACCCTACCCCCAATACCATGTGCTCTAATTTTAGTCACCAGTATTGTGTTGATTGAGGGACAATATTGATCAGGGCACAGAGGCAGGGAAACCCCTTCTCCTTTCTGAAATGACGCCTTGAGAACATTTCCAGTTGAGCGGGCATTCGGGACAAAAAGACTGGCATTGAAAATACCCACGTTTCTACCCGAGAAAGTAGATTTCATTTCTTTGGAATAAAGATCACAGAGCAAGGTGACATTCAAGAACATATTCTGTCCAATAACCCCTTGGTTATACAGACCAACACATTTACTATCCCCACTGAGATCTTCATCTTCTTCTTGCGTATGGCGTGCACAGCCTAAAGTTGTAGGACAACTTTTTCTATTTGATCTTATTTGATTGTGCACGCCAGGTTGACTGCATTCGTCGAAACAGGGCGGACCACGTGAAGGTTGCAATCTCCTACCCCCCCCCCCCCCCCGCCCCCCACTGAGAGCTCAGCGACTGTGAGCGGTTCACAAAATGCAAACTTCCTCCCATAGTGGCTGCCCTGCTCTGCCTCAGTCCACAGGCATTTACTGGCAAGAGTAAGCATCATGCAACTTGCTGCTTGCGGGCCATTTACAGGTCTTTCCTAGGATATGAAGGGGCAACCCAAGAGGTGCCAGTACATACGAAGGAGCATTTGGGAGATCAGAGAGATACATTTGCCGGCTGCTTGAGAGCTACAGGCATCTTCTACCGGGTGGGAACTTTGTTTGATCCTGACTACGGGTGCCATCTGTACGGAGTTTGTACGTTCTCCCTGTGGTCGCATGGGTTTTATCTGGGTACTTCCCACACTCCAAAGACAACAGACAATAGGTGCAGGAGTAGGCCATTTGGCCCTTCGAGCCAGCACCGCCATTCAATGTGATCATGGCTGATCATCCCCAATCAGTACCCCGTTCCTGCCTTCCCCCCATATCCCCCGACTCCACTATTTTTAAGAGCCCTATCTAGCTCTCATATCTAGAAGACGTATAGGTTTGTAGGTCTATTTTGACACTGAAGTCATACTTAAGTTATACTTGTTATTAATGTAATCCTGATCCCTACATATCAATATTACTGTTTTGTTTAACATTATTTTTTTTTGTTTTGTTTTTGCTTTTGAAAAAAAATTAATAAAATGATTTTAAAAGAAAAGGTTGGTAGGTTAATTGACTTTGGTAAAGATTGTAAATTGTCCCTGCTCTGTAAGATAGTGCTAGTGTGCGGGGGTCGCTGGTCAGCGCGGACCTGGAGGGGCCGAAGGGCCTGTTTCTGCGCTGTATCTCGAACATAAAAAACTAAAAAAGTGGCGGTGATAAAATTAACATTAAAGAGAGGTCTAATATTGAATGTCAGCTGAGAGCTGAAAGCGGTGAACTCTGTCTGCATAATGGTTTTGAACTCTGGGCCTGTGAGGTTGAACTGAAATGGATTTTCCTCAATCCTCTGAAATTTACTTTCCCTTGAGAAAGCAAAATGGTCCGTACCAAAGACCAGTGAAGCGCTGTTTATTGAACTGTTTGTCCTTTCTCTCGTTAATGGAATGTCAACGGAAGTTGACATTCCATTAATGTGGAATGCTACCTGTGACCTCGCCCAGGAGGATGTACTGGACCTGGAGGGGAGGGTATTTCGGGAGATTCCCTGTAGAGGGAGAATAATGGTGGACGGGGAGGGGCAGGGTGGTGGAGTCTACTCCTCGACCCTGAGGCTCTGGATAAGAAGGTCGTCATCCGGTCGTAACCTGTTTCACATGGTCGCTTGGTGAACAATGACATGGTTTTGGCTGGCTAACACTCTCTGCTAGTCTGCCCAGGTAACAGCAGGGCTCCATTCCCGTGAAGACATTCCTAGTCCATCCTGTTCAGAAATTGGAACAGCAGCAACTCTACCGCTGCGCCACCATGCCGCCCGCTGGTTGAGATTGTTTGCACGTGTGTGCAAAGCCAGTACTTAACATTGGAAGATGAAGGGAAGGGTTGCCGTTCAGATGTTGATCAAAGAGTTAGTGAGGGGGAGAGTAGGCCCAGAACCAGTCGTAGATCCGTGAAATGTGTTCAGGGGGCGACATCTAGCAGCTTCGTGCCACCTTCAGAGCAGTGCTTATCTGAAACTCCTTCCCCAATAGGCTTTAGGGGGCTGGTGGGGTTTCTCCAGCACTTCGGAGCCCCGCGCACAACTCCATACCCCTCCGCGCTTCTCAGTGGGACCGGCCCCGCGTGGTCATACGATGCCCGTGCGCCTCGACGCGACAACGAGGTCGCGTAATTTGCGTGCCACGGACACGCAAGTGGGACAGGCCCTTTAGGCATAAAATGCCTCAGGTACCCCGAGAATGTGAAAGACAATAGAAAAGCATGCATTTATTTCAAAGTTTCATCTTTTCACCGGGAGAAACTCTTGGCTTAATTCATTCCTCGAGTAATGTGAAAAAGTGTAAGTTAAAGCCACTGCTACTTTACAACCTGCCGTTGTTTTTGTAGAGTAGTCTACAAGACACTGTTATGCAACTTTAAATCTGCTGCATATTACCAACGACCTGCTGGGAATTGTTCGAGCCTTACAATGAGTAAACAACTGCCACAGCATCCTCACTAGATATTCATGAGGAAAATAAAGTTACAAAGAAAATCGGCGTCAAGGCTTCTGATGGAAACCTCTGAGTGAGGCGAAGGGGTTGTAGTTCCCCAGGATTTACCTCCGCAAGCTGCACTTTATCCCCCCCCCCCCAGAGCCAGAGGCTTTCCTGAGGTAATGAAAGCTCTCCCGTGTCGATCGGCGGGAGCGAGAACACGGCTGAAGGCTCGTCGGTCGGCATAACCGGGAGGCAACTGGAGATGCCGGACTTTAGGAGTAAGGGTCGGTGGGAGGGTGAACCGGGGTAAGGCCTCCAGCGCCTCCAAGGTCGGCTGCAAGAGGCGCCCCCGGGACACACAGATGGCCGGCCAAGGAGAGGAGAAGGTCGTTGGTTCACGGGAACTACTTTAGTACATCGAGTGCGCAGGCCCATTAGACTTTGAAAAATGGCGCCAAAAATGGCAGTGCCAGCACGTGTTATCTATGCAAAAGGAATTTCACTGTGCTGTTGCAAATGTGCCATATATAAATATAAATATAAAGAGCCATTGAACCATTGAAAGCTGACGTAATTTGTAGACAGGAAACTCCCACAAACTACACTGCGATATCGATTAATCAGGTGTTTTAGCTACAATGTGTGATGCATAAAGAGCCATTAGACCTTGGGAAAATGTGCCCAATTCTTCAAAGGGGTACCAGGGGATTTTTTTTTTTTTACATCTGCCAGGGAGAACAGAGAGGGGTTCAGTTAATGCCTCATCTGAAAGATGGCATCTCCACCCCTCCTCTGGGATATCAAAGCCAATGCTGAAATCCGTGCAGTGGGACTTGCGCGCATGGCCGCCTGGCCTCCTGAACGTGAATGGTAATCAGAGGTTGGGTGTGTCAGAAGAGTTCGTTTTCTGGCTCGTACTTTGGCGTGCAGTCCTGGCAAGGTCTGCTCTCCAGTCCTGAACCAAAGGATGAGGCAGGAAATTACTCTAGTCACAGGGCTCTGTGGGGTCGGTCTAAAGGCATTCACAATGAGCCCAGCCTTGCAGTCGGAGCTGGAGCTGGAACCGACAGAGACCATCACCGAATGCTTGTACATTCTCACATGTATTTATTTTAAAAAAAAACAAAGTGATAAGCCCATATGGACCTAACAGCTGAACAGTGAATTCCCAACATCACTTATCTAAGCATGCAAACTGTTCTCCCTCACGCGTTCAAGATCTTTAACGCTTATTCTGCAATCAACCTCATGCACAATTATAATCTACAAAACTACTTCACCTCACAGCGATGCAGTGAACCAATGTTGCACCCTCTTCCCCAAATGACACGGGTGAATTTTGTTTAAATCAGTTGCTGGAGGCTTCTTCTTTAGACGTTAACGGAAACAGGACTTTCGCCCCACCGAGCCTGCGCCAACCAGTGGTCACCCCGTACACTAGCACCATCCTACACACTAGGGACTAATTTACTATTGACTTAAGCCAATTAACCTACAGACCTGTACGTCTGTACGTTGGAGTGTGGGAGGAAACCGGAGATCCTGGAGAAAACCCACGCGGTCACAGTGAAAACGTACAAACTCCGTACAGACACGGGTCTCTGGCGCCGTAACAGCAGTAACTCTACCACAGTGCCACCCGCAATGAAGCTACTTTGTAAATAAAATCTAAACTTTGTTATAAACTGCAGCGGTCCTGCAAAGCAAACCTACACAACTCGCCTTTTCCCTATCTCCCTCTGGGTCATCGAGGAAATACAAATCTCGGATTTTAAATTAACACTGACTGGACATGAATTCCCATTTGTGGAATTGTGTTCCAGGTCCCCCCCCCCGTGCAAAAATGTTGTCCAGCTCCACAACTCAAAGACATGGCTCCAACCTTTAGACTCGCAAATCCCAGTCTCCCAACCAGACGACGAGTTTCCTTCCATCTGACTCGTTCCCTGTAACATCTTGACAATAATCCATCACATCGTGCGCACGGCAACACTGGGCAGGTTTACTACAGGTCAAAATACTTATTTGCCGGATGGCCAAGTAACTTTTCCTTCCATGTTAAAATGTTCCCTTGTTTGTGAACATTTTTGATTCCGGATTGCAATGAATATGCAGGGGTTAAAAAAAAAAAAAATAGTGCCACAATTTCAACTGCACTGCCTGACAGTTCGAATAAAACGTCACCTGTCTGAAATGTCCCTAGTCTGCCCTTCCACCTCCCTCACTGGGCCCTTCCCCACCCCCACCCTCTGCCCCTCTCTCTCTGCACCATTCCCTCCAAAACCACACATGACTTGAATATTTCAGATTTCCACCATCTGCAGTCCCTCATCTTTCACAGTTTAGTCAGCATCTTTTTTTTTCTTTCATGTCTCACAATGTACACCTCCTCCAGAGAGATCCACTCAGACTTACAAACCCCCCACGTACCTCCTTTTGCTGGCACCATATCATTCAGTCTCTCTGTTCTCAACCCATCAGTGACACTCCCTCAGTTCTCCCCCACCTTCCCCATTATCTCAAGACTTGTGTAATCTCTAAACTTGTTCAGTTCTAATGGATGAAACATTAACGCTGTCAGACCTGCAGCATGTTTCTGGCATTGTGTGGTTGATCCTTGAAATCCCCTACCCTTGGATTCCTGCCTAAACGTCACAGTTTCAACAAAGTTTAGCAGCATTGTACATTAAAATCAGTCTGAAGAGACCCGACCCAAAACATCATCCTATTATCCATGTTCTCCAGAGATGCTGCCAGACCCACTGAGTCGCACCAGCATTTTGTCTCTTTTTTCCATTTGCAGTTATAACCATATAACCATATAACAATTTACAGCACGGAAACAGGCCATCTAAGACCTTTTTTTTTCACACCCCGTTTTATTCCACCAGGGAGGTCTTACCTTCCACTACCTGCAACCACTGTATTTATATTACGGCAACCGCCTTCAACTAGCACTCGCAAAACCGGCTTCGACTAAAAAATGACCGATTTTTAAAACGGCAACCTATTTTTAGTCGCGGCCGGTTTTGAATTTTTTGAAATAATCGCCGGAACATAGAAGAAGCGGAAACCACTTTCGACCGTTACGGAGACTGACAAAAACCTCCGGGAACCGCACGGAAACCTTGGGTGGGGCGCAAAGTCTCCAGAGGTTTCCGTTCAGGTTTCCTAAGTGGGACAGGGGCATTACTCTCACCTAGTCCCATCTACCTGCACTCAGACGATAACCATGTTCCTTGTGGGTACACAAAAAGCTGGAGAAACTCAGCGGGTGCAGCAGCATCTAAGGAGCGAAGGAGATAGGCGACGTTTCGGGTCGAGACCCTTCTCCACCATGTTCCTTGTGTGTGCATTATCTTTTACTCAGATTTCGGTTTATTATTGTCACGTGTATCGAAGAACAGTGAAAAGTTTTGTTTTGCATGCTACACAAACAGATCAGATAATACCATATAAATATATATAATCCGGTCAAACTGAAGTGCAAAGGGGAAGTAGGTGGTGTTGGTGAATTGGACAATACCCTAGCTAATGGAAGGACTGTTCAAAAGCCCGATAACAGGGGAAGACGCTGGTGGTGCTCGCTTCCTGCGAGAAGAGCGGGGAAGAAGGAATGACCGGGGTGGGACCAGTCTTTGATTGTGTCGGCTGCTTTTCCAAGGCATGAAGTGTAGACGAGGTCACTGATGTGAAGTCTGGTATGGGTGATGGACTGGGCTCCATCTGCAACTCTCTGCAGTTTCTCCACATTTTCATCGTGCCTTTATTCCCACAGCTTTGACACTTTACCATTCAAATTCAAGTTTTTTTTTAATAACGTGAAAATCTGCAAAACCTACATGAATTTCAGTTGAATAGGTATTTGTATAGTGGCTCACGGATTCATGTTAAACATTTCAGCACTCTCTTGTAATAAATCAAATTTCACATTTGACTCAGTGTTCCTCTTGGAGATTTGCAGAGTTAGACACTGTGAGAGCACCGCTGCAGCTAACTCAAGGATTATCTTTAATATTAGATTATGAGCAAGGCAATTGTGCTTGATCAATATACAAAATGTTTGACCTTCCAACAAGCATTGTGCTTCTATTAATGTGTACAGCACTTGCACTTCTGTTACACCTTTAACATCACAAAATATTGCCTTTCACTGGATTACGACATAGATAAGACACACAAGGAGATATAAGGAGAGAGGGATGAAGAGGTTTCTGGAGGAAAGATGAGAGTTTGAGGTCCAGGTCTCACAAAAAAAGCAATTAAATTGAGGGATGATCAAGAGGGCAGAATTGGAGCAGCATTGGGATTTGAGAAATGTCGGACTGAAAGAGTTTGTAGAAGAAGGGGGCGACAAGGTCATGGATGGATCTACAATGTGGATGTGCCAGAAAGAACCAGTCTGTGGAATTCTCTGCCTCAGAGGGCGGTGGAGGCCGGTTCACTGGATACTTTCCAGGGAGAGCTAGATAGGGCTCTTAAAGATAGCGGAGTCAGGGGATATGGGGAGAAGGCAGGAACGGGGTACTGATTGGGGATGATCAGCCATGATCACATTGAATGGCGGTGCTGGCTCGAAGGGCCGAATGGCCTACTCCCGCACCTATTGTCTATTAACGGTGAGTCTGAGAAAGGTCTGAGAGAGTCTGAGACGCTGCCTGGCCCACCAAGTTCTTCCAGCAATTAATCTTTTTGCTTAAGGTCGGGACACTGTGTGATCAGTGAACCAGAATTCAGTACTACCCAGCAGCAGGGTTCTCAGTGTTCACACTTACAGAAAATGAACAGTATGAGAACCAGCAGTGCACCACGTTAGTCAACACATGTAGAAGTTCATGAAAATGTGAAATTTACCCGAACCACTGGCTCCCCCAAGTTTGGATTTTAAGGAACGTGCTTGCAGAGCAGGTAAGAATTCTTACGTCTTCATCAATTACATGACATTTCAGGCAATTTGAAAAACAAGTTTGTCTTTGCTACAAATGTCTTTCAAATGTCTTGAGCACTGTGAGCACGATATCACATTTTTTCAGCGACATAACATTTAAAAAAATATTGAGTGGGAAGTCTGATCCTGGGTCATTGCCAGGGCAGCTGCTGACTGGAGCAAGGTAAAGTAGAAGCTCCACACAGAATGATTACAACTAATCGTGAAGTCCTACAGCACGCAAACAGGCCGTTTGGCCAATTCATCCGTGCCGACCAACATGTCAATCTACACTAGTCCCAACTGTAGAGTCCCTATTTGACTCATATTCTTTTAACCCTTTCCTTTCCATGAACCTGTCAAAATGACTTCAATGTGTTTTAATTCTCTACCATCTTCTCCCTTCCCCATCGGGCAAGAGGTACATAAGTGTGAAAACACACACCTCCAGATTCAGGGAGCTGTTACCAGGCAACTGAACCATCCTATCACCAACTAGAGACCGGTCCTAACGTCCTATCTACCACATTGGAGAACTTAAAATTATCTTTATTTGGACTTCACTGGATTTTATCTTACAGTAAACATTATACCCTTTATCCTGTGTCTGTACACAGCTTGATGAAATAAAGCATAGTCTATTTACTGACTGGATAACAACCTCAGTACACATGACAATGATAAACCAAACTAAACTTTATTGAACCTGCCTCAATCACTTCCTCTGGCAGCTCGTTCCATACACCCACCATTGTCTGTTGCTCCTTAGGTTCCAATTAAATCTCTCCCTTCTCACCTTAAACTTATGCCCTTGAGTTCTTCATTTCCCTATCCTGGAAAAAAGGCTGCGCACATTCACCCTAGCTGTGCCCTTCATTTCTGTAATTAAATTCTATTCCCACATCTGAAGTGGAAGATAGAGACAGCTCCATACACACACTGCTACAATCCTGCAGCCCCGCATAATGAGAATTGCGGAGAGAACTGCCGGAACCCCGACTCCAGAAATTGGGAGATAAAAATCCCAGGTTGACGCTTCAATGCAGGGCCACACTGCCTTTCGGGAGGAAATGCAATAGAGGCAACTCTGTTTCAGAGGAAAGCAGGGTGAGAGTCCTGCTGGTGCCCTGACCAAAATATATCCCTCACTCAACTTCCATTATACTCCAGTCATTAATAAAAAACAGAGAGTGCTGGGAACACTCAGCAGGCTAGGCAGCTGTTAGAGTTGCTGCCTCACCGCAGCGGAGACCTGGGTTCGATCCTGACGTCGGGTAATGTCCGTGTGGAGTTTGCAGGGTTTCCTCTGAGTGCTGGGATGCTCCGGTTCCGTCTCATGTAACAAAGGCATGCGGGTTTGCAGATTTATTGGCCTCTGTTAATTGCCCCTGGTGTGTGCAGAACAGAATTGAGGCAGGAGTGGAAGACCATCAAACTAGTTTGAATGGGTCGGTGTGTCCTCGGTGGGCTCAAGGACCCATTTGCATGATCAATCTCTAAGTCAAATTAAACTAAGATCAGGCCTATATCTGTGAGACAGAAACAAGAGTTTGATATTGATAGGGAAGGCCTTAAATGGATAGGGAAGGGTTAGTGGGATACCAGTGAAATCCAGGAAAATGGAGCGAGATTAGATGGGCATCTTGATCAGCATAGAAGAATTGGGCTGAAGAAACTTTCTCTGTGCTGTATGACTCTATTTCAGGCAGCTCGATGGCACACAGCAGAGCTGCTGCCTGACAGCGCCAGGGACCCGGGTTCGATCCTGACCACGGTTGCTGTCTGTACGGAGTTTGTACGCTCTCCCCGTGACAGCACGGGTTTTCCGGTTTCCTCTGACACTCCGAAGACACGCAGGTTTGTAGATTAATTGGCTTCGGTAAAAATTGTAAAGTGTAAATTGTCCCTAGTGTGGGGGATAATGCTAGTGTGCAGGGTCATCGCCGTTTGGCGAGGACTTGGTGAGCCACAGGGCCTGTTTCCGCGCTGTATCTCTTCATCAGAAAGTTTCGAGCATTTTCAGTTTTTATTTCCCATTTCCAGAATCTCCAATGTTAATTTTTGTTATCCAGTCATTGCCTCATTGAGTTGTGAGAGCTGACTGGACACAAATTTGGCGCCGTATTTCCTGTAGAATTTTTTTAAAAAGAGGCTGGTAAAACAAATTAAAATTCAGTAATGAGCAGTAATTTGTTGGTTGGAATGTGCTTTGAAACATGCCGAAAAGGATGGCCAACGGAGCATTAGAGACGTGAATGCTTGTTTACCTCATGGTACAGATCCACACCCCAGACATGTCCCACAACACCATGGGCCAAGGCAGTGTGTTGTTGACATACAAATGGTTTCCCTGGAGGTGGAGTTGCTCTGATTAGTTGCAATTTGCCGATCCTGTCACTAATTAAATAAAATGTTCTATGCTGTCCTGGGGAAATTGGCCCTTGGATAAAATTACCCATGTTTTCAATTCACTGTGTGAATCTATTGCAGTAAATAAGTGACTTCTGTGACGTGTATTGGGACATTTGCTATTGGTGTGAAATTTATATGTAGGAAGATGGGGAGGGCCTTTTTGGTCATTTTTCTGTTTAATTCGATTCTGGGTAACTTAATTTGTTTTACCAGCCTCTTTTTTTAAAAATTGTTCATTTTCACAGGTTGTGGGCATTTCTGGCCAAGCATTCATTCAGCGCCCATGCCTAATGGTCCCATGAAACGGCAGTGGTGAGCTGCCCCCTTTTTCCTCTGTGCACTTCTGGCCACTGAAGGTGCCGATTTGAACCCAGCGGTGTTGAAGGATCAACAATATATTTGCTCGGCTGTTGATGCATGACTTGGTGGCGGGGGAGCCTCCCTTCTCTTTCTCGGTGAGGGAGATGCTCTTCGAGTAATTAATCGAGCGTGGGCAGTACTTTAAAAAAAATGTTAATTCAATGTTTTTGCACTGTGCGCTGTTGGTGGAGGGAGTCCATCCTCTCCACTACTGCCTGAGAATATTGTGGAGATTTGGTATGTCCGTGCGGACGGACTCTCTTGAACTTCTACAAGTGTGTACGGTGGTGAGCATATTGACTGGTTGCATCTCGGCCTGGTTCGGCAACTTGAATGCCCAGGAGCGATGAAGATTGCAAAAAGTGACGAACACTGCCCAGTCCAATATATGGTCCTGACCTCCCCACCACGATCTATCTGGGACGCATGACAATAAAACACGCTTGGCTCTTGAACAGTTCAGGTATGGATCAGCAGGTTGCTTTATCCTCAATGGCATTGGGTCTTTGTGTTAATGGAGCCTCATTTATCCAGGCAAGTGAAAGCTTCTGATACTCCTGCTTTTTGCCTTGCAGACTGTGCAAAGGCTTTGAGATATCAGGACGTTAGTCGGAAGGCTACCTTTAAGTTCAGCAAGTGAAGAGTTTCAGACTCCCACTGTCCTGTGTGCAAGGAAAAGGGCAATCAAGCTCCAGTTTTACAAAATGTAGAGGAACTCAGAGGGCTGACCAGCAACTGTGGAGGGAGTGGGGAGATAATATTTCAGGTCAGAAATCATCTTTAGGTCTTTTATTCTTTGGAGCGCAGAAGGTTAAGGGGGGACTTGATTGAGGTCTTTAAAATGATGAAAGGGATAGACAGAGTTGACGTGGATACGTTTTTCCCATTGAGGGTAGGGAAGATTCAAACAAGAGGGCATGACATGAGAATTAAGGGACAGAAGTTTAGGGGTAACGTGAGGGGGAACTTCTTTACTCAGAGGGTGGTGGCTGTGTGGAATGAGCTTCCAGCAGAAGTGGTGGAGGCAGGATCGATTTTAACATTTAAAAGTAAAGTGGATAGGTATATGGACGTGAAGGGAATGGAGGGGTATGGGGGGAGTGCAGGTAGATGGGACTAGGGGAAAACAAATGGTCGGCACGGACTGGAAGGGCCGAGAGGGCCTGTTTCCGTGCTGTAATTGTTATATGGTTATATGGTTATATGGTTATATGGTCTTCAGAAGTGTCCCCACCGGAAATGCGGTCTGCCCATTCTTTCCACAGATGCTGCCTGACCCACTGAGTTCTTCCACACTTTGTTTTTTGCTCAAGATTCTAGCATCTGCCATCCACCATTAATCTTATTGTCCTCATTGCATTAAAATAAATAGGATTATGGTTTTAATCGTGGAAAACAACGACAGAAAAAAAACAATTGAAAATCTAATTTTGTACATTTGATTCAGATCAAGTCCATAAAACTCCACTCAGCTTTTAGTCCATTTTTGAAATTTAATTTTCCTGTTACTTGATATGCAATCCAATAATATGCTCTCCAGGACAGTATCTACAGGTTAATCTCAGTTTAAGGGTACTGATTGCCATAACACGGAGATGGGTCCATTAATAACAAACGGCAAAACTAAATTTACTACAATCAGCAAAACTAAATAGTCAGGTTGTTCTTAACCAACTTAAAATTAAATTGGTCCCTCTCTCAATCCCACCAACTGCGAACAATAAGGCTGTGCATTCTATACTGAAAAGAGTGCAGGTGGACAGGCAAAACTGACCAGTAATGAAACAAATTAGCTGGAATATCAATCAGAGCACAAAGGCCCAGTTGATCAGATCGACACAGTATCTGTGCTCCCTAGAATTCTCTAGTCCCTGGAAGATTTGTCTCATTCCTCCACCTCACCCAAGACACACTGTCATCATCCCCCACAGGCGAGGGGTAGAAAGGGAGCTCAGCATCGCTTCCCAAAACAAACTAAAACTTAATCCTCGCAAACTCAACCTTGAGTAACTATTTCCTCCCGCTTAACCTGGACGATTGTGACGGTTGTTTTAGTTCTTTTTTCTTTTTTTTTTCCGGATTATTTACTACAATCAGCACGATCAAAGATAAAGACCCAGCTCTGGAGCTGTTCAGCTGTGCCACACACACCACCTCGCTGGCAGGTTTAGCTCAGCGGAAGAATTTACAAAGTAAACACGCTGTCATCACATTCAAGCACAGTCAGCAACTGAAAGCCCAGGTCGGTCGGCAGCTGGGAGAGAACAGGCCAGGTGGAGGGTCAGTCATTCCCCGAGCGAGCCGTGGGGCACCCTCTTCGGTCGCATCCGACTTCCCCGCTCCGTGTCTTGGCCAACTCACTGCCTGGGCTCCAGCTGGTCACAATGTGACCGCTGCCTCTACAGTATACGAGTTCAGAATAGAGCGAGGAGTGGGGAGGGGAACGATGATGGTGATGATGGTACTTTATTGTCACGTACCTTGCTGGGTGCAGTGGAATTCTCTGTTTTTGCATACAGAGTGCGCAAAAGAGTCACCACAAAGGCACCGACAAAGTGACAAAAAGTACCCACCCATTCTTCAAAGGCCCCCCTTTGTTCTCGACAACCCGCCCGTCCACCGTGGTCATACCACATCCCCGGCTCGTCATGGCCCCGAGGCTCCATCCTCGGCCCTGACGAGAGGAGAGGGGAGGAGAACGAGGGGAGTGGGGAGGAGAGTGGAGGAGAGGGAAGAGAGTGAGAGGAGGGGGAGAAGAGGAGGGGGGAAGAGGAGAGGAGGGGAAGGGGAAAGGGAAGGTGGAAGGGAAGGGGGAAAGGGGGAAGAGGAGGGGGAAGGGTAGGGGGGAAGGGGGGGAGGAGGGAGAGAGGAGGGAGTGGGGAGAACAAGGGGAGAGTCGGGAGGAGAGTAAGATAGTGAGAGGAGGGGGGAAGAAAAGAGGGGAAAGAGAAGGGGAGAAGAGGAGGGGGAGAAGAGGGTGGGGGGAAGAGGAGGGAGTGGGGAGAACGAGGGAAGAGTGGGGAGGAGAGCGAAATGAGTGAGAGGAGGGGGGAAGAAAAGGGGGGAAAGAGAAGGGGAGAAGAGGAGGGGGGGAAGAGGGGGGAAGAAGAGGGGGGAGGGGAGGCATGGCATTGTATAGAGGGGCACATTCAGCAGTAGAATTATCTGAGGGGGTGCTCTGGGAAATGGCAGTGCTTCGGTTCAATGCAACATCTGAATGGCAGTACTTCTGACTAAGCAGCAGTCAGGCCATTAGGCTGGATTAAGCATTTAATCAAACAACAAAATGCTGGAGGAACAGCGGGTCAGGCAGTATCTGTGGAGGGAAATGGACAATCAACATTTCGGGACAGGCCACTTTTTCATTCAGTCTGTGGCAGGGTTCCAACCCGAAAAGTCACCCGTCCATTTCCTCCCACAGATGCTGCCTGACCTGCTGTGTTCCTCCAGCAGTTTATGTTTTACTCAGGATTCCAGCATTTTCAGTCTCTTGTGTCTCCACAAGTACTCAAGCCTTGGAAATGAGGAAGAGAACCTCACCTTGACAGAGAAACTGTCCTTCTGGAACATTCAGTGCGCTTAAGAAACACAAATGGTCAGAGGCAGCTGCCTAAGGCCCCTGTCCCGCTTAGGAAACCTGAACGGAAACCTCTGGAGACTTTGCGCCCCAAGACCTTTTTTTCAACCAGTTTTATTCCACCAGGGAGGTCTTACCTTCCACTACCTGCAACCTCCGGCAACCACCTTCAACTAGTATCGCAACCGGCTTCGACTAAAAAATGACCGATTTTTAAAACTGCAACTTATTTTTAGTCGCGGCCGGTTTTGAATTTTTTGAAATAATCGCCGGAACATAGAAGAAGCGGAAACCACTTTCGACCATTAGGGAGACTGACAAAAACCTCCGGGAACCGCACGGAAACCTTGGGTGGGGCGCAAAGTCTCCAGAGGTTTCCGTTCAGGTTTCCTAAGCGGGACAGGGGCATAACTTCTTTTATATTTATATAAAACAAAGAATTTCACTGTACCTAGGTACATGTGACAATAACGTGTTATTGTAATAAAGTACCAGTTTAATGTTGAAGGTGGTGCTTTATTTTGGGAGGGTGGGCTGGAGATACTTTGTAATGAGATGCGCTGGTGAGAAGCAGAATATACAGTCAACTGGGGCATAAAATGCAGTAAAAACACAGAGTAACTGTGAAGGTTAAACCTTAGCAACGTGGCGGCTCACCGAGTGTAAACATATCATTTCAAACATTGGTGCTAACACTGATGTTGGTTTATTAATGTTGCCTGTTCCAAGGTACAGGAGAAGCTAAGAGTGGGAGTTCACTTCAAGTTAATTCTGTGCTTTTGCTGCGTTGTTGCTAAGATCTGCCTGACTAAGAGAGGGGAGTATCTTGCCAAAGAACTACATAAACACTTGGGAATCGATTTCCTGCCTGCAGCCCAACTTCAAAACAAAATCTCCATGTCTCTGGAAATCCGTCCAGCTCTCTGAATTCCTCCAACTCGAGTCTTTTAAACGTCCCCAAATTTAACTCGCTCCACCATTGCTGGCCAGTTCCTCAGATGCCAGGACTCTGAGCTCAACCTCCCCACCCCGCTCTATTCCTCTAGTATCCCCTTCTAGCTCCCCGCCCTCTTCTTTTCTTTATATTCGGTGACTTTTCCAAGTATCACCGCCAGTGCCCAGTGCGATGTTTGATTGAGAAATTCAATGATGTATGCAAAAGAGAGTTAGATTTAGCTCTTAGGGCTAACGGAATCAAAGGATATGCGGAGAAAGCAGGAACGAGGTACTGATTCTGGATGATCAGCCATGATCATATTGAATGGCAGTCGGTGCTGGCTGAAAGGGCCGAATGGCCCACTCCCGCACCTACTTTCTATGTTTCTTCTAGATACTTAATATGAACGGGTGCTTCACAAATGCATGCAGCTGTCCAGCTGCCCTGAGGAGTGAAAGGTACTACATGAATGCAATCAGTTGTGTCTGCAACTCTCGAATTGCATCATATTTACAGCAGAGACTATTTGACCCTTCTATTCCATGCTCTTTATGTGCCATATGCGCAGCTTTTCAAAAACAGGATAGAACAGCAAAGGAATTGCAGAGAAATTGCAGTAAATTGTGGACGCAACCCAGACCATCACACAAACCAACCTCCCTTCCATTGACTCCATCTACACCTCACGCTGCCTCGGCAAGGCCAGCAGCATCATCAAGGACGAGTCGCACCCTGACCACTCCCCCTTCTCCCCTCTCCCATCGGGCAAAAGGTATAGAAGTGTGAAAACACACACCTCCAGATTCAGGGATAGTTTCTTCAGACAACTGAACCATCCTCCGATCCTGGAGATCGGTCCTGAGATACTATCTACCTCATTGGAGACCCTTGGACTATCTTTGATTGGACTTCACTGGCTTTACCTTGCACTGATTTTAGATGATCAGCCTTTATTAATCTAATCATGGCCTTCATAACAAAAGGAGTTGAGTATCGGAGCAAAGAGGTCCTCCTGCAGTTGTACAGGGCCCAAGTGAGACCACACCTGGAGTATTGTGTGCAGTTTTGGTCTCCAAACTTGAGGAAGGGCATTCTTGCTATTGAGGGAGTGCAGCGTAGGTTTACAAGGTTAATTCCCGGGATGGCAGGACTGTCATATGTTGATAGATTGGAGTGGCTGGGCTTGTATACTCTGGAATTTAGAAGGATGAGAGGGGATCTTATTGAAACATGTAAGATTATTAAGGGTTTGGACACGCTAGAGGCAGGAAACATGTTCCTAATGTTGGGGGAGTCCAGAACCAGGGGCCATAGTTTAAGAATAAGTGGTAAGCCATTTAGAATGGAGATGAGGAAAAACTTTTTCTCACGGAGAGTTGTGAGTCTGTGGAATTCTTTGCCCCAGAGGATGGTGGAGGCTGGTTCTCTGGATGCTTTCAAGAGAGAGTTAGATAGAGCTCTTAGGGATAACGGAGTTAAGGGATATGGAGAGAAGGCAGGAACGGGGTACTGATTGGGGATGATCAGCCATGATCATATTGAATGGCGGTGCTGGCTCGAAGGGCCGAATGGCCTACTCCTGCACCTATTGTCACTAAACGTTATTCACCTTATTCCCTTTATCATGTATCTGTACACAGTAAATGGCACAACGGTACTCATGTATTGTCTTTCTGCACGCAGAACTTTTCACTGCACCTATAAACTGTACACTATAAACTGACGATAAACTAAACTAAACTAAAAATGGAGACCATTCAACCCATCCATTCAGTGCTGGCATATTCAAAGCACAATCCAATCTCTTGCTTCTAAACGAGCCTCCACAATTATTCATTTATCTCTTTCTTACCCAATTCCCCCTAAGAGGCATCAATGTTATTGCCCTTAACTAAATTCATAAAGGTCACTTACAAAAGGCTCAGTAAGGAGATCAAATCAGAGAATGGTCTGTATGAACAATGCTGCTGGAAGGGGCTCCATCCAGTCAATACAATACAATACGGTTTTATTCCTCACATTGCGCATAAAGTGCGAGTGAAATGAATTTGCCAGCAGCGGTACAATGATAAAGAACACACAATAACAATTTAACACAAACATCCACCACAGCATTCATCACTGTGGTGGAAGGCACAAAAATGTGGGTAGTTCTCCTCCATTTTCCCCCGCCGTGTAGACAAGGTAAAAAGTCAAGGTAAGTCCTGAATCGGTGCTTCCCTACCGGAGACCGCGGCTTCAGGTTGGCGTAGGCCGCAGGCCGGCGGTCGAAGATTTAAAGTTACAGTCCAACTTCCTCCACTACTTCTCTTCACTTTTCTTCATTTTTTCCCCCTTTTTAAGCATTTATCCAATGGTTGAATTTGCTTCCACCAGCACATTCCAGATCTGACAAACTACCTGCTGCGTAGAATATCTCACCCATCTCGTTCTTTTCCCATCATTCTTCAGCTCGCTTGTTCTCGAGCCCTCTGCCACCGGAAACATTGATTTCTGATGCTTTTTTGCAACAGGAAAATATTCCTCCAACTCCAGCCTTTTTAGGCAGCTAAGGCTCAAAAGTAAAATAAACTAATGGTTTTCTGTGCATCATTCTGGACACATTAACACAAACCTCTCTGAATATCAAAGGCCAGTAAAAATACACCGGAAACTGTGTGGTCTGAATAATTCATAGCAAAATAATCTGAAACGCTGAAGGGGGATCACTTCAAATGAGGCAGATAACAGTTTCAGATGCCCCAAACTCACTAGGTGCAAGCCAGATGGAGACACAAGCAACTGCGGATGCTGGAATCTTGCACAAAACACATAGTGCTGGAGAAACTCAATGGGTCAGGCAGCTCCTGTGGAGGGAATGGACTGGCAACGTTTCAGGTAGGACACTTCTTTAGAGGTTCCAGCCAGAGACGGGGATACAACAACCAAGACCGACTGGAAAAAAAACAAAGAAATACTGGAAATGCTCAGCAGGTCAGACGGCACTTTAGAGTTTAGAGATACAACGTGGAAACAGGCCCTTCGACCCACCGAGTCCGCACGACCAGCGATCACCCCGTGAACTAGCACTATCCTACACCTTCGAGATGATTTACAATTTACAGAAGCTAATTAAGCTACAAACCTATACCCCTCTTTGGAGTGCGCAAGGTAACGGGAGCATCTGACCAAAACCCATGCGGTCACAGGGAGTACGTACAAACTCCGTACAGACGTGCACACGAGGGACAAGTTACAAGTTACAGAAGCCAATTAACCTACAAACCTATACGTCTTTGGAGTGCGCAAGGTAACGGGAGCATCTGACCAAAACCCACGCAGTCACAGGGAGTACGTACAAACTCCGTACAGACAGCACCCATCGTCAGGATCGAACCTGGGTCTCTGGTGCTGGAAGGCAGCCCCTTGTGGGAAGGGAAATGGAATTCATGGCTTCCATGTGAAATGGTGGCTTTCCACAGTTGCTGCCTGAGCTGCTAAGTAGTGTCTGGCATCTTCTATTCTTGCTTTAGATTTCCATCATTTGCAGTTCTTTCATCTTTGATCCAAGCTGATGCTATCAAACAATACCACGGGACAGGTTCTCTGGCAAAGGTGTCTTCTTTTGAATAAAAGCTCATATCAAAGCATGGAAGAATGCAAACGAACCTCAACTCTTTTGAAGAGCAGGGTGTTCTCGACACTGACTGCTCGATCCAGGTGAAAATGTGGGTGTTCTACTCCATTTCAGTTTGTGGGGACATGCTGCATGCAAATTGGCTGTTGTTTTCCTGCACGTTAACGAATCTCACGAGCGGCACGATACAGAACCCAGCCTCACAGCACCAGAGACCCTGGGTTCGATCCTGACTACGGGTGCCGTCTGTACGGAGTTTGTACCTTCTCAAGCGACCGCGTGGGATTTCACCGGGTGCTCCAGTTTCCTCCCACACTCCAAAGGTGTACAGGTCTGTAGGTTAATTGGTTTTGGTAACAATGGTGAATTGACCCTAGTGTGTAAGGTAGTGTTAGTGTATAGTGCGGACTCTGTGGGCCAAAGGGCTGTGTCCGTGTTGTATCTCAAAACTAAACTAAATTAAATTGCATTGGCTGTCAGATGTGTAGGAACTTTGAACGGCAATGTTCACTGGGCAGGTCCCCAGGTTATCAAGGCAGACACACAAATTATCGGACTTCATCAACTGGTAGAACCTTTCAAAAACCAATAAAATATCTTCTCGATGTCACGTCCGCACTTTCCCCAGCAACTTATCCAAGTTCTCATTTTTCCTCAAAACTAAGAACCTACTATTAAATAAACCCTGCCACCTGGTGGCTAGAACACCAGCTAAAAAAAAATGTTAGATTTATTAACGAACACTGAAAAAACATAATTCTCCGTCCCGCCCCACCTCTCTTCCAGCTTCCTACCCACACCACAATCAGTCAGAAAAAAGGTCCACACTTGAAACGACCCATCTCCATTTTCTCCAAAGATGCTGCCTGACCCGTTGAGTTACTCCAGTATTTGGTGTCACTTTTCTAAACCAGCCACTGCAGTTCCTCGTGTCTATCACTGATTAATAAGTTGAGCAAATTAAAAATACTACTTTTATTTTAGACATACAGCGTCGACCAGCGATCACCCCATACACTAGCAGAATCCTACACAATCCTAGCGATAATTTACAATTAACAGAGGCCGGAGAATATTGTTTTTTATTTTCTATCATGAAAACTTGCATTAATGTTGAATTTTTCATTGCCTATTTTTCCCGAAAGCACTTTATATTCAATTAAGACCCTTTACATTTTGGTTGCTATTGTAACGTACGCAATGCGGGAGTGAAGCCGCGCACAGAATGATGAAATAATGATAAGACATTATCATTATGTTATGTTGGTTGAGGAAAAATTAATTTTGATGCTATTTCTTAGTTGTGTTTTAAAAGTTCTCCCTCACCCTTTCCATCGCCCATTCTCCGGATCCTACCCGAGAGGGCAAACAGTTTAATGTCCCAATTGAAAGATGGTGCCTTTGACAATCCCAGTCTTGCGTTTCAGTGTTGTGAAGTAAGCTGGACAACTGCGAGAGGCCCAAGCAAACGGAGCATTGAGTACATGGATAGGAAGACTGGGTGGGATATGGGGGGGGGGGACTAGCGTAGATGGGGCATCTTGGTCGGCATGTACAAGTTGGGCTGAAGGGCCTGTTCCTGCCCTGTATGACTCTATGAATAATATTTTAGGGCTGGGGGAAGGTACAAATAGCTAAAGGGGAGAGGGAATGGATGAGGTAGCATTTTTAAAAACACATCTGAGGAAATGCATTGAAATTAATGGATAGGCAGAGAGAATCTGATAAGAGGAAACTGATAACTCGAGGACATATTTTAAAATATGTCAAATATTTTTTAACTATTTCATATATATGAAAGGAGGTGTGCAGAACATTTTTAAATGCAGGGAGTGGTGGGTCCCTGGTACACACAGTCAGGGGTGGTGGTAGAAGTAGATATGATGGTTATAGAGTCATACAACACAGAAATAGGCCTTTCAGCCCAACTTATCCACTCTGACCAAGATACACCATCTGTGCGAGTTCCTATAAAATCTTTCCCCTCTCACCTTAAACCCCTGCCACCTTGTTCTTGATTTCTTTACCCTGGGAAAAGACAGTGCATCCACTTTATCATGTCCCCTCGTGCATTTATACACCTTAAAAGATCACACCTCACCCTTAGTTAGTTAAGGGCCTGTCCCACCAGCGTGCGACTGCATGCGTCTAGCGGGATCAAACGTGGTCGCTTGAGCCGTACGGCCGCGCGGGGCCGGTCCCACTTCGAACCGCGGAGGCGTATGGAGTTGTGGGGGGCTGGTCCCGACATCGCGCGGGGCTCCGAAAATCCTGCACTGTTAGAAAATTCCGCGCGCCAACGGCCTGTCGGCCCACATGTGCATTGAGGGCGGACGCAGCGTCTTGACGCCGTGCGCCTAGTGCGTGGTGATGCGCGATGACGTCACCGCCCGGCGTGCCATTGCGTGATGACATCACAGCCCGACGCCGTGCGACATCCAAATTCAGCCTCCTGCCCAGCTGATTGGTGAGTCTGATGTCGGGACCAGCCCCGCACAACTCCATACGCCTCCGCGGTTCGAAGTGGGACCGGCCCCGCGCGGCCGTACGCCTCAAGCGACCACGTTTGGTCGCGCTCGCCGCATGCAATCGCATGCTGGTGGGACAGGCCCTTTAGTTTATTCTTAATATTGTCACGTGAAGGGCGGGGGAGGGGGGAATCTCCTTCCTGTCCTCCTGCACTCCAGGGAATAAAGTCATTGCCTACCCAACCTCTCCCTGTAGATCCGGCCTTTGAGTCCCAGCTACATTCTCGTGAATCGTCTCTGCACTCTTCGCAGCACGATAGCATCTTCCCGATAGCAGGATGCCTTAAACTGAATACAGTACTGCAAGGTAGACAAAAAATGCTGGAGAAACTCAGCGGGTGAGGCAGCATCTGTGGAGCGAAGGAAATAGGCAACGTTTCGGGTCGAGACGTTGCCTACTTCCTTCGCTCCATAGATGCTGCCTCACCCGCTGGGTTTCTCCAGCAATTTTGTCTACCTTCGATTTTCCAAACATCCGCAATTCCTTCTACAACGGTACTCACCAAAATCCTGTACAAGAATAACATAACATTCCACCTTTAGTGCTCAATTCCCTCAGTGACGAAGGCCAGATGATAATGACATATCAGCTGCTTTGAGATAAGTGCAGGAATATGCAGGGATGGAGGGATATGCATCACATGCAGGCTCCTTGGAGGCAGACATTGTGGGTGAAGGGCCATTGTGTGTGGTACTGTTCTATGTTTTGTCTAATCTAGGTGGCAAATTATTCCAACGAGTCCTGCATATTATCCCAGCAAACATTGTACCACACAGGAAAGTCATGTTAACCGACCAGGAAAGAGAAGAGAGAGCAATCCTCCAACATACATCTCTCTCAGCCTGTGTGTCCATGACTTGGACACAATTGAAGGCAGAGGTTCTTGATTAGTTAGGGTGTCAAAGGTTACGGGGAGATGGCAGAAGAATGGGGTTGAGAAGGAAAGGTACATCAGCCATGATTGAATGGCAGAGTAGACTCGATGGGCAGAATGGCCTAATTCTGCTCCTAAGACTTATGGACGGATTCTCCACCAAAGCTAGTGAACCTTTATTAGAAACAAACCACTGTAATGAGGAAAAATATGGATAGAAACATAGAAACATAGAAAATAGGTGCAGGAGGAGGCCATTCGGCCCTTCGAGCCTGCACCGCCATTCAATATGATCATGGCTGATCATCCAACTCAGTATCCTGTACCTGCCTTCTCTCCATACCCCCTGATCCCTTTAGCCACAGGGGCCACATCTAACTCCCTCTTAAATATAGCCAATGAACTGGCCTCAACTACCTTCTGTGGCAGAATATTCCACAGATTCACCACTCTCTGTGTGAAAAGTGTTTTTCTCATCTCGTTCCTAAAAGATTTCCCCCTTATGCATAAACTGTGACCCCGTGTTCTGGACTTCCCCAACATCAGGAACAATCTTCCTGCATCTAGCCTGTCCAACCCCTTAAGAATTTTGTACGTTTCTATAAGATCCCCCCTCAATCTTCGAAATTCTAGTGAGTACAAGCCGAGTCTATCCAGTCTTTCTTCATATGAAAGTCCCGCCATCCCAGGAATCGGCCCCTTTTGGACGAGTGCCAGCTCCCACAAACAGCTGCCTGAGATACATGCCGTTTGGGTACAAGTTATCCAACACAGATGATTAAAATTGTGGGGCTGAATAACTAGGTAGATCCATACCTATGAAACAGAGTTGCTATCATATGCGGGCAGCCTGGATACTTTGCCAGGAAGATGAATAAAGTTTGAGCGTTTTACTAAAATGTTGCCACATAATACGAGTAGGAGGAAAAAAGCCCGTCAACCTCTCCACTCCAGGCATGGGGCTTCACATGACCCATTTCACACTTCGCTCCATCTTCACCCCTTCTTCCCTCCCACCTACCCCTTTCTCTTCAGCATTCTTTCCCTTAAATCTGTTTCTGCTCTTCACCTCAAGCCCTCCGTGGGTGAGAGCTCCCCGCTCGCTAAACAAATAATTGTCTCTGTCTTGCATTTATCTCTACAAGTGGAGTGACACACATGTGATCTCCTCCACAATCCTCCCACATGTAGAAACATCTTCCTTACGCCAGTCCTGTCAAATACTTGTACACTTGGGAAAACCTCCAACATCTCACCAATTTGGACTTAAAATGCTGGAGTAGCTCAGCAGGGCAGGCAGCATCATTGGAGAGAAGGAATTAGTGACGTTTCGGGTCGAGACCCTGCTTCAGGCTGAATCGGTTTGATCAGTCTGAAGAAGGGCCTCGACCCGAAACGTCACCCATTCCTTCTCTCCAGAGATGCTGCCTGTCCCGCTGAGTTACTCCAGCATTTTGTTGTCTACCTTCGATTTAAACCGGCGCCTGCAGTTATTTCCTACGCAGCTCACCAATGTATTTCTCCTTTCCAGAATAAAGTGTCCCAACTTGTTAGTTCCTGCCTTCACATCATAACCAAAAAGAAACATTGAATCTGTAGTTATTCTGAGCCACACGCAGTGCCTGAAGAATTCATGTTGAAACAGAAACCTGGCGGAGTTGTAAACTCGAACCTAATGAAATTTGAACATTTCCATTCTCAATCTGCATGCTTTCTCGATTTACTGCATGGTCGTAGTTATTAATCTAATTTTGCAGATGAAGGACTATAATTCTATATTAGAAAATTAAAAATCATTGTTGCTGGTGAAGCCATGATATAGTTTGGAAAACATTTGTAGATTGAATTTCATCTAAAGCAGTAAAACAAAGTGAAAGTTTAGTTTCGTTTAGAGATACAGTGTGGAAACAGGTCAATAGACAATAGGCGCAGGAGTAGGCCATTCGGCCCTTCGAGCCAGCACCACCATTCAATGTGATCATGGCTGATCATCCCCAATCAGTACCCCGTTCCTGCCTTCTCCCCATATCCCCTGACTCCGCTATTTTTAAGAGCCCTATCTAGCTCTCTCTTGAAAGCATCCAGAGAACCTGCCTCCACCGCCCCCTGAGGCAGAGAATTCCACTCTCTGTGAGAAAAAGTGTCTCCTCGTCTCCGTTCTAAATGTCCTGTCTCCAGCCACCCTGCCTCCATATCCCTGTAATTGGTTCCCAAATATATTACTCCTCAGTACAAGGTGAGCTGAGGGGAGCTTTGCCTGGAGGGTCAGGTAGAGAAGAGGCTTCAACTCAAATCATTGACAATGATTATGCGAGGGAATACATTAGATTTTGGTCGGGAACATTAACAATCCCAAAACTATTCTGCTAACCTTTTATAGATAAAATTAACCATCCAGTGAATTCCCATTAGACCATCAATCAGTGGGGCAGCACAGTAGCCTCACAATCGACAATAGGTGCAGGAGGAGGCCATTCGGCCCTTCGAGCCAGCACCGCCATTTAATGTGATCAAGGCTGATCATCCACATTCAGTACCCCGTTCCTGCCTTCTCCCCATATCCACTAACGCTGCTATCTTTAAGAGCTCTATCCAACTCTCTCTTGAGGCAGAGAATTCCACAGATTCACAACTCTCTGGGTGAAAACGTTTTTCCTCATCTCCGTTCTCAATGGCCTACCCCTTATTCTTAAACTGTGGCCCCTGGTTCCGGACTCCCCCAACATTGGGAACATGTTTCCTGCCTCTAGCGCGTCCAATCCCTTAATAATCTTATATGTTTCAATAAGATCCCCTCTCATCCTTCTAAACTCCAGAGTGTACGAGCCCAGCTGTTCCATTCCATCATTCCATATGACAGTCCTGCCATCAAAGCTCCAGGGACATTGGTTCAAACCCAACCTCTGGCACAGACTGCATCAAGTCTACAGATTTCCTCAAGTTTCCTTCCACGTCCTAATGAGTTATGGGTTTGTAGGCTAATTTGGCCTTGTAAATTCCCCCTGACGTGCAAGAAGAGGGTGAATTTGGAGGGAGTTTGGGAGTCGTGGGATGAATAAAACGGTATCAGTCGGTTTGATTACCGGTAGAAATTTGGTGAGCTGAAGAGTCTGTTTCCATGTTCTATGGCTCCATGCTTCGATTCTGCTGGGTCAGGTAGAGTGATACTGAGGTTAAGTTACTGATTGTAACCAGACACAGTCTATTCACCCAGGAACACTTGTCCAAATTCACAGCTAAGAACTTTAAATTCAATTAATGAAATGAATCTGAATCAGTAAATGAACCCAGAACTAAGAGAAACATAGAAAATAGGTGCAGGAGTAGGCCATTCGGCTCTTCCAGCCTGCACTGCCATTCAATATGATCATGGCTGATCATCCAACTCAGTATCCTGTACCTGCCTTCTCTCCATACCCTCTGATCCCTTTAGCCACAAGGGCCACATCTAACTCCCTCTTAAATATAGCCAATGAACTGGCCTCAACTACCTTCTGCGGCAGAGAATTCCACAGATTCACCACTCTCTGTGTGAAAATGTTTTTCTCATCTCGGTCCTAAAAGACTTCCCCCTTATCCTTAAACTGTGACCCCTTGTTCTGGACTTCCCCAACATCGGGAACAATCTTCCTGCATCTAGCCTGTCCAACCCCTTAAGAATTTTGTAAGTTTCTATAAGATCCCCCCTCAATCTTCTAAATTCCAGCGAGTACAAGCCGAGTCTATCCAGTCTTTCTTCATATGAAAGTCCTGACATCCCAGGAATCAGTCTGGTGAACCTTCTCTGTACTCCCTCTATGGCAAGAGTGTCTTTCCTCAGACTTGGAGACCAAAACTGTACGCAATACCCCAGGTGTGGTCTCACCAAGGCCCTGTACAACTGCAGTAGAACCTCCCTGCTCCTATACTCAAATCCTGAATGATGCTGGATCCTGAATCCTCAAAATCCTGAAATAATGAATCGTTACATCTTCCAGGGAAGGACATTTTATCCAGTGCAGCCTATATGTAACTCTAGACTCACCAGTGGTTGATTCCCAGCCGCCCTTTAAAGGCCCAACAAGCCACTACTTTCAGGGGGATTAGGAATGGCCAAATTGTTGCCGAACGCAATGGCAACATTATCATATTGTTGAACTATCCCCAACACACATTAAAATAGTTGTAATCATAACACATGAAAATAGCTCTAATCAGAATGACCCGACATCCTTTAATGTCTATCACGATGAGTTATAATTTCATCTGCATCTTTATCTGAATGCATTTGTTTTGCAATGATAAGCATGTTGAGCACGCAATCTATTAACACATCTTCAGGCTGGAGATGGAATCTTACAGAATCTGAAGAAGAGTCACGACCCAAAACGTCACCCATTCCTCCTCTCCAGAGATGCTGCCTGTCCCGCTGAGTTACTCCAGCATTTTGTGACTACCTTCGATTTAAACCAGCATCTGCAGTTCTTTCCTGCACAAAATGCTGGAGAAGCTCAGCGGGTGCAGCAGCATCTACGGAGCGAAGGAGATAGGCAACGTTTCGGGCCGAAGCCCTTCCTCAGACTGATGGGGGTGGGGAGGCAGGGAGAAGAAAGGAAAAAGGAGGAGGAACCCGAGGGCTGAGGGAGAGGTGGGAAGGGGAGGAGACAGCAAGGGTTAACAGAATTGAGAGAATTCCATGTTCATGCCAAGAGGATGCAGACTCCCCCAAGCAGAATACGAGGTGCTGTTCCTCCAATTTGTGGTGTTGCTCACTCTGGCCGTGGAGGAGGCCCAGGACAGAGAGGTCGGATACGGAATGGGAGGGGGAGTTGAAGTGCTGAGCCACCGGGAGGTCGGGTTGGTTAATGCGGACCGAGCGGTGGTGTAGAAACCATATTGACTGTTGCATCATGGCCTGCTTCTGCAACTCGAACAAAGAAGATTGCAAAAAGTGGTGAGCAGTGCCCAGTCCATCACAGGTACTGACCTCCCCACCATCGGAGGGATCTACAGGAATCGCTGCCTCAAAAAGGCAGCCCGTATCATCAGAGATCCACAGCACCTTGGCCATGCTCTCATTTTACTCCTGCAAGTGGGGAGACGCCTGGAAAGTGTAATGTCCAGGTTTAGGAGTAGCTTCTTCCCTACAACACGCAGGCCTGCATTAGTAAAAGGCCGGGCAATTGACAACCGTTATCGCTGGCCAAGATGGAGATGATTGGCCAGTATTCCCATCAAAAACCCTTGGAGAATGTTCTGGTAAGAGAGAGAGGGGTTGAGATTGCCTGTATCCTGTGACTCATTAGAAGAAGCACTGGGGGGGGGGGGGGGTAAAAATATATTTTTAGAGTTTATAGTTTAACACTGTAGAAATACAGTGTGGGAACAGGCCCTTCGGCCTACCGAGTCCACACCAATTAGCCAGCAATCACCCACACACTGGGGACAATTTACAGAAGCCAATTAACCGACAAACCCACACGACAGAGGAAACCCACGTGGTCACAGGGGGAACGTACAAACTCCACACAGATAGCACCCTTGGTCGGGATCGAACCCAGTTCTCTGGTGATGTGAGGCAGCGAAGCTGCCGCTGCGTTTCTGTGCTGCCCCCAAGTTGCAGCTAAATTTGGGAAGAAGCGCTAGGAGTAAGACTGGAAAAGATGACGGGGGAAAGTTTAAGTAACATTCTCTTGCTCATTAAAAAAAGTTTTTTAAAAGTCTTGCACTTTACATCTTTAGCATGTGGACATGCAAGAAAATCAAGACTAAGTTGAATGGAATATGGGGCTGAACTGCTGGAATATTCCTATATTTCCACAGTAATTCCCAGGCTACCTCGAGTTTCCCTTTCAGTTTGAACGGATTTCGCATCTTTCCTTCCATTCTGATACGACTGCACTTCATGGAATCAATAAAAATATCTGAGGTTTCATGTTCAGCATCAAATATTTCACAACGTGTTTACAAGACACATTCCAGCAAGCAACGCCAGGCTCAGACATGACTCACACTCCCATCACAGCACTCGCTCGCATCACCAGTGGAAACAATATATCTTGGATCGCGTCCATCTTCACTGCAGATTCTTAGCATCACTCATTCATAGAAAAAAAACATGCAGACAGACAACAGTGTGGACACTTTTGTGCACTGCACTGCATTTAAACAGTTGAATACCCAGTCGAGCTGCCAGAAGAGACAATCAAGCTGCCAGAGGAGGTAGTTGAGGCAGGTACTATTTCGCAATATTTAGGAAACAGTTAGACAGGTACATGTATTGGAGAGGTTTGGAGGGATATGGGCCAAAAGCAGGCAGGTGGGACTTGTGTAGCTGGGGCATTTTGGCCGTTATGTGCATGTTAACAAGCACATAGTGACTAATCTTGTGGATGCCAGTATGTCGTTGGGATTATCAAGTAACACAAGTAGTGCAAAGAGAAAAATGCCAGAGTCCAGAGGATGGTCTCACGGTCCGGTTCCACCAGGCCGCCATCTCGAGCACCATAACTGACTTCATCAGCTCCGGCTCCCTACCCCCCCGAGCCTCCGACCTCATCGTTTCCCAGCCCCGCACGGCCCGATTTTACCTTCTCCCCAAAATCCACAAACCCGACTGCCCTGGCAGACCCATTGTCTCTGCCTGTTCGTGCCCCACCGAACACATTTCCACATACCTTGACGCCATCCTATCCCCCTTTGTTAAATCCCTCCCCACCTATG
The DNA here is from genome assembly GCA_035221665.1 of Okamejei kenojei. Lineage (NCBI taxonomy): Eukaryota > Metazoa > Chordata > Chondrichthyes > Rajiformes > Rajidae > Okamejei > Okamejei kenojei. The sequence goes on from CM069136.1 coordinate 112,808,249, forward strand.
TTCAAGACACCTCAGACACTCTCCGTCGGCTCCGTGCATTCCATTCCCCAGGCCCCCATCCTCTCATCTTTACCATGGACGTCCAGTCACTCTACACCTCCATCCCCCACCAGGACGGTCTCAAAGCCCTCCGTTCTTCCTCGACCAGAGGAGCAACCCATACCCGTCCACTGACAACCCTCCTCCGCCTAGCAGAGTTGGTCCTCACCCTCAATAACTTCTCTTTTTGATTCCTCCCATTTCCTCCAAACACAAGGCGTAGCTATGGGCACACGCATGGCCCCAGCTACGCTTGCCTCTTTGTTGGGTATGTCGAACAATCCTTGTTCTCGGCGTACCAGGGCCCCATCCCCGACCTCTACCTCCGTTACATCGACGACTGCTTTGGTGTCACCGTCCTGCACCCACACACAACTGACTGACTTCATTCATTTCACCACCAACTTCCATCCGGCACTCAAATACACTTGGACCATTTCCGACACTTCCCTACCATTCCTTGACCTCACCATCTCTATTGCAGGTGATACACTCCTGACCGACATCCACTACAAACCTACTGACTCCCACAGCTACCTGGACTACTCCTCCTCCCACCCTGCTTCCTGTAAGGACTCCATCCCCTATTCCCAATTCCTCCGTCTACGCCGCATCTGCTCCCAGGATGAGGTGTTTCCACACCAGGTCATCACAAATGGCCTCATTCTTCAGAGAACGGGGATTCCCCTCCCCCACTATTGATGAGGCTCGCACAGGGTCTCCTCCATACCCCCAACACTGCCCTCGCTCCCCATTCCCCACTCGCAAACAGGGCAGAGTCCCCCTTGGTCCTCACCTTTCACCCCACCAGCCGGCAAATACAACATATAGTCCTCCGCCAGTTTCGCCACCTCCAACGTGACCCCTCCACCCGCCACATCTTCCCATCTCCCCCCCTGTCTGCCTTCCGCAAAGACCGCTCCCTCCGCAACTCCCTTGTCAATTCTTCCCTCCCCTCCCACTCTACCCCTTCCCCGGGCACTTCCCTTGCAACCGCAAGAAATGCAACACTTGTCCCCTTCACCTCCCCCCTCCACTCCTTTCATGGACCCAAGCAGTCCTTCCAGGTCCGACAGAGGTTCACCTGCACCTCCTCCAACCTCATCTACTGCATCCGTTGCTCCAGATGCCAGATGATCTATATCGGTGAGACCAAGCGGAGGCTTGGCGATCGCTTCGCCGAACACCTCCGCTCGGTCCGCAATAACCAACCCGACCTCCCGGTGGCTCAGCACTTCAACTCCCCTCCCATTCCACATCCGACCTCTCGGTCCTGGGCCTCCTCCACGGCCAGAGTAAGCAACACCGCAAGCTGGAGGAACAGCACCTCATATTCCGCTTGGGGAGTCTGCATCCTTTGGGCTTGAATATTGAATTTTCTCAATTCTGTTAACCTTGCTGTCTCCTCCCCTTCCCACCTCTCCCTCAGCCCTCGGGCCCTGGCATTCCCTCTATCTCTATCTCCCTCCCCCACCCAAGTCGCACCAGCTTCTCATTTTCACACCACAAACAGCTTACAATGGCTTGTTCCCTTTATCACCGATACTTTTTTGCATATCTTTCACTCATTGTTCCTTATCTCTCCACATCACCGTCTATATATCTCGTTTCCCTGATCCCTGACCAGTCTGAAGAAGGGTCTCGACCCGAAACGTCGCCTATCTCCTTCGCTCCTTAGATGCTGCTGCACCCGCTGAGTTTCTCCAGCTTTTTGTGTACCCTCGATTCTCCAGCATCTGCAGTTCCTTCTTTAAAAAAAAATAATAAGTATGGTCTCACGGTGCAGAGAGAATATCGTTAGAAGTCCTGAGAGTTAGACTTGGAGATTTACAAGAGTGAAACTATTTCAGTGGATGGTAGCAGATCCTCTTCTGGGGTCAGCACGCCACGTCTAAATTTCACAACATTATACCTGTAATTCTGAAATGTGCCATGTTCCAAAACCTGCCAGCAAACACCAAGAATAAAACTCCATCTGCTGAAAGTTAACCCATCTTTTGCCCTGCCCTTCACTGCAAAATGAACTCAAATTTCAGCAGTCATCCAGACACCAGTATCAAATTTTATTTCATAACATTCCAGCGAGTCTTTGACATGCCAATCCTCTGCAGATTGGTGAAGGTATTGATGTGAAAGGCATAGGTAACACTAACAATACAAGTTGAATTTAACCTTCCCGGGAAGCTGATTTGATCAATCCCACAGGATGAGTCATGCCTCGTTAAGTAAAATCATTTGGTTTATGAAACGGGTGTCAGGGGTTATGGGGGGGAAAGCAGGAGAATGGGGTTGAGAGGGAAAGACAGGTCGGCCATGATTGAATGGCGGAGTAGACTTGATGGGCCGAGTGGCCTGATGCTGCTCCAAACACTCATCACGTATTAATGGAATCATGGAACTGGTGAAAAAATGCTTCACAATGTAACTCAAAATGATCTCTAAACATGTGCAGACTGCATCTGCATATTTCAAAGCCACTTCCATTCTAGCGCCAGCATGAGTAATATTCAGGATGAGTGGGAACTGTAAGCGAAGGAGCTAGAAATGCAAGGCTCCTTCTTTGGTATCTCACATGACTTCTGGTTGTTCCAGAGAGATTTGCAGCCAAATACAGACTATCAAAGTTGTTATAATATTTGAGTCAAGTGTGAAACAAGCCTTTCAGTCCACCAAAACCATGTGAGCTATCAACTATTCATATATGTTAATTCTACATTAATCTCATTTTATATAGTTGCCACTTTCCTCATTAATCCCCCCGAGATTCTACCATTCACCTCAGAGTCATGGGCCATTTACAGTGGCCAATTAACTCACAGACCTGCACGTCTTTGGAATGTGGGAAGAAACTGGAGCACCCGGAGCAAACGGATGCAGTCACAGGGACCAACCAGGCAGCACTGGAGGTCAGCAATGCACCTGGGTCCTGGAGCCATGAGGTAGCGGATCCGCCCACTGCACCATCTAATAATGCCCCTGTCCCACTTAGGAAACCTGAACGGAAACCTCTGGAGACTTTGCGCCCCACCCAAGGTTTCCGTGCGGTTCCCGGACGTTTTTGTCAGTCTCCCTAATGGTCGAAAGTGGTTTCCGTTTTATAAATCGGTAATTTTTTATTCGAAGCCGGTTGCGATGCTAGTTGAAGGTGGTTGCCGGAGGACAAAAACCTCCGGGAACCGCAAGGAAACCTTGCATGAGGCGCAAAGTCTCCAGAGGTTTTCCGTTCAGGTTTCCTAAGTGGGACAGGGGCATAATCAGCAACTAATGGCGCACGGCAAATTTGCACAAACAACAGGATGGCATCATTGACAGGTACAGCAGAGAACCAGGCCCTTCTGCCCACTGAATCCATGCTGACCATCTCTCCCCCATTCATATGAATTCAATATCATCCCACTTTCTCATTCTTTCCCCCCACACACTTAGGGAAACTTGGAGCAGACAATTAATCTACATGTCTTTGGGATGTGGGAAGAAACCGGAGCACCTCGGAGGAAACCTAGAAGCAGAGGGAGAACATGCAAACTCCACACATGTCAGAGGTCGACACAAAATGCTGGTGAAAAAGGAATGGGTGAGGTTTCGGGTCGAGATCCTTCTTCAGACTGACATCAGGGGGGAGGGAGATAGATAAGATAAGGAAGGGCGAAGGTGTGAAAACAGGGCAAAGGGAATGGAGTTCAAATTAAATGTAGAATAGAGTCTGCAACAACAAAGCAAACAGAGATAAAATGTAGTCGGAGACAGTAAGACTGGTGGGAGAACTGGGACTGGGGAGGGATGGAGAGAGAGGGAAAGCTAGGGTTACTTGAAGTTAGAGAAGTCAATGTTCATACCGCTGGGGTGTAAGCTGCCCAAATGAAATATGAGGTGCTGTTCCTCCAATTTGCACTAGGCCTCACTCTGACAATGGAGGAGGCCCAGGGCAGAAAGGTCAGTGTGGGAATGGGAGGGGGAGTTAGTGTCCAGCAACCAAGAGATCAGGTAGGTTCAGGCGGACTGAGCGGAGGTGTTCAGCGAAACGATCGCCGAGCTTGCGCTGGGTCTCGCCGATATGCAGTCGTCCACTCCTGGAACAGCGGATACAGTAGCTGAGGTTGGAGGAGGTGCAAGCGAACCCCTGCCTCACCTGAAAAGACTGTTGGGGTCCTTGGCTGGAATTGAGGGGGGAGGTTTTCAAGATTGAGTTAGATTTAGCTCTTAGGGCTAACAGAATCAAGGGATATGGGGAAAAAGCAGGAATGGGGTACTGATTTTGGATGATCAGCCATGATCATATTGAATGGTGGTGCTGGCTCGAAGGGCCGAATGGCCTACTCGTGCACATATTTTCTATGTATAGGGACAGGTGTCGCATCCCCTGTGGTTGCAACACGGCGGGGGGGAACAGTCTCTGCAGAAAGTGCAAAGGGTTGGAGATGGGAAGATGTGGTTGGATCCCGTTGGAGCTGGCGAAGATAGTCAGAGGATTATGCGCTTTTATCCTCCACCTTTCCGTCAGCAAAATGCAAATCATTCAAATCTGAAAAGCAATTTCTGAAGCCTTTCGGAGCACCCTTGCCTGAAGAAATGGGCAGAGCTGTTATCAAGAGAGAGATCGAGTATAGTTCCCCGATTTCTATGCAGGACATCCAGAGGCACACAGACTGTCGGAAAGTGCCTTGGACAATACTGTGAATCCTAGTGTTCAGGGCATCCTCAGGCCCTACAGGCTAGCATGCACTGGGAGATAGAGTAGGGCTGGGGAATTAGAGCAGCTTGGGAGGGATAGGAAATGTTAGAGCAGTGGGGGTCGGGGTGGGGGAGGGAAGAGCAGTGGGATAGGCAGAATACAAAGGTTGGGGTTGGGATCTCAGTGGCGCATTCAACACACACACACACACGCTCAACACACACGCACGCTAAACACGCTCAACATCAGGGGGTGCTGCACGATGACTGCCTCGCCAACGGTCTGTCTTCGCCTTTTCCTTCTTTTGTGTTTTTAGTTTGTAGTAAAATGTATGTTTTAGTTTATTTTTTCGTTTTGTATTATGTTGTGGGGGGGGGGGGGCTTTTCTCGTCTCATTCCTCGACGGAGATGCAGCTTTTTCCATGTGGTTTCTCCGTCGACACTGCGGCCTAACATCGTGGAGTTGGCGGCGGCCTTTTGGTTGGGACTTCTAGAGCTCCAAAACCGCGGACTTACCATCTCGGAGCGGGCGATCCCTTTGCTCGGGGGTGTGTGGGAGCTGCGGATTTTAACCTCGTGTAGTCTCTGGTGACAAACCAGTTTTGGGAACTCCAAGCCGCAGGCGTTTGACCGCCCCGACACGGAAGCTAAGACCACCGGTTGCCGGTTGCGGATGGTTCAACTCCCCCAGCCGGGGGAGGAAAGAAGGTAAAACGTTATTGCATTCCATCACAGTGAGGAACGTGGAGGAGCCGCTGGGTGGATGTTCACGTCAATTTTTATGTAGTTATGTGCCTTGTTGCCTTTTTGTTATGAGTGTATGGCCAACCAAATGTACCAACTTTTGTTATGAGTGTATGGCCAACCAAAATGTACCAACTTTTGTTATGAGTGTAATGGCCAACCAAAAAAATCAACTTTGTATGTTGGCTAATCCATTATAGACAATAGACAATAGGTGCAGGAGTAGGCCATTTGGCCCTTCGAGCCAGCACCGCCATTCAATGGCTGATCATCCCAAATCAGTACCCCGTTCCTGCCTTCTCCCCATATCCACTGACTCCGCTATTGTTAAGAGCCCTATCTAGCTCTCTCTTGAAAGCATCCAGAGAACCTGCCTCCTCCGCCCTCCGAGGCAGAGGATTATGATTATGATTACGATGACATACGCACTCAATACGTACACGTGGTGCCCTGATTTTCAGCACTGACACGGGGTGCATATTTTTGGATCCAATTTCAGTAAATACAGTCTTTGAATTGGGAAAGCAGAAAGGAGGACAAAACAATTTATCTTGCATGGAAATATAATGCATTTCAAAAAGGTTTACTTTCAAGAAAAAGGAACAACTATGATGTGATCATAATCTTCTTAAAAAACTCAAGCGCATCGAGAATTTTAGTCACTGCTTCTCATCTTCACCGCTTTTTTGCCCTATAGGTACAATAGTAAATAAGAGTTGTTTGGATTTAACAGATAACATGATGATCAGGCGCTGGTCAAGACCCTGGAAACGTCAACCATCCTTTTTCTCCAGAAATGCTGCCTGAACCGCTGTAAAAAACCAGCAATTGCAGTTCAATTCAATGTTTCAACGATACTTGATCATCACATGTAACAAGGTACATTGAAATGCTTTGTTTTTGCACAAATGCCGGTAAAAGCATACAACAGACCTCACTTAGGCAGTATACAAGTGTTGCCATGTCTCTGGCACCGACACTTTTCTGGTGACTTGTTTCTACATAATGATCAGGAAGGAGCTGCCTGTAAGGACAGTGGCAGCAGATTCAACAAGGACTTTCAAAATGCAGAACAGGATTGAATAATCCAATGGGAAAAGTTGGCGGGCTGCTGGAAACAGGGAGTGAATGGGACTAAATGGAGGCCTCTTGCAAAGGGTTGACACACGCAAATTGGATTAAAGAGCCTCCTCGGATGCTGCAGGATTCTCATTGTATTATAATAGATTTTTCTTCTGCACAAAATACTAACAGACCATCCTTCACACTGGGGTGTACAATGCTGAAGATAGACACACGATGCTGGGGGAACTCAGGCAGCATCTTTGCAGAGAAGCAATGGGTGACGTTTCAGGTCGAGGTGCTTCTTCAGACTCTCAGAGTAAATATTTGAGATTAACATCGGTGACAATGCTGTATGTGTTGCCTGCTCTGCCTTCGACAAAGGGTGAGGCTCACAGTTTCCTATTTTAGTTTCCTCAAAGACTATGTTTAAAAATGATTTTTAACCAGGCATTCTCTCCCCTGCAGCTTCAATGTTAACCTACCCACAAATCACTGGAATGATTTTATCACACCAATTATGCAAATGTCTATTTTTAAATGTTCGAACATCCTTTGCTTACAATCACAAGGAAATTGATAAAATCCAGCTCTCTGCTCCCAGATTATTTCCTTCCAACACCAGATAAATAAACATATCTGACTATACACAAATTCTAACAAACTAATCCTAAAAGAACAACCTTGTCTTTGGTGTATATTTTTATAATTGAAGAATAGCATAAATGGCAACTTGTCTAAACATTCAACAAATCAGCTTTAAAGAGACCACTATATTTCAGACACATTTCTATGGCTGTTTATTCCTGGATACTTCATGAAATAACCTTCAAAAAGGAAACTACTGCTGAGAATTTACATCCCATTTTTGGACCAATATTTAAAAATCAAAGTTTTATATGTAAACAATTGCTTGTTACATTGCAGCTGTAGATTCTGAAAGTCATCGCATCTGTCATCCGTTCTGAATGTTTCAACTTCTTCACCAAATGAGAACTGCTATTCACGTTGCACATTCGCCACAGTTAAAGTAAATCCTACCGGAGAGTTTTGTCGACAACAAGAATATTTTAATTCCATTCGCCAGTATCAAATTTATATAAACACCCATCGGATTCAGCCATTTTTCTCAGGACATAAGAAATAAGAGCAAGTGTAGGCAATTCCTCCCATGGATCCTGCTTTATAATTCATCAAGATCTTGGCTGATCTTCTACTTTCTGTTCTGTCCCCCAAATCAGCTGATTTCTCAAATCTCCAGAAATATATTTAGAGCGGCATTGTGGAGCAGCGTCAAGCCTTGCAGCGCCAAGAGACCCAGATTCAATCCTTATTCCGGGTGCTTACACTTGCCGCTTAACCTCCCCCCTCCACTCCATCCAAGGACCCAATTAGTCTTTCCAGGTGAGGCAGAGGTTCACCTGCACCTCCTCCAACCTCATCTACTTCATCCGCTGTTCTCGGTGTCAACTTCTATACATTGCGGGACCAAACGCAGGCTCGGCGATCGCTTCGCCCAGCACCTCCGTTCGGTTCGTACTAGCCAACCTGATCTCCCGGTTGATCAGCACTTCAACTCCCCCTCCCATTCCCAATCTGACCTTCCTGTCCTGGGCCTCCTCCATGGCCAGAGTGAGGCTCAGGGCAAATTGGAGGAACAGCACCTCATATTTCGCTTAGGTAGTTTACACCCCAGCGGTATGAACATTGACTTCTCTAATTTTAGATAGCGCTTGCTTTCTCCCTCCTTCCCCTCCCCCTTCCCTGCTCTCCCACAAAGTTTACTGTCTCCGCCCTCCCCCCCCCCACATTAATCTGAAGAAGGGTCTCGACCCGAAACATCGCCCGTTCCTTCTCTCCATAGATATTGCCTCACCCGCTGAGTTTCTCCAGCAATTTTTGTCTACCTTATTACGGGAGTTTGTACGTACTTCCTGCGACCGCGTTGGTTTTCTTCGATGCTCCAGTTTCCTCCCACATTCCAAAGACACGCAGGTTTGTAAGTAAATTGGCATTTGTAAATTCTCCTTTGTGTGTAGGATAGAATTAGTGCAGGAGTGATCGCTGATAGGCACAAACTCAGTGGGCCGAAGGGCCTGTTTGCACACCGTATCATTAAACTAAATATCAACCTCATTTTTGAATGCCCGTCAATGATCGAGTCTTCACATCCTTTTGGGGCACAGAATTCCAAAGATTCACTGCCTTGTGAGTAAGACCTTTCTCCACATTTCACTTCTATCCCCATATAAGCTTGGTCTAAAGTTCTAGACCATAAGAGATGAGACTCGTGGAAGGGATTCCCCCTGAAGCCAAGAAAATAGTCACAGCGTTACACAGCATAGAAATAGGCCCCATTAGCCAAACACTTCCATGCCAAGCAAGGTGTCTATCTGAGCTACTCCCATTTGCTCTGTCCCTCTGAACCTTTCCTATCCATGTATCCATCCAAATGTTAGTTACACACCTCTACCACTTCATCTGGAACTTGTTCAATTTATTTCACCAACCTGTGTGTGAAAAAGTTGCACCTTAAAAACCTTCCCTTCTCACCTTAAACCTATGCTCACTTTAAACCTATTAGACACCTTATCGTGTCCTAACCTTTCCGACCAATTCTCGTACCTCAAGCCCACCACTGCTGGTAACATCCTCGTGAATCTTTACTGCACCCATTTCTGCTTAGAGTACAATCTGGCAGAGTAACGTAGATCAAACAGGTCTCAACTGGAGGAAAGTAGAAATCTCAATGACAATCTCAGAGCCATCTCAAAGGCAAGAAGAAATCGAGAACTCGGTTCTAAATCATCATTTTAGTCATCACTCACGTTACCAATCTCGAGTGCCTATTTATTTCAACGGACATTATTTATTCTTCACTATATTCCTTCCACCAATAACTTTCAAATTCAGAGCCCACAGTTATTACACAATCCTTAATTAGTTTAAGTAAGTAAGTAAATTTTATTTATATAGCACGTTTAAATCGAGAACTCGGGTTAAAACCAAAGTGCTTTACATAAAATAAATAATTAAGTTTCCGTACATCCATAGAAAAATTAAAAATAAGAAAAATGACACAACACATTATAGAATTCAACATGAACGTCCCCCCACAACACAATCCAATTTTCCACTATGGGGATAGGCATCAGAAAGTTTAGTCCTCATCCTCTGTGAAAACACCCGAGGTCGGGGCCTATTTGGGGCCTCCGCAGCCAGCCCGATGTTTTAAGGCCTCTTTGCCAGAAAGCTGGAACTCCGGCGTCGGGTGAACACTCCTCATTGACCTTGAAATGAGTGGCTTGTCATTTTAGAGAACTTTTAAGATTCAACTATGATGGTGTCTGACAGATCACCCCCTCGCCCGAGGAGTTGTAACCTCGAATTAAAGGGCAAGACATTTCAGAATGAAATGAGGAAAGAAGTCTTCACTCAATGATGAGTGAACCTTTTGATTTCTTCAAAGAGTCACAGAGTAATGGTCATAGAGCATGGAAACAGGCCGTTCGGCCCAACATGCCCATGCCCCATCGACACTAGTCCCACCTGCCTGTGTTAGTCCCCACATCCCTCTAAACCTGTCCTACACATGTACCTGTCTAAATATTTCTTAAACGTTGAAATAGTTCCAGCCTCAACCGCCACCTCTGCCATTTTGTTCCATAAACCTACCACCCTTTGTGTGAAAAAGTTACCCTATAGGTAAATAATGTACACCTCTCATGATCAAGATCACCCCTCATCCTCTTGCGCTCCAAGGAATAAAGTTGGAAGGGGGCTGAAGGCTCAGTCATTGATAGCCCTGTGAAGGGTCCTCCCATATGTTGGCATTGTAGCCCTGAACTTCCAACCATCCTCATTGCAGGCCGTGCATTTTTTCTCTGTAACTGCAACATGACGTTGTCATGAACATGTGTGTGTGTGCATGTTGGACTTTTGAATCGATTAGTATCATGGGAGCTTGCTGGTATGTTTGGGTATCCATAGGTCAGGTGTTTGTATCTATCAATCTCACCTAATTGTCACGGCTACATGACATTCTGAGCTTTGGTATTTTTCCCGTTGCACAAGCTTTGCACTGTATCTCAGTACATGTTGCAATAATAGCCCGATACCAAAACCAACAAGTGAGATTGATAGATTTCTGGATACAGGTTACGAACACCTGACCAATGGATACCCAATCATACCTGCAAGCTTCCATGATATTAATCAATTCAAAAGTCCAACACACACACATATGTTCATTCCTACGAGTGGCAAAACTGGTTTACCCTCTCTGATTTTACTTATCAGTCTTACGTGCTTTTGAATCCATTTATTACAACACCGTGATGGTATGATTGCTATCCAAAGTGCTTTTTGAATACAATCCAACATCTGCCCAAAATCGACTTATGGACATCTGTATACCCAGAACCTGCTCATCACCCCTGGACTACCCTTTGTTGTAGAATCAAAGTTACACGGAGATAAGCATGACATGGAATTGAGATGGAAGATCAGCCCTGACCTTGATGGCTCATCAATCGGAGAGTAGGATCAAGGGATTGAATGGCCTACTCCTATTTCCACTTAAGATAGACACAAAATGCTGGAGTAACTAGGTGGGTCAGGCAGCATCTCTGATGCAAAGGTATAGGTAACGTTTCGGGTCAAGACGGTTCTTCAGACTCTCGCACTGTCAGGGGATATGGGGAGAAGGCAGGAACGGGGGAACTGATTGGGAATGATCAGCCATGATCACCTTGAATGGCGGTGCTGGCTCGAAGGTTATTATTAACCAAATTAAAAAATATTACTTTTACTCAAACTTAAAACCCAGTTTATCAACCATAATTACACTGCATAACCGCCAGAATGGAATTTGAACTCAGATCTTGGGATTTTTCTTTCATTTTTAGTCTGGCACCTTAACCCCTTCACCAGCACTAAACCTACTTAAGACAAAGCTTTGCATTGTCTGCATTCATTAGCTGCATTCCCCCTATGAAGCATATCCACATTTACATACAAAATGCTTTCGTTTTCTAACCAGAACCGAAATATCTGATTACACTTCCTGATAAAGTGCACAGGCATCTCATTGTGGAAAGATAAGAGATTGATCAACACTGTTTGAAACAGTTCTTGAATTAGCGCTGCTCCTGTAGTATTTATTAACCCAGGGCTCCACACTCATCTCATAGTTACCCAGCTCTCTTTTGATAGTTGCCATTGATTCTGCACTTCAGGCCACATGCTCCAAGTCAGAACCTGGCTGCATGAAAGAATTCTGTGAAGCCATAGAGCATTACAGCAGGGAAACAGGCCATTCTGCCCAAACAGCAAGTACCTGTCTACACAAATCTCATTTACAAGGATATAATCTGCCACTTTCTATGCTTTGAAGACTCAAGTTGCCCGTCTTAAATGATTGGTGAGCGTCTGCCATCACCACCCACCGAGGCAGCACACTGCAGGCTTCAGCCATCTTTCGGATGAACATCAGACAGAGCAGTATTAGGCCATTTGGCCCATCAAGTCTGCTCCACCATTCATTCATGGCTGATCTATTTTTCCCTCTCAACCCCATTGTCCTGCCTTCTCCCTTAACTGACTCCCTTATTAATCAAGAACCTATCAATCTCTGTTTAAAAAATACCTAATGACGGCCTCCACAGTCATCTATGGCAATGAATTACACAGATTCGCCAGCCTAAAGTAAGTAAGTAAGTACGTTTATTGGCCAATGATTCACATACAAGGAATTTGTCTTGGTGCTCCGCCCACAAGTAACAACATGACAGACAGTGACAGTTACGAATGACTCATAAAACACTAAACATTAATAATAATAAAACATTAATGATAAAACACCATTGATCCAGCATGTGAACCAACAAAATACCAGATCAAAGGGAGGCTACGGATTTTTGGCTGTTGAGTAGAGCAACTACTCGTGGATAAAAACTGTTTTTATGTCTGGCTGTGGCAGCTTTGACAGTCCGGAGTCGCCTTCCAGACGGAAGTGATTCAAAGAGTTTGTGGCCAGGGTGAGAGGGGTCAGAGATGATCTTGCCCGCTCGCTTCCTGGCCCTTGCAGTGTACAGTTCATCAATGGAGGGAAGGGTGCAGTCAATAACCATGTATTGCCTTTCTGCTGTGTGGATAGCATGTAACAAAGGCTTTTCACTGTACCTCAGTACACATGACAACTAACTGAACTGATAATGTCTTTACTATGTGTTAATTGTATGTTTTGAGTGTTTGTTAGCTTGTTTTATGTGGGGGGTGGGGGAACTTTTTTTAATCTCTGACCTCGACGGAGATGGGATTTTCTCCATCCGCACTGCGGCCTAACATTGTGGAACTGGTGGCCTCTGCTGGAGACCGACTTCGGGAGCTCAAACCGCGGGAGCCTGCAGACTTAACATCGCAGAGTTGGCGATCCAAGGATCGACCTCTGAGCTCCAACCGCGCGAGCCTGCGGACTTTAACATCATGGAGCGCGCAGTCTCTGGTTAGAGACCGACTTCGGGAGCTCCAAGCTGCAGAAGCTTCGACCACCCCAACGCGGGAGCTTCAATCGCCCCGACGCGGGGGGATTCGACCGTCAGCTGCGGGAGCTTCGATCGCCCCGACGGATGTTCGAACTGCCCCGACCGTGGGAGAAAAATGAGGGAAGAAGATTAGATTTTATTGCTTTCCATCACAGTGAGGAATGTGGGGAATCCACTGTGGTGGATGTTTATGTTAACTTTGATGTAGCTGTGTATCTTGTTGCTTTTTTTTAAGTATGGCTGTAGGGTAATACGAATATCACTGTACCTTAATTGGCACACACGAGACAACAAAAGACCTTTGAAACCTTTGAATGTCTTCAGCACACTCTACAGTGCAATCTCGCCCTTCCTATCGTGTGGCGACCAAAACTGCACGCAAATGAAATCCACACCAAAAAACAAATCTGCTGCAGGAAAGGGTGGCACGCAGCGGGAGAGTTGCTGCCTTACAGCGCCAGAGACCCGGGTTCGATCCTGACTACGGCTGCTGTCTGTACAGAGTTTGCACGTTCTCCCACCCTGTGGCCTGCGTGGGATTTCTCCGGTTTCCTCCCACACTCCAAAGCCGTACTGGTTTGAAGGCTAATTGGCTTGGTATCATTGTAAATTGTCCCTAGAGTAGGGTAGTATGTGTGCGCGGGGATCGTTGGTCGGCATAGACTCAGTGGGCCGAAGGGCCTGTTTCCGCGCTGTATTGCTAAACTAAGACTGAACTAAACTCAGACGTGGACAGGTGCCATTTTGGGTCAAGACTTTCTTTAGACTGATGGAATCAAGGGGTAATAGTTGTCAGAACACGGGACGGGAAAGGAGCAGAGCAACAACTGGCAAGCAATAGGTGGAGAAGACAATTACCAACCTGACCTCCCGGTAGCGCAGCACTTCAACTCCCCCTCCCATTCCGAATCAGACCTCTCTGTCCTGGGCCTCCTCCATGGCCAGAGTGAGCACCACCTCATATTCCGCTTGGGCAGTCTGCACCCTAGTGGCATAAACATTGAATTCACCAATTTCCGGTAGCCCTTCCTGTCTCCTCCCCTTCTCAGTTCTCCCTCAGCCCTCGGGCTCCTCCTCTTCCTTTTTCCTTTCTTCTCCCCCCCCCCCCCCCTCCCATATCAGTCTGAAGAAGGGTTTCGGCCCGAAACGTTGCCTATTTCCTTCGCTCCATAGATGCTGCTGCACCCGCTGAGTTTCTCCAGCACTTTTGTCTACAAGCAATGGGTAGATCCAGGTAAGCAGGGGTTGATTGGGAGATGAGTCAGGGTAGAGATGGAGAGGACAAAATGGCAGAACGTACACCAACCTGTTCACTTTGATGATTACATTAAACCCAGTTACTGCCGTAAATATAGTTTCCTCTTGTACTTTTGAAGCCCTCCATTAAGATTCCCCTTAGCCTGTCATGCTTCTGAGCTTCAGGGCTGAGGAAGGATCCCGACACAAAACCTCCACTGTCCAAGTTTTCCACAGACGCGCCTGATCCGCTGAGTTACTCCAGCACTTTGTGTCTTTTTTTGTGTGATCTGCAGCAGCTTGTATCCACAATCTGTTTCCCAATGACTTCTCACAGCACGTCTTTAGCCGTGGGAATGGGGCGGAATGTTTTTATTCTGCACCTTGTCCAAGTCCTGAATGTCGTGCTCAGTAATCACCAATGTTCCAGCTGAGGCCTAACCACAGACGGTGAAAAGTTCAGCACGCCTTCCAACTCATACTGAAAATGAAAAAAGACCCATCGCGGCTGGAAGCCTGAAATTAAAACAGAAAGGGCTGGGCATACTCTCCAGGCCATTGTGGGGAAAAAAAACGAGTTCAGGGCCTGTCCCACTAACGCGACCTTTCAGCGCCTGTCTTCGACCTTTAAGCTCGAGTGCACTCGCCTGAACAGCCTCGAGCTGGATCGACCGTCATTAATGAAACCGCGAGCCGGATCGACCGACCGAACACACAAACACATCGCAAAGACGGGGGCCAGGGAAAGCGGGGGAGCGCTGAAATTCACACTCGCGATGAACAGGAAGGTAAAAGATGGCTGCACAATGTAGGGCAAGTCCTTTAGAGAGTGCGGAGAGGGGGGAGAGGGGAGGGAGAGAAGGGAGGGAGAGAGGGGGGGAGAGAGGGGGGGAGAGAGGGGGAGGGAGAGAGGGGGGAGAGAGGCGGGGGGGGAGAGTAGGGGGGGAGAGAGGGGGGAGAGGGCGGTGGGGATGTGAGAGAGGGGGGGGGTGAGAGAGGGGGAGGGGGGAGAGAGAGGGGGGGAGAGTGAGGGGGAGAGGAGAGGGGGGGAGGGGGGGTGAGAGGGGGATGTGGAGGGGGAGAGATAGAGGGGGATGAGTGGGGGGGGAGAGGGGGAGAGAGGGGGGAGAGAGAGGGGGGGGGGGGGGGAGAGGGGGGTGGGGGGGGGGGGGGGGGAGAGAGGGGGGGGGGGGGGGAAGAGAGGGGGGAAGAGAGAGGGGGGAAAGAGGGGGGGAAGAGAGGGGGGAGAGAGAGGGGGGAAGGAGGGGGCCCGTCTGTACTTTTAAGAAGCCCGACCAACTACGCCAGCCCCCTTCACATAAAAGTTTCGCGGCATTTAACCTACCAGTCAATTTTCCTTGGTCCTGACAAACTCCAATGAGCCAAATAAAACGCCCGGTCATCGAAGGAGATTGCCTACGGCTGCCCTCGACTGCCTATAACTACATAGCGACCAGACTCCACTGCACTACGAGTTCAATAGAACCATGCCGACCAATTTTTCCTCGTGGAATATTTTTCAACAAGCTGAAAATGTTTCCTCGAACAAACTGAGGCCACTAGTGCGCAGGAACTTCCCTCGAGCATGAAGGAGAGTTCCAGTGACCTCATAAGACCTCCTAGGACCACGTGTCGACCATGCTGCGAGTTTGAGCCGAGGGCAAACTCTTCTAAACCCGAAGATTAGGTCGCCGCAGTGGGACAGCCCCTTTACTGTTGGAGCAAGACCTTTCATCAGTCCTTTCGAATTCAGTTTTGTGTGTTTTTATTCCTTACTCATATGCTTCAATGTACACACCCATAATGCTATTATATTTTTGTTGGGCGTACAATGGTCTTCTGGACTTGGCAGTGAGTTCAAGAATCTCGTGCTGACCCATTTATAACGCCTGGAAACCCAGGCATCTGTTTCTTCCTGACCACCTCCTGTTTCCTTACATTTCAGCCGTTCAATCTCTCCGACCTCCCTCCTCCCTCCCACACACAGACAGACCTCCCCCTCTGTTTCTCCTCCTGCATATCAAAATGTACTTTCTGAGTTCCAATGAGAGATCATTGTGCTGGCACATTGATCATGTTTCTCACTCCATAGCTGCTGCCTGAGCTGCTGAATACTTACAGAAACGAGGAGTTGCAGATGCTAGTTTACAAAAAGACACAAAGTGCTGAAGCATCTCAGCGGGGCAGGCTGCATCTTTGGGGAACATGCCATATGGGAGTTCTTGCTACAGAGGGAGTACAGAGAAGGTTCACCAGACTGATTCCTGGGATGGCAGGACTTTCATATGAAGAAGGACTGGATAGACTCGGCTTGTACTTGCTGGAAATTAGAAGATTGAGGGGGGGGATCTTATAGAAACTTACAAAATTCTTAAGGGGTTGGACAGGCTAGATGCAGGAAAATTGTTCCCGATGTTGGGGAAGTCCAGAACACATGGTCACAGTTTAAGGATAAGGGAGAAGTCTTTTAGGACCGAGATGAGAAAAACATTTTTCACACAGAGAGTGGTGAATCTGTGGGATTCTCTGCCACAGAAGGTAGTTGAGGCCAGTTCATTGGCTATATTTAAGAGGGAGTTAGATGTGGCCAAAGGGATCAGGGGGTATGGAGAGAAGGCAGGTACGGGATACTGAGTTGGATGATCAGCCATGATCATATTGAATGGCGGTGCAGGCTCGAAGGACTGAATGGCCTGCTCCTGCACCTATTGTCTATGTTTCTAAGGAGCGGTGACTTCAGTTCAGGACCCTTCTTCAGACTCAGCTGAGTATTTTCACTGTTTGTTGATATTAGTTCAGATTTCCACCACACACCATATTTTGCTTTCCTTTCTGGACAAATCCTTTCGGAATAACTTGGGCTGGTTTACCATGTTAAAGGATCAGTATTAATAGAGGCCACTGTTGAACTGAAGCAGACTGCATATGTTTTCATTAAAACTTCAAAGATTTCTAATTGATGGAGCAATAAAAAGCGCCTATAATGGAGCAATAAAAACTTTTGTTTAGTTTGGAGATATTGTGTAGAAACAAACCCTTCAAATATCTCCAGAAACTTTCATTAATAATATGGCTACTTAAACCCGTGATAAATAGAGAAATAACAAGATCAGAATTATCAGAACCTTAGATGCCCCAAACCTGTCTAAGCTGGTGTCGGAGTTTGCTCCAAATTCATGCCAAATGCCAAAAAAATCCCTCCTCATACAGTTTGGCTTCAGATATTAAGACAATAATTACTCACACAAACAAAATGAAACAGAATCGTTCAATGGTATTGTTTATGGCTCACCTTATGCAAACCAATTGGAAAAATACGCAGCTAGTTAATTTAAAACAAAGCAGTAATGATGTGAACATTTCCAGCCTGGCCCAACTGGGTTACAGTCCGGGAATACTTTATGTTTGAATGAATTAATAATGAAACTAGGGCTCGTTCTGTTGTAACACAGGAGATAATATTTCACTATCAATGAAATGGACGCTGGTAATTGTAGCTGAGCGTTAGCGATCGTTGTACAAAACAGAATGCAGAAGATACATTTATTTTCATTCACAGGATGCAGGGATTGCTACCCGTATCAATGTTCACTGCTCATCCAGAAAAAGTACAAAAGGTACAAAGTACAAAATAAAATAATCTCCAAGTTTGCGGATGACACGAAGCTGGGGGGCAGTGTTAGCTGTGAGGAGGATGCTAGGAGGCTGCAAGGTGACTTGGATAGGCTGGGTGAGTGGGCAAATGCATGGCAGATGCAGGATAATGAGGATAAATGTGAGGTTATCTCTCATCTCATACTATACCTTATTATTTTACTTATTTGCATATTTTTAATTTCATATTTTTAATTTTCATTCTTAAACTATTATTGTTTATTATTGTCTTTTTTATTTCTCCTACCCGCTGATTTGCCATTAACGCTCATTTTCAGATTGGGAGCGGACTTTGTATAAGCCCTCTGGGCATCCCTTCCCTCCCAGCACTGTATGGTATTATAAATTAATTGTTTGTCTTCTTTTAAAACATGGTGCAAATAAATAAACTAAACTAAAACTAAAACATGGTCAAACAGGAGAATGGGGTTGAGAGGGATTAAAAGATCAGCCATAATCGAACGGTGGAGCGGACTCGATGGGCCAAATGGCCTAATTCTGTTACGGCTTATGGACTCAAGGATACTGCTGCCAGCAAAAATGAAACTGAGTAATAAATCACAACAAAAATTACATATACTTTCTTTACTTCAGTTGTAGTGGGGTGTCCACAGAGAATGTTGTGAATTCCACAAGCAAAAGGGTCTGGACTGCAACTAACCGCCATGGTCAATACTGAAAGGTACGTATAGATTCACAAGATGGAGAGGCATAATATCGGTTCTTTGACCATCTCAGGATGACCCAATGCAAGGAAGTACTTGGGTTTCAATACAGAAAATGTAAGCTGTGCCCAGCAAGCTCCCACAATAGAACAATCTGGATTGCTTTATTTTAAAGTGGCCTGTTTCCACAGCTGTATTACTTCGTCACTGGGGCTATGAGGCAGCAGCTCATCTAACTGCCATCACCAAGCTGCCACATAGGGCGAATATCAACAAGCCAGACTGGACAGGTACAAAATGTTGTTGCGCATTGGAAGAAAATAAAGAGGGGTGAGGCACACTAAGAATTTGAGGGCAATGATGAGGAGATTAGAACTCAAGAATTTAGAGACTTTTGAAGCTAATTAACGCATTCATTCACAAAATGTACAAAAATTACTAATTTTTGGACAGAAATTTTTAAGATAATCTCAATTGTAGTTAATGCAAATTGAATTCCAGACTCAAAATTAATCATATTGGGAATATTAGAAACGGATCAGATACTAACAACACAACAAATAATTTTTATTGGTTATAGTTTAATAATTGGTAAAAAATACTAAGATTTTGGAAAGGTCCCATATCCCCTGCAATCAAAATGTGGATTACAGAAATGTCGGAGACACTTCACCTGGAACGATTAAGACTTGTCCTAATGGACAGTTTAGACCAATTCAGAGGAATATGGTCTCCATTTATTGAATATTTAAAGGGTTAAGGTGGTCCGGTTCGAGGCCCTGACTGAAGCCTGAATGAAGGAATAGATGAAGAATTATATACAATAGATCATGAATATATCTCCAATGAAGAATATCTTGCTTAATACTCCACTCATTTATTTATCTCTTTCTTATTTCTCTTTCTTTTTATTACCTATCTTTATTTCCTACTGTTATAAAATTAAAAAAAATATAGAAGTATAAATAAGATTGACTGTAAATGTTAAAGATATTAAGAATGTATATTTTAAGAATAATATTTTCTTTTTTTTGATTTTATATTATTTCTTCTTAATATGTAATTACCTCTAATAAAAATATTTTACAAAAAAAAATAATTTAGAGACTTAGGCAACAGCGGTAAAATGGTCAAGTGGGTCTCTCTGAGAGTTATGACCAGGCTAGCAGGCCTTTGCTCGGCCTCAATCACAAGGACAGTTGAGTAAGACTGGCCATATTGTCTGATGGATGCACCAGCCGCAGTCCACAATGATTGAAAGAAACTTGTTATCCGTCAATGTCTAGTTTGGTTTATTGCCATGTGTACCCGAGCTACAGTGGAAAGCTTTTTGCTGCGTACTAACCAGCCAGCGAAAAGACTACACTTAATTACAATCAAACCATCCACGGCGTGCAGGTAAAGTAAGAAATGCAGTTGGGGTGGAGGTTTAAAAGAGTGGAGCAATTGCAACGAGTGATTGCCGATCCACTTCTGGCACCAGCATACCGAGAGCCACCATCTTTACAGTCTCAGGACATTCAATTGACCAAGGCCCCAAGCTATTATGGATGTTCTAACAACCACAACCTCCATGGTGCAAACATTGATATTTTCAAATATATCACTTTCATCAAATCGTCTTTGGGACTCTCCTATCATACAGAGTGAAACCTTAATGCTGCAGCACCTTTCAGAATCCCGGGATCACCATCGAAACACTTTAAGGCCAATAACTAACTCCATAAAGTATGGTCACTGTTGTAATACGAAGAACTCCTTAAAGCAAGGTCACATTCGTAGTGCTGAAAGCACAACAGCCAACGTGGGCCTCCATCCAACGATGCTGCTGGTGGGAGCAGACAAATATTGGTCAGAACTCCAGGGAATAGTCTTTGATGATCAGAAGACGAGGGAAAATTAATCTTGTTCTTTCCGCAAATATCCCCACACTCTTCGCTGCTAAATATATTTACATGTTCAATCAATCCACACTCGTAGATAAAATGCTGGCCTTTCCTCACGATTGAGAGAGGACGTTGTAGTGGATGCCTCTGCTGTCGGAAGTGTGCTCCTAATTGGTTTTAAATACCCCATGGGGACAGAAGGATTAAAAATAAATGTGGCACAGATCTATAATTAATCCGTGAATGTTCTGTTACTCTTCTTTCTGGATTTGTAATTAGTACATTTGTGTTTGAGGAGGCCAATCAGCCTAACCTTCTAGCAAAGGTGACGCCCAGCTATGATGCCCTGCATCATATCGCACCTTGAGTGTACCAGCAATCCTGCAAAACATTCCATTATTGCAAACCTCAATCTCCAGTGATACCACAGTTTAGATCATTGTGGCTGCCCCAGATATCTGAGTCAACAGTTATGTACAGAGGTCACAGTACAATAAGTAATCCAAACTCCCCAGTGCAAAGTATTTACCATCCAACTGATTTTTTCTATTCGCCAGAAAACTTTCTTGGGGTCTCAGGAACCCCAAGAAAACCATTGCAGCTGCCAAAGTGAACACGTTTCCCAACAATGAACTAGCCACGGTAAGGTAGGATTTTATTAGCTCTGAATGGGACTGTGTCGCCAATCATTTGGTGCACAAAGAGTTGTGCAGGATGCGAGTGTGGCAATCTTGAACACACGGTACATCCTCAAACCTTCTCCTTACACGGCCGGTCGGTTGAGAGGATCCCACACGAGGGGTGGAAGATCTTGTGCTTGGGTTGCCGTTAGCTACCTTGAAGGCTCCAGTCAATAGACAATAGACAACAGGTGCAGGAGTAGACCATTTGGCCCAGCACCGCCATTCAATGTGATCATGGCTGATCATCCCCAATCAGTACCCCGTTCCTGCCTTCTCCCCATATCCCCTGACTCCGCTATTTTTAAGAGCCCCATCTAGTTCTCTCTTGAAAGCATCCAGAGAACCCGCCTCCACCGCCCCCTGAGGCAGAGAATTCCACAGACTCACCACTCTCTGTGAGAAAAAGCGTTTCCTCGTCTCAGTCCCCCCACCAACCCCCCCCCAGTCATGATCAAATTCAAAATGGTTGTGGACCAGGCACATTGAACAGAATTGGTAGACATGTACCCTCTGATCGTAAGCACACAGTTATACGCATGTGATGGGCATGTTACTCAGATTCACGGCATCAGAATGGCAGACCAATATCAAAGTGTACCTGCTCAAACACAAGCACCTGAAGAGGGAAAGGAGCAAGTTGACCAAAATATACAACTGGAAGTGGCGGGGCTGCCTGGCAGCTGCGGCTCGCCTGCAGTCCGTCTGTTTTACTTTTCTTTTTTGTTTTTTTGTGTCTGTTTTGGTTAAATTTTAGTTTATTAGGCTGTGTGTGTGTGTGTGTGTGTGTGTGTGTGTGTGTGTGTGTGTGTGTGTGTGTGTGTGTGTGTGTGTGTGTGTGTGTGTGTGTGTGTGTGTGTGTGTGTGTGTGTGTGGAGGGTGGGAGAAACAAGGTTTTAGTCTCTCCCTTCGGGGGGATGCGACTTTTCTTGTCGTGTCCCCCGTCACCGTCTCCGTCTGTGCTGTGGCCTAATGGCGGAGCTGGCGGCCTCGGAGCTGTGGCGGCGTTCCAGCGTTACAGCGCGACCCGGCTTCAGAGCGGTGGGTGTGGCGTTCCGGCAGCGATCCCGGCTTCAGAGCTGTGGCGGTGTTACGGCGGCGACCCGGCTTCAGAGCTGTGGTGTTCCAGCGGCGTTCCAGCTGTGGCATTCCAGCGGCGACCCGGCTTCAGAGCTGTGGCGGCATTCCAACGTTCCAGCGCGACCCGGATTCAGAGCTGTGGGTGTGGCGTTCCGGCAGCGGTCCCGGATTCAGAGCTGTGGGTGTGGCGTTCCGGCGGCGGACCCGGATTCAGAGCTGTGGGTGTGGCGTTCCAACGTTCCAGCGGCGACCCGGCTTCAGAGCTGTGGGTGTGGCGTACCAACGTTCCAGCGGCGGTCCCGGATTCAGAGCTGTGGGTGTGGCGTTCCAGCGGCGACCTGGCTTCAGAGCTGCGGCGGAGTTCCAGCGTTCCGGCGAGGGCGGTGGCGGCAGCCCGGCTTCGGAGGCTCGGCCGCGGGCCAAGTGGACGACAACATCGGAGGCCTGGATCGCCGCAGCGCAGAGGGAGAACAAGGAGGGAAGAAGACAAAGACTTTAAGACTTTTGCCTTCCACCACAGTGAGGAGGTGCCTGGATGTTAAATATGTGTTTATTGTGTTTTGTTTTTTATTATATATATGACTGCAAGCAACCAAATTTCGTTCTGACCGAAAGGTCTGAATGATAATAAAGGATAGTTTAGTTTAGTTTAGTTTGAGTTTTTGACAACTCCTCCTCTACCTATAACATCATATCAGCATTAATGGCAGTGCGCATTTGCAAGGTAAAACGTGCAGGGTATGAAAATAGATCTGACAAAGAACCACAAGCTTGATGTGCTGAATAGCAACTTTCTAACCCTCTCTCCACAGATGCTGTCCATAAATTCATGTTCATAAGATATAGGAGCAGAATTAGGCCATTTTGCCCATCAGGTCTACACCATTGAATCATGGCTGATCTAACTTTCCCTCTCGTTCCCATTCTCCTGCTTCTCCCCATAGCCCCGACCCCCGTACTAATCATCAATGTCAATCTTTGCCATAAAAATATTAATTGTCCGACCATTTCGTGTTTCTTTCAGATTTCCAGCATGTGTGATTTCATTGCGTTTGGCTTCATTCTGTGTCGTGCAACTCTATAATTTGGCTGCTACTGAGAAATGTTTCCTGGCATCCCTCCAACTGTCTCACTCAGAAATATATGAGAGGAAACTTCAAAGCAAGAGTCAGAAGTCAAGCCTATAAAAGCTTGTAAATCATTCTGTGATGTAAAAGGAAGAGTTTTACCAAACCTGTCGCACCCAAGCATAGAGGCTGTGTCAAGCTGCACCAGGAGTCCCATCTGGTCACAAATATTAAGTAAATCTCTCACCGAGGCGAGCATTTGGTTGCCTCTTCAGGTGCCCAGGATTATCCTATCTACTGCAGACTTGTTGGGACAGATACTGACAACTCGGTGATGTTTAAACTGGGAGTTTTACATTCTCAATGCAAGCATCCACACAACATTAACCAGTTTACAATGAGTTTACAATACTCTATTTACAAAAAAAGGTATAATAATTGTAATGAAATGCTTTATGGTTTTCCAAGGTAGTAAAAAGACAGTAGATTTCTGCAAGAAGACACAAATTGCTGGAGTAACTCAGAGGGTCAGGCAGCAAAGAAGCCAGACACAAAGTACTGGAGTAACTCAGTGGGTCAGGCAGTATCTCTTGCGAAAACGGATAGGTGACGTTTCTGGTCGGAACCCTTCTTCAGATCTTCTTCCAGCGATGCTGTATGACCATCTGAGTTACTCCAGGACTTTGTTTCTATCTTTGGTATCAAGCAACGCCTGCAATTCCTTCCTACCACATCTTCGGATAGGTTATCCTTCGGGTCGATACCCTTCTTCAGACCAAAGAGTCTAAAGAAGGTTTTCGACCCAAAAAGTTGCCTATCCCTGTTATCCAGAGATGCTGCCTGAAGTGCTAAGTAACTCTAGCACTTTGTGTTGTTTTGGGTATTTACCAGCATCTGTACTTCTTTGTTTCTAGAATTACGCAAGACTTGGTGGCGCAGCGGTAGAGTTGCTGCCTTACAGCGAATGCAGCGCCAGAGACCCGGGTTCGATCCCGACTATGGGTGCTGTCTGTACGGCGTTTGTACGTTCTCCCCGTGACCTGCGTGGGTTTTCTCCGAGATCTTCGGTTTCCTCCCACACTCCGAGAAATCTTCGGTTTCCTCCCACACTCCAAAGACGTACAGGTTTGTAGGTTAATTGGATTGGTATAAATGTAAAAATTGTCCCTAGTGGGTGTAGGACAGTGTTAATGTGCGGGATCGCTGGTCGACACGGACCCGGTGGGCCGAAGGGCCTGTTTCCGCGCTGTAGCTCTAAACAACCTTCTTCAGGCATGTCCTACCCCTATCTCTTCGGCCTGCCTTTCTGCAGTAATCGGTCAATGAGGCTTATAACCCAGGAACATGCTCAGTCCCTCAAACCTGCACCGAAGGACGAGGGCTAATCTATGACCTAACCTCGTGTGCCTATTCTCCTCCCATATCCCTCTGACATGTTAGCAGAGAATTAACAATCTCATTTAAAAATAACATGACATTGGCGGTCATCTGTCAGAGAAGTCATATCTTCACCAGGAGTGGGTGTGTGCGTGTTCTATATCAGAACTTTGGTCCTGAGGCATTGACTCTGACCCAGCCCGAAACTCACAATGTGGACAGATATATGGACAGGAAGGGTTTAGAGAGATGTGGGCCAAATGCAGGCAAGAGTTTGGAACGCCAACTCAGTCAGCATGGACAAGTGTGCCAAAGGGCCCATTTCCATGCCGCAGAAATAGTCTCACTCCACTTAATCTCTGGAAAATTTGTCTCAATTCACCTTTAACCTTCCAAATTTCAGAGCATTAAACTTTAATGTGCATAACATCTGCTTGCAATTTCAGAGTTTGATGTTAAGGTATCATTCTGATACAAGGCTAATATATAATTTTTAAACAGTTGCGCCCAGAACGGACCATAACACTCCAAGCGTGACCGAAGGAACAAATACCACAAAAGACTCCTGTCAAACCCCTCAGGCAATCAAACTAGACATTTCAAGACATTCGGCAGGACGTGATGATACTCCGCGTCACAAACCTGTCCAGCTCGCTCTGAGCCAGCATCGACCACACCTGCCAGTAAAACATTCCCCAGCAAATACCCCGAGCAAACCATCGCAACGAAACACAACCATAAAACTGCAACTCTTTAAAAAAAAAATAAAAAAAACGCGGGATAATCATTGCTCCAATCGTCCAGTGAACAAAGGAAGCTGCAGAAAGTGGTGGATATTGCCCCGATCATCGCGGTTGTTGACCTCCCCACCATCAAAGGGATCCATCCACAGGATATGCTGCTCAAAAAAAGGCAGCTAATATCATCAAAGGCCCACACCGGCCTGGCAAGGCTCTCATTTCACTGCTGCTATTAGGGGGAGGGAACAGGATCCTGAGAGCCGTGACCTCCAGGTTCAAGAACAGCTTCTTCCCATCGGCCATCAGGCTCCAGAGTGCGAGCCACAGTACAACATTGAGGGCGCCAGGGTGGCAGAGTTGCTGCCTTACAGCGCCAGAGACCTGGGTTCGATCCTGACTGCGGGTGCTGTCTGTATGGAGTTTATACGTTCTCCCCGTGACCCACGTGGATTTTCTCCGGGAGCTCCAGTTTCCACCCACACTCCTTAGACGTACAGGCTTGTTGGCTAATTGACTTCAGTAAATTTGTAAATTGTCTTTCGTGTGTGTAAGATGGCGTTAGTGCGCCAGGATCGCTGGTCAGCGCCATTTAAAGTGTATCTGCCATTCAATATGATCATGGCTAATCATCTGAAATGAGTCCCATATTCCTGCTTTTTCCCCATATCCCTTGATTCATTTAGCTCCAAGAGCTAAATCTAACTCACTCTTGAAAACATCCAGTGAATTGGCCTCCACTGCCTTTGTTGGCAGAGAATTCCACAGATTCACAACTCTCTGGGTGAAAACGTTTTTCCTCATCTCAGTCCTAAATGGCCTACCCCTTATTCTTAAACTGTGGTGAAACCCCTGGTTCTGGACTCCCCCAACATCGGGACCATTTTTCCTGCATCTAGGCAGTCCAATCCTTTAAGAATTTTATACGTTTCTATAAGATTCCCTCTCATCCTTCTAAATTCCAGTCAACACAAGCCCACTCGACCCATTCTTTCATCATATGTCAGTCCCGCCAGCGCTGAGAATTAACCTGGCGAACCTACGCCGCACTCCCTCAATAACAAGAATGTCCTTCCTCAAAATTAAGAGACCAAAACTGCACACAATATAGTTCTCAGCATTGTAGTGCATCAGTTCCATAGACCAAGCCCAATGTCCGCAATGGGGTACACAGTGCCCTCCATGATGTTTGGGACGAAGACCCATCATTTATTTATTTGCCTCTGTACTCCACAATTTGAGATTTGTAATAGAAAAAAATCACATGTGGTTTGTCAGATTTTAATAAAGGCCATTTTTACACATCTTGGTTTCATCGTGTAGAAGAACTAGGAGGCAGATTATTATCTGAATGGTGTCAGTTTAGGAAAAAGCAAAGTACAACGAGACCTGGGTTTCCCAGTACATCAGTCACTGGAAGTAAGCATGCAGGTACAACAGGCAGTGAAGAAAGCTAATGGCATGTTGGCCTTCATAACATGAGGAGTTGAGTATAGGAGCAAAGAGGTCCTTCTGCACTTGTACCGGGCCCTGGTGAGACCACATCTGGAGTATTGTGTGCAGCTTTGCTCTCCTAATTTGGGGAAGGACATTCTTGCTATTGAGGGAGTGCAGCGTAGGTTCGCCAGGTTAATTCCCGGGAAGGCGGGACTGACATATGATGAAAGAATGGAGTGACTGGGCTTGTATTCACTGGAATTTAGAAGGATACGAGGATATCTTATAGAAACATATAAAATTCTTAAAGGATTGGACAGCCTAGATGCAGGAAAAATGGTCCCGATGTTAGGGGAGTCCAGAACCAGGGGTCACAATTTAAGAATAAGGGGTAGGCCATTTAGGGCTGAGATGAGGAAAAACTTTTTCATATAGAGAGTTGTGGATTTGTGGAATTCTCTGCCTCAGAAGGCAGTGGGGGCCGATTCACTAAATGCATTCAAAATAGAGTGAGATCGAGCTCTTATGGCTAGCGGAATCAAGGGGTATGGGGAGAAGGCAGGAACGGGGTACTGATTGTGGATGATCAGCTATGATGACATTGAATGTCGGTGTTGGCTCGAAGGCCTACTCCTGCACCTATTGTCTATGTATCTAAGTATCTATGAAAGCAGATTCACCAGGAACTTTCACACAAACCACTTTTGGAGATATAGTGAGAAGGGCGAAAATTGCGGGATTGTGGGGAGTATGTGGTACAGAGGGACTGATTAGGGAGATTCTGCAAAGAGCTGTCCTGGATCAAGTGGCCTGTGTATGCTATAATTCCTTCTGAAATAAACCTCCATCTAAGAATAGAGATGAAATATCACTTTCTATACTCTGACAACAAAAATAAACACATTTCAATAAACAAAAAATGAACTAAAAGTCTAATTTGACAATAGATAATCTCAAATAAACACAAATTCTGAAATAACAACATTTAAAATTTGCACATAATCGCCACTATATACCAAAATGACAAGAAAAATAGAAAATATATAAATACAAATATATCTCCCATAGAAACAACACGCATTGACCACAGTAGTATTTATCCACACACATCTGCCCAGACATTACCGAGTTCAGGATTACAAGGAACGTCCCCACCCAGTCTCCCCCTCCCTACTCACTCTATCTCACAACCACAGCAACACTGTGCATCTTCCCTCATTCCATCCCACTCCCCTTCCCTCCTCTCTCTTTCCAACATCCCCTCCCCATCTCTGCCTGCTCCTCATCTCTTCCCCTCCCCCCTCAAACATCCCATCACCGTATTCCCCGAACATCCCCTCACCACTCCCATCCACCCCTCCAAAATCCCCATCCCCTCCAACGTCCTAACGTCCAACGTCCTAAACCCTCCCCCCAACATCCACTCCCTCCATTGCCCTCTCTCCATTACCTACTCCCTCCGCTACCCGCTCCCAATCCACCCCCCTCCACCAATCCCTCTCCATCATCCCTTCCCTCCATCACCCTCTCCCTCCCCTATTTCACTCCCTTCTACTTCACCTCTGCAGCACCAATGCCCTCCCCTTGTCCTCCACTTCACTCCCCTCCTCCTCCATCCTCCCCTACACCCCAGCATCAATGGAATGGCCCTCCCCTTGTCCTCCACTTCACTCCCCTCCTCCTCCATCCTCCCCCACACCCCAGGACCAATTGCCCTCCCATCCCCTCTCCCTACCCCTCCACTCCTCTCTCCCCTCTTATCCCTCCCAACTACCCTCTCCGTGTCCATTCCCCCCCCCCTCTCCTCTTCCCCTCTCCCCCCCCAGCACCGATGCTCCTGTCCTCCCCCTCTACTCCACCACCATCTCCCCTGCCCTATTGCCCCCTCTCCTCTCCCCTCTACCCCCTCGCTCCTCCACCACTGCCCCCTCTCCACTCCTCTCTCCTCCACCATTCCCCCCTCTCCCCCACCACCACAGCCCCCACCACCATTCCTCCCCTCCCCTCCACCATTCCCTCCTCTCCTCTCCCTGCCCCCCCTCTCCTCTCCAAAACCCACCACCATTCTCCCCCCTCTCCCACTACCCCCCTGTGCCCCAGCCCCCATGTGCCCCAGCCTGTGCCCTACCCTGTGCCCCAGCCTGTGCCCTCCCCTGTGCCCCAGCCTGTGCCCTCCCCTGTGCCCCCCCTGTACCCCAGCCTGTGCCCTCCCTGTGCCCCAGCCTGTGCCCTCCCCTGTGCCCCCCCTGTACCCCAGCCTGTACCCAGCCTGTACCCCCAGCCTGTGCCCTCCCCTGTGCCCTCCCCTGTGCCCCAGCCTGTGCCCTCCCCTGTGCCCCAGCCTGTGCCCTCCCCCCTGTGCCCCAGCCTGTGCCCTCCCCTGTGCCCCCCTGTACCCCAGCCTGTGCCCCCCCTGTACCCCAGCCTGTACCCCAGCCTGTGCCCTCCCCTGTGCCCCCCTGTACCCCAGGCCTGTGCCCCCCCTGTGTGTGGGGGGGGCCCCAGCCTGTGCCCTCCCCCTGTGCCCCAGCTGTGCCCCAGGCCTGTACCCCAGCCTGTGCCCTCCCCTGTGCCCAACCCCTGTGCCCTCCCCTGTGCCCCCCCCGTGCCCCAGCCTGTACCCCAGCCTGTGCCCTCCCCCTGTGCCCCAGCCTGTGCCCCCCCCTGTGCCCCCCCTGTGCCCCCCTGTACCCCAGCCTGTGCCCCCCCCCGTGCCCTCCCCTGTACCCCAGCCTGTGCCCCAGCCTGTGCCCCCCCCTGTACCCCAGCCTGTGCCCCCCTGTACCCCCAGCCTGTGCCCCAGCCTGTACCCCAGCCTGTGCCCTCCCCCTGTGCCCCCCCTGTGCCCCCCCTGTACCCCCCCCCCCCTGTGCCCCCCCCTGTGCCCTCCCCTGTACCCAGCCTGTGCCCCCCCTGTGCCTGTACCCCAGCCTGTGCCCTCCCCTGTACCTCCCCTGTACCCCCCCTGTGCCCCCCCTGTACCCCCCCCCTGTGCCCCCCCTGTGCCCCCCCTGTGCCCCCCCTGTACCCCCCCTGTGCCCTCCCCTGTGCCCCAGCCTGTGCCCCCCCTGTGCCCCCCCTGTACCCCTCCTGTGCCCCCCCTGTGCCCCCCCTGTGCCCCCCCTGTACCCCCCCTGTGCCCCCCCCTGTACCCAGCCTGTACCCCTCCTGTGCCGCAGCCACTCACCAGCAACACAGAGGAGCGGACGGCCTCAGACACACTGTGCCGGAGCTCGGCGGCGGTGCCGGGTCTGCTGAGGGCGCGGGTGAACCTGCGGGTTTCCCCCGCCATGAGGAGGGCTGTGCCGGGGGGACTGGGTGCTGCTGCCCGCCCTCCCCGGCTGCGCTGCGCTGCGGTGCGGTGCGGGCTGCGGGTCACTGGGGTCCCGGCGGGGAGAGGAGCGGAGCGGAGCCGGGCAGCGGATCAGCGCATCAGCGGCCGCACTCGCTGCGCAACATCGCACCCGAGCCGAGCGGAGCGGAGCGCCGCCCCGAACTCGTCCTCCTCCTCCCCCTCCCCGCCTCTTCCCTCCCTCCCTCCCTCACAATCTCTCTCCTTCCACCCCCCACACATTCATCCCTCCCCCCTCCAGCCTCTTCTCCTCATTGTCCCTCTCTCCTCCTACCTCATCCCCCAACACCCTCCCTCACAATCTCTTTCCCTCCATCCCCCCCACACATTCATCCCTCCCCCCCTCATACATCTCTTCCCCACAACCCCCTCCCTCTCAACCCCCCTCCCTCAGACTCCCTCCACCCCCCCTCCAACCTCCTCCCTCATTATCCCTCCCTCCTCCTACCTCATCCCCCAACACCCTCCCTCACAATCTCTCTCCCTCCAACACCCCCCCCCCCACACACATTCATCCCTCCCCCCTCCAACCTCCTCCCTCATTATCCCTCCCTCCTCCTACCTCATCCCCCAACACCCTCCCTCTCCTCCTCGCCCATTCATCCCTCCTCTCTTCATCTCTCCCTCCCTCCGACTCCTTCCACCCAGGGGAGTGGGAGTATGGAAGGTGGTTCCAACCACCTTCCCTCCCTCCCTTAAACCCCTTCCCTTTCCACCCCCCTCCACTTTCCTCCACCCTTCCACCCCCCTTCCCTCCCGCTCCCTCCCTTCCCCTGCCCTCCCTCGCTCCCTTGACCCCTCCCCCACAATGCCATTTACTGTGATCATGGCTGATCATCCACACTCAGTACCCCGTTCCTGCCTTTTCCCCATATTCCCTGACTCCGCTATCTTTAAGACCCCTATCCAACTCTCTTTAGAAAGCGTACAGAGATTATTCATCCACTGCCTTCTGAGGCAGAGAATTCCACTGATTCACAACCCTCTGGGTGAAAAATGGTTTTTCCTCATCTCCGTTCTAAATGGCCTACCCCTTATTCTTAAACTGTGGCCCCTGGTTCTGGACTCCCCCAACATCAGGAACATGTTTCCTGCCTCCAGCATGTCCAAACCCTTAATAATCTTATATGTTTCAATAAGATCCCTTCTTCATCCTTCTAAATTCCAAAGTATACAAGCACAGCTGCTCCATTCTATCAACATATGACAGTCCCGCCATCTCGGGAATTAACCTCGTGAACTTCCTCCTTTTGTCACCTTCGACAGGGTCTGACTGCGAACCAACATCCTCCTCGCCTGGCCATCTCTGCCTGCACGTTATTTATTTGCCTCTGTACTCCACAATTTGAGATTTGTAATTAAAAAAATCACATGTGGTTAAAGTGCACATTGTCAGATTTTACTAAAGGGTATTTTTTTACATTTTTATTTCAAATTACAGCTGCGTTTATACATGGTCCCTCCATTTCAGGGCACCATAACGTTTGGGACACATGGCTTCACAGGCGTTTGTAATTGCTCAGGTGTGTTTAATTGCCTCCTTAATGCAGGTATAAGAGAGCTCTCAGCACCTAGTCTTTCCTCCAGTCTTTCCATCACCTTTGGAAACCTTTTTTGCTGTTTATCAACATGAGGCCCAAAGTTGTGCCAATGAAAGTCAAATAAGCCATGATGAGATTGAGAAACAAGAATAAAACTGTTAGAGACATCAGCCAAACCTTAGCTTTACCAAAATCAACTGTTTGGAACATCATTAAGAAGAAAGAGAGCACTGGTGAGCTTACTAATCGCCAAGGGACTGGCAGGGCAAGGAAGACCCCCACAGCTGATGACAGAAGAATTCTCTCTATAATAAGGAAAAATCCCCAAACACCTGTTCGACAGATCAGAAACACTTTTCAGGAGTCAGGTGCGGATTTGTCAATGACCATTGTCCGCAGAAGACTTCATGAACAGAAATACAGAGGCTACACTGCAAGATGCAAACCACTGGTTAGCCGCAAAAATAGGAGGGCCGGGTTACAGTTTGTCAAGAGTACTTATAAGATCAACCACAGTTCTGGAAAAAGGTCTTGCGGACAGATGAGACGAAGATTAACTTGTATCAGAGTGATGGCAAGAGCAAAGTATGGAGGAAAGGAGGAACTGCCCAAGATCCAAAGCATACCACCTCATCTGTGAAACACGGTGGTGGGGGTGTTATGGCCTGGGCATGTATGGCTGCTGAAGGTACTGGCTCACTTATCTTCAATGATGATACAACTGCTGATGGTAGTAGCATAATGAATTCTGAAGTGTATAGACACATCCTATCTGCTCAAGTTCAAACAAATGTCTCAAAACTCATTGGCCGGCGGTTCATTCTACAGCAAGACAATAATCCCAAACATACTGCTAAAGCAACAAAGGAGTTTTTCAAAGCTACAAAATGGTCAATTTGCCAATTTGCCAAGTCAATCACCTGATCTGAACCCAATTGAGCATGACTTTTATATGCTGAAGAGAAAACTGAAGGGGACTAGCCCCCAAAACAAGCATCAGCTAAAGATGGCTGCAATACAGCATCACCAGAGAAGACACCCAGCAACTGGTGATGTCCATGAATCACAGACTTCAAGCAGTCATTGCATGCAAAGGAAATGCAACAAAATAGTAAACACGACTACTTTCATTTGCATATCATTGCTGTGTCCCAAACATTATGGTACCCTGAAATGGGGGGACTACGTCTAAACATATCTCAAATTGTGGGGTACAGAAGCAAATAAATAAATGATGGGTCTGTGTCCCAAACATTATGAAGGGCACTGTACCTGCAGCAGAGGGAATGCAGGAAAGGTTCACTGGATTAATGCTCATAGACAATAGACAATAGGTGCAAGAGTAGGCCATTTGGCCCTTCGAGCCAGCACCGCTATTCAATGTGACCATGGCTGATCATCCCCAATCAGTACCCCGTTCCTACCTGCTCCCCATATCCCCTGACTCCATTATTTTTAAGAGCCCTATCTAGCTCTCTCTTGAAAGCATCCAGAGAACCTGCCTCCACCACCCTCTGAGGCAGAGAATTCCACAGACTCGCCACTCTCTGTGAGAAAAAGTGTTTCCTCGTCTCCGTTCTAAATGGCTTACTCCTTATTCTTAAACTGTGGCCCCTGGTTCTGGACTCTCCCAACATCGGGAACATGTTTCGTGCTGCTAGTGTGTCCAAGCCCTTAATAATCTTATATGTTTCAATGAGATAACCTCTCATCCTTCTAAACTCCAGAGTGTACAAGCCCAGCTGCTCCATTCTCTCAGCATATGACAGTCCCGCCATCCCGGGAATTAACCTTGTAAACCTACGCTGCACTCCTTCAATAGCAAGAATGTCCTTCCTCAAATTAGGGGACCAAAGCTGCACACAATACTCCAGTTGTGGTCTCACTAGGGCCCTGTATAACTGCAGAGCGTGGTGAATCTTTGTGATCCTCTGTCCAAGAGGGCGTTGGAAGGTTTTGCTGCTGGGTAGTTTGTCCCACGTGTGTATAGGATAGTGTTAGTGTGCGGGGATCATTGGGTGGCAAGGACCCGGTAGGCCGAAGGGCCTGTTTTAGTGTAGTATCTCTAACTGACGATAAATTAAAAGTGGGTAGATTATTGGGGCCCAAAAGAGAGTCCACCTGGACTATTGTGTACGGATCTGGTCTGCCTATGTTAGGAAGTATGTACTTGCGATAGAGGAACTAATCTGAAGAAGGGAACCGACCCAAAACATTGTTTGTCCTTTACATCTACAGATGCTGCCTGGCCCGCCGAGTGCCTCTGGTACCTTGTGTTTGCTGCTGTCAATCCTTGTGTCTCCTAAGATGGCAGGTTTGTCATGGGAACAGAGGTGAATTGGACCAAGCTTATATTATCCAGAGTTTATAAGAATGAGAGTTGATCTCACAGAAATCACAGAGTTGATCTCACTCTGTGCGACACACTGGGCTGCACAGTGGCCAGAAACCCTTTAACTTGGAATAGTAAGATTAAACGAGAACTTACCTGTTCGAAGTTTATTTTATGAGGAGTTACGATGAGGGATTACGTGAAGAAGCCCCGCCAGGCGCATGCTCGGCATACTTCAAAGCAGCGGCGTGAAAAACACAGAACCAATAGCCGGAGTAAGATAGTAAGGCTCACAAAGACTAGAACTACCAGATGATCACTTAGATTATGAGGGTCGGGAGTGGAGGGCACGTAATCCCTCATTGTAACTCCTCATAAAATAAAGATCAAACTTCGAACAGGTAAGTTCTCGTTTAATCTTACTATTTTACTTCTGAGTCACGTGAAGATTTTAAAACTCTGTGATTTTCATGCCGTAGATCATTCCATACGACACACTGCTTCAGTTTACACAGTAGTGAGTAAATAATATATATTGCTTGAAATTATGCAATAAATATTTTAATATTTTAATAATAATAATAATAAAAAGAAAAGTAATAACCCCTCTATCCCAGGGGAAATAACAACAAATGATATGCAACAAAGCAAACAATTTGAACAGAACCCAACACAGCATGTGCAACCCTGGCACTATAACAACAGGTTTATCATAAAATCTAGAAATGTTTCTTCTTTAGACCATCCTGCGGTGCCCAGAATTTGGTCGAGCGGCACATCCTGCACCTTCGCCTCGGACACTGATACCGCCCTTGTGGAGTGAGATCTAAACACATCAGTGTCTACTCCAGTTAATCCAGAGCCTGTTTATCCATCTAGAAATAGTTTGTACTGTCACTTCTTTATATGTTTCTTGTGGGTAAGGAACATTGGTGTCTCACAATCTCGGAGACTAATTCAATATATATTAAGTCAGATGCTTAACCACACACAATGTTTAGTTGACAGAGTACGTCTTAAAGATTACATTGGTTCCAGCCTTTCTTGGCTTGCTTTGCTTGCTTAGATCATTGACATAAAACGTTATTTTATTTACAGACAACTGCATACAATCTAACCGCAATATTTGTAATGTTGGTACTCATTGTGCTGATATTAATGGCATGAGCATAACCACTTTAAATATTAACTTCTGAAAAGACAGTGACGTAATTGGAGTCCATTGCCGAAGCAATGTGAGAACTATACTGACATCCCAGATTTCTGTATATCTGGGTTTGGTAGGATTTTATTAAAATTCTTCTCATAAATCGGGCTATTAACGGATGAGACCCGATACATTGTCATTCTGAAAATTGTCCTAAATAGGAGGACAAAGCACTCCGAACTCCATTAATGGTACTATAACTCAGGTGCAACATAGCAAGGAACTCCAATACATCCAATATGTTTGCAGTATGATAAAATATATCTGACTGTATACAAAAGATTTCCCATTCCTTATATGAAACATATATTGTTTCTTAGTGCTGTCTTAGTGCTATCTCTCCAAGCTGCAGTTATGACATCCATGGTCCTATCCGACATTCCATCAGAACCTGCAGATTAACAATTAATACAATCATGTAATGGATGACTTTTGCTGTTACTGGATGTACCAACAATTACTGCACCCGGGATTTGTCATGAATGTCTGAATCATCATTTTGAGCACCAATGGGAACAATGGCTGTGTAGTAATGGTCCCTAGATAAGGGACGTATCAGATATTAACTGATACGAACAGATACTACACTTGATCTTAGCTAAAAGGCCAAGAAGCAATACCAGTTTGGAACCACCAAATGCCTGCGGCGGAGACTTGCTCTATTTTGGTGACATTGCCTAATCAGGCAAAATGGCGAAAACATAGAAGACTATACTTCCCCAATGTAGCGAGAATGCATCCACCGCTAATGCTCCTGGGTCTGGCTCCCATGACGCACATTTAGACCACTGGAGATTTAATCCAGACACAACAGATCAATATTTGGTACTCATACTGTCTGACAATCTTTTTGAAACTTTTTGAATTTTAACATTCATTCTGTATTGTCATTGAACTTTCGTGATCTGTTGTCTTACCACAATATTGTCTTCTCCCACAGCTGTGGTATTGTCTACTCGTAATTGAACATGTAAGTTCTTTATTGTAGAACAAACAGCTATCAATGCATAAAACGCCCCCAATAACTCCAAATAATTCATACCATATGTTTGGCGAATTAAATCGTCTTGGACAGTCCATCTACCAGCACAACTGGTGTCGCTGTCCTTGGCTCCCCATCCGAGAGCACTCCGATCAGTCTGTAATACCACTGAAGACTGCTGAACAAGCACATTTTTACTCCTAGTAACTTGTGCAACATTGAGAATCCATCATTGCAATTCAGCTCAACCTTTTTAGTTGGTAACTGCATGGACCTAATCAATGACCTGCACGCTTTTACGCTTATTCTCTGGTCTTTGCAGACTTTGATCATGCAGAGGTCCCAATTCGACAGTAGGAATGCTGCTATCACTTTACCAGTAACCGTAGCTACTTCTTGGATGGTGGGATAATGTTTTTTTTTTTTTTTAACCAAGACAAGTACAGGCATTTGTAACATCCCCAACCTTATTTGTTGGTAAAGTTACTGACATATCAACTGTATTAATGACAAACCCCAAATAATCAATTGTTTGGGATGCCTGTAACTTACATGTTGTTTGGATGTACAGAACTTTAGCCTTTAAATAGGCTTATGGTTGCTGAACCCAGTTCTTCAGCTGTCTCCCATTTACAATTAACATATCCTCTAGATAAGTCATTACAATGTGATTCTGAGCCCTCATTAACACCAGTGTTGGTTTCAATAATTGTGTGAGCAATCTGAGGGCTGAATTTAACCCATTAGGTAATTCCTTCCCATCCAATTAATTTAAGTACCTGAATAATAAGGCATCTTTTTTAGGTCTAATAATAGCCATATAGCAGCCTTGTGATTACAACTTCATTACAGTGTTGAAGTGAACTTTTTTAAATGCCTATACTGAACTATAAATTTAAGTTTGTGAGTCCCAGAATGACTCTGCAACCCCCATACTTGTGTCTGGGATATATTACCTCTACCTGACGAGTTCCTGGTACATTCAAACACCAAGCCGATCAGATTTAATGCAGAATTACAAAACAATTGTAATCTTACAATCAACCAGAGGTTGTTGCCCAGAAATTCCATGTGTGACGGAATGACGTTCCTGTATTTCTGTAAATGAACCATAAGATCCCTCCTCTTAATATAGGGGTTTGTGGGGATACTATCCCGAAATTAAGGCGAGGAGCCAGGTGTAGGGAAAGTACCTTTTTATTCAGGTCTCTCAATTCGTCAGGAAGTCCAAAGAGAGCAAGATGGCACCCAAACCCTTGCCTTTAAACCCTCTGGTTAAGGGCCGCCTCTGGACTGCACCATTCCCGTGCCGAGGGGTTTGACTGTTAGGATGGCCCGACCCTTGGGAGCCGCCACAGGACCCCCCCCCCAGAACCTGAGGTACGAAACGCACCGGCGGGCGCACAGCACGGCCGGACTGCGTGCGGGAGTGCGGGAGCACAGGTGGAGGGACAGGTGGAGGGAGCCGTGAGGGAGGGCGCCCTCGAGGCCGAGGTCGGGCAACCAGCACTGGCTGGTCAATGTCCAGATGTGCCGGCTTCAACCGGTCAATTGACACGGTCTCCCGGGCGTCCCCCCATGTCCAACACAAAAGTCGTCTGCCCGTGTTGCAGCACTCGGAATGGGCCCTCGTACGCCTCTGAAACGGCGTCCGGTGGGGCATCACGGCGCAGGAAAACGTAGGGGCAGTCCCGGAGGGCTGATGGCACATGCGGGCGAAATGTCCCATGGCGGGACATCGGGACGGGTGCGAGGCTGCCAACTCGCTCGCGAAGGCGCTTTAGAGTGGATGAGGGAGTTCCTTGTTGCCCCAGTGCCGACGGCATGAACTCCCCGGGCACCGTGAGGGGCGATCCGTAAACGAGCTCCGCCGATGATGAGGCCAAATCCTCTTTGGGGGCAGTCAAACAAGACCCAAGGCAACTCGTCCATCCAGTCCGGGCCGGAGAGTCGTGCCTTCAGCGCTGACTTGAGCTGCCGGTGGAACCTCTCCACCAGTCCATTGGCTTGCGGGTGATAAGCCGTGGTGTGGTGTAGCCGCACCCCCAACAAGTGAGCCATGGCCGACCACAGCTCGGAGGTGAACTGTGGCCCCCGGTCCGAGGAAATGTGCGACGGCACCCCAAAGCGAGCAATCCAGTGCGCGGACAACGCACGAGCGCACGTAGCTGTTGAAGTATCAGCCAAGGGAATGGCCTCCGGCCACCTAGTGAAGCGGTCCACCATAGTGAGGAGGTGGGTAATGCCCCGGGAAGGCGGAAAGAGGCCCCACGATGTCCACATGGAGGTGGTCAAAATCGCCGGTGAGGTAGGCCGAACTCCTGGAGGGGTGCCCGGACATGCCGCTGGATCTTTGCCGTCTGGCACGGAATGCAGGTTCGAGCCCAGTGGCCAACCTGCTTGCGCAGACCGTGCCACATGAACCGAGCAGCCACCAGTGTCGTCGTCGCCCGGATTGATGGGTGAGCCAGCCCGTGGATCACGTCGAAAACCCTCCGGCGCCAGGCGGCAGGGACGATGGGGCGCGGCTGACCGGACGACACATCGCACAAGATCGTCGCCCGTCCAGGACCGAGGGGGACATCCTCGAGGCGAAGGCCGGAGATGGCAGTCCGGTAGGCGGGCATCTCAGCGTCCGTGAGCTGCGCATCCGCCAGGGCAGAAAAGTCAATTCCTGGTGCCACCGCGAAAACGGCGTCGATGGCGGGGCGGGACAATGCGTCGGCCACCCGGTTCTCCTTCCCCTCGACGTAGCGAATGGATGTCGTATACTCCGAAATGTAGGCCAACTGCCGCTGCTGCCGTGCGGACCAGGGGTCGGAAACCTTTGCCAGGGCGAAAGTGAGTGGCTTGTGGTCCGTGTACGCGGTGAACGGGCGGCCCCTCCAGAAAGTAACGGAAATGGCGCACCGCCAGGTACAGAGCCAGGTGCTCGCGATCGAATGCGCTGTATTTGGCCTGAGCGCGGTTGAGGTGACGGCTGAAGAAGGCGAGGGGCCGCCAACCTCCGTCCGTCAGTTGCTCCAGCACGGCACCGACTGCAGACTCCGAGGCGTCCACCGTGAGAGCTGTCGGGGCATTTTCCCGCGGATGCTCTAGCAGTACGGCCCGAGCAAGGGCCTCCTTCGCGCCGTTAAATGCTGCCACCGCCGCGTTGGTCCACTTGACGCTTTATGCTGCCCACCCCCCCAGAAGTTGATACAGTGGCCGCATGATGTGGGCTGCGGATGGCACAAAACGGTGATAAAATGCCACCATTCCGACAAACTCCTGCAGGCCTCGCACCGAGTATGGACGGGGAAACCGACGGATGGCGTCGACCCTGTCCGGCAGGGGAACCACGCCTTGCGAAGTCACGCGGTGGCCGAGGAAGTCGATCTCTGTTACCCCAAAACGGCACTTGGCGAGGTTGACAGCCAAGCCATGCTCGCTGAGCCGCTGACAAAGCTGCCGGAGGTGGGCGCAGTGCTCCTGCTGCGAGCGGCTGGCCACCAGAATGTCGTCGAGGTAGACAAAAACAAAGTCCAGGCCACGACACACCCCCGTCCATCAGGCGTTGGAATGCCTGAGCAGCATTTTTGAGGCCGAACGGCATCCGCAGGAATTCGTAGAGGCCGAACGGCGTGATGATCGCCGTCTTGGGTACATCCTCCGGGTGGACTGGGATCTGGTTATAACCCCGTACCAGATCCACTTTGGAAAATATAGTAGCCCCAGCCAAATTGGGCGGTGAAGTCCTGTATGTGGGGTACGGGTTATCGATCTGCGGTTGTTGCGGCATTCAGCCGCCGATAATCCCCGCAGGGTCGCCAGCCCCCGCTTGCTTTAGGGACCATGTGGAGTGGGGATGCCCATGGGCTGCTTGAAGGGCGGACGATCCCCAAGGACTCCATTGTGCGGAATTCCTGCCGTGCCAGACGTAGTTTATCTGGCGGCAGTCGGCGTGCTCGTGCGTGGAGAGGTGGGCCAGTAGTCTGAATGAAATGAACCACCCCGTGACTGGGGGTCGAAAACCCGAAACTGTGGGGTCAGTATATTCGGGAACGCGGCTAATATCCGGGCGAAGCGGGAATCCACTGACGACAGGGGACGTCCCACCGGCTCATCCAATCGCAGCGTTATCGGCTCCATCGTGGCGGCGTTGACCAAACGCTGACGCCTGACGTCCACTAGGAGGAATGCGCCCGGAGGAAATCGGCACCGAGCAACGGCTGGGAGACGTCCGCAATGGTGAACTGCCAGGAGAAATGACAGGAGCCGAACACAATCGGGACCATGCGCATTCCATACGTGCGGATGGGGCTGCCATTTGCTGCGGTGAGGACGGGCCCCCGCTTACCGGAACGAAATGTCAGCCAGCGAAGGGGGCAGGACGCTCAGCTCTGCCCCGGTATCGACGAGGAAGCGGGTCCCGGAGCGCCGATCCCAGGCGAAGAGTCGGTGGATCTGGCCGGCAGTAGTAGGGACTATTGGCAGCCGGCCCAGGCGTTTCCCGGGAACGTGCACGGCTGACAGCATCTCCGTGCTGCGGCGCCCCAGCGCTGGTGGTAATAGCACCAGCGCTTCCTGTTGGGCAGCGCTTGGAGCCTGCTGGCGCTGGACTGCAGGTGCAGTACCCGATGCGGCCGCGGGGGGCGATCTTATGGGCCTCCGGGATGCAGCTGCAACTCCTTCCACCGCTCCCCCGCCCCACCGGAGGAAATCGGGAGCTGCCGGAGTGACGTCATCGGAGCGCGCCGTCTGCGGCGCGTCAGCGTGCCTGGCAACGGCCAGCGCGTTGACGTCATCAGAGCGCGCCGTCCATAGCGCGTTACCTTGCCTGGCAACGGCCAGCATGTTGACGTTATCTGGGCGCGCCATCCACAGCGCGTCGGCGCGCCTACCGAGGGCCCTGAGGTCTGTGAAGGAGAGTCCGTGAGCTGCAGACGGATGTAGGCCGGCAGCAGATGCAGGTAAATATATTCGAACAGTAGGCACGGCGTGTGCCCATCCAACAGCGCGACCATCTCCTTGAGGAGGCTCGATGGCCGCCGGTCGCCTAGGCCCTCCATATGAAGGATCCTGGCAGCGCGCTCCATCCTGCAGAGACCATAAATTTCAAGCAGGAGCTGCTTAAGGCCGCGGTATTTCTCGGTGGCCGGAGGGTCTGCAATGAAGTCTGTGACCTCTTCAACCGTGTCCCGGTCAAGGGCCCCCACCAGATAATAGAAGCGAGTGTCGTCGGCCGTTATTCCCCGCAGGTTGAATTGGGCCTCCGCCTGCTGAAACCAGATGTGCGGCCGGGTGGTCCAAAAGGTAGGCAATTTCACTGAGACCGCGTCCAGAGACAGGGCCGGGTTGGCATTTGAGGGGGAAGCTTTGCTCTCCATCATGACAACAATGGAACGTCGGGGTCACCAATGTGGGATACTATCCCGAAATTAAGGCGAGGAGCCAGGTGTAGGGAAAGTACCTTTTTATTCAGGTCTCTCAATTCGTCAGGAAGTCCAAAGAGAGCAAGATGGCACCCAAACCCTTGCCTTTAAACCCTCTGGTTAAGGGCCGCCTCTGGACTGCACCATTCCCGTGCCGAGGGGTTTGACTGTTAGGATGGCCCGACCCTTGGGAGCCGCCACACCTTCTTATTTAAAACAACCTGTTTGTTTTTCTCAAAGCAGGGATGTGAAATTTTATAAGGCAAATATCCTTAATTGTTTGGACAGTTTTTCATCAATCATAAATCTGGTTATAGCTTGCTCACATAATCCTGCATTTTTTGCGTATAATGTTAGCCAAATGGCAATTTTCATCATACAATTGGGTTTGAATATGCATTGCAGAGTAACGCAAGCATGTCTTAAAAGTATTGGACATTATCGACCCATGTATGTCTTCCCCAAATGCAGTGATGCCAACTGAATATCAGCTAGAGGACATGCTGGAACACATTTCCTGTCCTCGCATTGTTACACTCATGGGTGCCCAATTACTGAGTTAATTTTGGCACCCTGAGCGAGGCACAACAGACGGGTGTTTATATATTTTTATACATTTTTAACTGTTTCAGTCATAACAGTTTCTTGGAGTAGGTGAGAAACCAAATAATGTTGGCCGCCAGGTTCATCCATAGCCTCACCAGTCCATACCGATATAGCAAAGTTTGGTGCCACATCGGGAACATCCGGAGCGTTTCTTTTGTGCTCTGGTGTATACACATAAGTAGGGACACCAGCTTCAGGATCAGTTTCATCCTGCCCTGGTACTCCCGAGTCTTGCTCTAGGAGACTTCATCCAGACCTATACAAGGCACTGGTGAATGAGATTCTCATTCTTTATAGGCACCATACTCAGTGTATGGAAACTCCTTCGGAGCCTGCCTTAGAATCTCATGTGTCTTTAGAACCATTCACTGATTAGAGTTTGGAGCATTTTATCTTGCTCTAGGGATCTCATCCAGACCTAACCAAGGGACTGGAGAATCAGAATCCCATTTTCATAGGCACCATACTCAGCGTATGGAAACTCCTTTGGAGCCTGCCTTACAGGAAGACATACCTTGACTAAGTCAAGTGTGGAGCATTTTCTCCATTTCCAGCCTCCCTTGGAGGAGAGTTACTTATTTACTGTTTTGAATTTGTGCATAAACCATATATGTTTAAAATTGTAATTCTGCTTGCAGAATATTTGCATTAACCTCAGTATCACACAGGGTTATATACATTTCCATAAAGAAAACTGCATCTGGTAACATATACTCAGAGCAGCCTGTTTTTTACAATTACTGGGTATTTGGAGCCGGCATCTAGCGCAGCCGTTATCTCCAAACCTGATCTAAATAGCGGTAAATAGCGGGAGCCGGCTTTTAAAGCAGCCCTTATCTCCCGATCCGATCTAAATCGGAAACTGCGGTTCCAGCGCGTTCTATTCAATTACCGCCATTTAAAATACTTTCACTCTAGCTGGCTCCGTATTTCGAATTTTTTAAAAACACTAGCAAGAAAGTTCAACAGTGACTTACCTGCGGGTTAAACTTACCGCTGGTGGGAGCTGTCGGTGCCACATGCGTCGACGTAATGCCGAGCATGTGCCTGCCGGGGCTTCTTCACGTAGTCACTCACGTGACTCCGAAGTAAAATGATAATGTGGAATTTACTACCATAGGAAGTGGCTGAGGATAATTACAAAGATGCATTTAAGGTAAAGCTGGATGGACACAGAGATTTAGATTAGATTAGATTCAACTTTACTGTCATTGCACACAGTACAAGTCCAGTCCAACAAAATGCAGTTTTGCATCCAACCAGGGTGCAAACTGGTAAAGTGTTGATTAAGACAATATGTACAAATGAGGATATATTGGTGTATGTACATAGGCATATACATATATACAGATATTTGTTAAGGTGCAAAATATTGACATGTGCTATATTCTGGTGAATAATTGCTTAATTATAAATCATATAAACTATAAATAATACTGATGAGAAGGGGGGGGGGGGAGCTAGCGCCGGGGCCTGTGAGTTCAGCAGGGTAATGGTGTTGGGGAAGAAGCTGTTCCTTCGCCTGCTGGTGCGAGACCCGGGGCTCCTGTACCGCCTCCCTGATGGGAGGAGGGCAAACAGTCCATGGTTGGGGTGTGAGGGGTCCTTAATGATTTTGCCAGCCCGTCTCAGACACCGTGTGCGGTGAAGGACAGCCATGGCAGGGAGCGGGGTACTGATGATGTGTGGGCGGTTTTCACCGCCCGTTGTAGTGCCTTCCTGTCAGCTGTGGTGCAGCCGCTGGACCAACCGTGAAGCAGGTGGTCAGGATGCTTTCTATCGTACAACGCTGGAAGTTGGACAGGATCTGAGGGGACAGGTGAGCTTTCTTAAGCCTCCTCCGAAAGTAGAGGTGCTGCTGCGCCTTTTTAATCAGTTTGGCGGTGTTGAGGGACCAGGACAGATCCTCCGAGATGTGTACCCCGAGGAATTTGAAGTTGGAGATACATCGATAGCACTCTTGTATTCAAATTCCTCTCTGACTTCATCCTCTTTAATTTCCTCCTCTACAACTCTCCTTGACCTCTTGCCTATCAATGTCCCTGATTTCCTTTGCTTCACAATTGGTGCCTTCAACCCCAAGATCTGGAATTCCTTTCCTAAACCTCTTCAGTTCTCAATTCTCTCCAAAACTCATCGTTAACCCCGCTTCTGGTCTCCTGCCTTAATTATCTCCTTAACTGACTCGGGGTCAACTTCTGAAACCGTTTTTTTTTTAAAATGTAGTTTAGTTTAGGTTATTGTCACGTGTGCCAAGGTAAAGTGAGAAGCAGTTGTTGCGTGCTAACCACTCAGGGGAAAGACTATGCTTGATTACAAGCAAGGTATCCTCAGTGTACAGATACATGACAAAGGAAATAACATTTAGTGTAAGATAAAGTCCAGTAAAGTCTGTTTAAAGATAGTCCGAGAGTCT
This sequence comes from Okamejei kenojei, assembly GCA_035221665.1. Classification (NCBI taxonomy): domain Eukaryota; kingdom Metazoa; phylum Chordata; class Chondrichthyes; order Rajiformes; family Rajidae; genus Okamejei; species Okamejei kenojei. The sequence goes on from CM069136.1 coordinate 112,852,980, forward strand.
CCAATGAGCTCGATAGTATCCCAGGACCACTCTCTAGTTATTGATAGAATTGTTCAGTTGCCTGATAACAGCTGGGAAGAAACTGTCCCTGAATCTGACAACATAGAAACATAGATTCTGGAGGTGTGCTAAATTTGTTAACACTCCTGTGATGTGCCTTGCGATATTTTGCTATGTTAAATTTGCTCTATCAATGAATAACAATTTGTTATATAAGGACATGGGGAGCAAGGAAAGGTGAGGCGTGAAGTGGTGGGAAGTATCAAATGCCAGAAATAACGAGTTGGTACCAATTTATTCAGCTACTCCGAGGAACACGAAGAAATAAAAATATTATGATTCATTTATTACGTAACCCTTCCAGAACAATCCAAAGCATTTGACACTTCATTATTTATGTGTTTTTGAAATGATCCAATGTTGTGTTCAACATTGTGAAGGTTGCATGTACCCTTCTTTGCACAAGTTTGCATGATATGCTGTTGCATCAGCTGGGAAAATAAACTTTCTTGCTCAGAAAGAATCGCTGTTGGATCGCAAGACACCAAAAAAGTTGAAATGAAAAACAAGGTTTTTTTTTTTGAGTGACAGTACAGCATTTATAATTTAAAAAAATAGGTAATAACATGGAAGGACTCAAAGTGCTGGAGTAACTCAGAGGGGTTTGACAGCATCTCTGGAGAACGTGGATAGGTGATGTATCGGTTTGGTAGTCTTCTTTGGACTCATGACTCATAACAAGGAAGACGTTTCATGAAAGTGTCCGATGACCTGAAAGCTTAGTTTCGTTTGACAGCTGAAGAATATTTTCTGACACTTTCCAAGTGCCAGGCTTATCGAAGAAGGAAAGAATGATTTCAAGAATATACCCAAAGCAGCTCATAACCAATAAAGTACTTCTGAAAATGTGGTCACTGCTGTAACGTAGAGAATGCAGCAGAGGCTTTTCACACAACCAGCTTCCCGCAGTAGCAATGTGATAATACCTTGATACTCATGACGTTACTTGAGGAGCAACCATTGACAAGGCAACTGGGGGAAAATTTGAAGGAGACAATTTTCTTTACAGGTCAGAAGCTTCATTTAATACCTCATCCAGCGACCCCCTCACATGAACACTATCCTACACACACTAGAGACAATTTACATTTATAGCAAGCCAATGAACCTACAAACCTGTACGCCTTTGGTGTGTGGGAGGAAACCGATGACCTCGGAGAAACCCCACGTGGTCACGGAGAGAACGTGCAAACTCCTTACAGGCAGCACCCATAGTTGGGTCAAATCCAGTTCTCGAGCGCTGCTACCCTACCACTGCACCACCAAGCAACCCTAAGTGATGATAATGGGACGTGATGACAATGGGAAGATAATGTGGGATTCGCTACCGTGGGACGTGGCTGAGGCCAATTACAAAGGCTAAGCTAAGGCTAAAAATTAGGGCTGGAGACCAGAAGTGAAGACCTCCTCCTAATGCAGAAGTGAGTGAGATCTGATTGTTGATGCATCTCCACCAACTCAGACCTCACTGGACAATGTAAGACCATTCTGCTCCTCCAATTCTGGCGTCTTCATCTTCCCCAAGTTAAATTGTTCCACCTTTGGTGTCCAGGCTTTCAACATCAGCAAAACGAAGGAGCTAGTTATCAACTATAGGAAGCATTGGTGGAGCACACCAGCAACACTAGTGCCAAAGTGGAAATGGTTAAAGACTTCAGGTTCCTTGGCATTAACATTACCAATGAGCTGTCATTGACCATCCAACCGCATTGTGGCAACAACCAAGACACACCAATGTCTCTAAGGAGACTGTGGAGATTTGGTATGTCTCTAATAACTCTGACACACTTCTACAGATGCACCATAGAAAGCATGCTGCTGGGAAGTATCACCGCTTGGTTTGGGAACTGCTTTTCCCAAGTTCGCAAGAAATTGCAGGGAGTTACAGATGATGCCCAGTCCATCAGACGAACCAGACTTTCCACTATTTACTCCATCTACACTTTCTCAGAATAGCAGCCAACTTAGGCTTGTCCCAGCCTGGTCTCCCAGCACCTCATATTCCTGCATCCTGGTGGCATGAACATTGACATGAACATCGATTTCTCACAATTCTGTTAACCCTTGCTGTCTCCTCCCCTTCCTACCTCACCCTCAGCCCTCGGGGTTCCTCCTCCTCCTTTTTCCTTTCTTCCCCCCCCCCCCCCCGCCTCCCCCCACCCCCCAATCAGTCTGAAGAAGGGTTTCGGCCCGAACCGTTACCTATCTCCTTCGCTCCATAGATGCTGCTGCACCCGCTGAGTTTCTCCAGCATTTTTGTGTACCTTCGATTTTCCAGCATCTGCAGTTCCTTCTTAAACACTGGTCTTTCCTTCTTCTCCTTGCTCCCATCTGGAACAAGGTGCAAAAATTTGAAAGTGCACTCTACCAGCCTCAGGAACCGTTTCTTCCCCTCTGTAATCAGGCTTCTAAATAGACCTTTCATAAGCTAGGGTACGGTCCCATTCATCTCATTGTCTAAATCCCAGGCTAAGGAACAGCAAATTGGAGGTACAACACTTAGTCTTGCACTTGGGTATCTTACAACCTAATGGTATGAAGCCACTGACAAGAATGGTATAATACCCCCCCCCCCATCCCCCATTTCCCTGTGCCTCACCTGGTGTCAAACCCATATTTCCTTTTCCACCTATATTCCTTATTTCTTCCCCTGGCTTCTCATCTCTTTGATCCGTATCTCACACTTCTTGTCTTTTCGCCTCTGTGCCTTGATCCAGCCATCTTCCTATCAAAATAAAAAATCCTCACTTGTATCACCCTATCACTCAGCAGACTTTGTCCTGCCCCTTCTCTCCTCCAGCTTCCTTCCCCCGCCCCCACCACCAGCAGAAAGCTCCCAATCCGAAATCCCAAATCTGGAGAACCCATCCATCTTCTCCAGAGGTGCTGCCAGACCTACTGAGTTACTCCAGCACTTTGTGTCATTTTTTTGTGTGTGTGTTGTAAACCAGCATCTGCAGCTCCTTGTCTCTCCCAGACTTGTGTTCCCCGGGAAGAGGATTCGATCTTGGTGGATTGGCTGCCTGTCAGGGAAAGTTATAGAGGCAGAAGTGCATCGATAGTGTGCAGGATAAGCAATTTCCCAGTTAACTGTATAAAGTTCACTGCTGCTGAAATCTCCTTTCACATGTAAATAAAGAGCACATAATCACATTCTTTGAATGTCTAGGGACGAACTGCAGATGCTGATTTACACCAAAAATAGGCACAAAATGCTGGAGCAACTCAACGGGTAAGGCAGCATCTCCGGTGAAAAGGCATAGGTGACCGGGCCGAGAGTCTGAAGAATGATCTCGACTCGAAACGTCACCTATTCCTTCTCTCCAGAGATGCTGCCTGACCCACTGAGTTACTCCAGCATTTTGTGTCTATCCACCTCCTTTGAATGCCTTGAAAGTAATTCATATTGAACAGTTTAGTTGTAGGGCCAGGTGAAAGACCAAGTTTGGTGAGTAATCAGTTAAAATGCATTTGCTGGTGTTCTTTGAGGGAGAAATGTTGACAAGGACAAGAGTCAGAGGACGAGTTAATGGAACTATAAAAAGAAACACACGGAGACCTAGATTTTATAAATTGGGGCACTCAGCACAGAGGGAATGCAAATCCATGTAAAGCAATGGTTAAGTCTCAGTTACAAGGATGTTACAATCTCACAAAGTTACAAAAGGATAAAGTGGGAATCGGGTGAAGAATGACAGCCAATGTGCACATTTAGTTTAGTTTCTTTACAGGGATACACGGTCGGCAACAGGCCCTTCAGCCTACCGAGTCCGCACCGACCAGCGATCCCCGCACACTAACACTATCCCACACACACTAGGGACAATTTACATTTATACACCACGCCAATTAGCCCACAAACCTGTACGTCTTTGGAGTGTGGGAGGAAACCGAAGATCTCGGAGAAAACCCACGCAGGTCACGGGGAGAACGCACAAACTCCGTACAGACAGCACCCGTGGTCGGGATTGAACCCGGGTCTCCGGTGCTGCAAGCGCTGTAAGGCAGCAACTCTACCGCTGTGCCACTGTGTCGATTCGTAGCGTCATACAGTGTGGAAACAGGCCCTTCCACCCAACATGCCCACACCGACCAACATCCCATTTACACTAGTCCTACTTGCCTGCGTTTGGCCAATATCCCTCTAAAACTGTCCTATCCATGTACCTGTCTAAATGTTTTTAAACAATGCGATAGTACCTGCCTCAACTACCTCCTCCGGCAGCTCTGTCCATACATCCACCAACCTCTGTGTGACAAAGTTACCCCTCAGGTTCTTATTAAATCCATCCCCCCTCGCCTTAAACATAAAGTATGTCCTCTGGTTCTTGATTTCGCTACACTCGGCAAAAGACATTTGTGCATTTACTTGACCTATTCCTCACATCTTCATCTTTACATAGAAACATAGAAAATAGGTGCAGGAGGAGGCCATTCGGCCCTTCGAGCCAGCACCGCCATTCATTGTGATCATGGCTGATCATCCCCTATCAATAACCCGTGCCTGCCTTCTCCCCATATCCCTTGACTCCACTAGCCCCTCGAGCTTTATCCAACTCTCTCTTAAATCCATCCAGTGATTTGGCCTCCACTGCCCTCTGTGGCAGGGAATTCCATAAATTCACAACTCTCTGGGTGAAAACGTTTTTTCTCAGCTCAGTCTTAAATGACCTCCCCTTTATTCTAAAACTGTGGCCCCTGGTTCTGGACTCGCCCAACATTGGGAACATTTTTCCTGCATCTAGCTTGTCCAGTCCTTTTATAATTTTATATGTTTCTATAAGATTCCCCCTCATCCTTCTAAACTCCAGTGAATACAAGGCTAGTCTTTTCAATCTTTCCTCATATGACAGTCCCGCCATCCCAGGGATCAATCTCGTGAACCTACGCTGCACTGCCTCAATCACAAGGATGTCCTTCCTCAAATGAGGAGACCAAAACTGTACACAATACCCCAGATGTGGTCTCACCAGAGCCCTATACAATTGCAGAAGAACCTCTCTACTCCTGTACTGAAATCCTCTTGTTATGAAGGCCAACATTCCATTAGCTTTCTTCACTGCCTGCTGTACCTGGACTTGATGAAGATTCGTACGTTAGAAGCTTCTGTTTTAATGAGACTTAAAAAGACACTTCAATGGATGAGATCTGAAAGAGATAACCAAAAATATAGAGATCGCAGGTGCTGAAATATGGTGCAAAACCGGAGCTGCTGGAGGAACTCAGTGACCGACACAGCATCTGTGGAAGCAGGGGGGTGGTCACCTTCTGAGTCCTGACCTTGCATCAGGTGACTATCCCTTTGTCACCACAGATGCTGCCTGACCAGATGAACTCCTCCATCAGCTCATTTTCTTCAACCAAAAATACAGATTTGCGAACCAATGTTAAATTATGGTCATGTGTGGGAAGGAACGTCAGAGGCTGCTTTTATACTGAAGATAGACACAACATGCTGGCGTAACTCAGCGGGTTAGGCAGCACCTCTGCAGGTGTGGGTAGGTAGGACAAACAATGAGTAGTGATCAACGGATCCCTTTCGGAATGACAGGCAGTGACTAGTGGGGTACCGCAATGCTCGGTGCCGGGGCCGCAGCTATTTACAATATATATCAATGATTTAGATGAAGGGATTACAAGTAACATTAGCAAATTTGCAGATGACACAAAACTGGGTGGCAGTGTGAACTGTGAGGAAGATGCTATGAGGATGGAGGGTGACTTGGACAGGTTGGGTGAGTGGGCAGATGCATGGCAGATGCAGTTTAATGTGGGTAAATGTGAGGTTATCCACTTTGGTGGCAAAAACAGGAAGGAAGATTATTATCTGAATGGTGTCAAGTTGGGAAAAGGGTAAGTACAGCAAGATCTAGGGGTCCTTGTTCATTTGTCACTGAAAGTAAGCATGCAGGTACAGCAGGCAATGAAGAAAGCAAATGGCATGTTGGCCTTCAAAACAAGAGGAGTTGAGTATAGTAGCAAAGAGGTCCTTCTGCAGTTGTACAGAGCCCTAGTGAGACCACACCTGGAGTATTGTGTGCAGTTTTGGTCTCCAAACTTGAGGAAAGACATTCTTGCTATTGAGGGAGTGCAGCGTAGGTTCACGAGGTTCATTCCCGGGATGGCGGGACTGTCATATGTTGATATAATGGAGCGGCTGGGCTTGTATACTCTGGAATATAGAATGATGAGAGGGGATCTTATAGAAACATCTAAGATTATTAAGGGTTTGGACACGCTAGAGGCAGGAAACATGTTCCTGATGTTGGGGGAGGCCAGGGGCCACAGTTTAAGAATAGGGGGTAGTAAGCCATTTAGAACGGAGATGAGGAAAAACTTTTTCACACAGTTGTGAATCTGTGGAATTCTCTTCCTCAGTAGGCAGCGGAGGCTAATTCTCTGGAGGCTTTCAAGAGAGAGTTAGATAGATCTCTTAAATAGTGAAGGGATATGGGGAGAAGGCAGGAACGGGGTACTGATTGTGGATGATCAGCCATGATCACAGTGAATGGCGGTGCTGGCTCAAGCGGCCAAATGGCCGACTCCTGCACCTATTGTCTATTGTCTATTGACTGGTGTAGATGGGACGCCTTGGTCGGCATAGGCAAGCTGGGCCGAAGGGCCTGTTTCTATGCTGTTTCCGTGCTGTTTGACTCTTTGGCTCCATAAAATGTTGGAAATTCTCAGCAGGTTAGGCAGCATCTGTGGGAATAGAAACGGCCAACATTTCAAGTCAAAGGCTCTTCATCAGACCTATTTATTTTTATTCGCAACTCGAATGTGTTGTTCTCTCTGAACTGAGTTTGAATTGGCTTCAAGCAAAGCCATACTAATTGGGGAATGAATGTGAATATGAATATCTTAGGCTGACTTTTGAGGGAGAAAAGTACCCACCACTGTTTTATAAAGGTGTGAGGTCATTCAGGTTTCTAAAGGTGGCTTCAAATGCACAGAAACTGCGTTATCAAAGATGGGGACTTTAAAATATTTAAATATTATGAACATATTGTTCTGAACGTGTGTACAAGCAGTGTGATTATAGCCTGTTAATCTAATTTGTATTGTCAGGGAAAGGATAAATCTTGGCCGGGGCTGAACAGAAGAGAAGAGGAGGTACAAGGAACTGCAGCTGCTGGAATCTTCAGCAAAACACAAAGTGCTGGTGGGACTCAGCGGGTCAGGCAGCATCTGTGGAGCGAATGGACAGACGACATTTTGGGTTGGGATTCTTCTTCACACAGGCAGTGCGTGGGCACCCCAGGCCTTTCCTAACATTACATTTGATGGTGGCTGATTTATGTTGGCCTCAACTCCTCCCTTTGTCAGTTCCCCACAGCCCCCCATTTCTCACTCGCAAAATACAACTTCTCTTCTTTGAAGATTGTCACCAGGATATTTCTTTCCCCCCTGCACCACCGCCCCCTGCACCACTGCCCCCTGCACCACCGCCCCCTGCACCACCGCCCCCTGCACCACCGCCCCCTGCACCACCGCCCCCTGCACCACCGCCCCTGCACCACCGCCCCCTGCACCACCGCCCCCTGCACCACCGCACCCTGCACCACCGCACCCTGCACCACCGCACCCTGCACCACCGCACCCTGCACCACTGCCCCCTGCACCACCGCCCCCTGCACCACTGCACCCTGCACCACCGCACCCTGCACCATTGCCTCCTGCACCCTGCACCACCGCCCCCTGCACCACCGCCCCCTGCACCATTGGCTCCTGCACCCTGCACCACCGCCCCCTGCACCACCGCCCCCTGCACCACTGCACCCTGCACCACTGCCCCCTGCACCACCGCCCCCTGCACCACCGCCCCCTGCACCACCGCCCCCTGCACCACTGCCCCCTGAACCACTGCACCCTGCACCACCGCCCCCTGCACCACCGCCCCTGCACCACCGCCCCCTGCACCACCGCCCCCTGCACCACTGCACCCTGCACCACCGCACCCTGCACCATTGCCCTCTGCACCACCGCCCCCTGCACCATTGCCCCCTGCAACACCGCCCCCTGCACCACTGCCCCCTGCACCACTGCCCCCTGCACCACTGCCCCCTGCACCATTGCCCCCTGCACCACCGCACCCCTGCACCACCTCATCCTGCACCACTGCCCCTGCACCACCGCCCCCTGCACCATTGCCCCCTGCACCACCGCCCCCTGCACCACTGCCCCCTGCACCACCGCACCCTGCACCACTGCCCCCTGCACCACCGCACCCTGCACCACCGCTCCCTGCACCACTGCCCCCTGCACCACCGCACCCTGCACCACCGCTCCCTGCACCACCGCCCCCTGCACCACCGCCCCCTGCACCACCGCCCCCTGCACCACCGCACCCTGCACCACTGCACCCTGCACCACCGCCCCCTGCACCACCGCCCCTGCACCACCGCACCCTGCCCAAAAAAACCCACACTTCTGGCTTTGCAATTTTCTGCTTCTTCCCTGTGCTGTTTTCACATTTTGACTTTGAATGGAACATGGCACACATGTTGGAGTGTGCCCTCAAAATACCTCCAGCCTCTCTCATTCCAGTGCTGTGGTTGAAGCAGTCTGCTGACAAACTCTGTGCAGCTTCCAACCCAAAGTTGTCCCCATCACGACCTCTCACTTTCACAACGTGCCCAATGCCTGGCTCTGCCCCCGTGTAGTTGGCTCCTGATCACTGATCCTGACTTTGATCACTCAGTTACGCATCCTATTACCACACTGCTCAAAAAACATTTCTTTGAACAAGACTTTTGTCACCAGCCCTCATATCTCCCTTAGATACAAGGAACTGCAGATGCTGAATGACACAAAGTTCTGGAGTAACAGTGGGTTGGGAAGCTTCTCTGGAGAACATAGGCGATGTTTCGGGTCAGGTCTGTGTGGCAGTGTGAACTGTGAAGAGGATGTTAGGAGGTTGCAGGGGGACCTGGACAGGTTGAGTGAGTGGACAGATGCGTGGCAGATGCAGTATAATATAGATAAATGTGAGGTTATCCACTTTGGCGGCAAAAACAAGGGGGCAGATTATTATCTCAATGGGGTTAGGTTAGGTAAGGGGGAGGTGCAGCGAGATCTGGGCGTCCTTGTACACCGGTCACGGAAAGTTGGCGTGCAGGTACAGCAGGCAGTGAAGAAAGCTAATGGAATGTTGGCCTTCATAACAAGAGGATTTCAGTATAGAAGTAGAGAGGTTCTTCTGCAGTTGTATAGGGCTCTGGTGAGACCACATCTGGAGTATTGTGTACAGTTTTGGTCTCCTAATTTGAGGAAGGACATCCTTGTGATTGAGGCAGTGCAGCGTAGGTTCACGAGATTGATCCCTGGGATGGCGGGACTGTCATATGAGGAAAGATTGAAACGACTAGGCTTGTATTCACTGGAGTTTAGAAGGATGAGGGGGAATCTTATAGAAACATATAAAATTATAAAAGGACTGGACAAGCTAGATGCAGGAAAAATGTTCCCAATGTTGGGCGAGTCCAGAACCAGGGGCAACAGTCTTAGAATAAAGGGGAGGTCATTTAAGACTGAGGTGAGAAAAAACTTTTTCACCCAGAGTTGTGAATTTATGGAATTCCCTGCCACAGAGGGCAGTGGAGGCCAAGTCACTGGATGGATTTAAGAGAGAGTTAGATAGAGCTCTAGGGGCTAGTGGAGTCAAGGGATATAGGGAGAAGGCAGGCACGGGTTATTGATAGGGGACGATCAGCCATGATCACAATGAATGGCGGTGCTGGCTCGAAGGGCCGAATGACCTCCTCCTGCACCTATTTTCTATGTTTCTATGTAGGATCTTTCTTCAAATCTATGTGGCGGAGTGTCAAATATTATGATATCTTTCTTTGCTAAAATCCTGCTTTACAACCAGGAAGGTTTCATTGAACAGCCACGATGGAAATGAATGTTGTAACAGACTCAATGGCCTGAATTTAGTTTAGTTTGGTTTATTACTGTCAAGTATATGGAGGTACAGTAAAACGTTTTTTTGTTGCAAGCTATTCAGTCAAACAAAAGACTGTACATGCCTCCTGTGTTGCTCTGGTCCTCTCAGCTACAGTTGGAACCGTGTTTCCAGACAGGAAACAGGACACCACCTACACAATAGGCTTATTGCTGGAGCTGGCCAGGTCTGGAGAGCCAAGCAAGGAGGGAATAGATAAGGCAGCTGCTTGTTAATCTGGAGAATTATTCCAAACAAAGAACTCTTCTTCTTCTAAGACAGACGCAAAATGCTGGGGTATCTCAGCGGGTCAGGCAGCACCCCCGGAGAAAAGGAATAGATGACCTCAGAATCCTTCTTCACACTGAAAGATAGAGTTGGGAGTGGGGGAAAATAAACGGAGATGAGAAAAGGTCGGAGGCTGGTCAGAGTGGCGCAGTGGTAGAGTTGCTGCCTTACAGCACCAGAGACCCGGGTTTGATCCTGACTGTGGGTGCTCTGTATGGAGTTTGTATGTTCTCCCTGTTACCGCGCGGGTTTTCTTTGGGTACTCCGGTTGCCTCCCACACTCCAGCTAAAGGTTTGTCGGTCAATTGGCTCCGGTTAAAACATGTAAATTGTTCCCTAGTGTGTAGGATAGTTCATACGTTTAAGTGATAGGAGCAGAATTAGGCCATTCGGCCCATCAAGTCTGGTCCACCGTTCAATCATGGTTGATCTAGCTCCTCCTCCTAACTCCATTCACCTGCCTTCTCCCTAAATAGTGCTGGGGACTATTCTCACCATTCTCACTAGATAGTGCTAGTGATCGCTGCGCGGCGTGGTCTTGGTGAGCTGAAGGAGCCCGTTTTCCACACTGTGTCTCTAAAATCTAAAATAAAGAGGACCTCAGGCAGGATGGAATCCATAAATGCCCATGGTTGTTGTTCTAAGATGTATTGGGGCAGAGATTCATCTCAAGTTGACTGTGCTATTGAGATGGATGATGCAGAATTTCTAACTAGGCATGCGCCGTTACATCCACACACATTTGGTGGAGTCTCGTCAGAAACCTGTGGGTTCAGAAGCTGGATGTTTGAGAATAGTTTACCCACCTCGTATGATTTCTCCTATGTTTCATTAAAGAATACTTAATTACGTACACTTCACCTCCCCATGCCCACCGATTAGAAGGGCAAGGGCAGCAGGCGGGGAAAGAACCTCATATAGTGGCCACCGCTCTCCCTCACAAATCATCCCTTCTTAAGAGTACATCACAGCTTCTTCAGTGAAGCCGGAACAAAAATCCAGGATCTCCTTTCCGAACGGGGATGAGGAATTGCTAGAATGATACTCAGCGACATTGGGTGCCTTCACACAGGGAGCTGCATTTAAAGAAACCTTACTGCCCTCTACAGCTAGCGTGGTAAATGCAAGCCTTAAGAGTCACACTCACATCCGAAGAATGAGTGATATCCTTAACCTACAATGTGATATTTTCACTATTTCCTTCATGAGAATAATGACAACAATTATTTGCCTTGGGAATGACAGAATGCAAGTTTGTAGTAAGAGATCTTTGTACACTCACTGAATTTTCCCCGAGATATATTAATTGAGGAGGTATAATAAAACAAAATAATCTGGTCCGAAATATAGAAGAGCGCAGCACAGAAGCAGGCATTTCGGCCCAGAATGTCTGTGTCAAATATGATGCAAAGTTAAGGCCCTGTCCCACGATGCGAGTTTACCCAAGAGCTCTCCCGAGTTAAAGAAAAAATCAAACTCGTGGTAAGTACATAGAATGTACGTAGAGGGTACGTCGGAGCTCGTGGATGTCTCATAGGGGCTCGTAATGCTAACGGCAGGTACTCGGGAAACGCGGAAACTCGTGAAGTTTTTTCAACAGTGTGAAAAACTGCCAAGAGTAAAAATATACGTGTGAAGTACCACAAGTTTGATTTTTATTTTAAACTCGGGAGAGCTTACATATAGAAACATAGAAACATAGAAAATAGGTGCAGGAGGAGGTCATTCGGCCCTTCGAGCCAGCACCTCCATTCATTGTGATCATGGCTGATCGTCTCCTATCAATAACCCGTGCCTGCCTTCTCCCCATATCCCTTGACTCCACTAGCCCCTAGAGCTCTATCAAACTCTCTCTTAAATCCATCCAGTGACTTGGCCTCCACTGCCCTCTGTGGCAGGGAATTCCATAAATTCACAACTCTCTGGGTGAAAAGGTTTTTTCTCACCTCAGTCTTAAATGACCTCCCCATTATTCTAAAGGGGAGGTCCCTGGTTCTGGACTCGCCCAACATAGGGAACATTTTTCATGCATCTAGCTTGTCCAGTCCTTTTATAATTTTATATGTTTCTATAAGATCCCCCTCATCCTTCTAAACTCCAGTGAATACAAGCCTAGTCTTTTCAATCTTTCCTCATATGACAGTCCCGCCATCCCAGGGATCAATCTCGTGAACCTACGCTGCACTGCCTCAATCACAAGGATGTCCTTCCTCAAATGAGGAGACCAAAACTGTACGCAATACTCCAGATGTGGTCTCACCAGAGCCCTATACAACTGCAGAAGAACATCTCTACTCCTATACTGAAATCCTCTTGTTATGAAGGCCAACACTCCATTAACTTTCTTCACTGCCTGCTGTACCTGCACGCCAACTTTCAGTGACCGGTGTACAAGGACACCCATGTCTCGCTGTACCTCCCCCTTACCTAACCTAACCCCATTGAGATAATAATCTGCCCCCTTGTTTTTGCCGCCAAAGTGGATAACCTCACATTTATCTATATTCCAAAGTGGATATCCTCAAGCTCTTGGGTAAACTCGCATCGTGGGACAGGGGCTTTAAACTCAGTATCTCTATCTGCAGGATCTATATGCCTCCATTCCCTGCATATCCAAAAGCCTCTTAAATGCCACTATCGTATCTGCCTCCACCATCACTTCTGGTCGTGCATTCCAGCACCTTCCACTCCCTTTTCATTTCCCCTTTGCTTTTTTTTGCTATCTATCACCTCGATATCCTCTGTTCATTGAACCTTCTGCCACTGGTTGGGGAGCCAAGAACTAGAGGACATAGGTTTAAGGTAAGAGGGGAAAGATTCAGTAGGAACCTGAGGGACAAGTTTTTCACACTGAGGATGGTTGGTATATGGACCAAGCTGCCAGACGAAGTAACAGAGGCAGATACAATATCAACATTTAAAAGACACTTGGACAGGTACATTGATCGGAATGATTGAAATGGATATGTGTCAAACACAGGCAAGTGGGACACTAGGAAATCCAGATGCAGATCAATCTGAAGCAACTGTGAGGAGGATGCTATGAAGATGCAGGGTGACCTGGACAGGTTGGGTGAGTGGGCAGATGCATGGCAAATGCAGTCTAATGTGGATAAATGCGAGGTTATCTACTTTAGTGGCAAGAGCGGAAAGGCAGATTATTATCCGAATGGGGTCAGGTTAGGAAAAGGGGAAGTACAACGAGACATGGGTGTCCTAGTTTTAGATTAGATTAGATTAGATTTTATTACTTGTCATTCGAACCGCAGAGAGGCTCAAATGAAACTCTACAAGCCATACAAACAGAATAATTAATTAAAAAAACACCCAAACAATTCAATTTACATAAACATCCATCACAGTGGATTTCCTCCTCACTGTGATGGAAGGCAAAGTTCTTCTCTCTCCTCCGCGCCATTTCTCTCCCGATGTCGAAGCCCCAGGCGGGCGGTGTTAAGTCCCACAGCGATTGAGGCCGCGCCGGGCGATGTACGGCCCCGCTCCAGGCCCAAAAGTCACAAAGATGGAGCCCCCAGCGGGCGCTGGAATGTCCCGCAGCCATTAAAGCTGAGCCGGGCGATGTACGGCCCCGCTCCGGGTCGTTCCAACCCCGCGACACGGGCTGGAGAAGTTGTGTTGCGGGAGCTCCGGAAAGCGGTCACCCACCCGGACCCGCGAGCTCCCGATATGCCGACAGTCCACCGGCAGTAATCTGGAGCTGGAGCTGGAGCTCCGGAGTCGCTCCGCAGCTGGAGCTGGAGCTGGAGCTCCGGAGTTGGGCCGCAGCGGCCACCCACCACCGCTCCCCACGCTCCGAGGCCGGCCAGCCCCACGATGGTAAGTCCGCAGCTCCGCAGACTCCGTGACTGGCGCCCCCAGGTTGGCCCAGTCGGAGGCCGCTCCACGGTGCTAGGCCCCAACGACAACGGAGACCCGACAGGGAAAAGGTCGGGCCTCCCGTGCAGGGAAGAGATTTTAAAAGTTCCCCCCCCCACCCCCCACATATACACAGTTAGAAACAGTACCAAAAAAAACCGCAAACAACTATATTTAACTAGACAAAAAATTTTTTAAAAGTCAGACAGGCTGTAGGGGCTGCTGCAACGTGAGACTCGCCACCGCACTAGTACATCAGTCACTGGAAGTAAGCATGCAGGTACAACAGGCTGTGAAGAAAGCGAATGGCATATTGGCCTTCATAACGAGAGGAGTTGAGTATAGGAGCAAAGAGGTCCTTTTGCAATTGTACCGGGCCCTGGTGAGACCACAACTGGAGTATTGTGTGCATTTTTGGTCTCCTAATTTGAGGAAGGACATTTTTCCTATTGAGGGAGTGCAGCGTAGGTTCACGAGGTTAATTCCCGGGATGGCGGGACTGTCATATGTTGAAAGAATGGAGTGACTGGGCTTGTATACACTGGAATTTAGAAGGATGAGAGTGAATCTTATAGAAACATGTAAAATTATTAAGGGTTTGGACAGGCAAGATGCAGGAAACATGGTCCCGATGTTGGGGGAGTCCAGAACCAGGGGTCACAGTTTAAGAATAAGTGGTAGGCTGTTTAGAATTGAGATGAGGAAAAACCTTTTCACACAGAGTTGTGAATTTGTGGAATACTCTGCCTCAGAAGGCAGTGGAGGCCGATTCACTGGATGCATTCAAAAGGGAGTTAGATAGAGTTCTTAGGACTAGCGGAATTGAGGGTTATGGGGAGATGACAGGAATGGGGTACTGATTGTGGGTGATCAGCCATGATCACATTGAATGGTGGTGCTGGCTCGCAGGGTCGAACGGCCTACTCCTGCACCTATTGTCTACGTATCAATGTGACGTCCTGACCCAAAACATCCCCTGTCCATTCCTTCCCCAGCTGCTGCCTGGCCTACTGAGTTCTTCCAGCACTTGTGTTTTGTTAGCATAGATAGGTATCTTGGTTGGCTTTGTTGAGATTGGCCAAAGGGCCTGTTTCTGACTCTATTAAAAACTCTCCTTATTTAATCCTAAAAAATCTTCTAAAAAAATGTTACTCTAGCAACTTTTCTTAAACCCAGGTTTAAGAAACACACTCAGTGACCCTCCTGCTCTTTGCTCCTTACTATATATATCTGTTCATGATTGTGAATGCCTCTGTCTATTTTAGTTTTATTGTCCACATCAGCGGGTTGCAGAGAGCCTGTCGGCCTGATTTCTTGCCACAGACTCTAACTCAATCAATGTCCAACCATGACAATGCTGCCCTCTGGTGGTCTCCAGTACTGATAACCTTACTCTGAAAATGCAGGAAAGAAAGACATTTGGCAGGACTTTGGGGTTACACAAAAGGCTGGAGAAACTCAGCGGGTGCAGCAGCATCTAAGGAGCGAAGGAGATAGGCGACGTTTCGGGTCGAGACCCTTCTCGAGCAGGACTTTGATCTGATTTAAACACGTTCCCCTCCAGTCTAAGCCATCTCCTATTGCAGATTTGGGCAAACATTCGAAAATGTAATCTTTGTATCGGTCTGCTTCTTTATTTCAGTCATCTCGTCTCTGAGTCGGAAACCTGTGAGTTCTCAAGAATGTAACCCACAGGGGGGCCATTCAGCCCTTCATTTCTGCTCCGTTCTTAAACGAGATATTAGCTAATTGTATAGCTTGATGCCACTTTCCCCATATCCCTGAAACTCCATAATGTGAACAATTCTATCACTCTCTGTTCTAATTAGCCTCCACAGCCCTCTTGGGAAGAGAACTCCAAAGATTCACCACCTTCTGGGTGAACAAAATGCTTCACATCTGTGTGCAGAACAGCTGATCTTTTCATCTTGACATCTGCTTGCAACGGTAGAGTTGTTCTCCTCACGTGGGTTTTCTCCGGGTGCTCTGGTTTCCTCCCGCACACCAAAGACACACAGGTTTGCAGGTTAATTTGGCTTCGGTAAAAATTGTAAAATATCCCTAGTGTGTAGGATAGTGCGAGTGTACAGAGATCCCTGGTCAGCATGGGTCAGGGGCCTGTTTCTGCGCTGTGTCTCTCAACTCAACTAAAATAAACTCCAACCTCCTTGATAAAGCACCATGAGATCACCGCTCATTCTTCTAAACCCAAGAACATGTGGGCCCAGGCTGCTTAAACCCTGGAGAGGAAAGCACACATTTCCATGCTAAATAGGACATTCCAGTGCTGGACCCAGGCCCTTGCTATGTTTTCAGCCAGCAAAAAAATGATTCGATGTTTAATGTTTTGAGAAAGAGGAAAGAAAATCTCCTTGGTTTCCTTTGGCCAAAATATAACCTTCAATGGACATCTGTGAGATGAATGATAATAACTTGCTCATTTTGTGAATTTCAAAAACATACTCCATTCATAAAATGTAGAGGAAATATAATACCATTGATAAACATCTTTCTATCTATTCATTGTGTCATCAACCCGAATGGTGATGCAGCGGTAGGAGTTGTTGCCTTACAGCGGCTGGGATCCGGGTTCGATCCTGACTACGAATGCTCTTTTGTACGGAATTTGTACGTTCTCTCGTTTGTACGTAACCTGCGTGGGTTTTCTCCGGGATCTCCAGTTTCCTCCCACACTCCAAAGGTGCACAGGTTTGTTGGTTAATAGGCTTGGTATAAATGTAAATTGCCCCTAGTGTCTGTCGGATAGTGTGTGGAGATCGCTGGTCTGTGTGGACTCGGCGAGCTGAAGGGCCTGTGTTCATGCTGTACCTATAAACTAAACTAAATGAAACTAAACTCCATCAGATTCTTTTTTTAAATGCCACAATACCACTTATGTTTGGTCACATTTAAACACACCCATGGAGTGTTTGGGAAGCTCTTCCACAGGACCCAGCCCCTCGGTTTCCAGAGGCTGTGGGGGCCCTAGACTGTGCCTCTTGCATGCTATCTGATGTTGGTGTATCGTTTGGTATTGGTTCGTTTTTTTTTAATCACATGTACTGAGATAGAGGGTAAACTTTGTGTGCTAGCCGGGCAAAACATACTATACATGAGTACAATGAAACGTTGCAGATGTAGTGTTAGAGCATAATAGTAGTGCAATTTCAGAGAAAGTGCGGATAAAGTGTAAGGACTGCAATTAAATAAATTGGGAAATTGGAACGACACCCTTAGCTTCTGAGAGATCTGTTCAGTAGTATGATGGCAGTGGGGAAGAAGCTAACACGAACACTATTCTACACACTTGGGACAATTTTACAATCATACCAACACATTTAACCTACAAACCTGTACATCTTTGGAGTGTGGGAGGAAATCGGAGATCCTGGTGGAAACTCACGCAGGTCATGGGGAGAACGTACAAACTCGTAGACAGCACCCGTAGTCAGGATCGAACCCGGGTCTCTGGCGCTGGAATGCCCCTGTCCCACGTAGGAAACCTGAACGGAAACCTCTGGAGACTTTGTGCCCCACTCAAGGTTTCCGTGTGGTTGCCGGAGGTTCCCGGAGGTTTTTGTCATTTTCGACCATTAGGGAGACTGACAAAAATCTCCGGGAACCTCCGGGAACCACACGGAAACCTTGGGTGGGGCGCAAAGGTCTCCAGAGGTTTCCGTTCAGGTTTCCTAATGCCCCTGTCCCACTTACGAAACCTGAACGGAAACCTCTGGAGACTTTGTGCCCCACTCAAGGTTTCCGTGCAGTTCCCGGAGGTTTTTGTCAGTCTCCCTGATGGTCGAAACTGACAAAAACCTCCGGGAACCCCTGGGAACCGCACGGAAACCTTGGGTGGGGCACAAGGTCTCCAGAGGTTTCCGTTCAGGTTTCCTAAGTGGGGCAGGGGCATTAGTGGGACACGGGCTTTAGGCAACAACTCTACTGCTGTGCCTCCGTTGATGAAAGGATGGAAACTATGGGTGCGCTTGAGAGGAGAGTTTGGGGTGAACAGATGTCTCAGACTGTAAAAAGTGAGAGGAGATTGAGTCCTGGCCCATATCTCTAGCAGCAGACCATGGCCATAATCGGGAAACCATGAGAGCATTTCTCACCCGTTCGGTAACAGTTTCACCTCCATCAAGGCTGCAAACCAGTGAAGTCAATGCAGATTTTTGCCCTGTGCACACTTGGGGAAATCAGACTGTACACAAAAAGGTCTTCTTCTTATCGAGTCCACACCACAAGATTAGAAATTGTTCAGCCAGAGCTGAGCACGCTTCTCGGCATCTGCACACCATGGCGTCTGTCTTGTGCGTGGTGGTGGAAAGAATGGTGGAAGCAGAGCCGCGACGGGAAGGCTCTTTCCTTGGCCCCACGAAAAGGTCAAATCCATTAATTCTTTTTAAATGGGCGATTTGATTGTAACAGAATGCAGCTTTCAGCGTTGCATTTCTGGAAGCATTTTGTTGCTGTCCCAGTAACTGTATACAACTTATCTAACACACCACAGATCTTCCTTTCATGCTCTACCCCAGGATACACACAATGGGAGGCAGGAAATATTATGATAAACAGAACTGCACAGCCAAGATATTTTATCGTGGTCAGATTCATGTGAAAATTCATTGTTTTCTTAACTTGATGTGGGAATTCAACAATTTGCCTTATTTCATCAAACAAAGTACAGAGGGCTCTAAATACCATTGGATATTTCAAAGTAGTTATGGTGGAATTAGCCAAACCGGCATTGCAGGTCAAGGAACTTGAAGACCCAAAGTGCTGGAGTAACAGCAGGACAGGAAGCATCTCCGGAGAACGTGGATAAGTGACGTTTCGAGTCAGGACCTTTCTTCAGACTGATTTCAGGCTGGGTGGGGGGGGGGGGGGGGGAGGGTGGAGGGGAGGGGAGGAAGAGGAGAAAGTTGGAAGGGAGGAGGGGAAGGGTAATGCCTGGCAGGTATTTGGTGAAATGGGTTCTGATGGGGGGGGGGAACACGAAGGCCAGAGGTGAAAGACAGAAGTATGAGATAAAAGGATTGAAGAGTTACGAATTGTGAATCTAGAGGAAGGTATGTTGGTGGAAGGGGAGACATAGTTACAAGTCCAGGCGGGGGGATGGGGAGGAAGGGGTTGGGGAAGAAGAAAGAGGGGGAAGGTTTTATAGTTACCTAAACTTGGAGAATTCAATGTTCAATACCTCTGTTCCAGCTATCTTACTCCCCCCTACCTACAATCAGTCTGAAGAAGGTTCCTGACCCGAAACGCCACCTTTACCAGAGATGCTGCCTGACCCGCTGAGTTACTCCAGCAATCTCTGTCTTTTTTTGTAAACCAGTTCCTTGGGTCCTCAAGGAATTTAAAATTGGCTACTGCTCAAAATCCACTCGTAGTCGCGTTTTCCAACATTTTGAACGCTGATTTCAAGGTTCGTCAGTTGCATTCCAGAGCCGATCAGCGAGGGAGCAAAGAGTTGCTGCCTTATAGCGCCAGAGACCCAGCTTATACTGACCGAGGGTGCTGTCTCGACAAGTTGGACGTTCTCTCTGTGACCACGTGGGTTTTCTCCGGGTGCTCCGGTATCGTCCCACATTTCAAAGACGTGCAGGTTTGTAGGTTAATTGGTTTCTGTAAATTCTCCCTAGTGTATAGGATAGAACTAGTGAACGGATGATCACTGGTCGGTACGGACCCAGCGGGCCGAACGGCCTGTTTCCACGCTGTATCTGTAAACTAAATGAAAAGAGCTCTGGGAGTCCGTGGAACTTTCAGTATGTGTTGCTCCTGGATGCAAATATGCAAAGTGCCAGTAATTATAATCAATGTATTTGATCTCCCGTCCCTTAATTGACAAACTAAATCACTACATTATCATTTCCATGCTGTTCGCAGGCATTTGGCTGCGCATTTCGAAGCTATTTATGGATCTTTGATGGTGTGTGCAGGAGATTTATAAACAGTCCTCTGGGGGGTATTATTTCAATTATTTAAAGGAGCTCGGACTCATCAAATCTCATCTGTGGCCAAATTGTCCATCTATTGCAACTATATTTTCAGCTTGATGCTGTGGGATATTGAATACCAATAGGTACGTTGGTGGGTTGAGGAGGGGATTGATCACTTGTTACTCTGTAGATCGAAAACTAGACAGAAATGCGAGAAATACTCAGCTGGTCAGGCAGCATTTATGGTGTTAAGGGCCTGTCCCACTTGCATGCGATTGCATGCGTTTGGCGTGACCAAACGGAAGCGTAGTTCACGCTAAGTTCGTGGTAAGTACGCGCTAATTTCATGCGTGACGTAATTCGCATCATACTCACCAATCAGCTGGGCAGGAGGCGGGCCGAATGAATTTGGACGTCGCACGGCGTCGGGCAGTGACGTCATCACGCAACACCACGCCGGGCAGTGATGTCATCACACAACACCACGCGCTGGGCGTACGCCGTCAAGACGCTGTGTATGATGTCAAGACGCTGCATACGTTGGTGCACGGAATTTTCGAACAGTGCAGGATTTTCAGAGCCCCGCGCGATGTCGAGACCGGCCCCGCACAACTTAATACGCCTCCGCACTTAGAAGTGGGACCGGCCCCGCGCGGCCCGTACGCTAAAAGCGACCATGCTTGGTCGCGCCAGACGCATGGAATCGCATGCAAGTGGGACAGGCCCTTTAATGTTTGTGGACATTTCAGCTCAGTGATCCTTCTTTAGAAGTGTAAAGGTGTGAAAATATGCATGCTTTAAGTTGCAAGTTTTACATATAGGCTATTTTACTGAACCTATTCCATGCACGATTGACCTTTTCAAAACAATATTCTGAAAAGGTCAATTGATTTGTTGATTTGTTACATTTCCTGGAATAAAATGTCGTTTTTTAAAAATTTATGCACGACTTCTTTCCAGCTGGTAATTAAACCCTGGGCTCAGTTTGCAGCTTTTTCCATGCGCGAGTTCCAGGCATAGATTATTTGCAACACCATTACTCTGCCAGATAGCCATGAGCTAGACTTCCTCACGCAATCATGTCCCTAGGTCTCTTGCTTCTAGAGAAACAGAAATGCACTTTAGAGAGGCTTTTCCTGTTTATATTGTTATAGAATATAGTAGTATTGAGACTAAACTGAAGATGTTTTTTTAGAAATGTCATTGAGATGAGGTAGACGACTTAATCTTTGTGATATATTAAAATAAGAGAAACCAATTAATTTAGAATCTAAGTTAGGCACAGTGAATAGGAAAGATACAAGATACATTTATTTGTCACGTGTGCCAGTTGGCACAGTGAAACGTGATCACCACACAGCCACACAGTAAAAATAAAGAACACAACACACGATAGAGTTCAACATAAAACATCCCCACACAGCAGAATCAAAGTTTCCCACTGGGAGGGAAGGCACCAAAGTCAGTCTCTTCCTCGAATGTTCCCCAATGTTCCCCGTGGTCGGGGCCTCCCCGAGCCCTCCGCTGTTGCCACTACAGGCGGCCCGATGTTCAGGCCCGCTCGCCGGGGTGATGTAAGTCCGACATCGGGGCTGGGGGACGTCCTCAGCGGCCTGGACATCAGAGTCGGCCCCCTCCTACCGGAGTCCGCGGCTCCCAAAGTCCGCAGGCCGTGCTCGGCGGAGATGCAACACTGGCGGCCTTCGGCAAAGGGCCACAGGACTCCGCGGAGCTGCAGATGCTGCAGATGGAGCTGCAGATGCTGGTTTACCCCGAAGATAGACACAAAATGCTGGAGTAACTCAACGGGACAGGCAGCATCTCTGGAGAGAAGGAATGGGTGATGTTTTGCGT
This sequence comes from Okamejei kenojei, assembly GCA_035221665.1. Classification (NCBI taxonomy): domain Eukaryota; kingdom Metazoa; phylum Chordata; class Chondrichthyes; order Rajiformes; family Rajidae; genus Okamejei; species Okamejei kenojei. Next base: position 112,874,943 of record CM069136.1, read on the forward strand.
TGAGACCCTTCTTCAGACCTCAATGTAACTTGTCACACAAAGATTGCTAAGGAATTAGGAACTATTCTTGTGGCATAATCAATGGGTTCCCCTCCCTTTCAGAGCATGTGAGGCGGCTCTTGGTTTAAACCCCAATTTGAAACAAAATACATTGCTGTAACTGACTGAATGCTGCACGGTTGGAGACTCTAATCTAAGCATTGACTCCTCCCTGTGTGGTTAAAACAACCTATAACGCAATTTAACAAAAGCAGGATTCCCCTCTGCGATGTATATAATAATTAACACTTAAGAAAAATGATTACAAACAAAATAATCCGGTTCTAGATCAGGTCGTTATCATATTTCTGCTATCTGTGCACAAATTGCATGTGTTGGTTGCCGTGTCGAAGGAATAATTTAGGGTAAGGTTTGGGTTATTATTGCCACGTGCATTGGAGTACAGAAACGTGGTTTTGCATACTACCCAAACAGATCAGTTAACATTCTACACCTCCATCCCATGCCAAGAAGAACTTAAAGCCCTCCATTTCTTCCTGGACTGCATAACCACACAATTCCTCTCTACCAACACTCTCCTCTGCCTAGCAGAGCTAATCCTTACTCTTAACAACGTCTCCTTTGACTGATCCAAATCCTAGGCGTAGCCTAGGGCACCTGCATTGGCCCCAGCTATGCCTACCTCTTTGTAGGGTACGTTGAACAATCCCTGTTCCAGGAGTACACTGGCCCTATCCCCAAACTCTATTTCCACTATATTGACAACTGCATCAGACTACCCCCGGCCCATGAAAAACCCACAAACGTCATCAACTGCACGACCAATTTTCATCCTGCACTCAGATTCACTTGGACCATCTCCGCCATCTCCCTTCCCTTTTCTTGATCTCGCTGTCTCCATCACAGGCTGACATCTATTGTAAACCTACTGACTCCCACAGCTATCTAGACTACACATTTTTCCAACCCTGCCTCCAGCAAAGACACTATCCGCAACTCCCAATTCCTCTGTCTACACCTTATCTGCCCCCAAGATGAAGTGTTTCATACCAGGATGTCCTCATTGTTTAGGGAAGAGTTCCATTCTTCCATCATAGATGGGTCCCTCACATGGGTTTCCTCGATATCCCACACCTCCTCTCTTGCTCCCCATCCCACCAATCGCAACAGGGACAGAGTCCTCCTAGTCCTCACCTTCCACCCCATCAGCCATTGCATACAGCACACAATCCTCCAACACTTTCACCACTTCCAACGGGATCCCACCACTGGCCACGTCTTCCCATCTCCACCCCTTTCCACTTTCTGCAGAGGCCGTTCCCTCTGCAACTCCCTGGTTAACTCATCACTTCTCCCCCAAACCGCCCCCTGCAACTGCTGGAGACACAACACCTGTCCTTATACCTCCTCCCTCAACTCTGTCCTTTCAGGTGAGGCAGAGGTTCACTTGCACCTCCTCTCTCATCTATTGTATCTGTTGTTCCAGCTGTGAACTCCTATATATGGGCGAGACCATGCGCAGGCTGGGTGATCGTTTCACTGAACACCTTCGCTCAGTCCTCCTGGGCCTACGTAATCTCCCGGGTTACTAAACATTTGATCCCAAAGGGAAAGGGATGGTTAATGACCCCAGAATTAATGGGAAAGAAAGCTCACAAAGGGATAGGAGAGTATGGCCAAGTGTAATAGGGACCGATGTGAAAGGTGAGATGCGTAAGGAATTAAAAGTATTGTATTTGAATGCGCAAAGTATAAGAAGTAAAGTAGATGAGCTTGAGGCTCAGTTAGAGGTTGGTAGATATGACATTGTGGGGATTACTGAGACGTGGCTGCAGTTATACATCCTATAGAAAGGACAGGCAGGTGGGCAGAGGAGGGGGGGTAGCTCTGCTGGTGAGGGATGGAATTCAGTCCCTTGCGAGGGAAGACATAGGGACTGACGAGGTAGAGTCACTGTGGATTGAGTTGAGGAATTGTAAAGGCAAGAAGACACTATTGGTGTTATCTACAGACCCCCAAATAGTAGCCCGGTTATAGGGTGTAAGTTGCAGCAGGAGTTAAAACTGGCATGCCAAAGTGTGGTGATGGGGGATTTCAATATGCAGGTAGACTGGGAAAATCAGGTTGGTTCAGGACCCCAAGAAAGAGAGTTTGTAGAATGCCTCCGAGATGGATTCTTAGAGCAGGTTGTAATGGAGCCGACCAGAGAAAAGGCAATTCTGGATTTAGTGTTGTCCAATGAACCAGATATGATAAGAGAACTCGAGGTAAAGGAACCGCTTGGAGGTAGTGATCATAATATGATTAGTTTTAATCTGCAATTTGAGAAGGAGAACGTTAAATCGGAAGTGGCAGTGATGCAGTTGAACAAAGGGGACTATGAAGGCATGAGAGGGGAGCTGGCCAAAGTGACTGGAATGGGATCCTAGCAGGAATGACCATGGATCAGCAATGGCAGGAATTTCTGGGCATAATCTGGAAGACGCAGGAAGCTGGCCAGGAATGTAAAGGACAGTAAAAGCTTCTTTAGATATGTTAAGGGGAAAAGAATAGCAGTCAAATGTGGGTCCCTTGGCTAACATGGGTGAAACTATTATGGGGATCAAAGAAATGGCAGGAGAATCTTCACTAAGGAAGACACAAACAATCTCCCAGAAGTACTGGAGGACAGAGGATCTAAGGGGGTAGAGGAACTGAAATACATTTTCATTAGACGAGAAATAGTATTGGGTAGGCTAATGGGACTGAAGGATGATAAATCCCCAGGGCCTGATGGTGTGCATCCCAGGGTCCTCAGGGAGGTGGCTCTAGAAATAGTGGACGCATTGGTGATCATTTTCCAATGTTCAATAGATTCAGGATCAGTTCCTGTGGATTGGAGGATAGCTAATGTTATCCCACTTTTCAAGAAAGGATCGAGAGAAAAAAACGGGGAATTACAGACCAGTTAGCCTGACGTCGGTGGTGGGAAAGGTTCTGGAGTCAATTATTAAAGAGGTAATAAAGGGGCATTTGGATAGCAGTAAAAGGATTAGTCCAAGTCAACATGGATTTATGAAAGGGAAATCATGCTTGACTAATCTTCTGGAATTTTTTGAGGATGTGACAAGCAAAATGGATGAAGGGGTGCCAGTGGATGTAGTGAATCTAGACTTTCAGAAAGCCTTTGATAAGGTCCCGCACGGGAGACTGGTGACTAAAATTAGAGCACATGGTATTGGGGGTAGGGTGTTGACATGGATAGAAAATTGGATGGCAGACCGGAAGCAAAGAGTAGGAGTGAACTGGTCCTTTTCAGAATGGCAGGCAGTGGCGAGTGGAGTGCCGCAAGGCTCGGTGTTGGGGCCGCAACTGTTTACCATATATATTAATGATTTGGAAGAGGGAATTAGGAGCAACACTAGCAAGTTTGCGGATGACACAAAGCTGGATGGCAGTGTGAACTGTGAAGAGGATGTTAGGAGGTTGCAGGGTGACCTGGACAGGTTGAGTGAGTGGGCAGATGTGTGGCAGATGCAGTATAATATAGATAAATGTGAGGTTATCCACTTTGGCGGCAAAAACAAGGGGGCAGATTTTATCTCAATGGGGTTAGGTTAGGTAAGGGGGAGATACAGCGAGACCTGGGTCCTTGTACATCGTCACCGAAAGTTGGCGTGCAGGTACAGCAGGCAGTGAAGAAAGCTAATGGAATGTTGGCCTTCATAACAAGAGGATTTCAGTACAGGAGTAAAGAGGTTCTTCTGCAGTTGTATAGGGCTCTGGTGAGACAACATCTGGAGTATTGTGTACAGTTTTGGTCTCCTAATTTGAGGAAGGACATCCTTGTGATTGAGGCAGTGCAGCGTAGGTTCACGAGATTGATCCCTGGGATGGCGGGACTGTCATATGAGGAAAGAATGAAAAGACAAGACTTGTATTCACTGGAGTTTAGAAGGATGAGAGGGGATCTTATAGAAACATATACAATTATAAAAGGACTCGACAAGCTGGATGTAGGAAAAATGTTCCCAATGTTGGGCGAGTTCAGAACCAGGGGCCACAGTCTTAGAATAAAGGGGAGGCCATTTAAGACTGAGGTGAGAAAAAACTTTTTCACCCAGAGAGTTGTGAATTTATGGAATTCCCTGCCACAGAGGGCAGTGGAGGCCAAGTCACTGGATGGATTTAAGAGAGAGTTAGATAGAGCTTTAGGGGCTAGTGGAGTCAAGGGATATGGGGAGAAGGCAGGCACGGGTTATTGATGGGGACGAGCAGCCATGATCACAATGAATGGCGGTGCTGGCTCGAAGGGCTGAATGGCCTCCTCCTGCACCTATTCATCCCCACACTGACCTTTCTGTTCTGGGCCTCCTCCACTATCAGAGTGAGGTCAAACGCGAATTGGAGGAACAGCACCTCATATTTCGCTTGGGCAGCTTACAACCCAGCGGTATAACGCTTGATTTCTCTAACTTCAAGTAACCCTTGCTTTCCCTCTCTCTCTGTTCCTACCCCACCCTAGTTCTCCAACAAGTTTCACTATCCTCCTGATTAATTTTTCTGTTTGGATGCCTCGTTGTCACCTTCCCCTCAGCACACTATGAACCATTGTAGTTTCTTGACCAACATCTGTTTTGATCTCGCTGGCCCTCCACTCCGCTCTGGACCACTTGGACAACAAAAACTCATATGTCAGGCTGTTATTCATTGACCACAGCTCGGCATTTAACACAATCATCCCCTCCAAGCTGGTTACCAAACTCGCAGAACTGGGTCTCTGCGCATCCCTCTGCAATTGGATCCTCAACTTCCTCATTCAGAAGACAGTCTGTTCATATTGGTGGAAATGTGTCAGACTCGATAACAATCAGCATGGGAGCACCTCAAGGCTGCGTGCTCAGCCCCCTGCTGTACTCACTCTATACTCATGACTGCGTAGCCGTCATAGTGCGAAAATCCATCATCAAGTTCGCTGACGACACCACTGTTGTGGGACGTATCACTGATGGGGATGAGTCAGAGTATAGAAAAGAGATCGAGCGACTGTCCATATGGTGCCAGCACAATAACCTGGCCCTCAACACCAGCAAAACCAAGGAACTGATTGTGGACTTTGGAAGGAGTAGGATGGGGACCCACAGTCCTGTTTATATCAACGGGTCGATGGTTGAAAGGGTCAAGAGCTTCAAATTCCTGGGCGTGCACATCTGTGAAGATCTTTCCCTGGTCCGAGAACACAGATGCAATTATTAAGAAACCTCATCAGCGCCTCTACTTCCTGAGAAGATTACGGAGAGTCGGTCTGACAAGGAGGACTCTTACTATCTTCTACAGGTGCACAGTAGAGAGCTTGCTGACCAGTTGCATCTTGGCTTGGTTCGGCAACTTGAGTGCCCTGGAGAGGAAAAGACTACAAAAAGTAGTAAACACTTCCCAGTCCATCATCGGCTCTGACCTTCCTTCCATCGAGGGGATCTACCACAGTCGCTGCCTCAAAAAGGCTGGCAGCATCATCAAGGACCCACACCATCCTGGCCACACACTCATCTCCCTGCTACCTTCGGGTAGAAGGTACAGGAGACTGAGAACTGCAACGACCCGGTTCAGGAATAGCTACTTCCCCACAGCCATCAGGCTATTAAACCTGGCTCGGACAAAACTCTGAACATTAATACCCCTCCATCTGTTATTTGCACTTTATTAATTTATTAATTAATGTGTGTATTTACGTATATAATTGTAGTCAATGCCTACTATGTTCTGTTGTGCTATGCAAAGAAAGAATTTCATTGTCCTGTCAGGGACACATGACAATAAACTTGACTTGACTATGACTTTGATCTGTCCTTTTCACACTTTAAATGCTCTTTGTACCCTTCTATATCTCTAGTTTCCCACTTCCCTGAATATGAAAAAGGGTCTCGACCCAAAACTTCACCCATTCCTTCTCTCCAGAGACGCTGCCTGTCCCGATGAGTTACTCCAGCTTTTTGTGTCTAGATCTGATAACACTATACATAAATACACTCACGTCAAACTCAAGGACCATAGACGGCGTGAAGGGGGAGATATGAATGCAGAATAGATCTCAGCCTTGCAGGGCATGACCAATTCCAATGCCTGCAATGGGGTCGAGGTGAATCGGGCAGTACTCGAGCTGATGGTAGGACTGTTTGGAAGCCTGATTCCAGAGGGAGGAAGGCTGTTCATGAGTCTGGTGGCGTACAAGCAATAGAGGCAGTGCAGTGAAGATTCACAGGATTAATTCCTGGGGTGGAACATTTGTTGTAGGAGAAGAGATGAAACAGACTCAGAAACCCAGTAGAAGTGTGCAAAACTATGAGGACCATATTACGGGTAACATAGAAAATAGGGAATTACAGACCAATTAGTCGAACATCGGTAGTGGGGAAAATGCTAGTTATTAAAGATGGGATAGCAGCACATTTGGAAAGTGGTGAAATCATTGGACAAAGTCAGCATGGAATTTATGAAAGGTAAATCATGTCTGACGAATCTTATAGAATTTTTCGAGGATGTAACTAGTAGAGTGGATAAGGGAGAACCTGTGGATGTGTTATATCTGGACTTTTAGAAGGCTTTCACCAAGGTCCCACATAAGAGATTAGTATAGAAACTTAAAGCACACAGTATTGGGGGTTCAGTATTGATGTGGATAGAGAACTGGCTGCCAGACAGGAAGCAAAGAGTAGGAGTAAACGGATCCTTTTCAGAATGGCAGGCAGTGACTAGTGGGGTAGCGCAAGGCTCAGTGCTGGGACCCCAGCTATTTGCAATATATAGTAATGATCTGGATGAGGGAATTGAATGCAACATCTCCACGTTTGCGGATGACACGAAGCTAGTTGGCAGTGTTAGCTTTGAGGAGGATGCTAGGAGGCTGCAAGGTGACTTGGATAGGTTGGGTGAGTGGGCAAATGCATGGCAGATGCAGTATAATGTGGATAAATGTGAGGCTATCCACTTTGGTGGCAAAAACAGGAGGGTAGATTATTATCTGAATGGTGGCCGATTAGGAAAAGGGGAGATGCAGCGAGACCTGGGTGTCATGGTACACCAGTCATTGGAAGTAGGCATGCAGGTGCAGCAGGAAGTGAAGAAAGTGAATGGTATGTTGGCATTCATAGCAAAAGGATTTGAGTACAAGAGCAGGGAGGTCTCCTAATCGGAGTTTTGGTCTCCTAATCGGAGGAAAGATATTCTTGCCATAGAGGGAGTGCAGAGAAGGTTCACCAGACTGATTCCTGGAATGGCAGGACTTCCATATGAAGAAAGACTGGATAGACTCGGCTTGTACTCGCTGGAATTTAGAAGGTTGAGGGGAGATCTTTTAAAATTCTTAAGGGGTTGGACAGGCTAGATGCAGGGGGATTGTTCCAGATGTTGGGAAAGTCCAGAACAAGAGGTCACAGTTTAAGGATAAGGGGGAAGTCTTTAGGACCGAGATGAGAAAACAATTTTTCACATAGAGAGTGGTGAATCTGTGGAATTCTCTGCCACAGAAGGTAGTTGAGGCCAGTTCATTGGCTATATTTAAGAGGGAGTTAGATGTGGTCCTTGTGGCTAAAGGGATCAGTGGGTATGGAGAGAAGGCAGGTACAGGATACTGAGTTGGACGATCAGCCATGATCATATTGAATGGTGGTGCAGGCTCGAAGGGCCGAATGGCCTACTCCTGCCCCTATTTTCTATGTTTCTATGTTTCTATGAAACAGACCCTTCGGCCCTCCAAGTCCATACTGACCATTGATCACCTGTACACTAGCTCCCTGTTATCCCACTTTTGCATCCTCTAGCTTTCTTTCTCCCCGACCCCACATAATCAGTCTGAAGAATGGTCCCAACCCAAAACATCACCTATCCATGTCCTCCACAGATGCTGCCCGACCAATGGATTTATTAGTGGTTAAGAAGGAACTGCAGATGCTGGAAAATCGAAGGTACACAAAAATGCTGGAGAAACAGCGGGTGCAGCAGCATCTATGGAGCGAAGGAAAATTCTCCTTCGCTCCATAGATGCTGCTGCATGAGTTCTCCAGCATTTTTGTGTACAATGGATTTATTAGTCTGTATTTCATTGATGAAAGAAAACCCTGACATCTGGAGTGGAATGAACAACACAAAGCTCGTCTACGCTCACACTTTGCTGCGTGATTAAATCAGGTGAACAAGTGGAGAGTTCACACTTGAGGTGGCTCAAAGTCGCAGAATTACAAACAGCACAGAAAGAGCTTGTTAGGCGCAGGTGACGTACAAGAAGACCGGAGGATTGTCTTTACACTGCCATTCATTTATGTTTTTCTGTTTTGTCAGCGTCTATGAGCTCGTGATGCTGCGGGATGCAAGATTTTCATTGCACCTGCACCTTACTGAACTTGGGGATATGACATTAAACTCAACGTGTGACTTGTAGAGAATATACGTTACCATACAATGTATTGTGCCGCCCTCTGGTGGGGAATGGCCTCAGCTGCAGAATAAAACCCAAGCACCACCTCAGGAACAGTGACTTGCTTTCACAGATAGACACAAAACGCTGGAGTAATTCAACGGGTCGGGCAGCGTCTCTGGAGAAAAAGGATAGGTCGGGACCCTTCCCGAAACGTCATCTATCCTTTTTCTCCAGAGATGCTGCCTGACTCGCTGATTACGCCAGCATTTTGTTTCTATCTTCGGTTTAAACCAGCATCTGCAGTACTGTGTTTATACGTTAATAGTCCAAGTGATCCCCGTTGGGTCCCAGTCACACGGGAGGCCTAGTTCCCCCCCCCCCCCCCCCCCAATGCAACCCATTCCCCAACGCAATATTCCACCATTCACCTGTTCCTCCAACGCAACCCGTTCCCCCAAAGCAATGTTCCACCACAGGGGGTGTGTGGGGGAGGGGTGTGTGGGGGAGGGGATGTGGGGGGGAGGGGGGTGTGGAGGAGGGGTGTGTGAGAGAGGGGTGTGTGTGAGAGAGGGGTGTGGGGGAGGGGGGCTGTGAGGGAGGGGGGTGTGGAGGAGGGGGATGTGGGGGAGGGGTGTGGGGTGTGGGAGAGGGTGTGTGTGGGGGATGTGGGGGAGGGGGAAAGTGGGGGAGGGTGGTGGGGAGGCGGTCGTGTGGGGGAGGGGGGGGAGGGGAAGGGGAGGGGGGAGAGGGGGGGGGGGAGTGGGGGGGCTGTGGGGGAGGGGGGTGAGTGGGGGAGTGGGGGGGGGTGAGTGGCGGATGGGGAACCTTAAAAACCTTCATAACTTTTGTACTATTTCACCGATCAGAACAAAACTTATTTGACTTGCAGCAGAGGAGAATAGTGAGTATTGTGGCGAAAAATCGTAGCGCTATGGGGGATCGTTTTTGCACTAATTTAATTACAATGCAGGCAGGAAGTGGTCAAGATGAGAGTTTTTGTAATATATAGATGACTTGCTTCCACTCCAGTTCTGTGGGTTCTGAGGTAGCTGATGAGACCAATTTGTGATTCATAGACACTCCTGGGGCTGGATGCTTGTTGGAATTGGTGCATTCCCTCTAGCATTTATACTGCCTTCTGTAAGTTTCTTACAGAGGTTCCTACATTTCCAGCAATTTTATTTCTCCATTTTGAGGAGCCATGGGCCAAGAAATCCCATAGGTCAGTGGGGACAGTACAGTTTTACAAGGTGGTTTGAGAACAGTTATTTTTTTTTGGTAGTCTTTCATGATGGATCTTGAAATGGAGTGTCTGAGAGACGGGTATTTCAGCATGCAAACAACATTGTCTGCCCAGTGAGGCCAATTGATTTTAATTAGGACTGCAACACTGGAGACGTTGGCCTGTGTCATTGGTTTGCTTATCCTGATAGTAGATTTGGAGGATTTTGTGAGGCAGTATTGATGGTATCTCTCAAGGGCATTAAGGTACGAGGGCAGGATTGACTATTATCTCGCTGAGTTATAAGCTTTGTGCTAAGTTTGAGGTCCTTTCCACACACAGCCAAAATCTATGCAAGGGCACTGATATTGATGATAAATGTCATTCTTCATCTCTGCCTTTGTCATAGAAACATAGAAACATAGAAAATAGGTGCAGGAGTAGGCCATTCGGCCCTTCGAGCCTGCACCGCCATTCAATATGATCATGGCTGATCATCCAACTCAGTATCCCGTACCTGCCTTCTCTCCACACCCTCTGATCCTTTAACCACAAGGGCCACATCTAACTCACTCTTAAATATAGCCAATGAACTGGCCTCAACTACCCTCTGTGGCAGAGAGTTCCAGAGACCCACCACTCTCTGTGTGAAAAAAAGTCTTTCTCATCTCGGTCTTAAAGGATTTCCCCCTTATCCTTAAGCTGTGACCCCTTGTCCTGGACTTCCCCAACATCGGGAACAATCTTCCTGCATCTAGCCTGTCCAACCCCTTAAGAATTTTGTAAGTTTCTATAAGATCCCCTCTCAATCTCCTAAATTCCAGAGAGTATAAACCGAGTCTATCCAGTCTTTCTTCATAAGACAGTCCTGACATCCCAGGAATCAGTCTGGTGAACCTTCTCTGCACTCCCTCTATGGCAATAATGTCCTTCCTTAGATTTGGAGACCAAAACTGTACGCAATACTCCAGGTGTGGTCTCACCAAGACCCTGTACAACTGAAGTAGAACCTCCCTGCTCCTGTACTCAAATCCTTTTGCTATGAAAGCTAACATACTATTCGCTTTTTTCACTGCCTGCTGCACCTGCATGCCTACTTTCAATGACTGGTGTACCATGACACCCAGGTCTCGCTGCATCTCCCCTTTTCCTAATCGGCCACCATTTAAATAATAGTCTGCTTTCCTGTTTTTGCCACCAAAGTGGATAACCTCACATTTATCCACATTATACTGCATCTGCCAAACATTTGCCCACTCACCCAGCCTATCCAAGTCACCTTGCAGTCTCCTAGCATCCTCCTCACAGCTAACACTGCCCCCCAGCTTAGTGTCATCCGCAAACTTGGAGATATTGCCTTCAATGATCATTAATATATATTTGTAAAATAGCTGGGGTCCCAGCACTGAGCCCTGCGGTACCCCACTAGTCACTGCCTGCCATTGTGAAAAGGACCCGTTTACTCCTACTCTTTGCTTCCTGTTTGCCAGCCAGTTCTCTATCCACATCAATACTGAACCCCTAATACCGTATGCTTTAAGTTTGTATACTAATCTCTTATGTGGGACCTTGTCGAAAGCCTTCTGGAAGTCCAGATATACCACATCCACTGGTTCTCCCTTATCCACGCTACTAGTTACATCCTCGAAAAATTCCACAAGTTTCATCAGACATGATTTACCTTTCGTAAATCCATGCTGACTTTGTCCAATGATTTCACCACTTTCCAAATGTGCTGCTATCCCATCTTTAATAACTGACTCTAGCAGTTTCCCCACTACCGATGTTAGACTAACTGGTCTGTAATTCCCCGTTTTCTCTCTCCCTCCCTTCTTAAAAAGAGGGGTTACATTTGCTACCCGCCAATCCTCAGGAACTACTCCAGAATCTAAAGAGTTTTGAAAGATTATCACTAATGCATCCACTATTTCCTGAGCTACTTCCTTAAGTACTCTGGGATGCAGCCTATCTGGCCCTGGGGATTTATCGGCCTTTAATCTATTCAATTTACCCAACACCACTTCCCGACTGACCTGGATTTCACTCAATTCCTCCTTTGACCCACAGTCCCCTGCTATTTCCGGCAGATTATTTATGTCTTCCTTAGTGAAGACGGAACCAAAGTAGTTATTCAATTGGTCCGCCATATCCTTGTTCCCCATGATCAACTCACCTGTTTCTGACTGCAAGGGACCTACATTTGTTTTAACTAACCTCTTTCTCTTCACATATCTATAAAAACTTTTGCAGTCAGTTTTTATGTTCCCTGCCAGTTTTCTTTCATAATCTATTTTTCCTTTCCTAATTAAGCCCTTTGTCCTCCTCTGCTGGTCTCTAAATTTCTCCCAGTCCTCTGGTATGCTGCTTTTTCTGGCTACTTTGTACGCATCATCCTTTGCTTTGATACTATCCCTGATTTCCCTTGTTATCCACGGATGCACTACCTTCCCCGATTTATTCTTTTGCCAAACTGGGATGAACAATTTTTGTAGTTCATCCATGCAGTCTTTAAATGTCTTCCATTGTATATCCACCGTCAACCCTTTTAGAATTAATTGCCAGTCAATCTTGGCCAATTCACGTCTCATACCCTCAAAGTTACCTTTCTTTAAGTTCAGAACCATTGTTTCTGAATTAACAATGTCACTCTCCATCCTAATGAAGAACTCAACCATATTATGGTCACTCTTGCCCAAGGGGGCACGCACAACAAGACGGCTAATACCCCTTCCTCATTACTCAAAACCCAGTCTAAAATAGCCTGCTCTCACGTTGGTTCCTCTACATGTTGATTTAGATAACTATCCCGCATACATTCCAAAAAATCCTCTTCCTCAGCACCCCTGCCAATTTGATTAACCCAATCTATATGTAGATTGAAGTCACCCATTATAACTGTTTTGCCTTTGTCGCAACGTCATTACCTCTGTGTGCAGAGGTAAAGACGTTGCCTTGCTTGACACCATTACTCTCTTACAATTTCATCCAGTTTATGATTCAAACTTTACATCGGGTTTATTTCCAAATTCACAAGCTTTACACTCATTCATAGATCAGGACATTCAAAGTGAAGGTGGGGTATAAATGGGAATTGATACTTGGTCCCTTGTGTTGAACATACAATATTAACAGTATCTGAAACGTGAAGTGAGTGGACCCAGGAATTAACCATACATTGGGCTTAATAATGGCAAAAAAAAACACATACTTAAATTCTGGAAAAACGCACCCACACCAACGGTAAAAATGTGGATTTCAAATATGTCCGAAATGTTACACCTCGAAGACATGAGATTCATTCTAGCAGGCAAATCAGACCAATTCTTAAAGATTTGGTCTCCATTTATCGACTTATTATAAGCATAAGGTGCAACATAATTTAGGAAATAAACGGTTTCAGGACCTGGTGAGGGGCGTGTAAAGATATGAAGTAACATCCCTTTTATCTTATCTTATTTTCTTATATTTTCCTTTTCTATTTTTCTTTTTCTTTTTTTTAGAAATATATATATATTATATATATATTTATAATATAAATATGTGTATGTGTGTGTGTGTGTGTGTGTGTGTGTGTGTGTGTGTGTGTGTGTGTGTGTGTGTGTGTGTGTGTGTGTGTGTGTGTGTGTGTGTGTGTGTGTAATTGTTATTGGGGCCATTTTTGCACTTTAGATTTGCAGGTCAATACAGATCAAGTTATGTTAAACTCCTGATTATTTATGGAGTAAACCTGCCTCAAGATAAATCAAAGACATTGATTACAAAGGAAAGACTATTGGTCATTAAACTTTGGCAAAATTATGATCCAATGTAAAGATTTGATAATGGATCAAACAGAGGCAGGAGTATGATAAAGAAATATTTTATCTAACACAGCCTTATGTGAACCCATATGGTTGGGGAGAGAAGGCTTCATGTACATTTGAAGAGGTGCAAAAACTTGTTACAGAAGAAGTTGATGAAATCTCCAATTGTGGGAGATTACAGGTGTGTTATGATCAATGATATGGCATAACAACGGATTGATTTATTTTAATGTGTAAAGGATCTACAAAAAATTTGTAGAAGGAATTGGTTCACCTGTATAGGAAAACCTAAAAATTGATTTTAAGGTTTGCACCCGAAATATCTCCAATAAAGAAGAGGTACGTACATTTGTATCATAAATTTCCCCAGGGAAAAGGAAGATGTGGTGGTAAAGCCATACGAGACATCATTTTAAATACACTTTTGCAGTGTAAAAACATTTTATCAAAATGGACATGTTCAACACTGCAAAACAGTTGTTATTAACAAATTGTACCTGGAGCAGCAGCTCGATGACCTCCGTCTGGTCAGGGAGAGTGAGGAAGCCATAGGGAGGCGCTACAGACAGGTGGTCACTCCAAAACCACAGGAGGCAGAAACGTGGGTCACGGTTAGGAGAGGCAAGGGGCAGAGGCAGGGACTAGAGAGTACCCCGGTGGCTGTACACCTTGGCAATAAGTACTCCTGTTTGAGTACTGTTGGGGGGCACAGCCTACCTGGGGGTAGCAACAGCGACCGGGCCTCCGGTACAAAGACCGGCCCTGTTGCTCAGAAGGGTAAGGAAAAGAAGAGGAGGGCAGCAGTAATAGGGGACTCTATAGTTAGGGGGTCAGATAGGCGATTCTGTGGACGCAGTCAGGAGACCCAGATGGTAGTTTGCCTCCCTGGTGCCAGGGTCTGGGATGTGACTGAACGGGTCCAAGATATCTTGAAATGGGAGGGAGAGGAGCCAGAGGTCGTGGTACATATAGGTACCAATGACATAGGTAGAAAAAGAGAGGAGGTCCTGAAAGGAGAATTTAGGGAGTTAGGAAGAGTGTTAAGGAGAAGGACCGCAAAGGTAACAATCTCAGGATTACTGCCTGTGCCACGCGACAGTGAGAGTAGGAATGGAGCAAGGTGGAGGATAAATGCGTGGCTAAAGGACCGGTGCAGAGCGCAGCGATTCACGTTTCTGGATCATTGGGACCTCTTTTGGGGAAGGTGTGACCTGTACAAGAAGGACGGGTTGCACTTGAACCCAAGGGGAATCAATATCCTGGCGGGGAGATTTGCAAAGGTTACTGGGGAGACTAAACTAGATCGGTTGGGGGGAGGGACTCAAATAGAGAAGGCAAGTAGTCCGTTTGTGAGGCAGGAGGCAGAGAAGAGAAGCAGTCAGACGCAACACGTTGGGAGGAAAGAAGATAAAAATAACAAACGGAGAATAAGAAGTGGAGGGTTTCTTAAATATGTGAGCAGAGAGACAGAGGTGTAAAATGAGGATAGGAGCAATAGGTAGCAAGGTGAAAAGTGGCAGGAAAACAAATCCAGGGCAAAAATCTAAAAGGGCCACTTTTCAACATAATTGTAAAAGGGCCAAGAGTGTTGTAAAAACAAGCCTGAAGGCTTTGTGTCTCAATGCGAGGAGCATTCGTAATAGGTGGATGAGTTGAATGTGCAGAAAGCTGTTAATAATTATGATATAGTTGGGATCACGGAGACATGGCTCCAGGGTGACCAAGGCTGGGAGCTGAACATCCAGGGATATTCAATATTCAGGAAGGATAGACAGAGAGGAAAAGGAGGTGTGGGTAGTGTTGCTGGTTAGAGAGGAGATTAACACAATAGAAAGGAATGACATTAGCTTGGAGGATGTAGAATCGATATGGGTGGAGCTGCAAAACACCAAGGGGCAGAAAATGCTAGTGGGTGTTGTGTACAGGCCACCTAATAGTAGTAGTGGAGTTGGGGATGGCATCAAACAGGAAATTAGAAATGCGTGCAACGAAAGGTAAAACGGTTATAATGGGTGACTTCAATAGATTGGGTGAATCAAATTGGCAGGGGTGCTGAGGAAGAGGATTTCTTGGAATGTATGCGGGATAGTTTTCTAAACCAACATGTGGAGGAACCAACGAGAGAGCAGGCTATTCTAGACTAGATATTGAGTAATGAGGAAGGGTTAGTTAGCAGCCTTGTCGTAGTGAAAATGGAGTATGAAAGAAAAACTGGCAGGAAACATAAAAACTGACTGCAAAAGTTTTTATCGATATGTGAAGCGCAAAAATTAGTTAAAACAAATGTAGGTCCCTTGCAGTCAGAAACGGGTGAATTGATCATGGGGAACAAGGACATGGCAGACCAATTGAATAACTACTTTAGTTCTGTCTTCACTAAGGAAGACATAAATAATTTGCCGGAAATAGCAGGGGATCGCGGGTCAAATGAGATGGAGGAAATGAGTGAAATCCAGGTTAGCCGGAAAGTGGTGTTGGGTAAATTGAATGGATTAAAGGCCGATTAATCCCCAGGGCCAGATAGGCTGCATCCCAGGGTACGTAAGGAAGTAGCCCCAGAAATAGCAGATGCCTTAGTGATAATTTTTCAAAACTCTTTAGATTCTGGAGTAGTTCCTGAGGATTGGAGGGTAGCTAATGTAACCCCACTTTTTAAAAAGGGAGGGAGAGATAAAACGGGGAATTACAGACCAGTTAGTCTAACATCGGTAGTGGGGAAACTGCTAGAGTCAATTATTAAATAAGGGAGATGCAGCAAAGTCAGGGATGTGTTGTATTCTGGACTTTCAGAAGGCTTTCGACAAGGTCCCACACAAGAGATTGGTATACAAACTTAAAGCACATGGTATTGGTGGTTCAGTATTGATGTGGATAGAGAACTGGCTGGCAGACAGGAAGCAAAGAGTAGGAGTGAACGGGTCCTTTTCAGGATGGTAGACAGTGACTAGTGGGGTGCCGCAAGGCTCAGTGCTGGGACCCCAGCTATTTACAATTTACATTAATGATTTGGACGAGGGAATTAAATGCAACATCTCGAAGTTTGTGGATCACACGAAGCTGGGAGGCAGTGTTAGCTGTGAGGCGGATGCTAGGAGGCTGCAGGATGACTTGGATAGACTGGGTGAGTGGGCAAATGCATGGCAGATGCAGTATAATGTGGATAAATGTGAGGTTATCCACTTTGGTGGCAAAAACAGGAAGGTAGACTATTATTTGAATGGTGACCAATTAGGAAAAGGGGAGATGCAGCGAGACCTGGGTGTCATGGTACACCAGTCATTGAAAGTAGGCATGCAGGTGCAGCAGGCTGTGAAGAAAGCGAATGGTATGTTGGCATTCATAGCAAAAGGATTTGAGTACAAGAGCAGGGAGGTTCTACTGCAGTTGTACAGGGTCTTGGTGAGGCCACACCTGGAGTATTGCGTACAGTTTTGGTCTCCTAATCTGAGGAAAGACATTCTTGCCATAGAGGGAGTACAGAGAAGGTTCACCAGACTGATTCCTGGGATGGCACGACTTCCATATGAAGAAAGACTGGATAGACTCGGCTTGTACTCGCTGGAATTTAGAAGATTGAGGGGTGATGTCATAGAGACTTACAAAATTCTTAAGGGGTTGGACAGGCTAGATGCAGGAAGATTGTTCCCGAAGTTGGGGAAATCCTGGACAAGGGGTCATAGTTTAAGGATAAGGGGGAAGTCTTTTAGGCAAAATGACAAAATCGTTTTTCACACAGAGAGTGGTGAATCTGTGGAATTCTCTGCCACAGAAGGTAGTTGAGGCCAGTTCGTTGGCCATATTTAAGAGGGAGTTGGATGTGGCCCTTGTGGCGGAAGGGATCAGGGGTATGGAGAGAAGGCAGGTACAGGATACTGAGTTGGATGATCAGCCATGATCATATTGAATGGCGCTGCAGGCTCGAAGGGCCGAATGGCCTGCTCCTGCACCTAATTTCTATGTTTCTATGTTAATCATTACTATAAGACTCGAAGGATTGGTATTTAGTACCAATTTATTATCATATTTACAGGTGCTTGAAATTAATTGGATGGGTCAGCTGTTGCAAGATAAGACATTGACTAATGGATTAAACTCAGTTCTAGATTGTTCACACAATTATTGGAACAGCATTTGCACTGATAAAAGATCAGCACTTGCACTAATGAGGACACATGGTCATGGTTTATCTTGATCACATTTTTAATTGGAAGGTTGATCAGGAGTCAGCTGCAAATTAGTGCAGCAATTACAAGCCTGTTGAGAGGCAAGGGTCCTGACCCATCCAATAAAAATTATGTTTTAGGCATTCCTAAACAAATTGCTATTCTGGGTTTAGGAGTAATTCAGCACCATATGGGGGAAACAATTTTTTCCAAGAAACAAAATGTCAATATTACAAATATGTGTCATTGCTTTGTTGACAAACTCTGTCCCTCCATCCGAGAAGGTGCTTAGGTAAATGAGTAAAAAAAAAAAAGCTCCAAAAAAGGAAAAAAACACAAGCATTATAAGAGTATGCAGGCCTTTTTTGACAGGCCTATGCAATTACCAAAGGATACTTTATCAGAATTAAAGTGGTGGATAGCGAAGGTTCCACAAGCTGCTTTAAACATATAAGCTTAGCAGCCGTTGCAAACTGAAGCAAGTATTCTCGGATGATGGATAGCTTCTGTGATTATTTGGGCTAAGATAAGTATAATATCTATTCTTATCAAGTTAATATTTGATACGTCTCTTGCTTAGGGGACTACGGATAATAACACCAGGGAATTGCAAATGGATTGTCCTAAGAAACATTTTTCTCCAAACATTTGTATTAATTATTGGAGTATCAGGAGCTTTTTATGGATTAAAAAGCCTATTGTTCTACTATGAAAGTGTGCATGTCATATCAGGTGAACAATGCCAAAGCTGTGGCATATATCAATCACATGGGTCAAGAAAGATCATTATCAAGTGATTATCTGGGTAACCAGATGTGGCGTATTCTAAAAATATTTTAGTTTAGCTGTTTATCTCTAAGGGAGAGACAATGTTGTCGCAGACAACAAATCATGGGGAAAAAAAAAACATTGTCAGTAATATGGATTACTTACCATTAATCTGTTTGTGTCCAGATTAAATCACTGATTGCTCAAATGTTTCTCGTGGGAAAACCGGGAGCAGGAGCGGTGGATGTATTTCGCTAAATTAAATGAGGAAAGATATTCTTTTATGTTCCTCATTCTGTCTGATAGGGCAGTGTCTGATGAAAATGTACCAGGACACTGCCAGAGGCGCTTTGGTGGCCCAAACCGGACTGTCATGGTTCTCATTAATGTTGAGAGTGATGTTTGAACCAGTTATGATGACTCATAGGTGCAGTAATTTATTGTTGTACAAATTCATCCATGGCATGAAGATATGAATTTGGCTATCTGCAGGTTTGACCAGATCATTATAACAGTTTGACGGTCAGAAGAGGTCTATGAATGTTTTAACAATATTACAATATAAAAATTATGTACAAAAAGGAATGTTATACCTGCAATTTGGAGAAATAGCATTAAAAAACAATATTTTGTTTTTATAAGAAATTGGAAGTCTTTTGCAGACAGTAAAAGTTATTTTATCATATTAGATATATGGGAGTTCCTTGTGGATTGCATTTTTTCTCAGCATCTAAGTGACAGGGCCAATAATAGGGCTCATAGTGTTTATCGTCCTATTTAGGACAAATTGCTGACCAAGAATTTATCGGGCTCATCCGTAATATCCCGATATGTAAAAGGAATATATATATATATATATATATAATCTGTCCAAAGTTGAAATACAGAAGTTGGGAGATCAGCATAGTCCTGACTTGCCTTAGGCAATGGACTCCAATTCTATCAATGATTCAAAAAATTAACATTGAAAGTAATAATGCTCATGACTTTAGTATCAGCATAAGAGTGCAAACATTGCAAATGTTACGTTATATAATTGCATGTGGCTACAGATTATATTATCTTATATGTTTATGCATAATCCTGTCGGCCAAAAATTGTGTGTGGGTCAACATTGACTCAATATGTTAAAGTAGGTAAGAGTCTCTGTAGTGGTGAGACAGCACTACTTATTACACACAAAAACCACATTAAGTATCAGTAAAAACTGATGGTTCTAGATAATTACATTCTAGATGGTTAAAACATGTTTAAGACTCAGTGGAAGTAGACATTGAGATGTGGAAAATCACTCCATTAAGGAGGTAGATACATTCACAGGAATGGCACAGGATGGGCCGCTCGAGCAATGATTAAAGGCCGTAGGAGGATGTAAAATAAATTTTAAAGTTACAAGGAACCAGTCATGGTGTCAGGATTGGACACGGAGTGTTGGGTTCTCTGTAATTGTTGCTTTGTTTATATTATCAAAATATATTATCAATTGATATTTTGGTGATAAATTTGTCTTTCAATAGAAAGGGCATTACTTTCATTCATTTATAATGAAAAAACTTATCAGATAAACTGAAGCAATGTTTGGGAAAAAAAAATGTGTTATTTGCTCATTACTGTGTTGATTGAGCCAGATTGTCATATGGAATGAGTCTACGACATAAAAAACCACAGAAGCTACAAAATCTTCACGTAGTCACTCACGTGCCTCCAAAGTAAAATAGTAAGATTAAACGAGAACTTACCAGTTCGAAGTTTGATCGTTATTTTATGAGGAGTGAACGATGAGGGATTACGTGCCCTCCACTCCCGACCCTCATAAAATAAATGATCATCTGGTAGTTCTAAATCTATGTTGAGCCTTACTATCTTACTCCGGCTATTATGTTCTGTGTTTTTCATGCCGCTGCTTTGAAGTATGCCGATCATGCGCCAGGCGGGGCTTCTTCACGTAATCCCTCATCGTTACTCCTCATAAAATAACGATCAAACTTCGAACTGGTAAGTTCTCGTTTAATCTTACTATTACTTCTAAAAAAAATAAATAAAAAAAACACAAAAATAAAACACAAAAAAAAACATACATTGGTCCTTTGTATTGTGTTGATATTGTATCCTGTGTAAGGGGGGAGTATGAAGGCCAAGGGCAGTGTACTGTTCTGGATGTCAGATGTGGGAGGTCAGGGAATCTGATAGCCCTCCAGATGTCCACATCTGTGTCAGGTGTGTCGAGATGGGGCTCCTAAAGGATTGCGTTAGGAACCTGGAGCAGCAGCTCGATGACCTCCGTCTGGTCAGGGAGAGTGAGGAGGTCATAGAGAGGAGCTACAGGGAGGTAGTCACTCCCAGACCACAGGAGGCAGACAAGTGGGTCACGGTTAGGATGGGCAAGGGGCAGAGGCAGGGGCTAGGGAGTACCCGTGTGACTGTACACCTGGAAAATAGGTACTCGGGTTTGAGTACGATTGGAGGGGACAGCCTACCTGGGGGCAGCAACAGCGGCCGGGTCTCCGGCACAGAGACCGGCCCTGATGCTCAGAAGGTAGCAAAAAGAGGAGGGCAATTGTAATAGGGGACTCTATAGTTAGGGGGTCGGATGGGCGGTTCTGTGGACGCAGTCGGGAGACCCGGATGGTAGTTTGCCTCCCTGGTGCCAGGGTCTAGCATGTGTCGGAACGTGTCCAAAAGATTCTGAAAAGGGAGGGAGAGGAGCCTGATGTTGTGGTACACATAGGTACCAATCACATAGGCAGAAAAAGAGACAAGGTCCTGAAGGGAGAATTTAGGGAGTTGGGGGGGGGAAGTTAAGGAGAAGGACCAAAAGGGTAACGATTTCAGGATTACTGCCTGTGCCGCGTGACAGTGAGAGTAGGAATGAAATGAGGTGGAGGATAAATGCGTGGCTGAGGGACTGGTGCAGTGGGCAGGGATTCAAGTTTCTTGATCACTGGGACCTCTTTTGGGGAAGGCATGATCTGTACGCAGAGGACGGGTTGCACTTGAACCCGAGGGGGACCAATATCCTGGCAGGGAGATTTGCAAAGGCTACTGGGGAGACTTTAAACTAGAAAGGCTGGGGGGAGGGACTCGTGTAGAGGGGGCTAGGGGACAGGGTGTGGGGCAAGAGGCAGAGAAGGGAAGCACTCGGACCCAAAATGTAGGCGAGAAAGAGGAAAAAGATAATAGACAGAGAATAAGGGATGGTGGGTTCATAAAATGTGTATATTTTAATGCAAGGAGCATTGTAAGAAAGGTGGATGAACTTAGAGCCTGGATTGACACCTGGAAATATGATGTTGTGGCACTCGGTGAAACATGGTTGCAGGAGGGCTGTGATTGGAAACTAAATATCCAGGATTTTGTTGCTTCAGGTGTGATAGAATTGGAGGGACCAGAGGTGGAGGTATTGCATTGCTTGTCAGAGAGGATATTACAGCAGTGCTTTGGCAGGATAGATTAGAGGGCTCGTCTATGGAGGCTATTTGGGTGGAACTGAGAAGTGGGAACGGTGTAGCAACACTTTTAGGGGTGTATTATAGGACCGCCAAATGGGGAGCGAGAATTGGAGGAGCAAATAAGTAAGGAGATAGCAGATATTAGTAGTAAGCACAAGGTAGCGATTGTGGGAGATTTCAATTTTCCAAAAAATAGACTGGGAAACACATTCTGTAAATGGGCTGGATGGTTTGGAGTTTGTAAAATGTGTGCAGGATAGTTTTTTGCAGCAGTACATAGAGGTATCGACAAGAGCAAGGGGCAGTGCTGGGACCCCTGTTAGGAAATGAGGCAGGTCAGGTGACGGAGGCATGCGTTGGTGAGCACTTCGGGACCAGTGATCACAATACCATTAGTTTCAATATAATTATGGAGAGAGTCAGAACTGGACCTAGGGTGGAGATTTTTGATTGGAGAAAGGCTAACTTTGAGGGAATGCACGTAAGGATTTTAAAGGAGTGAATTGGGAACTTTGTTTCATGGGAAGGATGTAGAAGAGAAATGGAGGACATTTTAAAGGGGAAATTGTAAGAGTACAGAATCTTTATGTCCCTGTTCGATTGAAAGGAAATAGTAAAAATTGGAAAGAGCCATGGTTTTCAAGGGAAATTGGACACGTTTCGAAAAAAAGGAGATATCTACAATATTTATAGGAGGCATGGAGTAAAGGAGGTGCTAGAGGAGTATAAAGAATGTAAAAAGAATCTTAAGAAATAAATTAGGAAGGCTAAAAGAAGATATGAGGTTGCTTTGGCAAGAAAGGTGAAAGTAAATCCAAAGGATTTCTACAGCTATATTAATAGCAAAAGGATAACGAGGGATAAAATTGGACCTTTAGAGAGCCAGAATGGACAGCTATCTGCAGAGCCAAAAGAGATGGGGGAGATATTGAACAATTTCTTTTCTTCGGTATTCACCAAGGAGAAGGATATTGAACTCTGTGAGGTAAGGGAAAAAGTAGAGTAGCTATGGAAACTATGAGATTCAAAGAGGAGGAAGTACTGACACTTTAAAAAAATATAAAAGTGGATAAGTCTCCAGGTCCTGACAGGATATTCCCTAGGACATTGAGGGAAGTTAGTGTAGAAATAGCAGGAGCTATGACAGAAATATTTCAAATGTCATTAGAAACGGGAATAGTGCCGGAGGATTGGCGTACTGCGCATGTTGTTCCATTGTTTAAAAAGGGTTCAAAGAATAAACCTAGCAATTATAGACCTGTTAGTTTGACGTCAATGGTGGTCAAATTAATGGAAAGGATACTTAGAGATAATATATATAAGCATCTGGATAAACAGGGTCTGATCAGGAACAGTCAACAAGGATTTGTGCCTGGAAGGTCATGTTTGACAAACCTTCTTGAATTTTTTGAAGTGGTTAACTAGGGAGAATTGATGAGAGTAAAGCAGTGGATGTTGTCTATATGGATTTCAGTAAGGCCTTTGACAAGGGTTCCCCATGGAAGGTTGGTTCTTAAGGTTCAATGTTTGGGTGTTAATGGCGGAGTAGCAAGATGGATTCAACAGTGGCTGAATGGGAGATGTCAGAGAGTAATGGTGGATGGCTGTTTGTCAGGTTGGAAGCCGGTGACCAGTGGGGTGCCTCAGGGATCTGTGTTAGGTCCACTGTTGTTTGTCATGTACATCAATGATCTGGATGATGGGGTGGAAAATTGGATAAGTAAGTATGCAGATGATACTAAGATAGGTGGTGTTGTGGATAATGAAGTAGATTTTCAAAGTCTACAGAGAGATTTGGGCTATTTGGAAAAGTGGGCTGAAAGATGGCAGATGGTGTTTAATGCTGATAAGTGTGAAGTGCTACATCTTGGCAGGACAAATCAAAATAGGATGTACATGGTAAATGGTAGGGAATTGAGGAATGCTGTGGAACAGAGAGATCTAGGAATAACTGTGCATAGTTCCCTGAAGGTGGAATCGCATGTCGATAGGGTGGTAAAGAAAGCCTTTGGTGTGCTGGCCTTTATAAATCAGAGCATTGAATATAGGAGTAGGGAAGTAATGTTAAAATTGTACAAGGCATTGGTAAGACCAATTCTGGAGTATGGTGTTCAATTTTGGTCGCCTAATTATAGGAAGGATGTCAACAAAATAGAGAGAGAACAGAGGAGATTTACTAGAATGTTGCCAGGGTTCCAGCAACTAAGTTACAGAGAAAGGTTGAACAAGTTTCTTTATTCTTTGGAGCGCAGAAGGTTGGGGACTTGATTGAGGTCTTTAAAATGATGAAAGGGATAGACAGAGTTGACGTGGATACGCTTTTCCCATTGAGGGTTGGGAAGATTCAAACAAGAGGGCATGACATGAGAATTAAGGGACAGAAGTTTAGGGGTAACGTGAGGGGGAACTTCTTTACTCAGAGGGTGGTGGCTGTGTGGAATGAGCTTCCAGCAGAAGTGTGGAGGCAGGATCGATTTTAACATTTAAAAGTAAAGTGGATAGGTATATGGACAGGAATTGCAATTGTACTTGCCTCAACTACTTGGTCTGGCATCTGATTAGAGCTACGTATCACCCTCGGTGTGAACAAGATGTCCCTCGGGTTCCTATTAAATCTCACCTTAAACCCATGCCCTCTAGTTCTCGATTCCCAAACCCTGGAAAAAAAGAGCATTCACCCTCATGATTTTTTGTACACATCTATAAGGTCACCCAACAATCTCCTCCAATGCTTTGAATAAATCTCAGCCTGCCCAACCGCTCCCTGTGATTCTGAGATTGTAAGGGTGTCATTAACATTAAGCAGAAAGGCCATATATATTTATTCATGCCATGCAAACATACAAATTACCGGGAAAGACAAGGTCTGCGAACATGTTCCACCTTTTAATAAGATCACGACAGATCTGATTTGAAACCTTCACTGAATTCCTCCCTACTCTTGTTAACCTTTCACCTCCTTGCTTATCAAGAATCTACTTACTTCTCCTGAAATATTTTTAAAGATTGCTTTCATTGTTCTTTGAGGATCAAGTTTTAAAGATACATTAAGTGCTGAGAAACAAATGACCCTGCCTTAAGTGGCAAACCTTTTTTTAAATAGGGACGCCCTGTCCTATATTCTCAGTTAAGAGCAAACATTTACTCCACATTTACATACCAGGATCCCTCTGGAAAGTCCCACCCCTCTTGGCCAGCTTCCCCCCATCACCCATGCACACCTTTCTTCCCACACCTGCCCACAACCCCCCCCCACATGCCCCAATACTCTGCCACCCCCTCCATCCATTAATCTCCTACACCCTCCCTGCTTTGAATCCCCCATAGTACTTGCTCTCCCCCACCCAACTTCCTTCTACCCACCATCCCTCCCTTAGGTCTAACTTCCCCTTCTTTATCAGATTCCACCTTCAGCCTTTTGTCCTCTTCACATCACTTCCAGCCACGATTCCGATTCTCCCTCTTATCTCCCCCACACAATTACTCTGCCTATCAATCCCTCCTCCCCTCGATCCACCTACCACTTGCCAGCTCTTACCCATTACCTTTGCCCTCATTTCTTTCTACCGGATTTCTCCCCTCTACTCCTTCAGTCCTTAAGTGCGGCCCGGTGGTGCAGCAGTGCAGTGCCAGAAACCTGGATTCGATCCCGACTGAACGGGGTTTGTACGTTCCCCCGTAATCTGCGTGCATTTTCTCTGAGATCTTCGGTTTCCTACCATACTCCAAAGACGTACAGGTTCATAGGTTAATTGGCTTGGTATTAATTGTCCCTAATGTGCAGGATAGTGTTAGTGTGCGGGGATCGCTGGTTGCTGACTCGGTGGGCCGAACGGCCTGTTTCCACGCTGTATCTCGAAAACTAAAAGCTAAAACTGAAGGATCTTAGTTTAGTTTACAGATGCAGCATGAAAACAGGCCCTTTTGCCCACCGAGGCCACGCTGGCCATCAATCACTTGTTCCCACCAGTTCTATGTTACACCCACTTTCTCACCCATTCCCTGCACACCAGAGGCCAATTAACCGACATACGCGCATGTCTTTGGGATGTGGGAGGAAACTGGAGCATCCGGAGGAAACCCGCACAGTCACAGGGAGAACATGCAAGCTCCACGCAGATTGCACCAAAAGTCAGGATTAAACCGGCATCTCTGGTGTTGTGAGGCAGTTGCTCTACGAGCTGTGCCACTGTACCTCCCTCGTAGCCCAACCTGAAACGTCATCTGTCCATTTCCCTCTACATATGCTGCCTGACCCACTGAGTTCTTCCAGCAGTCTGGCTTGAGCTCCGTACCCCTACCCTGGTTGTTGTAATGTTCCCGAGTTTCTCCTTTGCTCTCTATTCCTGATTTTCAGCCATTTCTGTAGTGTTATTGGTACTACGGATAAGACCCCTTTAGTTCATTTGCCATCTCCTTACTTTCCATTATTAATACTCCAGACTCATTTTCTGAAATCTAGTTGAGTTTGTGGTCTTTTGCATAAGTACAGTGAGGTACATATACAACAAAAATCTCACTGGTAGTAACATGACAGGCATGTAGACTCAGACCATTAAATAAAAAAAACATCAATTACACATACCTTACCCCCAAAAAAGGCACGCTACAACATCAAGGATATTAAGTGGTGGGACAATCAGAGCAATAGTTGTAGGATGCATCATCAGCAATAATGTTCAAAACTACTTGTCTCAAAAGTGATTTGGCTCATCAGTAATTATTTGCTGAGATC
Organism: Okamejei kenojei; assembly: GCA_035221665.1. Classification (NCBI taxonomy): domain Eukaryota; kingdom Metazoa; phylum Chordata; class Chondrichthyes; order Rajiformes; family Rajidae; genus Okamejei; species Okamejei kenojei. Next base: position 112,901,478 of record CM069136.1, read on the forward strand.
GCAATGATGCTTACAGATACCATAAAACTGAATTTTTTACTGGTAAACACATCCAGCAGATGTCACATATTTTTAACAAGAAACCTCAGGGTATTGGCAATATTCCATTTCTTTAGATTTTGATTATATTTAGCATGCTTTGAGATACCAAGGGCTAGACATGCAATCCACAAGCAGTTGCTCACTACTATTTTCCCCTTCTGCCTTGGTTTCAGTTCAACTAAATCTCACAAGGGGACAACATCTGCAAACGAGTACATTTAGCACAAGAGTCTGAGGACACATTTCTGTCACTAATCATCCAGATATTCTGTCAACATTAATGAAGACATGCCAAAATACTGCAGATATACATACCAAAAGTATGGGAAACATTTGGCTTGGCCGCGTGTGGTCCAGAGAGGGCTGCAGCAAATGATCCTGCAGTCCCACAACTCCAAGGATCTGGGTTGGGTGCTCACCTCAGCTGCTGAGTGGCACCTGCTTGTTTCTCCACTATCATGCGGGGTCCCTCCAGGATACATCAATTTTCCAAAGACGTGCCAGCCATTTTAAAAGACCCTTTTATGTAAGTAAGTGGCAAAAAGAATTAAAGCTTCACATTCCTGGGTGTCTGATGACCTGTCCTGGGATCACCACATTGTCGCAATTGCGAAGAAAACTCAGCAATGCCTCTGCTTCCTCAGAGATTTGAGTAGTTCACCATGTCACAGAAAACTCCATTGACCTTCTACTGTGGAAAACATACTGACTGGTTGCACGATGGCCTGATTCGGTAGCTCAAATGCACAAGAACGATGGCCCAAGATGGCGCCCAATCCAGGTGACTATTTGTGTGCTAGCCACAGAAGCAGATCTACAACCACATATTACAATCGCTTCACACTTTTAAATCTCTACTCCTACGGGTACACGTCTTACTTTTACTAGGATCTTCTTATTCTCCTCTCAGATCTGTCTATTCTCCACGGACTTCACTGGGTTTACCTTGCACAACACGATATTCCCTTATTTGTACGGTGTGTGTGGCTGGATTGAGAATCGTTACCTCCAGGTCAAAGAACAGCTTAGTCCCATCAACCATCAAGCTGTTGAACCGCACTTCACAATTCTAACCACAGGATCTTATAGAAACATATAGAAACATGTACAATTATAAAAGGACTGGACAAGCTAGATGCAGGAAAAATGTTCCCAATGTTGGGCGAATCCAGAACCAGGGGCCACAGTCTTAGAATAAAGGGGAGGTCATTTAAGACTGAGGTGAGAAAAAAACTTTTTCACCCAGAGAGTTGTGAATTTATGGAATTCCCTGCCACAGAGGGCAGTGGAGGCCAAGTCACTGGATGGATTTAAGAGAGAGTTGGATAGCGCTCTAGGGGCTAGTGGAGTCAAGGGATATGGGGAGAAGGCAGGCACGGGTTATTGATAGCGGACGATCAGCCATGATCACAATGAATGGCGGGTAAGGGCAGAATCCTATGTTTCTATGTTTCTATGCTACCTCTACACCAAATTCTTGCCATAGAGGGGGTACAGAGAAGATTCACCCGACTGATTCCTGGGATGTCAGGACTTTCATATGAGGAAAGATTGGATAGACTTGGCTTGTACTCGCTAGAATTTAGAAAACGGAGGGGGTATCTTATAAGAACTTTCAAAATTCTTAAAGGGTTGGACAGGCTAGATGCAGGAAGATTGTTCCCGATGTTGGGGAGGTCCAGAACAAGGGGTCACAGTTTAAGGATAAGGGGGAATTCCTTTACGACTGAGATGAGGAAAACATTTTTCACACAGAGAGTGGTGAGTCTCTGGAATTATCTGCCACAGAAGGTAGTTGAGGCCAGTTAATTGGCTATATTTAAGAGGGAGTTAGATGTGGCCCTTGTGGCTAAAGGGATCAAGGGGTATGGAGAGAAGGCAGGTACAGGATACGGAGTTGGATGATCAGCCATGATCATATTGAATGGCGGTACAGGCTCGAAGGGCCGAATGGCCTACTCCTGCACCTATTTTCTATGTTTCTATGAATTGCTGTGAATTTTGCACTACTCGGGGTGCTTGACATACTTCGGCTTGCAATATCATGGTCTGGTCTTTGAATAGCTGTAAATGTATTTGTCATGTTGTTGCTTTTAATGACCCTATAAAACCTAGCAGGCAAAAATGTCTTATTTCAGTCCCAGTACGTACGACAATTAAACAATCTTGACTCCTGAAGGCGAGTTCAACAAGCGGGAGAGGATAACATTCAAGTTACAGGGAAGCCCTGGGCCCATACTGACCTAATATAGCTCAGTCTTATATAATGAAGAATAACAAAGTCCAGGGACATTTCTGTTCACCCCTGGCACTGAGCCAGCTTATCATTGCCACCTGCTTCCTGTTGCCGGGGCTGTTTTCATTCCAGTTACTCTGAAGTCACATATCATAAATTCCACGATTAGATCCGTTTATTCTCATTTACAGCAAGGTCAATAAAATCCATGTTCACATGAGCTCACAGAATACACAGTATAGATGCAGTCATGATAAATTCAACAAATAATTACAATGAGGAGTGCAAAATAACAGGAAGGTATAGGATTGTAATGTAAAATCCAAGTAGTGCAGAAGAATACTACTGAAGAAGGGTTTCGACCCGACACGTCGCCCATCTCCTTCGCTCCTTAGATGCTGCTGCACCCGCTGAGTTTCTCCAGCCTTTTGTGTACCCCAGAAGAATACTAAAGTGGGGATGAGGTGTGAAAGATGTGATTGGTTCAGGAGTTCATGGCAGTGGGTTAAAGCTGTTCTTAAGTCTGAACATCCATTCTTTTTTTGCTTCTGCATCTTGTCCCAGAAGGTAGAAGGCTGAAAAATAAGTATCCTTGGGCAGACAAGTATCCTTAACGGTACTTCCAGCCTTCCTGAGGCAATGGACTGTGAAGATGTACTGGATAGAATAAAGTGACGAGCCTGTGATGGATTGCGGTGTCATGAACCACTCTCTGCTGGTTCAGGCGGTCAAGGGCAGAGCAGTTGCCAGACCAGGTAGAGATGCATCCTGTCAGAATACTTTCTATAGCACATCTGTACAAGTTTGAGAGAATCCTCATGGATGTGCGAAATCTTCTCATACATCCTTAGAAATAAATACACTGTTGCATTTCTTCATCAGCGCTTCAGTGTGAAGAGACCATGTTAGGATGCGGTTGATATTTTTGTCCCACATCCCAAGGATGTGCAGGTTTGTAGGTTAATTGGCATCTGTAAAATTGCCTCTCGTGTACAGGGCTGGATGCGAAAGTGGAATAACAGAATGAGTATGGATGGGTGGTATGTCAAAGAGGATTCTCTTGAAATTCTACAGGTGCACAGTAGAGAGCATACTGACTGATTGCATCGTGGCCTGGTTCGGCAACTTGAACGCCCAGGAGCGGAAAAGACTGCAAAAAGTTGTAAACACTGCCCAGGCCATCACCGGCTCTGACCTCCCCACCATCGAAGGGATTTATCTTGGTCGCGACAATATGAACTACAATAGACTATTCTTATTATTGTTTGTTCCTTTTATTTCCCAGAGTTTTTGTTATATTATTTATTATGATTACATATTCTGTAGTGCTGCGGCAAGTAAGAATTTCAATGTTCTATGTGGGACGTATGACAATACAACACTCTTGACTCTTGACTCATTGGGCCAAAGGGCCTGTTTCTTTGAATCAGTCAATCAAACTTGATGTGGTCAATTATCTTTACAGCAGATACATTCACGAGGACACGTTTATGTTCAGCCCTCACTTCCTAAGATTAATGACCAACTCTTTGTTTTTTCTTCCTTCTGTAAGGGCTAGGATTTTGTCCTGACACCTTCGCTCTAGGATTCTGATCTTTTTCCTGTACTTTGTCTCATCACTGTTGTAGATCTGGTTGACAGCAGTGAAATCTGTGTGTGGACGGGGCGTCGAAGGACGAGAAGCTAAAACCAAGAAGTGGAAGCCAAGATACCGAACAGAAACGATGCTGAAAAGCCAAATAACCGAACTGGCGCAATGCCGAAAAGCCAAATAACCGAACGAACGCGACGCCTAAAGGCCAAATAACCGAACTGGCGCATCGCCGAAAAGCCAAATAGCTGACTCCTAATCCATTCCCTCCACAGATGCCGCCTAGCCCGCTGAGTTCCTCCAACACTCTGTGTTTTTTATTTAACTCAGAAGTTGCAGCTGGAGTAACTCAGCGGGACAGGCAGCATCTCTGGATAGAAGGAATGGGTTATGTTTTGGGTAGAGACCCTTCTTCAGACAATCACAAGTACTCTCTACCCGAAACGTCACCCATTCCAATTTCAGAATTAAATTAAAAACACAGAGTGCTGGAGGAACTTAGTGGGCTAGGCGGCATCTGTGGAGGGAATGGACTAAGAGTTGTTTCGGGCCAGGGTTCTTCTTCAATAGGAAGGAACTGCAGATGCAGTTGTCTTTGCAAAACGGCAAATGATTCCAGAGAGAGAGAGAGAGAGAGAGAGAGAGAAAATAATCCGCTCTATGATTATAGGCAGTCCAAAAGCAGCGAAGGAAAATTAAAAATTCCCCCCACCGGTCTCCCCTGGCCAGTAATGTGATGGACGCGGGGTCTGGACCAATCGCTGACAAGGTCTCGGACAAATCCTGTCCCCGGAGACGTCATGACCGTTATCTAACTCCCAGTCGCTTCCTGGCGGGGTCGCGACTATTTCTCCAAGCCGCGTCCTCGCCCCCCACATCGCGGCCTACCACCTGGATCGGAGCGGCCTTTCCTGCCGGGGACCGGGAACCGGACCAGAGCTGCAACAGCGGCGGCGCGGGGCTGGAGTCACCACGGAGCGGGCGATACCTACCTGGGTCGCCGTTTGGAGCTCCGGAGCGTTGGTCCGCTGCTCCAACACCGTGGAGCTCTGGTCTAGAGAGCTCCCAACGCGGGCGGCGCTGACCGTCATCGTGGAGTCCTGGGGCCCTTTGCCGAGGGCCTCCTGCGTTGCATCTCCACCCGGCGCGGCCAGTGAACTTTGGGAGCCGCGGACTCTGGTAGGAGGTGGCCGACTCGGGGTCCAGGCCGCTGAGGACATCCTTCAGTCCTGACGTCGGACTTACATCACCTGAAGGCCTGAACATCGGGCCGCCCGTAGCGGCGACTGCAGGGGGCTCGGGGAGGCCCCGACCACAGGGGAACAGTGGGGAACATCGGGGGAAGAGACTGACTTTGGTGCCTTCTCTCACAGTAGGAAATGTTGATCCTGCTGTGAGGGGATATTTTATGTTGAATCCTATCTACTCCATGTTGTGTTCTTTATTTTTACTGTATGGCTGTCTGGTGTTTTAATTTTGCTGTGCCAATTGGCACATGTGACAAATAAATGCATCTTATCTTGGCATCTTATCTTAAGTGCTAAGACAAAAACAGTGCCCACTAAGTCTATGCAGTTCAGAGCTCATTTGGAGGTTGTAGCTTTTAATAGCCTGATGGTTGGTGGGAAGAAGCTGCTCCTAAACCTGAAGGTACACAAAAGGCTGGAGAAACTCAGCGGGTGCAGCAGCATCTAAGGAGCGAAGGAGATAGGCGACGTTTCGGGTCAAGACCCTTCTTCCGACATTAGTTTTCAGGCTCCAATGCCCTCTGCCCGATGGCAGGAGTGAAATGAGAACATGGTCAGAGTAGTGTGGGTTTTTGATGATGTTGGCTGCCTCTTTGAGGCAATGAGTCATAGATAGTATGGAAACAGGCACTTCGGCCCAACTTACCCACACCGGCCATCATGTCGCAGCTACACTTGTCCCACCTGCCAGCATTTGGTCCATATCCCTCCAAACCTGTCCTATCCATGTACCTGTCTAACTGCCTCTTAAATGTTGAGATAGTCCCTGTCACAACTACCTCCTCTGGCAGCTTGTTCCATACACCCACCACCCTTTGTGTGAAAAAGTTACCCATCAGATTTCTATTAAATCATTTCCCCTTTGCCTTAAACCTATGTCCTCTGGTCCTCAATTCACCTACTGTGGGTAAGAGACTGTGCATCGACCCGATCTATTCCTCTCATGATCTTATACACCTCTATGAGATCACTCCTCAATCTCCTGCGCTCCAGGGAATAGAGTCCCAGCCTACTCAACCTCTCCCTGTAGCTCAGACCCTCCAGCCCTGGCAACATCCTCGTAAATCTCTGTACCCTTTCCAGCTTGACAATATCTTTCCTAATACACGGTTCCCAGATACCTCCTTCAGATATCTTCAATGCAGGCACGTGCCGTGAGTAATTACTCAGGGTAGGCACTCAGTCGGCTTAAAAAAGATTAAACCACGCATGCGCAGATTGTTCGCTCCATTAAATAAATACATAAATAAAAACAGTGACAATTCAATTTGCCCAAGGCTTCCTAGTCCTAGACCAATTGGGGGAACAGTTCCTTTCACAGTGTGTGGAGAGTCTGTGCCAGGGGTAAAGTTGTGGGGAGGGCACGAGTGTTGAGAAGGAGGGTGCCGGGGATACTGCCACTAACCACTCACCGCTGCCGCAGCTCTCCGGGCACGAAGCCCCCGCACTGTAGCTGGGGATAGAAGCAGCTCGGGGAGCTGCGAGTGGCCACCAGGACCCGACAGCAGAACTGGCCGCCACTTCAGCGCCTTCTGCCGGCCCGCTCACCTCTGGCAGTGCTCTCCGTCGGAACACCTGTCACCTGCCACTCGCCGACTTCGCTCATGTCAGCGGCTTCCTGCAAATCCTTAAATTCCCACAGCCGAGTAACCTCAATCGCGCTGTCGGAATTTAAGGGCATGAGTGAGGCCAGCGAGCGGCAGGAGAGTGGTTTGTAGAGCGTCGCAAGTGGCATTATCCCACTCCCCTCATTCACAACATTCATGCCCTCCCCGCAACTTTACCCCGGGCCAGACTCCCCAAACGCTGTGAAAGGAGCTCTCCCCCCACACCCCGGGAAATACGGTATTTAAAAACATCACCAACAAATGTGCTTACCACGTTATTGGTGCACAAATTCCATTCTTCTCCCTTTGTTACCTAACATACACTTAAAATATTGACAAACCGTATTTGAAAACCCCGCCAAGAAACTTGCTCTGCGCATGCGCAGTGCTGCAAAGGCAGAATTTCTGCTGCCTTCAGCCCCGCTTGAAATTGACGGCTTCAGGCAGCGCTGACGGCACGTGGGCTGCACAGAGCTTCCCGTGTTACAAGCGCTGCGGATGAAAGGCATGGAGAATTATGCCTACCTAAGAGATCGATCTCTTACATAGGCATCATTCTCCCATGCCTTTACTATTTATATTTAGTAATTACTATGTTATAATTTTAGTCAGGGTAGGCAGTGCCTACCTTGCTTACCCTGACGGCACGTGCCTGCTTCAATGGTAGGGAAGTCAGTACCCATGTTGCTGGTGTAGATGTTATTATGGTCTTGTTATGGTATCATAGTGTTATAGGTTGAGCCTATACATCTTGATTTTACTTCGGAGTCACGTGAGTGACTACGTGAAGACCCCGCCAGCACGCATGCGCGACATATCGTCGAACGCATTGCGGAAGCGACAGTCGGGAGGAGCGCCGCTCCTCCAGCGCGAGTTTTGAAAAATTACTGAAGGTAAGTCTTACCTTTTCTGGTGAGCGTGGCGACTCGGTGTGTTTCTTTTTCAGAACGGAGGAAGCACCATGGAGTCGCGCAAGGGAGAGCAGCAGCTGATACCGCTGCTGTGGAAGCAGCCAGCAGCGTGCCGTCTCTCCAGAGCTGCAGGTGCTGCCAGCAGCTCCCGGCTTCTCGCCGCTACAGACCGCAGGTGCGCCGCGGTCGGCGGCAAAACCACCCGGAAGTCGGACAGGTCCGTTGACTCGGCTGGGTCCGGACCTGAAGACACCCGTTCACGGATAGGGACGGCGGGCGTCTTTCCTGCGGGAGCGGATGGGAAGAAGTGCTCCAGCGTGACCTGCTTATGCAGGGGCAGAGTCACAGTGGGTCTCCTCGCAGACCCACGGCAGCATCCTTTCAAGGACTGCCAAAATGTCTCACCCTCTTCGCAGGGGAGCATTAGGGGTCAGAGCTGGGCTGACCCTGAAGAAGGGGCAATGGGCTGAACAGTCAACTGTGAGGGGTGCCAGAAGAGAGAGAGCAGCAGAAGATTTGTGGGACACATGCTGTATCAACTCAAGAAGGACTGCCTATACAAAGCTGCAAGCCAGTACAAAATACATGGCTACAAAACAGCTACAGGAGCAAGCCATTAACTTTATGGCTGGGAAGTACATTGCTCCAGAGAACTCCATTTCTCTTAAAGTACCAGCAGTCTATGACCCCATCTGGGGCAACAGGAGCCCATCTATAAGGAGCCAGGAGGGGAAGCTCCAGAGGAAACTGCTGGCTGCTAAAATCACAGCAGTACCAGGACAACTGATGGGGTTGATTTGCCTGAAGAGTTACTAGATGCTCTAGCAGACTGTGTAATACTCAGTGGAGATTAACAGTTACAGGAAGAGCATCATCAAGAAGTGCGGAATTATGCAAGACAAGTAGCACACAGGCGCCATAATTGCTGTTGGGGGACCTCCCGAAGCAGGTGAAAGACCTGCATGAGGAAGCCAAGGCTATAGGCCTGATCAAGGTGCCAAGCACCTCTAAAAACCCACTATCAACAGCGGCAGCACCCCTACACACCCACCAGACATCGGTGCTATGGAAGGACCATCTGGTGGTGAAAGCTCGAAGGCCGGCCCACCTGCACAGCGGTCTTTCAGACCATGGCCCAGCTCGACCTTCATGGAAAATGCGCCAACCCCACAACGCAGCAACACAATACCAGAAGAAACAACTGCGGAGACAACCCACACAACACCGGTAACCATGGAGGTAGGTGGGTCTGGTTGTCTTAAAAAAACATTGCATGTCTGATTCATCAAAAGTTGGGGGACGGTTGCACTTGTTTCATCATGTGTGCTGCACTTTTACCTCTGAACTTTTACATACTCGGAAGTATTCAGAATTACAAAATTGAATTTGTATACGAACTACCGTCCCAGTTCAGCATACGCCTAGCAGGAAGTTCATACTTCACAAAAAGAGAGAACAGCAGGCCATGCTGAACTGTTAAGACTAAAACACAAAAGGGATTGAGAAAACAATCAGAGAATTTCAAGAGTTCGTATCAAATATATATTTATAAAAAACTAAAAAGATGGTGGTTGCCGTATCATTACAGATTTGACCGAACTAAATACTTCCGTTCAGTATGCCCATTTCAAAATAGACACGTTTGTCACACACAGGGTCATCGTAAATACCTGAAATTTATCTGGATGGGACAGCTATGGCAGTATGCCTTATCCAATGGGTTGTCATCAGCACCCAGGCTATTACAAATTTATTAAAACCAGCTTTAGCATACTTAAAGAAACATAACCATATCGTCATGGCTTACCTTGATGATATTCTCATTGTAGGTGAAAATTGGAGCTGGCTACATTGGTGGTATCAGCCACAACACAGAGATTTAACGTACATCCAGATAAATCAAAATTGGAACCCTCCACTACCATGGATTATTTGTGGTTCACTATTGACTCTGTTCATACGTCTATCACCTTGCCACCAAACAAAGTGACAGACTTGATGGGAGTATGAGGCTGGCATCAGGGAACCATCCATTCGGCAAGGAGCAAGAGTGATTGGGAAATTGGTGGCTGCGTTCCCAGCAGCACAATTGGACCACTCCATTATTAAAACCTGGAAGAGGGAAATTTTAGCTCTCAAAAATCATACAGGCCATTTCAATAGGCCTATGCAACTACCAGGGAAAGTAAATTAGAATTAAACTGGTGGATAGAAATGTTCAATATTATCCTAACCCCATCACCCCATTCTATATCCCTAGGGTACATTACAGACTGATGCCAGTGCTAAAGGTTGGGGAGCAACTAATACCACCGCAAGTTGTGTGTGGCAGATGAGTGCACAAAAATTATTCTGTTTAAAGCACTAGGAATTAATTATCTAGAAATGCTGGGAGCGTTTCATGGACTCGGGGCCTACTGCTCAGATGAGCACCAGTTGCATGTACGGTACAAATTGATACCACACTGGGGGCCTATATATATAATCATATGGGTGAAATAAAGTCGATATCATGTGATGAATTGCCTAATAATATCTGGCACTGGTGTCTGGGAGAGAGATTTGGATCTCAACCACTTACCTTCCAGGTAAGCTAAATACAGTGGCAGACACCAGGTCACGTAAATTCAACGACAACATTAAATGGATGTTGGATCAGAAAGTGTTTACAGATATTATAGACCGGTATGGGACACCAGATATCGACCTTTTTTCCATCCAGACTAATTCACCAACTACCAACATATGTTGCTTGGGAACCAGACCCAGGGGCAGCAGCGATGGATGATTTCTCGCTGCATTGGGGGGGGGGGGGATTTGTTTTGCTATGCATTTTCCCCTTCTGCCTCATCAGGCGAGTCTTACAATAATTAAACAAGACGCCGCAACGGGTACCATGGTTCCCAACAGTACAAAGATGGTCTCACAAACCCTGCATCTGGATCAACAACGGCCAAGGAGGTTGGCACACCCCGTGCGGGAAAGTATCCGTGCCATGACTGTATGAACTTGCTGATTTGCAGTTTCTGAACAGGCCATTTCTGGGATACGGACTCTCCGACAGGACGATCAATGCCATCTCAGCGTCGTGCAGGGAGTCCACGAGAAGACAGTACCTGACATATGTCAGGAAATGGGAAGTGTTCTGCACCAGGACGAACACTACATATGACTCAGCCACCAACACTGAAGTGCTGGAGTTCTGGCCACCCTTCATTTCGATGAAGGATTGAGTTAGTGCCATTATTGTGCAAGGAGTGCCCTATCTAATATCTGGGCAGAGGGAGTGATCACCTGGCTATAGGATCACACCCACTAGTACCTAAACAAATGAGGGGTATTTGTACTCTATTCCCCCCAGGCCCAGATACACCCATATATGGGACATAGGTAGTACACCATGTTACGAGGATGGACACCAATATCAGGGCTCACTCTGGACAAACTAATATCCTAGATGGGAATGATTATGGCACTTGGATCAGCACAACGGGTCCAGTCCTTACACAAGCTAGAATAGGACGTCATGTCTGTCACAAATGGCAGATAACCTGCTACATACAGGGGTACTTAAACAAGACTGACCCGGTTCCTTTGGCCAATATTAGAGTTCTGGCCTATCCTGCAGATAGTCGGCTCTGCATAGTGACACATATTTTCCAATATATAGTCACCAAGACACTTATGGGCACGGAGAGAGCTTTCTCATTAGCCATAAATGCCCTCACCTAAGGTCACAGTGCAAACCATATCCAGATGGTTCGGGTGGTATTACGTGCAGTGGTGAATACTAATGTTTCAAATCTCACTCCAACAGGGCTGCATCTACATCGGACGCTAGGATGATGGGAGTTCCTGTGGACCACATCCTTGCCACAGCGGGGTGGAGCAATGAACGCATTCAATGCTTTATAATAAACCCGTGGCCGATCCTGAGATGTTTGCAGGGAAAAATTAAGTTCTGTAAAATAAATTACCCAATGTGGGGCATATTATTTTAGGTATGAATAATACCTTTATTGTTTTTCAGCACAGTGTCGTGTGTGAAATACGTTCATCCTCCATCCCAGAATGGCAGTGTGTGAGCATGGTCTCGTTCCAGGGCATGAAATCACAGAGCTTTGAAATCTTCACGTAGTCACTCACGTGACTCTGAAGTAAATAGTAAGATTAAATGAGAACTTACCAGTTTGAAGTTTGATCTTTATTTTATGAGGAGTTACGATGAGGGATTACGTGCCCTCCGCTCCCAAAACCCTCTATTATAAAGTTCAAATGGTATGGAAGTTCTCTCTTATCTTACTATATTAGTCTACTCTGGTATCTGTGATTTCACACCACTGCTTTGAAGAATGTCGCGCATGCGTGCTGGCGGGGTCTTCACGTAATCCCTCATCGTAACTCCTCATAAAATAAAGATCAAACTTCAAACTGGTAAGTTCTCATTTAATCTTACTATTATAGATGTTCCCATTATCAAGATGATTCATAACTGGATAAGTGTTTTGCAAATGTATGAAATAACGCCGGACAATTATACCCAAGTGATAGTCAACCAATAGACAACTAATTCTCATTCCATGCCCAACAAAGTGGATTGTCAGCATTCCACAAAGTGTGGGCGTAGACTTTGCGTGAATGATGTATATCTGTATTCAAATGTCAGTATTTCAAAGGAAATGTATTTTCTCCCAGTTACATTACCTGTAATTAATTACTGCTATAATATTATCGAGAGACTTCCGGAGCTATGGTTTGCCGATATTCTCACCTGTGAGGCTTGAATGGTACGTTCTATGCTCACTCTGAGTATTCAAGATCACTAATCAAGTCAAGACCAGTCCAGCTCAAATTCAAGATCACCAGTGCCACTCCTGCAAATGATGCATTAAACCAACCCACTGTCTGTGCACCCTCACATGCAGTATGTAAAATATCCCACTGTAAAGGGATATACTTGCACCCCAGTTATTTTACTCAACCCATCCCACAGGCACAGGTACCTATTATTGGCTGTGCGCAAATTGGTTGCCACGCAAATGATCATCGTTTCCTGATGCAGGATTTTGACCCCATATGCGGGCCATATCTTTGCTCCACAGAGGCTGCCAAACCCGCTCCAAATGTTGCTCCAGTTTCCAGCATCCGAAGTCCTTTTACGCTTTGTTGGGTCCCACACATTATGGAATGCCTTGAGGTTGTGTAAAATGTGTCCTTGTCAATTGATAGTGTGAGTGAGTGTGTCAGAGTGCATGCTGGAGAGAGTGAGATAGAACACGTTAGTCAGTGTGTCATTAAATGAGCGTTGAGGAAAGAACTGCAGATGCTGGTTTAAAGCGAAGGTAGACACAAAATTGCTGGAGTAACTCAGCGGGTAGCTCAACATCTCTGGGGAGAAGGAATGGGTGACCTTTCTTCAGACTGTCAGAGCGTGTCAGGGATTGAATGAGTCAATGAGTTTATCAGTGAGTGAGTCAGTAAGTGAACATGTCATTGAATGAGTGTCAGTCCTTGATTAGCCGGGTTGTGATCTGGTGCAGTTGGTGATCCCACTGAAGCCAGGGTGTGGTGTGTAAGGGTGTGTGAGGGCTACGGTTTGCTAAGGGGCGTAGCCGGGTCTCACAGATGGGCATGGTTCCCCATGAGGATTGTGCAGATAGATAGAGCTCAGTCAGAGTAAGTTGGCAGCAACGCCTCCTCCTTGCATTGCTGTCCATCAGCTCAATGGCAGCTCAGGGCTGTGTACTCAGTCCCCTGCCTGCTCCACTCCCTCTACACTCACCGCTGTATAGCCAGGTGTGAGATACGCTTTGTGCTCACAATCACTGCTCAAAGACTAAATCTTGGAAGCAAGAGTTTCTTTATTTTTCACGAATCTGCAGACCCGGGTGCCTCTCCAAGTCGAGACACACCGAAGCCAGAGAAGTCATCCCCCTTTATACACAGAATTTTACATTCAACCTCCCCTCCGGACCCTTCTCCAATCAGGGTCTGAGGTGCACAATCTGTAGGTACATCCCCCCAGTACCTCCCATATCATACATCGCATGTCCAGACATGTTCATGGTAATGAGCAGTTTCTTGACCAGGGGTGTGTTGTAATATTCATTGATTCTGTTAAGCATGCTCAGTTGCTCATGACCTACCCTAGTTTTACTCACCTCCTAGTGAACCCACTCAGTTCCCCTATATCAGTACTAAAGCTAAGCTATAGTGACAAGGGTCCCATCTATCACTCCATTCCACTGATAGGGATCTCTCTACATCACTCTCTTCTACCGCTATACAATGCTCTCAATTACTTCTTACTCAAGGACTCAAGGATGGGTCTGGTAACCTTTAGACACAGCTGTGTCAGAACCCTCTCTCCGGCCCCTATCAGTTCGAATTCTCTTTAAAACTCGTTACTTTAATGGGGTTTAATCACTTTATCCCTCACAATCCTCCCTTTTTCTTTGCTACGCATAGACTGATTAAACTCCCATTTCAAGTTCCCTCAACTCGAATTGACATAACATTGTCCTAATCTTCTTTTCCTGTAGATCATGGACCTCCCCTGGCCGCATTATCATTATTCTCTGTATTTCCCCTTTCTCTCCCATAGGCATGACTACAGCCTGCATCTGACTGATACTTCTTGTAATAAGTTCCCTAAAACAAGGGATGCAACAGGGGATAAAGATCAGTCCAGCCTCTGCACATAGAAGCACGAGTCCCACCGTTCTCCACCATGTTCCTCCGAGGATGGAATCCCACCATCGGGTTCCCATAATCGTATTCCACTTCTGTATTGGAACATGTGCCAACTTACGGATCCCTTCTGATATGTCCATCACTGCCTGTCCATTATCATCAATGTTTAAACAGCAATTAGAGAGGTTGAATTTCCCGCATACCCCTCCTTCTTCTGCCAGGAGGTAATCTAGGGCTAACCTGTTCTGGTATATTGCTGCTCTCATCTGCGTCTGCTGCTTTGCCAGCATTCCCAGCGCCCCCGCAGTTTAGTTGGTAATTACCTCCAGTAATGCCTGAAGCCTTATGATACGGTTTAACATGTATACTGGGGTTCGGTAGCCCCAGGATCCATCCTGTGCCCAAGTGGCTGGTCCGTAGTATGAGATGATTCTTGCTGGTGGCCATTCATCATCTTCCCATTCTCCAATGTCTATTTTCCTCTTCTTCCGATATAGATCATCAAATACAGGTGTTCCTAGCGACCGGCCTTCTTCGGTGTTTAACAGGAAAAATCCAGGTTGTACCAGTCCAATAAAGCAAGTCCCGCTCCAATTTATCGGTAACACCGAGTATGCCTTGTATCCGCATATCCATAACAGTCCTTCAGGGGCCGGTCCACTAGCGGCAACCTTGTTCCATATGTCAACACTGGGATTCCTTGATAAGGGTTGTTCCCGGTGCAGTTCCATAGTCCAGTCGATTCCATTCCATCAGTCTTCATCCAGATAGCGCAGTTTTTTCCCGTATTTCTTAGTTGGATACCATTTAGGCTCCTCTGGCCACCACACTCGGACTGATTTGGCCACTGGGTGACGATGCTGCCTACTAGGACGGCATCCTTTGCCCAGGGCCTAGCGATACACTCAGTGCCTACCGGAGCATCTGTCAGACCCATGCCTGTGGATCTCGGTCTTGTCCAAACTGTCAGGTTCCACTCCATCAGGTCCCATACTTCAACAACGGATCCTCTCCACGGCCAACGTGAACTCATCAGTGGTCCGCCACAGATTCAACAGTTAGTCACATTCAGGATTCCAGCTATCCGAAGGGCCAAATCCACAAACAGGTTTTTTTTCTCCTTCAGGGATCTCAATCTGCTTCTTTATTTCTTCGTACAGTGTCTGGTGCAATTGAGGCTGAGTAGGTGGGGGAGCGGAGGCTTAGTGACTACTACTTCTGTAAACTCTTTTATTACTTCCTCTTTCATCTTATCTATTGCCCATTTTACGACCTGGAAAGGGAAACCTAACTGTCCTGCCTTGGTTACACAAACCCATCTCTCTCCCTTTGGGCAGGTAACGTACCCAAACTTCCCTATATACCCCCTATTCCCTACCATCAAATACTTCTTTCCCCCCTCTTCACAAATGGTTCTAGTCTTCAGGTTATAGCATACATTGTTCACATGGGAATGATAGGTAAATGATCTGGTTGTCCGCCCTCTGTATTTGATAGGATGATAACATTTATCACAATTATTAATACCTTTTACCATAATTACATGCAAAGCAAACAATACCACGACTGCTCCTTTCATACTGTCAGTTATACATTCAATTCTCTTTTTTTTTTAAAAATTACTGTTAGGGGTTTGTTTCCTGGCTTCACCATCCACTGTTCCTCCTCATCAGGGGCGGGTGGATCAACGGGTCCTTTAACCCGGATTGCGTGGGTCCACCCTTTTTCTTTTGTTCGTACTGCTGTCTCGGTTGTCAGTAATACTAGGTATGGGCCGGTCCACCTGGGCTGGAGTTTCTCCTCCTTCCAATTCTTGACCAGTACCCAGTCGCCGGCCTTTACAGCATGTATTGGAAAGTCGAGTGGTGGGCTTTGAGCCAATAGTCCTTTAGCTTTTAATTCTGTAAGGGAACGAGATACTGCCAGTAAATAATTCCTTAAGAATACATCACTGCCCTCTATGGTGGATATTCCTTCTATCTTTCCCAAATAAGGTAACCCAAACAACATTTCATAGGGGGACACTGCTAACTTTGCATGGGGTCTCCGTTGCTTTTCTCAAGCCTTTCTGTTTCCCTACTGCTCCAAACATGTGCCAGACTCCATGTACATATGCTGCCTCTTAAAGCCTTAATTTTCTGCCAATTGAGCTAAGCAAGATTGCAGGCAAGCTTCCAATTTTGATCCTGCACTAGAGCTTTTACTTCTTTAGATATTACTCGTCCAAAATATTTCTACCTGCTGCGACAAAACAAAAAACTTCTTCCTTGATACATCATGACCTCCTGTGCCCACCTTTTTCCAAGATAATACAATGTCTCTCTCTCACATTGCTCCTCACTTGTGGAACAAACCAACAAATCATTCACATACTATAATCAACACCTTCCAAATCTGCCTACAACATCTGATTAAAAACACGGCGCTAGTATTTTAAAACGCTGCCGCATCCTAGCCTAGGTGTATTTAATACCTCTTCTTAATGTTCTTACCATAGCTATGTTCACCATTATCTTAATATATTATTATCATTATTATTATTATTATTATTATTATTATTATATTATTATTATTATTATTATTCCTGATTATCGTACCTGTTCACATCCCCAACACACCTTATCCATTACCTATCTCCATACTAGCCTTGTCTGGGCTTAGATCCAGATTTATTTCACTCCTGATAGGGCACTCTCCCAAATACATTTATTATTGGCATGGAATCTCTGGCCCTGTTTGGCTCTGTCATAGGACTCACTGTGTGTCGGTGCATCACTTATTTCAGACTTTTCAACCAGGTCTGTTGTTACTGACAACATTGTCTTTCCTTTTTCATGCTCTTTGCTTTTCTAAAGCAGTCTCATCAATTTATCCCTCTGCTTTTCCACTTTAATCCTTTCTGATCTGCCTTCTTTCTCATTCTAAACTCAATGTCTTACTTCTCAGATAGTTTATCCTCCTTTGCAAATTTATTCACCTTCCTTTTAAAATCTTCCACTGACTTTTCAATCCTCATATTTTACCACCACCCCTTCTACCTCGGGTAATGTCATCACTTTCCCCTTCTACCCCTGAGATTCTAACTTGTTTTTTCACCCAATCTCATTCCTTCCGGTACCTTAGTTACACTTGATCTCTCTGCTCCCGAATCTACCATAAATACCATATCCTCTCCCTGGGGTCCTAATTTCAAGTTTACCAGAGGTTCCCCGTGGTGTATCCCATACACCCCATGGAGCAGGACCCCCGACTTCCCTATTCTTCCTCCATGAGTGTGTACGACTGCACCTCCCGTCGTAGCCTGGGACATTCCCTCTTGAAATGACCCTCCTCGTTACAATAGTAACACCAGGATGGCCCCGTGTACCACCCTCCTGATCCTTGTTCCTTGTTTTCCCGGGGACCCCAACTTCGGTCCCTCCATTCACCTCTTCCTCGTTCTCTAATACTACAGCTTCCCCTTCCCCGGTCTCCATGAGCACCCGGCCTTCTATCACCTTCGATTCCCCCCTTCTGTCCTCCTTGCTGTACTGCTTGCAACATCATTTTTACCTTTCCCTTCTGTTTTTCCTCATCCCGTCTTACATATACCTTTTGAGCCTCTGTTAACAATTTTCCTGGGCCCCATTAATTTATTACCCTTCTCCAACCAGAATGTTTATCTAAACAAACCATAAAAGCTGCTTGTTGTTCAGCAATTAACTTATTTCTAATTTTGTTCAAACCATTCTCCCTACAATTCCCAAATTCCAATTCCTAGTTTAAATACATACGACTAACAATTTTCCAAATTAACTTTACTGAAAAGAAATCTATAGAAGCCAAGCAACCTACATTTTCCAACTTCCCCCTTTTAAGTTGCGATGATACAAAGCGTTGTCCGTTACCTTACAACTATTCGTAACCTCACCCATTGCTTACAATTTCTTAAAGGAACACACACACATACCCTTACAGCATGTGGCCCACAGCAAACAAACCTATCACATATACAAACTTCCTCATTTCATACAAAACCGGTTTTTACACACACATCACAATTTTAGTTCCATTCTTACTTCAATGAGATTGTTTGAAACAACTCAATATATTTTTCATAGAAACATAGAAACATAGAAATTAGGTGCAGGAGCAGGCCATTCAGCCCTTCGAACCTGCACCTCCATTCAATATGATCAATGGCTGATCATCCAATTCAGTATCCTGTACCTGCCTTCTCTCCATACCCCCCGATCCCTTCAGCCACAAGGGCCACATCGAACTCCCTCTTAAATATGACCAACGAACTGGCCTCAACTACTTTCTGTGGCAGAGAATTCCACATCATTTCTTCCCATGTACATATATTTGGCCCTAGGAACTGATCTATTTGTTCAGACTAGTCCCAAGGGTCTTCCAATAAACTTTTCATCTCCTTTTTAAAGTCCCTCACCTCCATACTGGTGAGAAGGCACATTTACAAATCCCATCCCCTTCATTTCCCCCTAACGGACCGGGCGGTCCCTTAGGGGCTTCATTTGAACAGATCGGTCTGATCTTTTGTTCGGTGCCCTCGTTTGAGATCGCATCATCCGACTACTGCCTGGGACACCCGTCCCATCCTCGTCCTCACTTTTTATTCCCTCTTCCTTATCTGACTGGCTCTCTCCTTCACGTTCTATGTTTGAATCACAGTTTCTTTCACCCTGTTTCTTCTCTACTCTCCGTGATTCTCTACTATCTGTCTCTTCTGAGACAGGAGCGGACAGGTTTACTGCCGATCCGCTCTGGCTTAGTGGGACCTCCTGGGCAGATGCAGCCGGCGTGATAGGGGTATATTTGGGCTTGGATCATATGGCGGGGGCAGTCATCGTAGGCGATCATCACCAATTGGGGGCCAGTCAGTTCATCCTGCTCTCTCTCCGTCTTTAACGGAAACATCCCATTATTGGGTTTCCAGCACTGGGCATATTCCTTTTCTATTTGATTCGGCGTTTCTCTTTCATTCACAAAAACATTCAACGTCTGTCTCACCCAGTCTTCATTTGAACCCAACCTTGGCCACCACACTGCGCTCCCTTGAATAGGCTCCTTCTGGCCATTCAAAGTAACAAAACTTTATCATAGTTTCCTTACTCTTACCCCGGGTGTTCCCTTCACCCCATCCGTGCAACATTCGCCCCAACGGACTATCGGGCGGAATGTGCGGCTCCATATCAGTATGAGCCTTATCCTGTATCCCCGGACCCTTTTCCCGTTCCGGTTTCCATTGTCTCGTCGTACTATTCCCGTCCGACAGACCCCGGTCGCCCAGGCAATACTTAATAGTCAGTTTTCTTACCTGGGTCCTGTGCACAAGAATCGCTCGACCGTTCCTTATTTATTCACCTTACACCCCCTCTTGCTTCCAGAGTCTTTATACCCGAATATCACTCGCTCAAACTGCTGATGGCAAGCAAGGAGATCAGAGACTGCTGAAATCAGCAGGGTGCACCTTCCCTTCCTTCTTTGCCTCCACCAAGCAGCCGGAGTGGCGATCGCGGACGAGCCCCCAGTTTGTGAGATACGCTTTGTGCTCACAATCACTGCTCAAAGACTAAATCTTGGAAGCAAGAGTTTCTTTATTTTTCATGAATCTGCAGACCCGTGTGCCTCTCCCAGTCGAGACACACCGAAGCCAGAGAAGTCATCCCCCTTTATACACAGAATTTTACATTCAACCTCCCCTCCGGACCCTTCTCCAATCAGGGTCTGAGGTGCACAATCTGTAGGTACATCCCCCCAGTACCTCCCATATCATACATCGCATGTCCAGACATGTTCATGGTAATGAGCAGTTTCTTGACCAGGGGTGTGTTGTAATATTCATTTATTCTATTAAGCATGCTCAGTTGCTCATGACCTACCCTAGTTTTACTCACCTCCTAGTGAACCCACTCAGTTCCCCTATATCAGTACTAAAGCTAAGCTATAGTGACAAGGGTCCCATCTATCACTCCATTCCACTGATAGGGATCTCTCTACATCACTCCCTTCTACCGCTATACAATGCTATTACTTCTTACTCAAGGACTCAAGGATGGGTCTGGTAACCTTTAGACACAGCTGTGTCAGAACCCTCTCTCCGGCCCCTATCAGTTCGAATTCTCTTTAAAACTCCTTACTTTAATGGGGTTTAATCACTTTATCCCTCACACAGGTGAAGCTTCAACGCCATCTTTAAAAGAAATAGGCCCTTCGGCCCACCAAGTCTGTGCCAGCCAACCACCCGGGCTCTGGGCGGGGCGGCGCGGGGGCGGGGAGTGCTGGCGGGGGCGGGGCCTCCCGGAAGGCGTGGCTCCACCCGACGTGGCGGTGGTCAGACTGGCCAGAGCGAGGCCGGGGGCGGGGCGGCGGTGGCGGCGGGGGCGGGGCTGCTCTGGGGCGGGGCCTGGCGGCGGGGGCTGCTTGGAGGCGTGGCGGCGGGGCGGGCTGCGCTGGGGCGGGGCCTGGTGGCGGGGGGCGGGGGGCGGGCCTGGCGGCGGGGCCTGGCGGCTGGGGCCTGGGCCGGGGCGGGGCCTGGTGGCGGGGGGGGAGGGCGGGGGCGGGGCTGGCGGGGGCGCGGGGGCGGAACTGCGCGGGGGGCGGGGGCGGGGCTGGGCTGGGGGCGGCGGGGCGGCGGGGCTTGGCGCTGGGCCGGGGCTGGGGCGGGGCTGTTCGGGCGGGGGGCGGGGGGGCGGCGGGGGGGGGCGGCGGCGGCTGCCGCTGCGCGGGGGGGGGCGGGGCCTGCGCTGGGGCGGGGCAGCGCTTGGGGCGGGGCTGCGCTGGGGCGGGGGCGGGGCTGCCGCCGGGCGGGGCGGGGCGGCGGCGGGGCTGCGGGGCTGGCGGGGGCGGGGCTGCGCTGGGGCAGGGGCGGGGCCTGGCGGCGGAACAATGCTGAGCGGCACCGGCTCGAGCGGCCTGTGTGAGTAGGAGGGGGTGAGGGCGGAAGTTGCAGCCAGTCGAACGGCCGCGTAGCCGAAATCGCCGCTTGCGGCCCTCGGGGGCGGGCTGCCCACACGCCGGGACCCTGGCGCCAGGCCTGTGCGCTCCTGCGGGCGCTGGGACCCGGCCTGTGACAGGAGTCGGTGGAGCCGGCACGCCCTCGGCCGAAGCGCCGCTGCTTCACCTAAACCGGGCCGGTCCCTGGACCCCGACCCAGGGCCGCCCCTCAGCCTCATCCCTACCCCACATCCCGGGCCGGGCGGGCGGGCCCTTCCTCACTCCCACCCTCGGGCAGGGCGGCACCTCCCCCCCGCCGGCCGGTCTGCTCCATCTCCTCTCACACCCTCGGGGGCTGCCCGGCCCCACACCCCCGCCCCGCCGGCTGACTGACCCCTCACCCCCTCACCTCTCCGGCCTGTGGATGTCCAGCCTCACCTCAGGGTGTTCACCTCCACCACCCCAGGGCACCTCACTTCCTGGGTTACTTCCCGAGTACTCAGTTTCCAAGGAGCATTGAAGGAGTCCCCGCACTCTGGGTTACTTGCTGTCTTCTGATATTTATAGGAGATCCCACTTAATCTCTTTTTTCCCCTCATTTCACTGCACATCTCGTATGTGTATGTGACGAATAAACTTGACTTGAACGATAAGAAAGAGAGGCAACATTCTCCCTTATCTCCTGGGCACAAATTTCACTTTGTTTAACCATTTATTATGGATGCTTTCTGTGAATAAATTGTTTGTGGGGTTTCCTACATTGCAGGTTCACAAATGTGTGATGCTGGCTATACAATGACAGGCAATATTGTCAATAGAAATGTTTCTGTTCGAGGAGTGGAATGGAGATCCCTTTGTTTTAATGGTTAAAATGTATTCCTCGTTCATAATAACTTGATATAAGTATCTTTGAACATTGATCAAAAAATAAACTGCTGAATAGAACTATTTCATTGGGTGAAGGGTCAGACGACTTTTTGGGACACTTTTTGTATTTTGATCAAGATTCCAGCAACTGCAGTCTTTTGTGTCTCAATATCTGGACATTATCTCACTGTTTATTGTGGAAACGTGAATGAAAATGAGCCGACCTATTTACTACATTACAGGGATAACTGTATCAGGCTGCACATCTTCTGTGTTCAAGTAATGCTAGTCACTGAAATAGTTATTTTTAGAACCCATACACGTCTACAAGATACGGAGGATGATCGACTGACTGATACATGTTCTTTTTAATAGTGTGACTGACTGTAAAACTATTTAAAGCATTTAATGTAGGTTTAAAGCATTTACTGTAGGATGGGCCCTCTGCTTATAACTGCTTAATTTCCTTTGTGGGTGTTTTCAAAGACAAAAATTGTCTGCAGACATCCTGCTCATGGTATTATTATGGAAGAAATGTGTATGTAAAACCATGTTTGTATGGGTGAAAAAATGTGAACTTTAACCATGACTTAACCTGAAGACGCACCAAAATGAATGTAGGCGGCAGTGGGTGGAAACACTCAGCAGGTCAGGCAGTGAGTGCAATAGATCAATTTGATGATGTATCGCTTGAAAAGGAAGTTTAAGATAGGTTAACAGCTTTTAAAAAACACACAGGCAGGAAAAAGAGTAGGATTTTGTGGGGGAGAACAAAGTTTGTAATAGGGTGGATTGCAGACCTGTTTGTTACATAACAGGATATACTACAAGTCAGAAGATAATGGTAAAGGGAGGTGGAAAAAGATGGGCCATGAGAACGCGTAAATGGGAACAGCAGATTCATAACCAAGAGGTTTGTGCATGAAAATGAGAATGGTGATTATGATCTAATGTCATTGACCTGGACAGATGTAGAGTGACAAATTGGAAGATGATATTGTAATCTCACTTAACCTTTTTTCTATGTTGTCAGCCGGGCAACCGTGGCAGCTTTTTAGGTTGCCAAATTACAGTTTAGGTGGTCAGTTAAGACGGCTTGCATGACGCGTGCGATAATGTGCTCGGACGAAGTGCATAGTTACTAGTAGGAATTATGCTCTAGTAGTTACTAGTAGGAATGAAGCATTCACATATTATTTCTGCTTCAAATAAAGTCACAAACTAAAGATATTCACCAATCAAGACATGATATATACCACAATGACATGCAGAAAAATTATAATACAGTATCTCAACTCTTTTTACATGTTACAATGAATGCAATTTCTATTATTTCCTTCCACTTCCAAACAAAAATGTGGTTGGATTATTCAGCGTATGATTAACCTCGGTGAGAGCAAGCGCAAGCTTGCCGATTGCTTCGCACAACACCTCCACTCACTTCGCAGTAACTAACCTGATCTCCTGGTAGCTCAACACTTCAACTCCCCCTCCCATTCCGAATCTGGCCTTTCTGTCCTGGGCCTCCTCCATGGCCAGAGTGAGGCCCACCGCATATCGGAAGAGCAGCACCTCATATTTCGCTTGGGTAGTTTACGCCCCAGCAGTATAAACATTGGCTTCTCCAATTTCAGGCAGTCCTTGCTTTCTCCCTGCTTCCCCTCCCATTCCCAGCTCTCCCACAGCCTACTGTCTCCGCTTCTTCCTTTCTTTTTCGCGTCCCCCCCGACATCAGTCTGAAGAAGGGTCTCGACACGAAATGTCGCCTATTCCTTCGCTCCATAGATGCTGCCTCACCCGCTGATTTACTCCAGGTTTTTTGTTTACTAATGGGATCCCACCACTGGCCACATCTTTCCATCTCCTCCCCCGTCGGCTTTCCGCAGAGACCGCTCCCTCTTTAACTCCCTGGTTAATTCATCCTTTCCCACCCAAACCACCTCCTATCCCGGCACTTTTACTTGCAACCGCAGGGAATGCTACACTTGTTGCTTTATCTCCTGGTGGCTCAGCACTTCAACTCCCCCTCCCATTCCGAATCCGACCTTTCTGTCCTGGGTTTCCTCCATGGCCAGAGTGAGGCCCACCGTAAATTGGCGGAGCAGCACTTCATATTTCGCTTGGGTAGTTTACACCCCAGCGGTATGAACAATGACCTCCAATTTCAGGTAGTCCCCGCTTTCTCCTCCCCTTCCCAGCTCTCCCTCAGCCCACTGTCTCCGCCTCTTCCTTTCTTCTTCCCCCCCCCCCCCACTCTCACATCAGTGTGAAGAAGGGTCTCGACCCAAAACGTTGCCTATTTCCTTCGCTCCATAAATGCTGCCTCACCCGCTGAGTTTCTCCAGCATTTTTGTCTACCCATTTACACAAGTTCTGTTATCCCACTTTCCTCACCCACTCCCTACACATTAGGGGCAATTCGACAGAGACAAGTTAACCTACAAAGCCAATGCGTCTTTGGGATGTGGGAGGAGACCCATACGCTTGAAAATCTGTCCTCAGTCACGTGCTTTGTCTGCTTGATGTCACCACCAATGTATGGTTTTTTTTTGTGTTTTTTTTAATTTCTTTTTTTAAGAAGTAATGTACAGTAGTATAAACCAAAAATAACATAATACGTGTCATGTACCACTTCTTGTTTTGAACTTTAGTAACAAGAAAGTAACAGAAGGAAGAAAATGAAAATAGAGAAAGTTAGATAAGATAGTGAGTGCGTGAGAAAGTGAAAAGAAAGAGCCCGTAGAGACGTAGAACGCGAGAAAGAATAAAAAAATGAAAAAGAAAAACAGGCCACGGAGCGTTTTTGAAAGTCGGGGATCACTGATCACTGGCCTTGAGGGTACCCAGCCAGGGAGTGGGGCTACCGAGTGGGGGGTGGGTATGGGAGGGGGGTGTGGGAGTGTGGTAGTAATTCCACCATGCATGAATCCTTCCAAAACTGGGGGGTAATAATACAGGCCATCCCCACCTCAAAAAGTGGGGGGATATATTCCCCCCCCCCCCCCCCCCCCCCCCCGGATCGATGCCAGTGCCTTCCACGGTACAGAAAATTTGACAAAAAAACGTTTAAATGTGTTATAATTTCAAGTGCTATTTCTTTTTGTTTTTGTTGGAAAAAGGGACAAGAAATAATCATAACATTTCCTGATTTTGCAGTCATACAAATTATGTTTTGCTCGGTGAAAAAAATCAGAGTATTTTGAAAGTATGCATTCTCCTTTTGATGTATATTTCATTTTGATTTAAACTTTGAATAATCAAACCATGACATTAATAAAGAGGGTATGTGTTTGTGGAAATGTGACTTTTTTAAAAGTAAGACTTTTGAGAAATCTTTTTTAAAAGTAAGACTTTTGAGAAATATTAGAAATATACATTTCAAATGTAAATGAGTCCCTTGCCCAGAGTAGGCGAATCGAGGACCAGAGGACAGATTTAAGGTGAAGGGGAAAAGATTTCATAGGAATCTGAGGGGTAACTTTTTCCACATAAAGGGTGTATGGAAGAAGCTGCCAGAGGAGGTAGTTGAGGCAGGGACTATCCCAACATTTAAGAAACAGTTAGACTGATACAAGGATAGGACAGGTTTGGAGGGATATGGACCAAAAGCAGGTAGTGTAGCTGGGACACGTTGGCGGGTGTGGGCAAGTTGGGCCAAAGGGCTTATTTTCACACTATATCACTCTATGACTACATTATACCTCCACCATGCATGAATGCTTCAAAATCAAGTGGTCGTGTTTTATTGCCATATACTCAAGCATTGAAACATAGAAAATAAGAGCAGGAATAGGCCATACTGCCCTTTGAGCCAGCACTGCCATTCAATATGATCGTGGCTGTTCATCTAAAATAGGTACTCCTTTCCTATTTTTTCCCCTTATCCCTTGATATCGCTAGCTCCAAGAGCAAAATGTAACTCTCTCTTGAAAACTTCCAGTGAATTGACCTTCACTGCCGCAGCCTGGTCCATACCGGTCACCAGGGAGAATTCGGCGCAGAGGCTCTCATGGCAGCGGCGCAACGCTTCTGACGCTTCCGATGACCTGGGACTCTTGCACTGAGGCTGCTGCATGGCCGGAGCTGTAGTGAGCGACTCGCCAGCCCGGCAAACACTCGCCAGCCCCTACTCCCCATCCGCATCTATCGCCGCCGCTGTTTCTGCTTCCATCCCTCCCTCCGCCCCGATTCTCCAACACCCACGACCAGGTTGCTCCGAGCACAGCAACACAAAAAAGTGGGGGGCTGCTTGTTCCGCGGCCCATGTCTCGACAACAGAACAATAGCATTCTTACTTGAACCAGCTTAATAGGACCATAAACGTAGTATACATAGATAAAATATTTTTAAAAATCTGTAAATGAATGCACTTCTCCAGAAAAAAAAAGTAGGCTGAATGGTTTTCTCCCATTTCCCAAAGACGAGCAGGTTTGTACATGAATTGGCCTCTAAAATTACCCCTAATGGGTAGAGACTGAATACGAAAGTGAGATAAGCTGTGAGGTCTAGTAGATCTAGTATAAACGGGTGATCGATTGTCAGCATGGACTCGTGGGGTCTGTTTCATGGGGTGTAGGGCCTGCTTCCATGCTGTATCTCTAAACTAAAATAAATATTCCATCCCTAAATGGCCAAGCTCAAATTTGTTGGGGATTTATATGCAATGAATCTTTTAAAATGTGAGTTTAGTCAACTAACATAATGAAAGTGAAGATTACTTTGATAATGTACAGTCAATGTAGTCGTTATAACAAGTTAAAAAATAAAGAGCAGGGCCAGGTTTGGTCTCAATATATATCAGACAGAATATCTAATGTTCTTGTGACTATATTAATGATTTGAATGTAAATATAAGCAAGTGAACATGGAGGTGTATGAAATCATGAGTGGAATAGATCGGGTAAATGGTTGGGAAAATCATGGATTGGCTTTCGGCTGGCTGGATAGCACGCAACAAAAGCTTTTCACTGTACCTTGCTACATATGACAATAAACTAAATGCACAGTGTCTATAGCCCAGAACAGAGGGATTGAGAACCAGAGGACATAGGTTTAAGGTGAGAGAGAAAAGAGGTTCTTGAGGGGTAACTTTTTTACACTATGGGTTGTGGGTGTGTGGAACGAGCTGCTGGAGGAGGTAGTAGAGGCAGGTACTATCGCAATGTTTAAGAAGCATTTAGACCAGTAGAAGCATAGGATAGGTTTGGAGGGATATGGGCTGAATGCAGGCAGTGTAGATGGGGCATGTTGGTCGACGTGGGCAAGCTGGGCTGACAGGCCTGCTTTCATGCTGTACGACTCTATAATTTTTTTGATGTTGAAACTCAGCAGTGATTACTGAAGGCTTTTACTTCCTCAAATTTACAAATTCATTATGAGAAGACAAATGACTTGTTCCAAATTACCAGCACCAGATTTCCTCAGCATTTATGATAAAAATGATTGTGCTCAGATTCAGATTCAGATTCAGATTCAGATTCAGATTCCTTTATTGTCATTCAGACCTTTCGGTCTGAACGAAATTTGTTACCTTGCAGTCATAACATGTAATAAATTAAAACAAAACACACAATAAACACATAATTTAACATCCACCACTGTAACAGCTGTAGGAAAAGCCATGGACAATTTGCACATAAAAAGCTCCCACCCACTGCAATTCGAAAATGAATAGACCATCTGCTTTAATGATATTGCTCGAAAGATGCCTCTGGCATTTGTGATCTATTACATCCATTTGAGAGGGTAATCTGGGTCTTGTTTGAATGTCTCATTCAGAAGGTGACAGTAGCACTCTTGTTCAGAATGCCATCCTAAATTATGTGCTCACATCTCTACAGGAGGACCTGAACACATGGCTTTCTAACTCTGAGATTATGTACCTACCCACTGATATTGAAATACTTATGGTCATAGAGTCTTGCAGCATGGAAACAGGCCCTTTGGCCCAACGTCCACACCGGCCAACATGTAAGACCTGCCTGTGTTTGGCCCATATCCTTCTAAACCTGTCCTATCAACCTACTTGTTGAAATGTTTTTAAATTTGCGATTGTACCTGCCTCAACTACCTCCTCCGGCAGCTCATTCCATACCACCACTGCCCTTTGTGTGGAAAAAGATACCCTTCAGGCACCTATGAAATCTTTCCCCCCTCACCTTAAACTTGCAGTGCCCTCCATAATGTTTGGGACAAAGACCCATCATTTATTTATTTGCCTCTGTACTCCACAACTTGAGATCTGTAATAGAAAAATAATCACATGTGGTTGAAGTGTCAGATTTTAATGAAGGCCATTTTTATCCATTTTGGTTTCACCATGTAGAAATTACAGCAGTGTTTATCACGCTCAAATTTCATAGTCCCCCCATTTCAGGGCACCATAATGTTTGAGAGACAGCAATGTCATGTAAATGAGAGTAGTCATGTTTAGTATTTTGTTGCATATCCTTTGCAGGCTTGAAGCCTGCGATACATGGACATCACCAGTTGCTGGGTGTCTTCTCTGGTGATGCTCTTGCCAGGCCTGTATTGCAGCCATCTTTAGTTTATGCTTGTTTTGGGGGCTAGTCCCCTTTAGTTTCCTCTTCAGCATATAAAACAAATGCTCAATTGGGTGTGGGAGGAGGGTGTCCCCCCTCCCATTGGTACAGAACTTTTGCATTTTTCAGCTTGAAATTGTGCAATATGGTGCATACTGTAGCGAGTCTTTTAACTTAAACTTGAATGTAATATATATGCTTTAAATTGAATTAGCTATGAATAAGGTTAGAGTAAATTACATTCCTAATTACATTCCACAGTAGTGCCCAGCCTCTGATCAACAGGTGCAGCACATGAATGATCTTAGTGTATTCATAGGGTTCTTAGGGTTCCAGCAACTATGTTACAGAGAAAGGTTGAACAAGTTAGGTCTTTATTCTTTGGAGCGCAGAAGGTTAAGGGGGGACTTGATTGAGGTCTTTAAAATGATGAAAGGGATAGACAGAGTTGACGTGGATACGTTTTTCCCATTGAGGGTAGGGAAGATTCAAACAAGAGGGCATGACATGAGAATTAAGGGACAGAGGTTTCGGGGTAACGTGAGGGGGAACTTCTTTACTCAGAGGGTGGTGGCTGTGTGGAATCAGCTTCCAGCAGAAGTGGTGGAGGCAGGATCGATTTTAACATTTAAGAGTAAAGTGGATAGGTATATGGAAGTGAAGGGAATGGAGGGGTATGGTCTGAGTGCAGGTAGATGGGACTAGGGGAAAACAAATGGTCGGCACGGACTGGAAGGGCCGAGAGGGCCTGTTTCCGTGCTGTAATTGTTATATGGTTATATGGTTATATGTATGGAAATCAGATTATAATCAAGCACTTGGCCCATGTTGACCAACCTGGGTCTCACTGCACACGTGGTACTACTCCTGGCCCTGACTCCAGTTGCATACCTTCTCTCATTCCTGTCCCTGAGTCCAGCCTTCCACTTGGCCCCCTATTCTACCCTGATCATAGCTGCTTACCTGCTTAGGTTACCAGTGCTGAACACACCCCTGGTCCCAGCTTTGACTGCACACCTAGTACTATTCCAGACCTTGACTCTGGATGCACACTTGGCCTTGCTCCTAGCCCCTTGCACTGACAATATATCTGGCCCACACATAAAACCCCATATCTGACCCCCTGGACTTAACCTATTACATTCAAGTCCTCAGGTGCTTATCTAATGCACTAATCTTTTATGGGGCACTTCGCAGACCAAATTATGGATAACAAAATTTGCTACATTCATTGGCTTCCTTGTTATCTAACATGCTAGTTACTTTGTCAAAGAAGTCATCAATTGGTTGAACACAATTCCCATCCATAAAATTAAACTCACTCAGCTGTATAAGTATTCTGATACAATTTCTTTCATTTTCGTAACAAACTGTCCTGAAGTTATTTTCACCCCCAATATTTTCAGTATTTTGCTGTCTTCCTCTCAGCTGGGACTTTCCCGAAATGCAAAGTCCAATAACCATATATTTAAATAATATTATTCTATTAACTGTGATCTTGAGAGTACATAATATTTTCTGTGGTATTAATAACACAACAATGATAAAAAGATCTTTGTTTTGATTGCACATACCAATATGCATACATTATTACATTACAGTTAATATGTACCGAGGGCAAATTTTTTGTTCCAATGCTCCCCATTCCCAATTACTTTTACATTGAAGTGATTGAAATCCAAGTGAAGTTTAAATGGCATCATAAAAGTAAAACCTCCAGAATGGATGATATTCATTACGTGGTTGGTTGGGGTCAGTATCAGCACAATTACTATATTAAACTTTGAATCTTCAGATGTCCTGGTTCAAGCTAAAAGTAAAGACAAATAATAATCTCCTCACACATTCCCCTGGAAGTATCTCTGTCACTCCTTTAAAATATGCCTTTTCTTTGAACAAGCTCTTAAATATCGCATCTGAATCGTTTCCATCTGATTGCACTCCTTGAGGAGATTGGGGAAATTTCTAAAGGAATTGGGGGGGGGGAGGGGGTTAGAAATATTCAGTGAGGTAAACAAACATAATAATTGAGTGGCAAATGACAATAGTGCTACCTTCCCAATATTTAACTGAAGGAAATAATGGGTTATCAGGGCTGTATGTTGTGACAGACAGCCTGACAAATAGAAACATAGAAAATAGGTGCAGGAGTAGGCCATTTGGCCCTTCGAGCCTGCACCGCCATTCAATATGATCATGGCTGATCATTCAACTCAGTGTCCTGTACCTGCCTTCTCATTAAATGACACCTTGCATGTCATTTAATATTACACTTATCCCATCCCCCTGGATATTCCGGATTAATTGTTTTGTCAACTAATTACAAATCAGGCTAATTGCAAATCAATAACATTAGAAAACTCCGAAACATGAAGCGCTGAGCATTGGGATCCAGACATCATGGACAACTGGCCTCAGTTCCCCGCTCACATCTGGCAGTGTTCTCCATCTGAACCAGGGGCCGCGGAGCTGAGTGAAAGTGGGGAGGCTGAGCGATCACTGATCACTGGCCTTAGGGGTACCCGGTGAGGGAGTGGAGCAACCGAGTGGGGAGAGGGTGTGGAAGAAGGGTGTCCCCCCTCCCAGGGTAGGCTTTTTGAAACTTGATGTATTAAAATCATGTTTTAGTGCATTGTAGAAGTATGATTTCAATGTTTTTTGTATGAATTATTTTTAAGAGGTAACTTTTTAAGGGGTAACTTTATCCACACAAAGGGTGGTGGGTGTATGGAACAAGCTGCCAGAGGATGTAGTTGGGGCAGGGACCATCCCAACATTTAAGAAACAGTTAGACTGATACATGGATAGGACAGGTTTGTAGGTATGGACCTAAAAGCAGGTATTGTAGCTGGGACATGTTGGCGGGTGTGGGCAAGTTGCGCCAAAGGGCGTGTTTTCACACTGTATCACTCTATGACTACATTATACCTCAACCATGCATGAATGCTTCAACATCAAGTGATCGAGTTTTATTGCCATATACTCAAGCATAGAAACATAGAAAATAGGTGCAGGAATAGGCCATTGGCCCTTCGAGCCAGCACTGCCATTCAATATGATCATGGCTATTCATCTAAAATCGGTACCTTTCCTGTTTTTCGCCCCATATCCCTTGATTTCGTTAGCCCCGAGAACTAAATGTAACTCTCTCTTGAAAACATCCAGTGAATTAGTCTGCACTGCCTTCTGTGGCAGAGAATTCCACAGATTCACAACTCTCTGCATGAAGAAAGTTTGTCCTCATCTCAGTCCTAACTGCCCCCCCCCCCCTTTATTCTTAAACTGTAACCCCTGGTTCTGAACTCCCCCAACATCGGGAACATTTTTCCTGCAGTTACAGAAAGTGAAAATCGAGCAGGCAAGCAGGATGCTTTCTCCAACCGCCCCCATTTGAAGTCCACCATCTTCCACTGTTTCTACCCAGTGCCTGGTACTTACTTCCAGCAGCCACTGGTTGTCCAGGATGCACCGAGATGCAGCCTGATCCATGCCGGTCACCTGGGCGAATTTGGCAACGCTTCCGACGCCTTGCACTGAGGCTGCTCCATGGCCGGAGCTGCAGTGAGCGACTCGCCAGCCCGGCAAACACTCGCCTGCTCCACTCCCCGTCCGCATCTGTCCCCGTCGCTGCTTCTGCTTCCAACACCCATGGCCCATGCAGTTGATATGAGTTTTGAAATTTTCATTAAACACAGAATTTCTCACGACAGAGCGTGAGAAATTTGTGATCAGTGTGAGAATTTGGCGAAATGCGTAATTCTCACGCTCAATGCATGTGAGTTGGCAGCCCTGCCTCTCTATCCCCCCCCCTCTCTCTCTCTCTCTCTCTCTCTCTCTCTCTCTCTCTCTCTCTCTCTCTCTATCCCCCTCTCTCTCCACCTCTCTCCCCCCTCTCTCTCTCTCATCTCTCTGCCCCCTCTCTCCCTCCCTTCTCTCTCCACCTCTCTTTCCCCCCTCTCTCTCTTTCCCTCCCACCTCACTCTCCTCCCTCTCTCTCTCCCCCCCTCTTCCACTCTCTCCACCTCACTCCGCTCTCTCTCACCCTCTCACTCCCCCTCTCCTCCCCCTCTATCTCTATCTCTCCCCCCATCTCTCCCATTCTGTCTCTACCCTCTCCTCTCACCCCCCTCTCTCTTCCCTGTCTCCACCCTCTCTCCGCTTCCCCTCTCTTCTCTCTCCCCTCTCTGTCTGCTCTCTCCCCTCTCTCTCTCCCTCTCTCTCCCCCTCTCTCTCTCTCTTCCCACCTCACTCTCCCGCTCTCTCCTCTCTCTCTTCCCCCCTCTCCCCCTCACCCCTCTCCCCTCTCCCTCTCTCTTTCTTCTCTCCCCCTCTTTCTTCTCTCTCCCCCTCTTTCTTCTCTCTTCCTCCCTCTCCATCTCCCCCTCTCTCCCTCTCTCCCCCTCTCCACACACTCTCCCATCTCTCTCCCATCTCTCTCCCCCCTCTCTCTCTCTCTCTCTCTCTCTCTCTCTCTCTCTTTCCTCCCCTCTCTCTCCCCCATTTCTCCCTCCCATTTCTCCCTCTCACCTCACTCTCCCTCTTGCTCGCTCTCCCCCGTCTCTTTCTCCTGTCTCTCCTCTTTCTCTTTGCCCCCATCTCTCTCTCTCTTTCCCCTGTTTCTCTCTTTGGCCCTCTCCCACTTCCCCCTCTCTCTTCTCCCTCTCTCTCCCATTCTCTCCTAACCCTCTCTTCCCCCTCTCTCTCCCTCTTTCTTCCTTCTCACCCCTCTCTCTCTCCCCCCCTCCCACCTCACTCTCCTCCTCTCTCCCCCTCCCTCTCTCTCCCCTCTCTCTCCCCTCTCTCTCCTCTCATCCCCTCTCTCTCTCCCCCGTCTCCTACCCCTCTCTCTCCGCCTCCCTTTGAGAGTGTCTGTCCCTTCGGCACAGAGACTCTCACGGCAGCCGCGCAACGCTTCCGACTCCTCCGACGGCCCGGAACTCTTGCACTGAAGCTGCTCCATGGCCGGAGCTGCAGCGAGCGACTCGCCGTCCCCGCAAACACTCGCCTGCCCCGTTCCCGGCGTCTGTCCCCGGCAAACACTCGCCAGCCCGGCAAACACTCGCCAGCCCCGGATCCCCGTCCGCATCTGTCTCCGCTGCTGCTTGTGCTTCCACCCCTCCCTCAGCCCCGGCTCTCCAACACCCGCGGACCATGCAGTTTATCTAAGTTTTGAACATTTCGTTGATCACAGAATTTCTCACCGCAGAGCGTGAGAAATTTCTGATCAGCGTGAGGGCGTGAGAATTTGTTAAAATGCATGATTCTCACGCTCAAAGTGTGAGAGTTGGTAGCCCTGCTATTTGCGTCTACCCAATCTATTCCTCTCACTTCTCCAATTAGTTTAGCGTGAATCAGTGCAGAGGAAAAGTGCATTATTTTTCTGTAATTAGCAGGCACTCTGACTCTAAGATATGTGATTTATATGTTGATATAATCAAATAGTGAGTAATGTACAATGGGATGGAGTTTATCCTGGATTAGACTGATGGTAAAGAAAACACTTCTCGGGTCGATCATTTGGTGCCATCCAATTTTCTCCTGTTTTGTTTTACAGATAAAGCCCCTCTTTCGAAGAGTCTTATCGTGGTGCTCAGTATTGTGGCCTTCATTTTAGCTGTGCCATTTCAGCAATATCAAAATTATTTCTTGTATGACCTAAAAGCAATCAAAGAAGATTACAGAGTAAGTTCTGTTTGGCATTATTTTGATTAGATTTAAGTTTGTTTGTCGGCCTATCTTAATTTACGTCTCAAACTTTAAAAGAATGATGTCATAGAGTTGTTCAATGTCATGATGAATATTGAGAGAACAAGGATGTGGAAATTTTACTGGTTCAAGATTGAAAATGATTGAGTTTAGCATGAAATCAAAATAGTCAACAAATCAACAAAGCCACCTATAAAATATGATTCATTTAACCACTAACTTCTACCTTGCCCTCAAATTCACCTGGACTGTCTGACACCTCTCTCACCTTGATCTCGCATGATCTCTCTGTCTCCATCACAGAGGACTGACTATCGACAGACATCTCCTACAAACCTATCGACTCCCACTGTCATGTGGATGACACTTCCTCCCACCCTGCCACTGGCAAAGAACCTATCCCTTAAGGGCCTGTCCCACTTAGGTGATTTTTTAGGCGACTACAGTCGACTAGGCTGTCGCCACAGGGTCGCCGTGGTGTCGCCTGTATGGTCGTGAGTAGTCTCCTCAGTCGCCCAAAGAGTTATAGCGTTTTTCTCTTTGCCGCTGGATTTTGGAATGTTCAAAACTTTTCGGCGACAGTCGGCAACCGTGGGCTTGTCGTGGCTTGTCTTTTCCTGACGTAAGTGCTGTCGTAGGTTGTCACCAGGATGGCGTAGGTTGTCACCAGGATGACGTAGGTTTTTGCCAGGTGACGTAGGTTGTCGCCGGTGCTAACTTCAATAAAATTGCCGAGAGGGACAGGCCCTTTACTCTCAATTCCTGTCTCTGCTGCACCTGCTCCCAAGATGAGGATTTCCATATGAGAGCATCTGACTCGTCCTCATTGGTTTCTCCCCAGCAGTCATAGATGGATCCCTCACCCGCATCTCTTCTGTGTCCCGGAGTTCTGCTCTTACTCTCTCTCGCCCCAGACGCAACAAGGTCAGAGTTCCCTTTCTCAGCCCTCCTACCTCCGCATCCAACACGCAACCTCCGACATTTCTGCCACCCCCCAATGTGATCCCACCACCCGTTACATCTTTTCATCTCCACCCCTTACCGCCTTCCACAAAGACTGCTCCCTCCGCAACCACTTGGCCACATTCATCCCTTCCCACCCACCCTGGTACTTTCCCCTGCAACCGCAGGAGATGTAACAACTGTCCTAATACCTCCTCCCTTGACCCCATCGAGGGACCCCAGCTGAGACAGAGATTTACATGTACCTCCTCTAACCTCATCTACTGCATCCTGTGTCCTCAATGTGGGCTCCGGTACATCAGCGAGACCAAGCGTAGACTCGCTAGCACTTTGCCGAAGACTTGTGCTCGGTCCTCCAAGCCTATTGGAAATCCTGAACCCTAACCATTAAACCTCCCTTTCCCAAACTGACCTTTCTGTCATGGGCCTCTTCCATTGCCAGAGTGAGGCGACACCCAAACTGGAGGAACTGCACCTCATATTCCCCTTGGGTAGCTTACACCCCAATGGTATGAACATTGAATTCTCCAATTTTAGGTAACTTCTACAAACATCCTCCTTCTCCTCCCCTCATTCTCCTCCACTTACTTTCCCCCACCTTGCACCAGTTTCTCCATCTCCCTACCCCACTAAAGGACCGTTAACCAGCTTCATAATTTGCAGCTATGTAGCCCTCTTGGACTCGCACCTGTTTTTATATCTATCCTTTGTCCCAAAATCTGCCCATCAGAAACTCCCTCACCTGATCATCTGTTGCCAGCCGTGATTTGTTCTGTCTCTTTTGGCTTCTTTTTTTCTCCTACAATCAGTCTGAAGAAGGGTCCTGACCCGAAACATCACCCATCCATTTTCTACAGAGATAATAATAAGGGTAGGCCATTTTGGACTGAGATGAGGAAATTGTTTTTCACCCAGAGAGTCATGAATGTGTGGAATTCTCTGCCACAGAAGGCAGAGGCCAATTCACTGGATGTTTTCAAGAGAGAGTTAGATATATCTCTTAGTGCTAGCAGAATCAATGGATATGGGGAGAAAGCAGGAACTGGGAACTAATTTTGGATGATCAACCATGATCATATTGAATGGCAGTGCTGGCCTATTTCTGCACCTATTTTCTATGTTTCTATGAGGTGCTGCCTGACCCTCTGAATTACTCTAGCATTTTGTGACAATCTTTGGTATAAACCAGCATTGCAGTTCATTGTTATATGAAGCTATGAGTTGGTTCTGGATTACATTAAAAGTTTCAGCAGCAAACGAATTTTGGCTAACAGTTAAAGATTTAATATATAGTTCACAATAAATATATCCCCTTAAAGGCAAAAGGAAGAAAAGTTAAAGGTATTAAATCGAAGAATGCCTGACCTGATGAGTTACTCCAGCACTTTGTGTCCTTTTGTGTATTAACCAATATCTGCATATCTTCATTTCTCCATTTTGACTGCTCTACTGTGAAATCTCCTCTCTTCGCTGGGAGTTCTGTGAGACCTTCTCTCCTCTCCCTTTTTCCAGCTTTGGGCTCCACCCTGCAATCAATCTGAAGATGGGTCTCGACTCAAAACATCACCAAACCATCTTCTTCAGAAATGCTGCCCGACCTGCTGTGTTACCCCAACATTTTATGTCCTTTTGTGTAGTAACCTGCATCAGCAGTTCTTTGTTTCTCTATATAAACACTTACAATGTTGCCAAATAAACTAGTAAGCCAGAAGGTTGGGAGATTTTTAGAATTCAACAAAGAGAACAGCCTTCGCTCTGGATTCGGGGGAGAAGATTGAAGTGGGCTGGGTGTGAAAAGAAGATTTCAGAGGAAGTGTGATCTGTTGCTCTCTGCAAAACAGTGACATGAGTCTGATCTCACCACGGTACTTCCTGTTAATAGTTAAGCTCTGGGAAGATTTTGGCCAAAAATTAAATTTCTATTTCCCATTTAGCCCTTCCATGGGTCAAGTAAGACTGAAACAAAAACAAAAATATGGTGTGAACACTCAACAAGTTTGGCAGCATCCATGGAAAAAGAAGCAGAGTTAACCTGAAACATTAGCTGTTTCCCATCCCACAGATGATGCCTTTTCACTTTTGATCCGGATTTCCAGCCTGTGCAGCTATTTATTGTTACCTATCACTTCACCTTTGCTCATTCAGAAGTTGTACTTTCTGGGGTTACTTTGATCAAAAGAGATGAAGTCAAGATGGAATCTCATGTTGAGAAAAGTAGTCACTAAACTGTGTGATACTGTATGAGTAATGCTATCATTTAAGTTTGCCAAGCTGATAGTTGCTACTGAGAAGCATTGCACTTTTATGTTGTGTCGAAGGTGCTTTAACAGATAGCTTTAGAATTAAAAATAAACTAATTTCATTTAAAAAAAAACATGGATCCTGTTCCTCTGTGTTGCATTGATGGTTTTGTATTTCCTACTGCAAGCAGTTATTCTCAGTTGCATTTGATTCATGCAATAATTTCCACTTTAAGCCTGATGTAGCAGCGGGGTTGCTTTGACTGCCTCCTTGTAACTAAGTACGTAGCTCGTGGCTGGTTAAAACAAATTATCGTGGAGCACTGTCTTTACCTGCTGAATTCCTCAAGTAGTAGGACTTGTGCCCCAGATTCCAGCATTAGCAGTCTCTTGGGAATTCATGTTTGGTTCAGTTTTCCGGAGCTCCGCCAACGCAACATCTCCAGCCCGTGCCGCGGGGTTGGAACGACCCGGAGCGGGGCCGTACATCGCCCGGCGCGGTTTTAATGGCCACGGGACATTCCAGCGCCCGCCGGGGGCTCCAACCTTGTGACTTTTGGGCCTGGAGCGGGGCCGTACATCGCCCGGCGTGGCCTTAAATGGCTGTGGACTTACCATCGCCTGCCTGGGGCTTTGACATCGGGAGAGAAAATACTTTGCCTTCCATCACAGTGAGGAGGAGATTCACTGTGATGGATGTTTGTGTAAATTGAATTGTTTGTATGTTTTGTAGGAATTGTCTTTGTTTGTATGGCTGTGGAAACGGAGTTTCGTTTGAGTCTCACTGAGGTTCAAATGACATGGAATAAAATATTGTATTGTATTGTATTGTAAATATCTCACTGCCCAAGAGCAAAATGACCCAACGTCGCATGTTGAGAAAAGTAATCATAAAAAGGTCTGGTTGAAGGGTTCCGACATGATTCCTTTTCTCCAGTGTCTGAAGAAGGGTTCTGACCCGAAATATCTCCTATTCATTTTCTCCAGAGATACTGCCTGACCCGCTGAGTCACTCCAGAATGTTGTTTGATTCATTAGACAGCGGGGAGAAATTCTTGTAAACAACAAGTAATCTATCCGATTTGTTTAAGAAGGAACTGCAGAGGCTGGAAAATCGAAGGTAGACAAAAATGCTGGAGAAACTCAGCGGGTGAGACAGCATCTATGGAGCAAAGGAAATAGGCAACATTTCGGGTCAAAACCCTTCTTCAGACACCTATCCGAAATCTATCCGATTTTCCCTTTTTTCCAAATTTGCATCCAACCATCATGAAAAAATGCAAATAATACATCAAAATCTTTTTTCCCCCCTTCTACACTGTTCCTCACCACTACTCCCTTTCCTCAGAATCAGCTGACAATATAACAAATGCAAACAATTAGCTGATTGCAAATGGAAAATAAATTGCTGAACTCATCCATCAAATGTGTTCACTGTCAATAAGCACAGTGCTTTCCTGACAGAAGTTTGTCAGACAAAAGCTGGCTTCATTAAGAAGTTATACCAATTTCACTCCTGGGATAAATAAAGTTTTATCGTATCATATACATCAATCGGAGGAACTCCCAACTCTGATTGGTAGAGGGATACATGTAGTGAACAGTTTGTGTAGAAATGCCTCCATTCCAATTTAAGGCCATGGACAAAAGATGTGGTGCTTGAGCGGATTTCATTTGTGTCTACGTTCAATTCCTGAAGAGGACAGCGTTCTATTGAAATGTAGAGGGCATTTTCACAGAGAATGCTGCATCTTGATGGGGGATACCTGAAACCAAAAGTATTTATTTTACCAAGAGCAACGCTTTTGGTTGTCTGTCCTGAAACCGGAAGCCACACACCATCAGGTTCAGCAACAGATACTTTCCGACAACTATTAGGTTCATGGATCTACCCGTACCAGGGCAACGCAACACTGTGGAATATCTCTTGCGCTGCCATACTCTGGCTTTTTTCCCTTCTAATTGCATTTTTGCACTATTGTCTTGTGTTTTGCTCAGACCTATTCTTTTCACTGTTTTTCACAAATTATGTTACATTTCTGTATAATTAAAGTATAACATCTTTTTGTGTGCTGACTGAGTATGATTTTCATTCGCCTGCATCTCACTGTTTTTGCGCATATATGACAATAAACTTGACTTGAGACAATTATAATAGTTTACACAAAAAATGTAATTGAATTTTTTTTTAAAAATACAATGATGAGAAAATTATACATTGACGATAAAATTCAGAAAATATTATCAGATGAAAAATACATTAATTTGATCTGGATGAACAAATTATAAAGCAAGATAGTTGTACATTTGGCAGGTAGTAATAGACCAGCTGGTCTTGTCAAACCATGCTTTCGATGGCTGGAGCATTGCGAATTATGATTTCATCCCATCCCTCTGGTACTCTCCTCTCCCTCCATCAGCCTTCCCATTCTTCCCACCTTTCCTTCTCTTTGGTCCTAGCATCCATTTCTTCTTCCCTCCAACTCCTTCCTTTTATATCCTCCTTCCTCTTTCCTGCATCCCTCCTGTTCTGTCCCTTTCTCTTCATTTCTCTTTTTTCCTCCCTCTTTCCCCTTCTCTGCAGGAGCTTTTGTGGAGTGATTGCTTTCACATGAAATATCCTTGAAATGTAATTTTCAATCTCTGATTTATGATCTCTTTCAGATATGGAGATTGATTGCGGCTCGGATCGTTTACCTCGACCTCAAGGACGTATTCTGTAGTTGCCTTCTTATCTACAATTTTAGAATTTTTGAAAGAAGATATGGTAGCCGGAAATTTGCAGTATGTTTCATTTTGTACCTATTATATTTTGATGTACAGTT
This sequence comes from Okamejei kenojei, assembly GCA_035221665.1. Lineage (NCBI taxonomy): Eukaryota > Metazoa > Chordata > Chondrichthyes > Rajiformes > Rajidae > Okamejei > Okamejei kenojei. Next base: position 112,941,887 of record CM069136.1, read on the forward strand.
TCAACTGAAAAAGCTTATTGAGCCAAACACAGTGCTGGAGTAACTCAGCAGGCCAGGCAGCATCCCTGGAGGGAATGGATAGATGATGTTTTGAGTAAAGACTCTTCTTCAGATTGGAGAGCTGTCCTGACCTGAGACTGCACCTATCCATCCCCTCCACAGATGCTGCCTGACTCACTCCGATACGCCAGCACTTAGTGTTTTGCTCAAGATTCATTATCTGCAGTTCCATGTGTCTCCAAGCTTATTTTTCCACTGCTTCTCGTTGAAGTATGATATCTTTGCATGTACTCGAGAAAGAAAACAAGGCATCAATTTAATATCTCATCAATAAGATTCGCCTCTCAGAGTGTGGCACCTTCTCTGTGTTACTTTTTAATGCCAGCCTAGATTGAGAAAGTGAAACTATCCCCTGCAAGATTGTTTCCCCCCCCCAAGTTTAACATCATGACTTCTACATGTAAAACCACTCCTTCATTCTGTCTGGATCCAAATCCAAAAACACTGTCTCGAGCAACAATGAGAATACCTTCACCACACAGACTGCAGTGGCTCAAGGAAGTGGCTCACCATTAAAGATTTATCTACGTGTAGGGATGGATAATACATGTGGAAGCTAAAAATATCTTAGCTTAAGTGTTAGCTTCTTTTACGGTTGCACCCATGTCTCAGTGTTAACTTCTTTAAAATAGTAAGTGCCAAATATTTAGGTTTTAATTTCTCACACCGTATCTCTTTCAACAGTGTTAAGAACTACATATCGAATAAAATGTGTGAAAAAATGCTGCAATTACAAAGGTCAGGCCAAAGTCAGAGTTATAGACCAGTGGAACATCTAGTGTGATGTATGATATATTTGGGAGGCATGGACAAATCAGACAGATCAGAGTTGGAAATACACCTGAGACGAGAGGAACTGCCTATGTGGTATATGAAGATATTCTGTAGTTGCCTTCTTATCTACAACTTTAGAAATTTTGAAACAAGTTATGGCAGCCAAAAAATTGTAGTATATTTCATTTTACACCTCTTATGTTTGTATCTACAGTGTAAACTGAAATTGCGTATTGAGCCAAACAATTTTAGAAATGTTGAAATAAGTTATGGCAGCCAAAAAAATGTAGTATATTTCATTTTATACCTCTTATATTTGTATCTACAGGAAAACTGAAAATGCTTATTGAGCCAAACACAGGGCTAGAGTAACTCAGCGGGTCAGGCAGCATCTCTCAAGGGAATAGATAGATTCAACCAACCAGAAAAGGCCCTCTTTAATCCCATTCTTTGCCTTCTGCTAGTCAGACAATCTTCCATGCTCTCTGACTTTGACTTCGAAGCTGACCTTTCTAATTGCAGAAAAAAAAAGCTCGCTGGGAATAGTTCCCTTGCATCTGCCACCTTTTGTATGTTTGGGAGTTTCTTTTGAAGAACTCGTAACTTGTTGAAGTTGAACCATAGAATCATATAGTATGGCAACAGGCCTCCAGTCACTGACCATCAGCCATCTATTAAACACCCAGCCTACGCTAATTTCATTTTATTCTTTGCACATCACCGCTCATCCCCCAAGATTTCATTGCTCACCTGCATAATAAGTTGTCCTACAACTTAAGGCTGTGCACGCCACATGCAAGAAGAAGACGACCTGCGCAATAGGGGCAATTTACAGTGGGCAGTTATTATGTCTTTGGAACGTGGGGAAAAAAAGCAGGATAACTGGAGGAAACCCATGTAGTTACAGGGGGAGCATGCAAACGTCTCACACACAGCCCTGCCTTCAAGAGTGAACCTGGGTAACTGGAGCTGGGAGGCAGTAGCTTTACTGACTGTGCCGCCCCATAGATTCGTAGATAATGAGTTTGGAAGAGGATAGACTAATGCATTAGAGGCTGTAATTCTGTAATTAATTACATTCTGTATGAAACTTAAACAACCTTAAATAGGGTTTGGTTACATGGAAAGTTATTTATTTTCTATAGTCCTTCCTTCTGGGTTCCTGGGTGCTGTCTGCATTTACGGACTTGCTGCTAGTGGAAGCCCTGCAATATACACTTGACACGTCTGTGATCATCTTGCCGTCTGGTTTGTAAGTTAATATTCATTTCTTGTTTTATTTTGTTCGAGACAAATGACCCTTTCCACTTTTATCCATTATATATTATCTATTGACTAAAAGAATGAGGACGTATTGCATTTTTGAGGGCGTTATGTTTTGCATAAGATGTGAAAAAAAGGAAGTCTTGTATTGTGAGCTTTTTTTTTCCATAACGTCAATTTCAATAAAGTCTAATCACTATAATGCAGTAAATGAGGCAACTGGTTTGTACTTAGAAAGATTCCACAAAGCTACAAACCTTAAAATCTTTGGGATGTGGGAAGACACTGGAGCATCTAGTGGAAACAAAGAATCGGAGGGAGTACGTGCAAACTGCACACTGACAGCATTAGAAAGCAGGATCAAAGTTGGGTTGCTGGAGCTGAGAAGCAGCATTGTTTAATTAATAATTTGGTAATTAAGGGCCTTTCGGAAAGAATGATCATATTGGTAATTTGTCTAGTAGTGAGCATGCAATGGCTATTTAAAGAACGAATACACCATTTGCAACAAATGTACATATTTGTAAAGCCCAATAGGAAACTGTCTAGCAGTGGTTTGTTTGCAAGAGAAGTTAAAAATATATTGGATCAAAGGAAATGCCTTACTCACAGCATTGTTTAAAAACCCCCCAATAAATCTGAGGCTTTGGAACATTTCAGAATTCAGCAGAAGAGAACCAAAATATTGACATGGCAAGGAAAGCAGAATACAAGAATTATCTTGTGTGAAACAGAAAAACAGACTAAAAAAAAAATCTAAAGATACGTTAAAGCAGAAGATTAGAAAAAAGTTAACGTGGTTTCCTAATCTGGAGAACATCTGGTCCAGAGTGAATGAGAAATTGAAAAAAATTGCAAAATAGTATTGGAAAAAAAATAGTGGGACTGAAAATCCATTTAGCTACAAAACCTGATAACCTGTAGACCAAGGTGTTGAGACAGGTGGATGTTGAGACAGTGGATGGATGTTTGTCATCTTACACAAGTCCATTAAATGGTAAGAAGGAGAGAAAATTGAGAGCTATAGATCAGCACAAATCATGTACAAAGCAAGAAATAATTTACTTCCAGGAAATATACAAAAACTGTTTATGGAAAGACAGGGTGGGTATAATTTGAGAGGGGAACATAAATAAAAAAAACTCAATGTCAGAACAACTCTTAAAAGTATGTGCATAGTAATCTGTGGGGTGAATTTGTGGAATGGTCTGGAACAGGAGATAAAACTTAGCACAAACATAATTCAGTTTAAAAAGATGTACAAAAACACTTTTTTTTTTAAAGGATATTGGGATGAGGATAGGTGATTGTGAGTGGGATATTTGTTATACTGATTGTATTGGGAAGGGTGATTGTAGGGTGATGGGTTGTATATATGACTAAGAGATACTGTACAGTATATGAGGGTTTTTTCTTTTCTTTTTTCTTTTTTTCTCTTTTTTTGTATGGCTTTGTAAATATTTGATTAGTGTATAAATGTAAATAATTTGGTGTACATATAGCTGCTGGTACATATGGTGTACATACAGCTGCTAAATGTGTACAAGATAATTCTAAGCAGTTGAATAAGGGGTGGGAATTAATACGCTTTGGCTTCTTCCTGCTCCTTTTCGGACACATACAATTTATAAATATTCTGTTTTGTTTTTTGCATGGTGTTTCACACTTGCTTTTTATTCTTTTATTCTGTTCGAAATAAAGTTAACCTGATGGAAGCAGGAAAAATGCTCAAATCTATTTATTAGTGGTAACTCGGCACTCAAAAGTCAACCTTGAATTTTTGAAAGGGGACTCATGTTTAACAAATAGAAAGTGCCGCCAATCAGTAGGTCAGAGAACATCTATGGAAAGTGAAACAAAATTAACGTTTCAGATTGACTATCCATCTGATGGACGTTGTTATGAGCAGAATATCTAGGGGAAAACCAGTTCATGTGATGTTAGTAAATTAATTATCCCTATAACTTGTCAATTGGTTTAAGTTGCTGCTTTCTTCACATTGTTCTTTCAAAGTTAAACATTATTGGATGGAAGTGGTTGTAAGTCAAATGGCCAATTGAGTTTGCTGTGCTGTTCAATAAGATTATGGCTGATGTTGTATTTAGTCCACATTCCTGTACTCTCCAATTTTCCCTGTGTTTAAAAGTCTATGGATCTCTGTCCAGAATGTACTCAATAATTGAGTATTTGTGGTGGAGAATCCTAGATTCTATACAATGCCTTACTCCAACAAGACATATATCCTATTTACTCAAGACAGGAACAGTACAGAATAGTCATGGTTATACAGAATGGAATCAGGCACTTTGGCCCTACCGATCCATGCTGACCAAGCTATCTATCTGAGTTAATTCCATTTGCCTGCATTTGACCCACGCCTCTCTAAACCTTTCCTAATCGCATATCTGTCCAAATGTCCTCTAAACATCATAATTGTACCCACATCTATTACTACTTCAGACGGTTTGCTCTACATACCCAAAATCCTCTCATATATTCGGCTTATACATCTTTTGATGTGATGATCTAGTTAGGAATGGCAAAGTTGTTAAATTACAAAGAGGTGTGATTTCATTACTAAATATTCAAGGATAAGCGTTTATTAAGAATCAATTTGAGAGCAGTTTCATCATAGAGATATAGAATTATATTCACATGGTTTTCTGATCAATATTCTTCCTATCATTAACAACATTATGAACAAATAAACTGACCATTCTGGTGCAATGACATTTCATATACTGCTTTTACACACAAAATGAAAGGCATCCTTCTCCAAAGGTACTTTCAGTTTGTAAAGTATCGGAGGAACTGAAATAAGATAAAACTCAGTTACTTGGTCCTTATTTCATAATTTACATGTTGCTAATGTTGACGTTGCTCAGTGAATGGAAACTTCCATGTCTGAAGCTTTTCCTTCGTACACTCCTCAGGTAGTTCCTATAGTAGATGACGCTGATGACTCTGGCCTGAAAGTGCTTTGACACTATGTAGTACAGGATCATGTCGAGACATGTGCTGAGGTTCATCAAGAAGGTTGTAAAGGCAGCCCAGGCGTTGAAATTACTACGGCCAGGTTGTAATAGTAAGAAAATGAAACATATGTGATATGGAACAAAACAGACCAGCACCTGAATGATGAGGGTCATGATTATTTTAATAGATTTTTCCTTCGTTTTTGGCTTCAGTTTGGAAGTTTTTCCTTTTATAAGGCTGTTGATGATAATGCAGTAGCATCCTATCATAATGAAGAGAGGCAGAAGAAAAAAGAATATCACTCGGACAAAGTTCAGACTGTTGACTTCCTTCAAGTGAATGATGTCGAGCATTTTGAAACAGGTTGTAAAATTGGAAACCCTGTCAGGATCGTTCTTGGAAAACATGAAGGGAAGAACCGACACAATTGTCATCACCCAGATTCCGACACAGCTGGCAATAGCTTTGCCGGTGTTACGAAGTTCCTTGCTGTGTTTGGGTTGCACCACTGCCGTGTAACGGTCAACGCTGATGAAAGCCAAAAGCCACAGGGCAATGCTCGGGTAAAATATAGTGACGGTGGCGCTGATGCGGCAGAAGATATCACCAAAGGGCCAGTAATTCTTCGCATAATAAATCAGGTGGAAAGGCAGCAGCATTATAAACATGAGGTCCAACAGAGCGACATTTGTCATGTATATGTTCACAGATGTGCCTTTCTTAGTGGTGCAGCTGAAGACCCAAATTGCGGTGGCATTTACAACCAGTCCAATTGTGAAAATGATAATGTAGAAGGTAATTGCACCAATTCTGAACTCGAGAGGCTGATGCTCAAACATGCTGCTGTTTTGTGATTGCATTTTTAAAATCCTGTTTGAAGATTTTCATAAACCTGCATCAAAAATATTTGAACAATAAAATTAACTTTTCATAAAGAGACTGTGATTTTGTTTTCAATAGTTCATTGACTGGCATTGGTATTGGTATGGTTTATTTTTGTCACATGTACTGAAGTACAGTGATAAGCCTTTGTTTACATGCTATCCTGTCAAATCAAATTATATTATATATATATATATTACAATAAGCTATACGCGTGCAACAGGTAGTGCAAAGAGAAAAATACCAGAGTACTGAGTTGAGTTTTACAGTTACAGAGAAAAAGTCAGAGTTCACAATGAGGTAGGTTGGAAGATTGAGACTTCATCCTGGCTTATGGGAGCATTGTTCAATAGTCAACAGGGGAAAAAGCTGTTCCTGAATCTGGTAATTCCAGCAGTTATTAATCATCCCTAATTGCCTTTGAGGTGGTAATGGTGAGCTGCCTTCTTGAGCTGTTGATATCTGTGTGTGGTGATATGCTCCCAGAGTATTTTTGCGTGTGTTTGGGAGTTCCAGATTTCTAAACAGTGACAGTGAAGGCACAGCAGTACATTTTAAGGAGAGTATGGTATGTGACTTGCTCTTGTCCTACCAAGTACTCAATGTTGTGGGTTTGTGAGATACTGTTGAAAAAGCCCCGACGCGTTGCTGCAGTGCATTCTGTAAATGGTATGTAATGTAGCATGGTCTTGCTGCATATCTTGTAGCAAATAGGAGCAATTTACGACACCATTTTGAAGGTGTCTGCAATAATAGAACTGTTGTTCTGAGCAAAACTGTAGAAATCTCCAATCAGCAGTAGGCTAATTCTCCACCAAATTGCAGGACCTCTCGTATAAAGTGAGGGGTTGGCACCGTCGTGAAATAGTAATCAAAAATAAATCATTACTTACAGCAAAGCTGTCTTCCAGCTGTAATTGACAGGATAACAGGTTAATTATTTTATCCTCTCCATTCCAGCTTGAGAGTTTGTGGTTTCACTGCATGTGATTCTTTTCACTGATGAGACTTGTACTGTGGACAGAGATGTGAAAATTCAGCCCGATTTAAAGTTCTGTACGTGGTCACGTATGCGTGAACACATTGACGGGAGCTTCAGTTTGTTTCCATTTTAGGCTTCACATCGCATATCAACAAAATCTAATGGTGTGATTGTTTGCAAAATTTTCCAACAAAAAGCCAGCACTGCTGAAGAAATCCCTGCAAAGTTCACAATCAAGTTTTCTATGTCGATTCGGCAAATTTAACATTTAGCTGTAGATGAGCATGAATGAATAGAAGAAGGCAAAAATATGTAGATATAATCATAAATGTGGTCCTAATCAGCTGGATCAGAGGATATTGTTTCCTCGTGCAAATAAAATGTCATGTTTTTATGAATGGCAAATGCGATCAATAGTAAACAAGATAGGCTTAGCTAGAGTTTTGAATACTCTGCAACTTTGCTTGCATTTATTCAATGAGTTTTTCAAGCTCACTGACTTCTAGTTTGCTTCTTTGTAGCAATTGTGTTAGTTTGGCTGTAGAGGAATGCTTTTTTTATGGTTAATGTCCAATTCTAAATCTGTAAATGTTTTATGGCTAAATCGAATCCGAGTGATGCATCGTTTGTCATAGGATTATACGAACTCAGTACGTTAATCAAACCCTTGTGCATATGTTGACATTAAGAGAGATTGAAGTCACTGGAGTAATTGTTAAAATGAAAGTTGAGAGCAGAGACCAGCCTGCACATTTAACAGCCTGCACATTTAACAGTTCAGAGGTGGAATTGGTCGATCTGGAAAGAAAGACTAAAGATATTTACATTACTCACAACACACCCTGTATTTGTTTTAAGAAGTCCAGCTGAACTTTACGGCTGCTTAAATGCGTTTAAACTGTGGTGTTACTGTTGTAATGGAGAAACTATGGGTGTTAATTTGCACACAATAAACTTCCAAAAGACTCACTCGGGTCTCCCCCTTGCATCCTGCACTTCAGAGTAGTGCCTTGGAATCTTTTGTCTTCATCTGGGAGTAGATTGTGCCTTGTTTTAACATCTCATCTGAAACGATGGCATGTCCAACAGTGCCCCTATTCCTTCTGTGCTGTTGGAATATTGCCTGGATTGTGGTGTTTAAAGTTGGACTTAAACCCAGGGTTTTTTGACTCAAATGTGAGTAAGATACCTACTTTGCGTAAAACTTGAGTTTGATTAAAATTAGGACTTTATTGCAGAACAACAATATCATCATGTAATTCAAGATTAACCTTAAGACTTGAGGTCCTCAGCCTAAGCTACAAAACAACTTGAAAAAAATCATGAAAAATTTACAACTCGATAGATCCATTGTTAAAATCACTGACTTTGCTATGTGCCATTTTCTGTTCTCCAAAATATTAAGGTTAGGTTTAAACATAAGATTTAGTAATGTAACAATATTTTAGACATATTCTTACCTTAAGAGGCCAGCAAATTGTAAATGTCAGATTGAACAAGTTCCGGAACGTAAAGGAAATGTGTTCCTCTTTTGCTTGTGGCTGTTTCAAGAGTGTTCTAAAATAGCGGTGAGCTGTTTGCAGATTTGTCGGGGCGGAAGTGATAACTCCACTGGTTAAACTTACCACCAGTGTTGTTGGGAACTGCGAACAACTTTCGAGATTAATTGCAGAAACTCTGCCTTCCTTCTTCTGTCTGCTGTTGGGAGCCTTTCACTTGCAAATCCTCTTTTTAATTTTTGTATTGAATGTTTATAGGATTAAAGTGATACGTTTTTGAGGGAAACTTGGTTCCTGAGAGCTCAGGTGATAATGGCCAACCAAGAATGAATGAATGAAATTATAATAACTCAAATATTCATCTACCTTGCAATGGATTTAACAGGAACATATACTTCTTGCCATCTCCCACTATGATGAGTAACTGGTAATTCTAAAGAACACATTTTAAAAATAATAGTTTTAATTGCAGGTACATATACAGTTGTTTATAGGTGGTTTAAAACCATGTCTAGTCAACAGAAAATGTGCATAATAGGAACATATTACATTTAAATTTCCAGATACAAATAAACGTGTAGGCAGGAACTACAGATGCTGGTTCATACTGAAGGTAGACACAAAGTGTAAACACGGCAGATCAGGCAGCATCTCTGGAGAAAAAGGATGGGTGACATTTCGGGTTGGAACCCTTCTTCCGACTGAAAGTGGAATCTAGATTGTACAGGGCTTTAGAATTAGTGTGCACAGGCAGGGTCATTTTTATGAAACTTCAGCAGCTATTGAGGTCTCAGAGTCCTTCGTATATTCTGGGGTGCTAAAGCAAAGCAAGAATGTCATTGTCTAATCAGGGACACATGACAATAAACTCACTTGAACTCTCTTGAAGGCCCGCTGGTAGATTGGCGATTCAAGTCTCAATCAAAAGACATGAACACAAACATTATAAGCTGGCACGTCCAGCACAGTACTGAGGGAGCAGTGCACTGTCAGAAGCTCCATCTGCTCCCTCAAAAGATCCCAATACACTTTTTCGTATAAGAGGAAGGAGAGTTTATTCTTGCTGTTTTGGACAATATTTATCGTTCACTAAGCATTATTGAAACCAGATGGTCGGGTCATAGACATGTTCTATTTGTCGGGTGCTCTGCTGTGCTTTGAGATGTCCTGAGGCTGTCAAAGTGATGTAGACATTCAAGACTGGCTGCTCTTTCTGATCCAGGTAATTTGGCCTTGATTTGTTAGGTTTTGGGCATAGCCAATACCTATCGATATAGAAACATAGAAAAATAGGTGCAGGAGTAGGCCATTCGGCCCTTCGACCCTGCACCGCCATTCAATATGATCATGGCTGATCATCCAACTCAGTATCCCGTACCTGCCTTCTCTCCATACCCCATGATCCCTTTAGCCACAAGAGCCACATCCAACTCCTTCTTGAATATAGCCAATGAACTGGCCTCAACGACCTTCTGTGGCAGAGAATTCCAGAGACTCACCACTCTATGTGTAAAGAATGTTTTCCTCATCTCGGTCCTAAAGGAATTCCCCCTTATCCTTAGACTGTGACCCCTTGTTCTGGACTCCCCCAACATCGAGAACAATCTTCCTGCATCTAGCTTGTCCAACCCCTTAAGAATTTTGTAAGTTTCTATAAGAAAAGATGTTTGAAACAAATGTATTTGAAGTGTAAGATGTGAGCGTTTTTATTCTTTTTATTCAATTGTGGCCCTCCACAAAAGAAAGATTATCCACCCATCCCATTCCATCCCATCCTCCGGTCTGCGTTGTTTTTACATTTGCGCAAAAACGGTACCCTATATCGCAAAGATTACTCGCCACCTTACTCACCGTTCTCTGCTCCAAGCCACCAAGCTTTGTTCCGATCGGTGGAAGATTACAAAAGTTATGAAGGTTTTAAAATTCGTCAGATCAGCAGATTGGTCTTCTCACCTGTCAGTCACCATGAAGGCAACGCCCCTTCCGGCACCCGCTGGAATAATAAAGCCCCGGAGGCGGGGCTGAGTCCATGAGCACGTCCACAAGCCGCCCGTCCAGAAGCCGCCGAGAATAAATCTGAAGCAGCGGAGTGTGGGCTGTGTTCTGCGGGCGGGGGTGGGCTGTGTTCGCTGGCGTGGGCTTTGAGCACGTCAGGCGCTGGGGATGGGAGCAGCTGAGTGAGTCCAGATGTGGATGTGGTAAAAGCACAGGATGTAAAGCTGAGCTTTAAATTCATTATTCTATCCAGTTTTATGTTTGAGGTTAAATGATGCAGGCCTAACAAATTAACATATCAAGAAAGGGTGAAAGGACACAAATCAATTGCAAATGAGGTGCTAGAGGAGTATAAAGAATGTAAAAAGAATCTTAAGAAAGAAATTAGGAAGGCTAAAAGAAGATATGAGGTTGCTTTGGCAAGAAAGGTGAAAGTAAACCCAAAGGGTTTCTACAGCTATATTAATAGCAAAAGGATAACGAGGGATAAAATTGGACCATTAGAGAACCAGAATGGACAGCTATCTGCAGAGCCAAAAGAGATGGGGGAGATATTGAACAATTTCTTTTCTTCGGTATTCACCAAGGAGAAGGATATTGAACTCGGTGAGTTAAGGGGAAAGAGTAGAGTAGCTATGGAAACTATGAGATTCAAAGAGGAGGTAGTACTGACACTTTTGAAAAATATAAAAGTGGATAAGTCTCCAGGTCCTGACAGGATATTCCCTAGGACATTGAGGGAAGTTAGTGTAGAAATAGCAGGAGCTATGACAGAAATATTTCAAATGTCATTAGAAACGGGAATAGTGCCGGAGGATTGGCGTACTGCGCATGTTGTTCCATTGTTTAAAAAGGGTTCAAAGAATAAACCTAGCAATTATAGACCTATTAGTTTGACGTCAGTGGTGGGCAAATTAATGGAAAGGATACTTAGAGATAATATATATAAGCATCTGGATAAACAGGGTCTGATCAGGAACAGTCAACATGGATTTGTGCCTGGAAGGTCATGTTTGACAAACCTTCTTGAATTTTTTTGAAGCGGTAACTAGGGAAATTGATGAGGGTAAAGCAGTGGATGTTGTCTATATGGATTTCAGTAAGGCCTTTGACAAGGTTCCCCATGGAAGGTTGGTTAAGAAGGTTCAATCTTTGGGTGTTAATGGCGGAGTAGCAAGATGGATTCAACAGTGGGTGAATGGGAGATGTCAGAGAGTAATGGTGGATGGCTGTTTGTCAGGTTGGAAGCCGGTGACCAGTGTGGTGCCTCAGGGATCTGTGTTGGGTCCACTGTTGTTTGTCATGTACATCAATGATCTGGATGATGGGGTGGAAAATTGAATAAGTAAGTATGCAGATGATACTAAGATAGGTGGTGTTGTGGATAATGAAGTAGATTTTCAATGTCTACAGAGAGATTTGGGCCATTTGGAAAAGTGGGCTGAAAGATGGCAGATGGAGTTCAATGCTGATAAGTGTGAAGTGCTACATCTTGGCAGGACAAATCAAAATAGGACGTACATGGTAAATGGTAGGGAATTGAGGAATGCTGTGGAACAGAGGGATCTAGGAATAACTGTGCATAGTTCCCTGAAGGTGGAATCGCATGTAGATAGGGTGGTAAAGAAAGCTTTTGGTGTGCTGGCCTTTATAAATCAGAGCATTGAATATAGGAGTAGGGAAGTAATGTTAAAATTGTACAAGGCATTGGTAAGACCAATTCTGGAGTATGGTGCACAATTTTGGTCGCCTAGTTATAGGAAGGATGTCAACAAAATAGAGAGAGTACAGAGGAGATTTACTAGAATGTTGCCAGGGTTCCAGCAACTATGTTAAAGAGAAAGGTTGAACAAGTTAGGTCTTTATTCTTTGGAGCGCAGAAGGTTAAGGGGGGACTTGATTGGGGTCTTTAAAATGATGAAAGGGATAGACAGAGTTGACGTGGATACGTTTTTCCCATTGAGGGTAGGGAAGTTTCAAACAAGAGGGCATGACATGAGAATTAAGGGACAGAGGTTTCGGGGTAACGTGAGGGGGAACTTCTTTACTCAGAGGGTGGTGGCTGTGTGGAATCAGCTTCCAGCAGAAGTGGTGGAGGCAGGATCGATTTTAACATTTAAGAGTAAAGTTGATAGGTATATGGACGTGAAGGGAATGGAGGGGTATGGTCTGAGTGCAGGTAGATGGGACTAGGGGAAAACAAATGGTCGGCACGGACTGGAAGGGCCGAGAGGGCCTGTTTCCGTGCTGTAATTGTTATATGGTTATATATGGTTATAAATCCACTTGTATTTTATTGATCAAGTGGTGATGTTTTTTGCTCCAGTGTTTATTGCCCACTTCTAACTGTACTCGAGAAAGTGCGAACCACTACGTCTATCTGGTGAAGACATTTCCACAATGCCTCTACCCGACTTAGTCCGGCATTGTTGATAGACTACTGTCCAGTGGCCTTGATATCCACCATTATGAAATGTTTTTGGAGGGTAGTTATGGAACGCATTAACTCCAGTCCTCATAGCGGCCTTGATCCACTGCAGTTCACCTACTGCCACAACAGGCCTTCGCCCTAGCCCTGCATTCATTCTTAGAACACCTGGATAAGAGAGACGTCAGACTCCTATTCATAAACTACAGCTCTGTCTTTAATATACCATCCAAGCTTGTCATCAAACTCACGGGACTTGGTGTCAGCACCCATCTCTGCAACTGGATCCTCAACTTCCTGACCAACAGTGAGGATAGAGGACAAATCATAGAAACATAGAAAATAGGTGCTGGAGTAGGCCATTCGGCTCTACGATAATCCTCAACACGGGGGCTCCACAAGGTTGTGTTCTCAGCCCCCATTTTTACTCTTTGTACACCCAAAACTCTGCAGTCATATACAAATCAAATTCAATTTTCAAATTCACAGATGACACCACCATTGTAGGCCGGAAAGCAAATAATGATGAGAAGGAGTACAGGAAGGAGATCGAGAACCTTGTGTCCTGGTGGCGAGATAACAACTTTTCTCACAAAGTTATTGAATGACTTCAGGAAGGGAAGCGGTACATATACCCCAGTTTGCATTGACGGTGCCGAAGTAGAGATGGTTGAAAACTTCAAATTCCATGGAGTCAATGTCGCCAACAACTTCTCCTGGACCACCTATATTGAAGCAACGACTAAGAAAGCACACCAATACCTCTACTTCTTTAGACGGCTTAGGAAGTTTGGCATGTCCTCTACAACTCTCACCAATTTCTACAGATGCGCAATAGAAAGCATTTTATCGGGATGCATCACAGCTTGGTTTGGGAACGGCTCCATCCAAGACCGCAAGAAATTGTGGACGCAGCCCAGACCATCACACAAACCAACCTCCCTACTATTGACTCCATTTATACCTCACGCTGCCTCGGCAAGGCCAGCAGCATAATCGAGGACGGGTCGCACTCAAGCCACTCCCTCCTCTCCCCTCTCCCATCAGGCAAAAGGTATAGAAGTGTGAAAACGCTCACCTCCAGATTCAGGGATACTTTCTTCCCAGTTATTATCAGGCAACTGAATCGTCCTACCACAACCAGAGAGCAGGGCTGAACTACTAACTACCTCTTTGATGACCATCGGACTATTCTTGATCAGATTTTGCTGGCTTTACCTTGCACTAAATGTTATTCCCTCATCATGTATCTACGCACTGTTAATGGCACGATTGTAATCATGTGTTGTCTTTCTGCTGACTGGATAGCACACAACAAAAAGCTTTTCACTGCACCTTGGTACACGTGACAATAAACTAGACTGAACTGAAGGAATGGCTATATATTTCCACACTCGGGTGGAAAACAATTTTTAGGGGAAACTGCAGGTGGTGATGTTGCCTTACACTTGCAGCCTCAGTGGTAGTGATATGAGTTTGGGAGATGCCATCAGAATAGCCTAGCCAAGATTCAGCTGTGCCTTTTGAAGGCAATATTGCGGTAATTGTGTGCCAGGCATAGAACAGTGCAGCACATGAATAGGTCCTTCAGTCCGCAATGTTTGTGCGGAACATGATGCCAAGTTAGACTTATCTCATCTGCCTGTAAATTATCTTTAGCCCTCTGTACCCTGAACTCCCACATGCCTTTCTAAAACCTCTTAAACACCTCTATCGTATCTGCCTCCACCACCGCTCCTAGCAATGCATTCCAGGCCCCCACTACTCTCTGTGTAAAAAAAAAACTTACCCAGCATATCTTCATTGAACTTTCCCCTCTCACCTTATAGCTCTGCCCTCATTGTGTTGGACATTTTCTTCCTGGGAAAAAGGTTCTGACTGCCTCTCATAATTTTATATACTCCCCTAAACCTCTCACTTTCCTGAGGAAACAAATCAAGTCTATCCTACCTCTCATAGAAACATAGAAAATAGATGCAGGAGGAGGCCATTCGGCCCTTCGAGCCAGCACCGCCATTCATTGTGATCATGGCTGATCGTCCGCTATCAATAACCCGTGCCTGCCTTCTCCCCATATCCCTTGACTCCACTAGCCCCTAGAGCTCTATCCAACTCTCTTAAATCCATCCAGTGATTTGGCCTCCACTGCCCTCTGTGGCAGGGAATTCCACAAATTCATAACTCTCTGGATAAAAAAGTTTTTTCTCACCTCAGTTTTAAATGACCTCCGCATTATTCTAAGACTGTGGCCCCTGGTTCTGGACTCGCCCAACATTGGGAACATTTTTCCTGCATCTAGCTTGTCCAGTACTTTTATAATTTTATATGTTTCTATAAGATCCCCCCCCTCACCCTTCTAAACACCAGTGAATACAAGCCTAGTCTTTTCAAGTAGCTTTCCCTGTAGCTGAAGCATTTTAATCGAGGCATTCTGATAAACCTCCTTTGCACCCATTTCAAAGTCTCCGAATCGATCCTATAATGGGGTGACCAGAATTGCATGCAGTAGTCCAAATGCGGCCTAACCAAAGTCCTATAGAACTGCTCGTGGCTTTATGTCTCTTATATTTAATGGCAAGCATACCGTATACCTTCTTTACCACCCTATCTCCTTATAGGGTTACCTATAGTGAGCTTTGAACTTAGATTACCAGATGAATTTCCCCATAATAGTGGTAATTCACAGGAACTTTGGTTGTAAATCTTTACATGAAAACAAATAATTATTTTTATAATTGAACAGATATGCTTTCACTTCTAGTTTATGATTGGGTTTAAGACCATGAAGAAAGCCTAGAGTACTGCCTGAATATATCTCTGACCATGCTTTGGGGTTGCCTGGTGTAATATTTCCTGAGCGAGGTCTCTATCCAAAATATCAACAATTTCCTCCCCCCTCCAAAGATGCTGCTGCTCCAGGTTCCAACATCTGCAGTCTTTGTATCTCTAACGTTTCCTTATGTGGCCTGTGTTTTTCTGTGCAATAAAAGCAGCGGATGTTTTAAAGATATTATAAAAAGTTGAAGCAGCGTTTCAAATCATTAAAGTGATTATTTATCTGGTAAATGGTTTTTTTTAGATAGGAAAGGATTTGTAACCATTCATGTAGAGGGGAAAATTCACATGTAGAAAACAACATGACAGGACCATCAATATAAGGTGGTCATTTGCAAATTCATTGAAGAATTCAGGAGAAATTACTTTGACCAGTTCGCACTGGGAATATGGAAGATGCTCCCACAGGGAATGGTTGAGATGTATTGTGTAAATGTGTTTATTGGATAAATCCATCAGGGAGAACGTTTATGAAGGACTTGTTGATACAGTGAGTTAGCGGGTGGAAGATGATTGAGTGATGCATGAAAATCAGCTTAGATTAAATGATCTTTGATGCTGTGTCCACCATGTAATGTAATTCTGGTTGAGTGGTGCCAATAACAACAATCTTATTCTCAATGTTAGTCAGACTGAAGTGCTGATTGTTTACCAGTGTAAGGGAAAGCTGAGGGACGATGTACCTGCCTTCATTGGCAGGACGCCAGTAGAGAGAGTCAACAGCTTCACGTTCCTGGGCGTGCACATCTCTGAAGATCTGCCCTGCACCGAGCCCTGCGTTGATGCAATCACAAAGAAAGCTCATCAACGCCTCTACTTCCTCAGAGGTTTGAGGAGATTTGGCATGTGAACCTCTACACGTGTAGGGTACAGCGACTGGTTGCATCATGGCCTGAAGGTGATGGTTGTCAGGCTTCTATACCTTTTTCCCTTAGTTTCAGCAGGTTGAGAGTATGATGAGTTTGGTGTGGGTCTTTGATGCCACTAACTGCCTTCATGAAACACCGCTTCCTGTAGATGCCTCTGTAGCCAGAAAGTATCTGCTGGTAACTCGAACACCCAAGAACAAAGGTGGTTGCAGATGGTATCTACAGGAAGTACTGCTTCAAGAAGGCAGCTAATATCATCAAAGACACACACCAACCTTGTTATGCTCGCTTCTCACTGATACCATGGTAACAGAATCACCTGCACATTTCTGCTTTCTCCCTGTTATTCTAATCAATCTGAAGACATGTCCTGATCTGAAAAGGAGTTTGTCCATTCCCTCCACAGAGCCTGACCAGCTGAGTAAACGGGTCATTTTCAGAATGGCAGGCAGTGACTAGTGGGGTACCGCACGGCTCAGTGCTGGGACCCCAGCTATTTACAATATATATTAATGATCTGGATGAGGGAATTGAATGCAACATCTCCAAGTTTGCGGATGACACAAACCTGGGGGGCAGTGTTAGCTGTGAGGAGGATGCTAAGAGGCTGCAAGGTGACTTGGATAGGCTGGGTGAGTGGGCAAATGCATGGCAGATGCAGTATAATGTGGATAAATGTGAGGTTATCCACTTTGATGGCAAAAACAGGAAAGACTATTATCTGAATGGTGGCCGATTAGGAAAAGAGATGCAACGAGACCTGGGTGTCATGGTACACTAGTCATTGAAAGTAGGCATGCAGGTGCAGCAGGCAGTGAAGAAAGCGAATGGTATGTTGGCATTCATAGTAAAAGGATTTGAGTGCAAGAGCAGGGAGGTTCTACTGCAGTTGTACAGGGTCTTGGTGAGGCCACACCTGGAGTATTGCGTACAGTTTTGGTCTCCTAATCTGAGGAAGGACATTCTTGCCATAGAGGGAGTACAGAGAAGGTTCACCAGACTGATTCCTGGGATGGCACGACTTCCATATGAAGAAAGACTGGGTAGACTCGGCTTGCACTCGCTGGAATTTAGAAGATTGAGGGGGGATCTTATAGAAACTTACAAAATTCTTAAGGGGTTGGACAGGCTAGATGCAGGAAGACTGTTCCCGATGTTGGGGAAGTCCAGAACAAGGGGTCACAGTTTAAGGTTAACGGGGAAGTCTTTTCGGACCGAGATGGGAAAATCATTTTTCACACAGCGAGTGGTGAATCTGTGGAATTCTCTGCCACAGAAAGTAGTTGAGGCCAGTTCATTGGCTATATTTAAGAGGGAGTTAGATGTGGCCCTTGTGGCTAAAGGGATCAGGGGGTATGGAGAGAAGGCAGGTAGAAGATACTGAATTGGATGATCAGCCATGATCATATTAACCATATAACCATATAACCATATAACAATTACAGCACGGAAACAGGCCCTGGCCCTTCCAGTCCGCAGGTCTCGTTTAAAATCGATCTGGCTGCCGAATGGCCCCTACTCTGTCCCTTAATTCTCATGTCATCCCTAACTTTTCCTATGTTCCACGTCTATGGGTTCCCCCCTAACTTGTTGCAACTTTGTAAATATTGTTTTGTTCAAGCTTCCAGCATCTGCAGTTTCTTGTGTGTCAAGAATAGCATCTTCCTGCCAGGGTGTTGAAACACTGCACAAGCCTAACCACAACTCTACCTCTGCACTGAACTGTTTATACTATTGTGGTTCATTGTTCCGGTCCTGGTAAATATGATAATTAAAGACTCTTGACTCTTATTAATTGCTTAAAATGTTAAGTACCTGCTAATAAAACGTATATATTCAGACCCTTGGTCACTTTTGTTATTTTTCTTTGGTTAAGCAACATTAAAGGTTGGCATTTGTGACATGGCATGAACATGTGAATATCTTTTTAATGCAGCATCAGAATGTAGCAAAGTATATATATTTTCAAATGCCAAGATAAGTGAACTAGATTGTTGCATATTGTTAGAAACCATCCAGGCTCATTACTGTGCAAAACCAGTTTTATTAATTTTAGTGTTTTAATTTATATGAGTATTTTCAAAGGTATTTCCACCCAAAGTTAATTGCATTCTTGAGGATCAAAATAATTACCTTTAATGTATGAATGAGTATACGTTTAAATTATTTTTGTTACTCTAGCAGCTGATTAGTGCACAAATTATTTGCAATATTCTGGAAGAGGATTTTAGAAACATCGAAAAATAGTTGCAGCAGTAGGCCATTCAGCCCTTCGAGTCAGCACCACCATTCAATATGATCATGAGTGATCATCTAAAATCAGTACCCCGTTCCTGCTTTTTCCCCCCATATCCCTTGATTCCTTTAGCCCTAAGTGCTAAATCTAACTTCCTCCTGAAAACATCCAGTGAATTGGCCTCCACTGCCTTCCGTGGCAGATAGTTCCACAGATTCACAACTCTCTGGGTGAAAAAGAGTTTTCCTCAACTCAGTCCTAAATGGCCTACCCATTATCCTTAAACTGTGACCCCTGGTTCTGTACTTTTCCTGCATCTAGCCTATCTAATCCTTAAGAATTTTATATGTTTCTATAAAATCCCCTCTCATCCTAAATTCCAGTGAATACAAACCCAGTCGACCCATTCTTTCATCATATGTCAGTCCCGCCATCCCGAGAAATAACATGGTGAATGTACTCTGCACTCCCTCAATAGCAATAATGTCCCTCCTCAAATTAGGAGACTAAAATTAGGAGACTCCAGGTGTGGTCTCACCAGGGCCCTGTACAACTGCAGTAGGACCTCCTTGCTGCTAAACTCAAATACTCTCGCAATGAAGCCAATATGCCATTGGCTTTCTTCACTGCCTGTTGTACCTCCATGCTTAATTTCAGTGACTGATGTACAAGCACACCCAGGCCTCGTTACACTTTTCCCTTTTCCTCATCTGACATCCTTCCGATAATAATCTGCCTTCCTGTTCTTGCCACCAAAGTGGATAACCTCACATTTACACTAAGAAGGAGTTTAATGCAGGAATTTCCAGATTTGGACAGCAAACAAGTGAAATGGAGAATAAGAGTTAGTAAAAGTAGTCTAATAGGCTATTTCAGCCCTGAAATTCACCCCTTGTTTTGTGGACACTTTTAACACAGTAATTGAAAAGTAATCAAGATTGATTTAATTTTTTTAGCTCATTCACCAGCTTTAAGGTCGAATTTAGTATTTTTTGTATTGGTGGTTGGGATGGTTAGTTGAAAGCTTGCTGGCACTGGAGAAGTTCTGCCTAGTTAATTCTATTGCTGCTGCCATTGTTCTGCCTCTGCCTGGGACTAGATCGATTTTAGCTGTCGTGATCATCTATGGAGTTTCACTTCATCAATCAATATCCTCCCAATCTTTTCTCTTCCCAACTCTGCCAATGTTATCAACACTTGCGCTGTTACCTCTTTATAAGTAGTAATGGGAAATAAAGATATGGCAGATGAATTGAATACATTTTTTGCACCAGTCTTCACAGTGGAAGGCACCGGCAACGTTCTCGAAATACAAAATAGTCCGGAGGCATTAGTTAGTGAAGTTACTGTTACTAAGGAGAGGATACTTGGGAAGCTGAAAGGTCTGAAGGAGGATGTCACCTGGACCAGATGGACTACAGCACAGAGTGCTGAAAGACGTAGCTTTAGAGATTGTGGAGGCATTAGCGGTGATCTTTCAAGAATCACTAGAATCAGGAGTGGCCCCTGAGACTGAAAAATTCCAAATGTTACCCCGCTGTTGAAGAAGGGAGCGAAGCAAAAGAGAGGAAACTACAGGCCGGTTAACCTGTCTTCAGTTGTTGGTAAGATTTTTTAAGAGTCCATTACTAAGGATGAGGTTAGCAGTAATTAGAGGCACATGAAAAAATAAGTCAGCATGGTATTGTGATCTTGCCTGACAGATCTGTTGGAATTCTTTGAGGAAGTAAATAGCAGGACGGAAGCTTGGCTGAATGGCAGAAAGCAAAGAGTGGGGGTAAAAAATGGGGCTTTTTCTGGTTCACTGCCAGTGACTAGTAGTTGGTGTTGGGGCTGCCACTCTTCATGTTGTATATCAATGGTTTGGATGAGGGAATTGATGGCTTTGTGGCCATGTTTGCAGATGTTACAATGATAGGCGAAGGGGGAAATAGTGTAGAGGAGGCAGGGATTCTGCAGAATGACTTGGACAGGTGGGAGAGTGGGCAAAGTAGCAGATGGAATACAGCGTAGCAAAGTGTGCGGTTATGCACTTTGGTTGTAGGAATAAAGGCATAAGACTGCCTTCTAAATGGGGAGAATGTTCAGAAATTTGCAGTGCAAAGGTTCTTGGGAGTGTTGGTGCAGGATTCCCAAACGGTTAATTTACAATTTGAATCAGTCATAAGGAAGGCAAATGCAATGCCAGCATTTATTTTAAGAGGACTAGAATTAAAAGCAGGGATGTGATGCCTGCATTTGGAGTATTGTGTGCAGATTTGGGCCCTGTATCTGAGGAAGGATTTGCTGGCATTAGAGAAGGTCCACCCTAATGCATGATCCCAGGAATAATTGGGAAACATTGAGCATTTGATGGCACTCGGCCTGTACTCATAGAACATAGGTGCAGGAGGAGGCCATTCTGCCCTTCGAGCCAGCACCGCCATTCATTGTGATCATGGTTGATCGTCCGCTATCAATAACCCGTGCCTGCCTTCTCCCCAAAATCCCTCGACTCCACTAGCCCCTCGTTCTTAAATCCATCCAGTGATTTGGCCTCCACTGCCCTCTGTGGCAGGGAATTCCATAAATTCACAACTCTCTGGGTAAAAAAGTATTTTCTCAGCTCAGTCTCAAATGACCTCCCCTTTATTCTAAGACTGTGGCCCCTGGTTCTGGACTCGCCCAACATTGGGAACATTTTTCATGCATCTAGCTTGTCCAGTCCTTTTATAATGTTATATGTTTCTATAAGATATCCCCTCATCCTTCTAAACTCCAGTGAATACAAGCCTAGTCTTTTCCTCATATGACAGTCCCACCATCCCAGGTATCAATCTCGTGAAGCTACGCTGCACTGCTTCAATCACAAGGATGTCCTTCCTCAAATTAGGAGACCAAAACTGTACACAATACTCCAGATGTTGTCTCACCAGAGCCCTATACAATTGCAGAAGAACCTCTTTGCTCCTGTACTGAAATCCTCTTGTTATGAAGGCCAACATTCCATTAGCTTTCTTCACTGCCTGCTGTACCTGCACGCCAACATTCAGTGACTGGTGTACAAGGACACCCAGGTCTCGCTGTACCTCCCCCTTACCTAACCTAACCCCATTGAGATAATAATCTGCCCCCTTGTTTTTGCCGCTGAAGTGGATAACGCCACATTTATCTATATTATACTGCATCCTCCACGCATACTCGATGGAGTTTAGAAGGATGATGGGGAATCTGGTTGAAACATACAAAATATTGAAAGACCTCGATAGAGTGGATGTGCAGAGGATGTTTCCACCTGTGGGTAAGTCTAGAACCAGAGGCCATAGAGTCAGAATAAAAGGACATACCTTTAGAAAGGAGATGAGGACTTACTTCAGCCAGAGGGTGGGGAATCTGTGGAATGTATTGCCATAGATGGCTGTGGAGGCCACGTCACTTGGTATTTTTAAAACAGCGATTGACTGCTTCTTGATTATTAAGGGTGTCAAAGGTTATGGCGAGAAGGCAGGAGAATTGGGTTGAGAAGGAAAGATTGATCTGCCATGATTGAATGGCAGAGTAGGCGGAATAGCCTCTTTCTGCTCCTATAACTTATGAACTTATGTGGTTAGGTGTTGAATTTGAGAATTGCCTTCCTAGCATGTAAGTGCAAGGTTTGGTTCATTCATGCACAAAACAGTTTAATGGGGAACTATAAATGAGGTGGACCAAGGAAAGTCTTTATGGTGGATTTTGTGGTTCCCAAGAATGTAGTTGAAAATTGTGAGGGAGGGTGTTTTTGCGAGGTAGGCAATAAAACCATCAGCATTGATCTATTTTCCAAAGAATTGTATGAATACTAACATTCAATTAAAGTCAAAATTCAAAGAAACTGCCTATATGAAACACAATGCTTTGAACTTGGATTCAAAAATAGAATGTAAATCTAATCATAGAAAATAGGTGCAGGAGTAGGCCATTCGGCCCTTCGAGCCTGCACCGCCATTCAATATGATCATGGCTGATCATCCATGATCAGCCATGGCTGATCATCTGAAACAATCTTCCTGCATCTAGCCTGTCCAACCCCTTAAGCATTTTGTAAGCCTCTATAAGATCCCCCCTCAATCTCCTAAATTCTAGCGAGTACAAGCCAAGTCTATCCAGTCTTTCTTCATATGGAAGTCCTGACATCCCAGGAATCAGTCTGGTGAACCTTCTCTGTACTCCCTCTATGGCAAGAATGTCTTTCCTCAGATTAGGAGACCAAAACTGTACGCAATACTCCAGGTGTGCCCTCACCAAGACCCTGTACAACTGCAGTAGAACCTCCCTGCTCTTGTACTCAAATCCTTTTGCTATCATCATTTTCCTCAATGGACATACCTTTGAGGTACATCCAGAGAGTAGAAGTCGTCGACGGAATTAGAAAATAGTAAATCATTTTTTGTCTGTTGTCAGGGGAAAAGGCTCAAGAAAAACCCGCAAAGCCATTGGGGAGATAAAACTAAATTGGTTCAAATGAGTGCCAAATGGGCAGCACAGAGATAGTGGGCAGATGGGCCTGTTTCCATACCGTATAACTGTGGAACATTCTATTCATTCAAAAAGGTTTTTTTATTCTGAAATTGTACATTAAAGGCTCTAGAGTAATTAATTTGTGTTTGATCAATGGCGTTAAGCATGTCTGAGATGAGACTGAGATTCAGTACAATTGCACTTTGAGAGGTGAATACAAACTGCTAGCCAATATTATTTCAACTGTTTAGTGGGTTCAACCAAAAAGGAATTTCTCCTCTCTCTACTCCCTTCCTTCCCTGCAACTTTCCTTGAAGGAGGAAAGTAGGTTTTTTACACTGCATCTGACCCCTGCTGCAGTTGTCCATAGATGTACGGAGGAAGTCATGTCTTACAAACTTGATTGAGAATTTGGGGAGGTGACAAAGATGATGGTAGGGCAGTGATAATATATGTGGATTTTTGTAAAGCTTTCAACGGGTTCCCTCATGCTAAGCAGATGCAGAAGAGTTAAGTATATGGGTTCCATGGAGTCAATAGATTGGATATTGGTCCATAGTCAATATTGGTTTAGCCACAGAAGACAGGCAATATTGGTGATGGGTTGTTTGTCTGACTGGAGGTCTATAATCAGTGGTGTTCTGCATGTGCTGGGTTCTCTGGTTTGTGATATGTTTAAATGATTTAGGCAAAAATATGGTGGTTTGATACAAAGATTTGTAGTTGACATACAAATTGGTGGAGTTTTGGATAGTGAGGAGGGGTCAAAGGGTTCAGCGGGCCTTTGACCAATTATGGGCAAATATGGGCAAAGAAATGGCAAATAGAGTTTAATCCAGGCAAGTATGAGGTGTTGCAATTTGGGAAGCCAAATGTAAGAGGAAAGTGTACAGTAAATGACAGGATCCCATGGAGGGATCTTGGGGTGCTAGTCCACGGCGCTCTAAAAGTGGCAACACAAGTAGATAAGGCGTAAAGAAGACGTGCAACATACTCGGCTTGTACGCGCTAGAATTTAGAAGATTGAGGGGGGATCTTATAGAAACTTACAACATTCTCAAGGGGTTGGACAGGCTAGATGCAGGAAGATTGTTCCCGATGTTGGGGAGGTCCAGAACAAGGGGTCACAGTTTAAGGATAAGGGGGAATTCCTTTAGGACCGAGATGAGGAAAACATTTTTCACCCAGAGAGTGGTGAGTCTCTGGAATTCTCTGCCACAGAAGGTAGTTGAGGCCAGTTCATTGGCTATTTTTAAGAGGGAGTTAGATGTGGCCCTTGTGGCTAAAGGGATCAGGGGGTATGGAGAGAAAGCAGGTACAGGATACCGAGTTGAATGATCAGCCATGATCATATTGAATGGCGGTGCAGGCTCAATGGGCCGAATGGCCGACTCCCGCACCTATTTTCTATGTTTCTATGTAACATATTTACCTGAATTGCTTGGGGCATTTTGTATAAAATCAGGAATTATGTTGCAGCTGCAGAAAGGTTTGGTTAGGCCACATTTTGGGTACTGTGTGCATTTCTGCTCACCACACTATAGGAAGGATGTGGAACTTGGGGTGCAGAAGCAGTTTGCCAGGGTGTTGCCTAGATTGGAATGTGCTGGCTATAAGTGTAGGTTAAACAAACTTGGTGTATTTTCTTTGGTTGAGAGATGACCTGATAGAAGTATATAAAATTACTAGACTAAGTGGGACCCATTGGGTCCCAGCATCACAGGGGAGGGCTGGTCCCCCAACGCAATATTCCACCTCTCCACCAATTCCAATATTGGTGGCCGGTGGGGGGGGGGGGGGGGGGGGTGGCTTTCTGGAGCACTAGTATGGGTGTTGTGGGCTGAAGGGACTGGTTTCCAGAGGGCTAGTATGGACATAGTGGGCCAAATGAATTATTGGGCTGGCGGATCAGTCACTCAAGCCTGTTGTGCTGGCAGCTCACTCACTTAGGCCTGGTGGGCTGGCAGTTGACTCACGGCTATTCCTTGAAATTCCATTTCAAGCAGGGTGCAAGGCTACCAAATTCAAGTGCAGTTTCTTACCACTTAAAGCAGGGTGCAAGGCCACCAAATTCAAGTGCAGTTTCACACCATTTCAAGCAGGGTGCAAGGCCACTAAAGACAGCACATCATGACCTCTCCCTCCTCCATCTTGCAGAGACTGAGCCAAGCCCACACTTCTGGGTTTTATAGTCCCTCCCACCAGAAGGGGCTCGGCCTTCATGGGGTGATTGACAGGAGAGAGAATCTCAACATTTTTGAAATACTAATAACTTTTATTTTTCATCGATGGGAAAAATCCTCGGCACCTGATGAGCGGAGGGGGACTGAGTAAAATGGCAAAAAATCACAGCCGTACGTGGTAGCGCTTTTTCTAAAATCAATATAAAGCGCAAACAGGAAGTGGTCAGGATTAGACTTTTAATTATATAGAAGGAAAGGCAACTTTAATTAGGCAAGGCAACTTTAATTAGGCAAGGCAACTTTAATTAGGCAAGACAGCTTTAGCATTTCCAAGCCAAAGGCAACACAGCTTTAGCATTTCCAAACCAAAGGGAACACAGCTTTAGCATTTCCAAACTATATATTCAAACCACATTAAGGGCACTGACAGGTCAATAACACCAATCACAGTTTAGTCAACATGTGTTCAGTGTTATTCACAGCTCAGACTGAGAGACGTGACCTGCTCATTCCCTCATCTTGCAGAGACTGACTGAGGCACTCAACACTTCCGGGTTTTATAGTCCCTCCGGAAGGGGCGTGGCTTCAGGAGAGAGAGAATCTCAACATTTTGTTTAAAATTTTAATATATTTTTATATATGCTTGTAAGAAGTCGATAAAAGGAGACCAAATCTTTAAGAATTGGTCTACTTTGCCTAGTAGGAGGAACCTAATTTCTTCAAGATGTAGCGTTTCCGACATATTTGAAATCAATATTTTAAACGTTGGTGTGGATGCGTTTTTGCAAAATGTAAGTATACGTTTTTTTGCTGTTATTAAACCATAATTAAAGAGAGATTCTTGGAACGTTGTTAGCTTACGTCCCTCTTCAATTGATCCGAAGATAATCGGTTCTCTATTGGGGTTCCATTTTGTGTTAAATAGTTCTGTAAAACAAAGATTTCATTCCAAAATTTATGAAGTTTTGTACAGGAGACAAAGAAATGTGCTATAGTGGCATTTTGAGTTAGACATTTGTCACAAATGGGGGAAACGTTTGGAAATATTTTATTCAGTCTAGTTTTCGAGTAATATAATTTATGTAAAATTTTAAATTGAATTAAGTTATGCCTTACATTAATCGAACATTTATATACAATATAATAGGTTTTTTTCCCATCTGACTTTCGGAATTTTTATCAATAATTCTTGTTCCCAGTCCCTTCTAATTGCCTCTGTCGTTGGTGTTTCTATATTTAAAATTATATTATATAAATATGATATTAAATTGCTTGATTCTGCCTTTCTGTTCATTCCTTCATCTAATAAATCTGAGGTTAGAGTTTGATATCCTTGTATGTGTTTTTTCAAATAATCTCGAATTTGAAGGTATTTAAAATATTGATTACTTTTCAGATTATATTTTAGTTGTAGTTGTTGGAATGATAGAAGTGTTCCCATTTCATACATATCTCCAATCATTTTAATTCCTATTCTTTCTCAATTGATAAACGTTTTATCAATAATAGATGGTTTGAATGAGGGATTGCTAACTATTGGGGAAGAAACGCTAATAACTCTAATAATAATGCTAATAACTAATAATAACTCTTTTATTTTTCATGGATGGGAAAAGTCCTCTTGTCCTGCGCAGCGGAGGGGGACTCTGGGTAAAACGCCTGTCTCACGGGCGAGTCGACCCATGAGGTACCCCAAGTTTAAAACAAATTTAACTCGTGGTAATCACGTACAATTAACATAGCGGGAACATCGGAACTCGTGGACGCAACTTAGTGACTCGTGGCGCTAACGGCAGGTACCCGTGAAACTTGATAACTCTTGAAAAAATTCAAACATGTTTAAAGTTTTCCACGAGTAAAATGTACTGTTGAAGTTAAAAATTGAAACATTTAAACTCGTTGTAAGAACTTGGTGGCCCGTGAGTTGAACTTAGAGACTCTTGAGTCTACGTGGCACTCTGAACTCGGCAGCTAGACTGAGAAAAAAAAGTTTAATTCAGATTAAATCTCTATTCTGTAACTTGCAGTTGATGCAGACAGCAGTGTGGGGAGGAATTTGCAGTGAGCGTGTTGTGCTGGAATTAGTAGGTCCAGGCCCTTGTCTCACCTTTCCCACCAACCCATGATCATAATAAGCCCTCGCGATTTGGAACTTCCTGAGGTCCTTGCTCAAGACGGAGGGGATTGTCAGTAGAAACTGGGACAAAGGCAGCAGAAAGCAAGACCTGGTCACGGTTGTGACTGAAAGCCTACAGAAGCCCATCTGGAATCACACAGAAATAGCCCTGGGACGATGCCTGAGCACAGCTGGAATTGTACTGGAGCACAGCTGGAAACTCTCTGGACGTCTTAGACCATACTCAGACACATCAGGAATCATGTGCAGGAAGGAACTGCAGACGCTGGTTCAAACCGAAGAGAAAAAAGCTGGAGTAACTCAGCGGGTCCGACAGCATCCCTGTCTGACCCGCTCAAAAGAAACAGGCGATGTTTCGGGTCGAGACCCTTCTTCAGACTGTGAATCAGGGGAAAGGGAGACGAGTGATCATTTTCCCCTGACCCTCAGACATCAGGAATCACATTGGATTAGACCTGGACCATCTCCGCTGCATGGTGCTACAGCAGTTAATGCTGCTGCCTCGTGGTCTCAGGTTCGATCCTGAGCTCAGCTGCTGTCCGTGTGGAGTTAGTGACCAAGAGGCTTTGCATCAACTGCAGTTAGAAGCATCTGCTTTTTGAATTCCCACAAATAGCACAAGGTTTAAGTCAACATTTTAAAACCATTTTAAACAACATAGGTTACAATACAGTAAAGGATTATGTTTAACCCAAACACTGGGCGCTAGTGTTGTACCATTACGAAAACAAATTGTTAAAACGTGCTGCGCCTCTGGTCAGTACAAATATCTCAGAAGTAAAGCAGCATTTATTTGAAAATGAGACAGATTATTCCTGAAATATTTGAGGTTTATTTATTTGTGGACTATTTCTGCTCAGGAAGATACGCCAGTAAAATGGCTCTGGCTAAAATCAACACTTCACATATTAATAATAAGAGTCAAAGGCAAGTTACAGCAGATACTGAAAATCAGAAAAAGATAGAGAAAAGAGTAGAAAATGCTTCACAACTGAGGCTGCACAGAGAGTGAGACGCACACACAGACACGGGTCAACGTTAATTAAATCTGAAAAGAACTGCAGCTGCTGGAAATCTGAAGTGAAAACAGAAAGGGCTGGAATCACTGAACAGGTCAGTGGAGAGGGAGTACTCTTTCCTTTCTGCCTTCATTGCACAAACGTCCTTGCATGACATAAAGGGCTGCTGCATACAGCACTCAAATGAAAAACATCACCATCCTGGCCTCCAATTGCCTGCTTGCAGCCATGTTTCCAAATGAGCCGATTTAAACAAGGGAGGCTTTTTATAGTGCAAAAAAAACAGCACGACACAAGAGTAACTCGGGAGAGGAACTTGGTAACGCGGGAGACGAACTTGGAACATCGGAGAAATTACAAGTAAACGGCAAACTTAGTCATACCCGTGGGAATTCGGTTAAACATGATCATACACTTGGAATCTCGTACACAACCATGAGTCTTTCACTCAGGGTACCTCGTGGGTCAAATCACACCGTGAGACAGGTTTACGAGATGGCCAAAAATCACAGCCGTAAGTGGCAGCGTTTTTTTCTAAAATCAATATACAGAATAGTCAAGATCAGACTTTTAGTAATGTAGATGGGAGGCATTGATGGGGTTGTCTTTTTCTGAGGGTGTAAATGTCAAATATGAGAGGACATAGTTTTAAGGTGAGAGGGGGTAAGTTTAAAGGAGATTCATGAGGCAATTTTTTTTTACATAGAGAATGGTAGGTGCCTGGAAGACGCAGCCAGGAGAAGTAATGGACACAGATGTGATAGTACTATACTTTCCAAAATAAGAGAACCATAGACACAAGCAACTGCAGATGCTGGAATCTTGAGGAAAACACAGAGTGCTGGAGGAACTCAGTGTGTCATACGGCCCACTGCTCTGTCTTCTTCTTGCGTATGGCGTGCGCAGCCTAAAGTTGTAAGACAACATGTTCTGTTTGATCTTCTGTTTGTGCACGCCAGGTTGATTGCATTCGTCGAAACAGGGTGGACCACATGAAGGTTGCAATCTCCCACCCCACTGGTCTGTCAAGGGAATATAAGATTACTTTTCGGGTTACAGGGAACGGAAACAGGCCCTTCGGCCCTACTTGCCCATGCCAATTTGACCCACATCCCTCTAACCCTTTCCTGTTGATGTACCTGGCCAAATGTCTTTTTGAATCTTTCTGCCTGATCTGCCTCCTCCTGCAGCTCAATTTTGCTTTCAGCTTTGCAATCAGCTTTCTGCCTGATCTGCCTCCTCCTGCAGAACCAATGCACTCTGGTTCATGCAGTTCGCTTACCAAACAAAGATGGGGCGGGTCGAGGACACCATCATCCATCTGCTCCACCGTTCCTATGCTCACCTGGAGAAGCCGAGAAGCATTGTGAGAGACATGTTTTTTGACTTCTCCAGTGCTTTTAACATGATCCCGCCTGTACTGCTAAGGAGCAAACTGACGAAGATGTGGGCAGATGCTTTATTGGTGTCCTGCATCACCATCTACCTGTAGGGAAGAACACAATATGTCAGGCTGCAGAACTGTGTCTCGGACATGGTGGCGAGCAACACAGGGGCCCAACAGAGGATGGTCCTCTCTCCCTGCCTGTTTACCATCTACACCTCAATCTTTGGATATATCTGCGTCTCCTGCCACCTGCAGAAGTTTCCAGATGACTCTGCAATTGAGGGCTGCATCAGTGAGGGGAGGGAAGCTGAATACAAAGGCCTAGTCAACAACTTTGTTGAGTGGTGTGGGCGGAATCACCTGCAGCTCAACACCGACAAGACTAAGCAGTTGGTGGTGGACTTTAGGAGGAGAGGAACATGTCCGTCTCCATCAATCGTGTGGATGTGCAGTTTACCAGGGAGTTCAAATACCTCGGAGTGTACCTGGACAGTGAACAGGACTGGTCCAGGAACGCTGAGGTCCTGTACAAGAAGGGATAGAGCCAATTGTACTTTTTGAGAAGGCTTCGCTCCTTCAATGTCTGCATTAAGATGCTGCAGATGTTCTACCAATCGGTGGTAGCCAATGCCATCTTCTTCGCTGCCGTGTGCTGGGACAGTAGGGCGAAGGCCGCAGACGCCAATAAGATCAACAAACTCATCAGGAAGGCCGGCTCCGTCCTGGGGGTGGAGTTGGATTCATGGGGGGTGGCCTTGGAGGGAAGGATGCTCCTCAAACTGCGGAACATCCTGGACAATACAGCTCACCCCCTCCATTACACTCTGGTCATCCTGAGGAGTACCGTCAGCACCAGACTGGTTCCACCAAAATGCAGGACAGAACGTCACAGGAGATCCTTCTTCCTTGTGGCTATCAAACTATACATCTCCTCCCGCTTCTGTCGTGGGGTAGACTGAGACTGAGATTGACTCCACCCCCACCCCCCCACCCCCCTCCGCAACCTCCTCAATCTTTGCACATTCCCCAAGCCTTTCCACTCGTCACATTAATTTCATGTTTCATGTTTTTTGAGTTTTTTATGACTGTTGGCAGATCAATTTTCCTCCTATGATAAATAAAGTTGTATCGTATCATATCGTATGATTCCCCTACTCGGGGTAGAAGACTGTGCCTCTCACCTATTCCCCTCATGATCTTGTATACCTCTATATCACCGCTCATCCAGCAATGCTCCAAGGAATATAACCTCTCCCTGTAGCTCAAGTCCTGGCAGTGTAAATCTTCTCTGCACTCTTTCTAGCTTAACAACATGTCTCTCCTATAGCAGGATGACCAAAACATAATGCTCCAACTGTGGCCTCACCAGTGCCGTGTACAGTTGTAACATAACATCCCAACTTCTATATTCAAAACCCTGACTGATGAAGTTCTGCAGCATAGAAACAGGCCCTTCGGCCCAACTTGCCCATGCTGACAGACATGCCCCATCTACACTTTGGCCACATCCTTCTAAACTTATTCTACCCATGTACCCGTTCAAATGTTTTTAAAACGTTGTGATAGCATCTGTCTCAGCTGCCTCTTCTGGCAGCTCTTTCCATATACCTATTATCCTTTGGGTGTACACCTAGATCCCTCTGCTCTGCAACACCCCCCAGAGCCCTGCCATACACTGTGAAGGTCCTGCCCTCATAAGACTTCCCAAAATGCAACACCTCACATTTATCTGCATTAAACTCCATTACCCATTCCTGTGCCCACTTGCCAAACTGACCAGGGTCCTGTTGTAACCTGTGATAACCTTCTTCGCCATCTACAATACCACTCCCTTTAGTGTCATCTGCAAACCTAAGGATCAGGACGCTTTGTTCAGAATTAGAGAGGAGATATAGGAATGAAATAGATTGGCATCACTTTTCAGGGAGGCCATTGCATCAGTCTGAGAGAACTTCCGTGGTCATGATAGTCCAAAGTACTCTTGTGCAGTAAATTGTGGCTGTAGATTTCTCAATATGAAATGATGCAACATGCTGTGTTTTGCTCCAGGCTGAATGATACTGGATATTTCAGTAGGTGGCAGTAAAGGTTCATGGTTAACGTATGTGTATGTTAACAAAGGAATACTCTTCAAAACTCATGCTTATTTTAATACCTCTGCAGCAAAGCATAGTTGAATAAGGCTTTAGTTGGCTTGTAAACAGTACGATGTTTCAGGTAAGTGCTGTTAGTATGAGAAATTAACCTTGTAAATTCTTCCCAGCTTTTAAAGTTTGCGTGCCAATAGACACGTTCCTTTTGTGCCAATTTATTCGCAGCAAAATAAAGAAGTGGCAGGATGTGTTCATAAGCAAATAGCAGCAACTTAGAACTGTGCAGCATCATCAATGTGGCGAAGCAGCCCATGGTGTTGTGCAGAAGCATTTTCGTATGAAATTGAGTGCCTTGTCTAAAGAAAGTATTTAAGATGCCGGTTAAAGGATGAATTAGAAGTCAAGAGTTGTGAGAATGGGGAAAAGATAAGGCAGCATCCATGGGGAAAAAAATACAGTCTTGTGTCCCATCTGTGACGGGGGGGGGGGGGGGGGGGGGGGGGGGGGGGGGGGGGGGGGGGGGGGGGGTGGGGGGGGGGAAGGGTGGATGACGACACTAAAAGATACTGAGTGATACAAATGGTGGTGCTGCTGGCAGACTTGGGGTAGTGAACATTTGTTCACCACAGCTGATCTGCCTGGGGGAGATGTAAATAGAAGATGAGCAATAGTAGAGGAGGGAGACGGGAAAACTGCGACATAGGAAACATTGCATTTACTGGAAAGCCTAAAAAGAGAATGCTTTTAGAAACTCAGCAGGTCAGACTGCAATCTGAATAGTGCAACATTTCCAGGATTCTCTGTTTTGTGATGGCAGGACATATGCAGATAAAAAGGCTTATTGGATGCACAGAATTAATGGTGTTTCATCATTAATGTTTTATTACTATTAATGTTTAGTGTTTTCTGAGTCATTCGTAACTGTCACTGTCTGTCATGTTGTTACATGTGGGCGGAGCACCAACGCAAATTCCTTGTATGTGAATACTTGGCCAATAAACTTACTTACTTACTTAAATACAAGATTGTTAAATTGAATTGTTATAAAACACCCTATTGACCAAAAGACCACGTGGCCCGCCAGCTCTTCTGATTTTATACACCTCTATAGGTCACTCTAGCTTCCTGCGATCCAAAGAATGAAGTCCTAGCCTACCCAATCTCCCTACAGCTAAGCCCCTCAAGTCATGGCAACGTCCTTGTGTGTCTTCTCTGCAATCTTTCCAGCTTAATGACATCCTTACTATAAACCATAACTGACCACAATACTCCAATCACAGCCTTACTAACGTGTTGTAAAAGTGTAACATAACATCCCAACTTCAATATTCAATACCCTGAAGTTTATACTCAATACCCAGTCATACTATAAAGACCTGTAAAGGTCTTCATGTGCAGATAATATTCACGAGAACAATCCCGGGACTAACTTATTTGGAGAAATTGGAGAGGCCAGGTAGTTCTTGCAGTAAAGAAGGTTAAGAGGTGATTTGATAGCAATGTTCAGGGTTGTGAAAGGTCTGAACAAGGTAAATAAAAAATACACTTGTTTCCTTATGCAGGAGAGTTGAGCACCACAGATTTAAAATTACTGAGTAACACAGAGGAATAAACTTTCCCATGCAGTGAACAGTTATGTCACGGAAATCACTGAGAATATTCAATCTTGGGTTTTAATGCTTGAACAAAAAATAATATTGCAGCATTCCAGAGAAAGATCTAGAAATGGGTCTAAACGAGACCCATGACAAAATTCTACATGGATTCAGCGGTCAGAATGGCATCTTTCTGCTGTAATGATTCTACATTTCTAACATATGACTTGGAGAGTACACTGTCATATGCTTCCCTTGACCTTCTGGCTGTTGAAAGTTGGGAAGATGTTGTTGACAAAGTGCATTTGGAATACAGAATGATACCTGCGTCATCAAACGGAATGGAGAGCAATTTCTGTATTAGCATGAGTGAAATGGGCAGCGATTTCTGTATCAATGTGGGGTGAAGTGGACAGTGAATCCTGTAACAGTGAGAGTTGAGTAGACAGCAATTCTGTGGTGAGATCCACAATTCCTGTATTGGTGGGATTGAAATGGACAGCAATTCCTGGATTGGCGGGAACCACATAGTCAACAATCCCTATGCAAACGCCTGATGAAATATGTTGGGATTCCTAAATCAGCAATGGTGGGATGTAGGCAGTGGCTCTATTATCAGCAGGGGTGAAATGGATAGCATTTCCTCTGTAAGCAGGCAATGATTCCAGTAGCAATGCTGGGTGGAACAGACTGCAATTAATGCAGAGAGCCGTGCACAGCGATCTTTGCAATTATAAGGCATAGAATGGAAAATACTTTCTTTGCTGTGAGAGAAGCAATTACGAGGCAATTTTATTCAGAATGCTGGCAAGTACATGGACATGATAGGATGGATTTAGTAAAATAACTTGCCTGGGAAGAATTATTTGCTTTGATCAGCATGCCTCAGAACTGTTGTTGTTCAGTGAGATTGCTCTCAAACTTCAGAATGTGTGAAGTCCAGCAGGTCAGTATATCCTCCGCTCCAAGAGAGGAAAGAAGGAAGGAAAATAAATAAGCTGAGCTAATATTACAGATGGATGATTGATACAGACGGAAAAATCATGTTAAACTGCATTGAAAAGGAAGGAGAGGGGAAGATGTGTCTGGTGGTGAAGTCTCTTTGAAGATGACCAAAATTGCAGAAAATGATCTGTTGAGTGCATAGGCTGGTGGGGTGAAAGGTAAGGATCAGGGGACTTCTTGTGATTCCCTGGCCCATTCTTCCATTCCAAAAAGCCAAATCTTTGCCATTTTCCCTTGCAACCACATGTAATGCAACATCTGTCTTTTCACCACTCCCTTTCCCTCCATCTAATGACCCAAACGGTCTTTCCAGGTGAAGCGGCAATTCACTTGCACTGCTTCCAAACCAGTATAATGCCTTCCGTGTTCACACACATTGCAGAATTAGTGTAGGCTTATTATAGGCTTGTGTACCGAGATACAATGAAAAATGTGTTTGCGTGCGACCCAGTCAAATTATTCCGTACATGAGTACAACCAAGCCATCCACTAGCATAACAGACACGCAAAGAGAAAAAATTAAACATCGTGCACAATCCAGATACGGAGAAAACACAGATTGGAAAAACAGGACTGCACACTAAACTTCCTTTCAGTAGTCCAATAACAGCGGGGAAGATGCTGTCCCTAAATCTGCTTGTTTGTACTTTCAAGATTTTGTCTCTTCTACTCGAAGGGAGAGGGGAGAAGATGGAATGACTGGAGGTGTAAGTTGTCCTTGATTATGTTGGCTGCTTTCCCAACTCCACTCAGAGCTATTGCTTTATGGCCTCCTACATCATAGCCTGCTGTGAAGTATAATTGAGGAGACATGTTTGCTGTCTGTGTTATTCACAGGTCCCAAATCTCCTTTTTGGAGAAGATACAGCTCTCTGGCAGGAATTGCAATGTGAAAACTGCAAGATGCAGTGAACAGTCAATGGTGTTGTTTTTCCGTAACATCCCAAAATGTTTAATGCTGTGTCAAAATAAAGGACCTCTGAATCTCCAAAGAGCTTATACTTCCACAGGTAAATAATCTTGATTGCCCCTAATGGACAGTGGTCTATGTTCATCTTGTCAATTGACTTAAATATTTCATTGACAGGAGGTGAAAATAAACCTTCTGTTCACCAGAGAGGTAGGTAGAATTTCATTTCTCAATTAGTGAAAATCTACGATGAATTCTTGTAAATGTTGTTGAAATGACACATTTACGACCCAGTAATTACCACAAGATGAGCTAGCAATTTTGCTAAGTTTGATCAACATCTTGCCTTGCAGATGGATTCTTTTTTTTCTCACAGTTGCACAATACATTACAATATTTTATTCCATGTCATTTGAACCTCAGTGAGGCTCAAACGAAACTCCGTTTCCACAGCCATACAAACAAAGACAATTCCTACAAAACATACAAACAATTCAACTTACACAAACATCCATCACAGTGAATCTCCTCCTCACTGTGATGGAAAGCAAAGTCTTTTCTCTCCCCTGCACCATTTCTCTCCCGATGTCGAAGCCCCAGGTAAGTCCCACGGCCATTTAAAGCCGCGCCGGCCGATGTACGGCCCCGCTCCAGGCCCAAAAATCACAAAGCTGGAATGTCCCGCGGCCATTAAAGCCACGCCGGGCGAGATACAGCCCCGCTCCGGGTCGTTCCAACCCCGCAACACGGGTTGGGGATGTTGAGTTGCGGGAGCTCCGAAAAGCTGTCTCCCACCCGGACCCGCGAGCTCCCGATGTCACAGTCCACCGGGCCTGCAGCTGGAGCCTCCGAGCCCCGGAGTCGGGCCGCAGCAGCGAGCCACCACTGCTCCCCACGCTCCGAAGCCAGCCAGCCCCACGATGGTGAGTAGTCCGCAGGCTCAGCGACTGGAGCCCCAGGTTGGAGGCCGCTCCACGGTGCTAGGCCCCAACGACAACGGAGACCCGACAGGGAAAAGGTCGGGTCTCCCATGCAGGGAAGAGATTTTTTTAAGTTTCTCCCTCCCCCCCCCCCCCCCCCCCCCCACATATACACAGTTAAAAACAGTATTAAAAAACACGAACAACTACATTTAACTAAACAAAAAATTTAAAAAAGACAGACTGCCTGTAGGGGCCGCTGCAACGTGAGTTGGCCCGCCGATGCTTTGAGATGTTTTAATGCTTTGAAAGTACCTTGGTTATTATTTCCCTATCTTTAATTGTGTCATTTAAAGTCTAACCGCAGAGTATTTGACAAAATCTTTTAACTATTGTGAGGAATATGCATACTGTAATGAGCAACTTACTTCTGATGACCTATTGATTTACCGAGAATTTTACATCACAGAAACAGACAATTTTACTCCCACTGGGCCATGCTTACATTTATATTACTCATGAGCCTTGCATCTTGTGCCTCTTTTGCTTTCACGTTTTTATCAGACTTACCGTTAAATGCGTTCTCATTCACTGTAACTGCTCTCTGTGGGAGTGAGTACAATCTGATTCAAGTTGTTTTGCCTGAGTTTGCTATTAAGTTCATAATAATTGACTAGCCCTCTTGTTGGCTCCAGGTTTTGGTCACTCCGTAGGTAAAAAGTAAAAAGATCTACCGTTCTCAACATCTTTCTTGAAGAGAGCGGTGAATCTGTGGAGGGAAGTGGGGAGGTGACTCGGAGTTTGACCAAGAAGAAGATCTGAATTATTTTTAAGTTGAATCTTTCTTTAATGGACTCTCAACTGTCCAGAGGAAGGCTCTCAACCCAAAGCAATGATTGTTCATTCCCTGCCACACATTCTACTTGACATACTGAATTCCTGATGTTTCCCTATTCATCTTGTATATCTATAATTATGCTCCCATGTGTCATCTGTAATCATTTGATGTAATAATATCTCATTTGATGCAATCATATTTTAAAAATACTAAACAAATCATATCATTTAACTTTTCCTGCTTCTGATTAAACTTCCTTATTAGTCATTTTTGGTTATGTGTTTGACATTTAAGTATGTGGAGGTGGGGGATTGCAGGAGAATGGTGGTTAGCTTGGTAAACCCCTTGAATTTTTTGTGCATAACATTTTGTGTCATAGATGGAACATTGATAGAAGATAGTTATGGATATTATTTGTCATTTATAAAATTATTTTCTTTCTTTAACTGCAAAATAGTTTTTGTTCCTATTTAATTTCTATTCTTCAGCCTCACGATGACAGTTATCTAAAAATAAAGTAAAGAAACAAAGTTCAGCACAATCTTTCTAAAAGCTGTTTTAGTTTTGGGTACCTTGTACACTATGACCACATTGTACTCTCGCAGTTGGGAAGTTCCTGGCAACTGAGCCCACGTGTCCTGCAGAGCACAACGGTAACATTCTTTTCAGAGCAGTTAACGGCGAGCTGTGCACAGAGAATTTCTATAAAGGGCCAGTCCCGCATACGCGACCTTTACAGGCGACTGCCGGCACCCGTGATAGGTCGCCGAAATTTTCAATATGTTGAAAATTCAGCGGCGACCAGAAAGATGCTACGACTCTTTGGAGACCTCTCACGGCCATAGGAGACCTCTCACGACCATACACGTAGCGTCTTTCTGGTCCCCGCTGAATTTTCAACATGTTGAAAATTTCGGCGACCTATCACGAGTGCCAGCAGTCGCCTGTAAAGATCGCGTAAGTGGGACAGGCCCTTTAGGATCCCTTTTCAGCCACTTGTTGTTGCGCAGTTCATTGCAGAGGCCATGGTTCGGAATGTTGCCGTTGATTCGCGAACTGGCACTATGGAAATAAAGAAGAGAGTCCAAGCCTGTGCATGAGATAAATGCAATTGTTTAGGTTGGCACAGAAGTGGCAAATGGAAATCAATCTGAAGAAATATGTGGTGGTGCGTTTTGGAGAGAGGAACTAGCCGAACAAATCGGTAAAATGCTAAGAAATGGAAAGGAACAAGGGAAACCTGGCAAGTGCATGTCCACAGATAATTGGAAATAGCAGGAAGGGTGGGTGTAATGGCTATGAAGACATATGGGATACTTGCCTTAATTGGGAGAGGCACAGATTACAAGAGCAGTGAGGAATTGTACCAAACCTAAGCAACAACTAATCATGTGTAAAGTTTAAGTAGACAAAAATTGCTGGAGAAACTCAGCAGGTGAGGCAGCATCTATGAAGAAAAGGAGTAGGCGATGTTTTGGGTTGAGACCCTTCTTCAGATTGATGTCGGGGGAGGGGGGCAGAGACAGTAGGCTGTGGGAGAGCTGGGAAGGGGGAGGGGGAGGGGAAGGATGGGGAAAGCAAGGACTAGCTGAAATTAGAGTGTAAACTACCCGAGCAAAATATGAGGTGTTGTTCCTCCAATTTACACTGGGCCTCACTCTGGCAATTGAGGAGGCCCAGGACAATGGTCCAGATTCAGATTGGGAGGGGGGGGTTGAAGTGCTGGGCAACCGGGAGATCAGATTGGTTAGTATGGACTGAGCGCAGGGCGAAGCGGTCGGTTAACCTACGCTTGGTCTCGCTGATGTAGAGAAGGTGACACCTACGACAGCGGATGCAGTAGATGAGGTTGGAGGAGGTGCAGGTAAACCTCTGCCTCACCTGGAAAGACTACAGTTTAAATCATTACATGATCTGAAGATGAGAATTTTGCTGGAGCTGGGGAAAAGAGGTCTGAGGAGAGATTGTCGGTGAATTTCTTGGAAGCCTGTTGTTAGAGATTGGAATTTCCAAAATGGGTGGTGGAGGCAAAAATCATCACCATATGTAAAAAAATACGTGTGAAATTCAGAAGAACCCATATCCTCAAAGGTATGTGGACCCAGAACATGGGTATAGTATTAACATTAGCTTCATTTGTATCTGCCATGGACACAGTGGGGTAAAAGGCTCATTTCTATGCCATCAGTTTCTGATTTTTTAACCAGTTCATCGCTGTTCGTTTGTACATCAGCGTTCCGACCCGAAACATCACCTATCCATGTTCTCCAGAGATACTGCTTGATCAAGCACGTCGCCTTTTTTTGTAAACAAACATCCGCATTTTCTTCTTTCCAACAGTACATTGGGTTGGCAGTTTGCAGACATTACTACAGATTACAGATGCATACTATCAAACTCTCTCGTGCTTGCATGTTCTAATGTTACAAACTGTACTCTAGTGTGTGCAGTGAGCAGCCATACCAAACTGACTGACAGAACTGAAGTCAATGGTATAGACTGTCATTGGAACTTTAAAGTCGGCCGCAACTCGATGTTCCTGATGGTAATGAAAAGCATCTTTCCTCAAGAGAGGAAAGACCCAGACCTAACAATCTATTAGGAGGTAGACAAAAATGTTGGAGAAACTCAGCAGCATCTATGGAGCGAAGGAAATTTCAGGCCCGAAATGTTGCCTATTTCCTTCGCTCCATAGATGCTGCTGCACCCGCTGAGTTTCTCCGGCATTTTCCTTCAGCACCTGAGTTTCTCCAGCACCAGTTCCTCCTTAAACAATCTATTAGGACCTTTCTGAACCCTGCAACTTGCCTCATGGTTTCAGGGAATCCATTTTGCTCTTGGAACCTTAGCTTTGTTATTTTCATCAGCAATGATGAATGAAATAAGATTGGACCATCAAAAACCAAGAAACACGTTCTGGGGCTAATGGGTTCCATGGGTTTCACCAGCCTCACCAGAGAGGCCAAGGGAAATAAGGCCATTTATGCACAATTGGTATAACAAGGATGAAATTGTGCCTCTGCCTATGAAATTGGTTTTTCAGATCAAATACTGGGTTTAGCTCTCAGTGCAAATTTGAACAAGGTGTTTATGAGGGAAACACCCTTTCTGAAAAGGCTGCGCTTTGACTTACCACATTTGTACGTAATTTATACATCTTGTTGTAGCCACATGCAAAAAGCAGTGAGTACGGCATTATACTGTGCTACCCAGTTGCTACTTGTTTATATGTGTACTTTCAAGTCGTATTACAGTCAAAAGAGCACAAACTTTGCATGGCTCTGAATTGGTTCTGTATGCCAAAGGTGCTGTATTTGAAGGTAGATAAAAATGCTGGAGAAACACAGCGGGTGAGGCAGCATCTACGGAGCGAAGGAATAGGTGACATTTCAGGTCGAAACCCTTCTTCAGACTGATGTGGTGGTCGGGGGCGTGGGAAGAAGAAATGAAGAGGTGGAGACAGTGGGCTGAGGGAGAGCTGGGAAGGGGAGGGGAAGGAGGGAGAAAGCAAGGACTACCTGAAATTGGAGAAGTCAATGTTCATACCGCTGGGGTGTAAACTACCCAAGTGAAGTATGAGGTGCTGCTCCTCCAATTTACAGTGGGACTCACTCTGGCCATGGAGAAAGCCCAGGACAGAAAGGTCGGATTCGGAATGGGAGGGGTAGTTGCAGTGCTGAACCACCGTGAGATCAGGTTGGTTAATGCGAACTGAGCGGAGGTGTTGGGCGAAGCGATCGCCAAGCCTACGCTTGGTCTCAACGATGTAGAGCAGCTGACACCTTGAGCAGCGGATGCAATAGACGAGGTTGGATGAGGTTCCCTGCCACAGAGGGCTGTGGAGGCCAAATCACTGGATGTATTTAAGAGAGAGTTAGACAGAGCTCTAGGGGCTAGTGGAGTCAAGGGATATGGGGAGAAGGCAGGCACGGGTTATTGATTGGGGACGATCAGCCATGATCATATTGAATGGCGGTGCTGGCTCGAAGGGCCGAATGGCCTCCTCCTGCATCTATTTTCTATGTTGCTATGTTTCTATGAGGTACAGGAACTTTGCCGCACCTGGAAAGACTGCTTAGGTCCTTGGATGGAGTCAAGGGGGGAAGTAAAGCGACAAGTGCAGCATTTCTTGCGGTTGCAAGGGCAAGTCCAGGGGAGGGGGTTTGGGTGGGAAGGGACAAATTGACCAGGGAGTTACGGAGGGAGCGGTCTCTACTAGTTAACCAACGTCAGTCAAAAAATTGAAGTTCCATGAATGGAAAATTCTTGTTTTTTTTTCTCATTTAGTAATTAATTCTCTTTTTTCACTAACCTTTTGTAAGAGTTGCTGTGCCCGATTAATTTTCCCTTTTGTGCACTTCACATGTTTTTAACTTTTCCCACTCGATTTCAGGAATTATTTGTCATTTATGCTCAAGACGTGTAGTGTGCGTGGGGGAGGAAATTACACAGGTCTGACAATTATCTAATTTTCCCGTTGCATCAATTTAGTGATTTTTAGGATTATTGTTTTATGTTGTCTTCATTGAATAATTTGTTATTAATTCTTCCCAATTCAAGCGCAAATTTCTTATTTTCTTGTGTCCAGTTACATCAGAGTGACTTAGTAAAGTACTCTGGCATTTGTAAATCTAATGCTGTGATGTGTGTGCACATCCATTTTAGAAAATTAAAGAGTAATATATTTGAGATGTTTGAAAAATTTGGAAAATGGACTGATAAGAAACCACTTTGGGTTTGGAGTGGAAGGTACAAAGTAATTTGTTCAAATCTAAGTCCCGTTACTTAGGACTGATTTCAGGAAGCACTTCTTGACATAAAAGCTGGTGGAAATTAGAACACTCATCTGATCAACGTGTCAATGCAATGCAAATCTTTTCAGACCAGGATTGGCATCCTTATTTAAGAAAATTGTGTTAGAGTGATGGTACAAATTTAAACAAGGATGTTTGGAAGGATGTGGAGGAAACCCATTGAAACGTACTGAATCGTGAAAGGCCTGGATAGAGAGGATGTTTC
This sequence comes from Okamejei kenojei, assembly GCA_035221665.1. Lineage (NCBI taxonomy): Eukaryota > Metazoa > Chordata > Chondrichthyes > Rajiformes > Rajidae > Okamejei > Okamejei kenojei. Next base: position 112,984,268 of record CM069136.1, read on the forward strand.
CATTGGTGGGAGATTCTTAGACCAGAGGCCATAACCTCAGAATAAAAGGATGTGCCTTTAGAAAAGAGACGAGGAAGAATTTCTTTAGTCAGAGGGTGGTGAATCTGTGGAATTCATTGCCACAGATGGCTGTGGAGGTCAAGCCAATGGATGTTTTTAAGACAGAGAGTGACAGATTCTTGACTAATAATGTCAGGGATATGGGGCGAAGGCAGGAGAATGGGATTGAGAGGGAAAGGATAGATCAGCCTTGATTGAATGGCGGAGTAGAATTGATGGGCCGAATAGTTTAATTCTGCTCCTATCACATGAACTTTTGAAATAATGAAGGATATCTTGCAAGGATGGATGAAACCCAGCGTCTAATGCGATCTATTCCAGCATGCTGTGAGAAACGAGGGATGAGATTGCTGGGGCCCTGATGGCGATTCATTCATATCTGTTAGCCACAGGTGATGTGCCAGAGGACTGGAGATTTGCTAATGTTGTTGTCATCTTTAAGAAGTACACCTAGATAAGCTACATAACTGAAGGCTGGTGAGTTTTATGGCAGGGAAATTATTGGAAAACGTTCTGACGGACAATATTGAAGTACATTTGGAATGACTTAAACTGATTAGGGATGGTCAGCGTGGCTTTGTCGCAGGGAATCCTGTTTCACAAATTTGATTGTGTTTTTTGAGGTAACAAAGGAGATGATTGCAGGTAGGCTGGCAGATGTTGTCTAAATGGACCAGTAAAGCATTTGACAAGGTTCACTCTGGTAGACTAAAGTGCCTGTCCCACCAGCATGCGATTGCATGTGTCTAGCGAGACCAAACGTGGTTGTATGAGGCATACGGCCGCGCGGGCCCGTCCCACTTCGAACCGCGGAGGCGTATGGAGTTGTGCGGGGCTGGTCCCGACATCGCACGGGGCTCTGAAAATCCCGCACAGTCCGAACATTCCGTGCGCCAACAGCCTGTCGGCCCGCAGGCACATTGCGGGCGTACGTAGCGTCTTGACGGTGTACTCAGCGTCTTGACGGCGTATGCCTAGCGCGTGGCGTTGCGCGATGACGTCACCGCCCGGCGTGCCGTTGCGTGATGATGTCACCACCCGACGCCGTGCGACGTCCAAATTCAGTCAGCCCGCCTCCTGCCCAGCTGATTGGTGAGTATGACGTAAATTACGTCACGTGCGAACTTTGCGCGAACTTTGTGCGTACTTACCGCGTACTAAGCGCGTACTTACCGCGAACTTAGCGCGAACTACGCTTTTGTTTGGTCTCGCCAAACGCATGCAGTCGCATGCAAGTGGGACAGGCCCTTAATCCAGAATGTTAAGGCACATTCAATTCATGGTGAGCTACCTAATACCAATATTGGCGATAGACAGCAGAGGGTAATTGTGAAAGATGTTTTTCTGATTGGCAGCTGATGATCAGTGATGTACTGCAGGAATTGGTGCTGGGACCTGTGCTGTTTGTGATGTATATTAACAACTTAGATGTGAATGTAGGAGGTGTGTGTGTAAGGACACAACAATTGGTATTGTAGTTAGAGAGGAAGGTGTCTAAAATTACAGCAAAATATAAATCAGATGCAAAGCTTACTGGAGCATTGGCAAGGAATCTCAGGGGTGGCCTTATAGAACTATATAAGATTATGGGAGGCTTTGATGAAGTAGATGTCAAAATCTATTCTCCCATGGGAGGGGTATCATTGAGGTCCCCCCTTCATCCATCTAAACGTGCTGGAGGGCAGGCCCAGTGCCATCAAACGCTCGTCATACGTTAACCGAATCATCTGCAGCATCATTCTCTTAAACCTCCTACGGACACTCTCCAGCACCAGCACAGCCCTCCTCAGATATGTGGAATAGTTTATTTGAATTTTCGCCTGTTTATTCCACATCAGTGCCTTGTGCAGAAGGCTTAATCTCTCCATTGTTTCTGAATATTAGCTAGATGTTGATATAGAGTGATAGTAGTGATGTGTTATCATTTCTTAGAAATCTTGAATGTTGCATTTTTGAAGTTGGGTAAGTATTTAATGATGCAACATAGTGCTGCAAATCCACAATGATAGATTGCAGGATTGCAACATATATATTGCACAAGCTGATGTCAGCTTTCTGTTGCATGAAATTTGTGTACTGTTTCTACAGCAGGAGACTTCTGAATAATGGCATAAACTAAGAAACTTGCTTTCATATAGAACTTATCAAATGTTCGGAAATATCCTGCAAATATCTGCAATACTTTACATTGTTTTTCACATTGTAGTAATGTCAGATATGATATAGTGTTGGAAAAGAACAGCCAACTTACACCTAGCAAGGTCCAGCAAACAAACCTTGAAGTGAAAAGCCATTTACGAACCCAAGATGTAGCAACAGGAGCCCCAGCTGCACGATTCAATAAATATGTTGTTTTCCTGATATTGGCATAATCTCCACTTTCCTGCTTTGAGACCACAACCTTTCTAACTTGGCGCTGAGAATCTTCAATGAGTTTCCACAACCCTCTGGGGGAAGGAATTACACAAGATTTATTCCGTCTTGAGAAAGAAACTCTCCTTCATCTTCATCTTAAACAGTGGTTAAACAACCTCAACTCTGTCAAACCCCCTCAAAATTTTATATCACAGTGATATTTTTTGAAGTGATCTTTGCTAGAAATCTGAGAGAGAGATCCTCTTTAAAGTAATAAAGGCATACAACATGGAAACAGGTCCTTTGGCCCAACTCATCAATGCCGGCCAAGATGCCCTATCTAAATTAGTCCCTGCATCTGGTCCAGATCCATATCCTGCTCAACTTCTTGTATCCTCTCCTCCCTTTGCTGTCCAATTATATTTTAAATGCTGTGGAAGTACCTGCTTCGATTACTTCCTCTGGCAGTCCATTCCATATACCCACCAGTGAGTGAAAATGTTGCCACTTGGATTCTTATTAAATCTTTCCCCTCTCACCTTAAACCCATGTCCTCTGGTTCTTGATTCCCCTACCCTGCATAAAATACCCTGCATTCACCCAATCAATTCCTCTCATGATTTGATACATCTCTATATGATTAGCTCTCAGCCGCTTGTGCTCCAAGGAATAAGGTCCTAGCCTGGCCAACCTTTAGCGCTCCCTCTCCCTCTCCCTCTCCCTATATAGCACAAACCTTTGAGTACTGGCACCCCGTCAATCTTCGCTGCACTCTTCTCAGCTTAATGACATACTTCCTGAAACAGGGTAAACAAAACGGAACACAATACTCCAAATACAGCCCCACCAACGCTCTGTACCATTCCCAACATGTCGTAACATCCCACATCTATCACCAGCCCATAATACAACCTCACCACCTCCAGCCGAATCCCACCACTAGTCAATCATCCCATCCCCACTCTGCAGAGACCTTCTTTGCACCTGCAGGAGATGCAACACTTGTCCCTATACCTCTCTTGACTCGATCCAGGGACCCCTACCATCCTTTCGGGTTGAGCTCCAGTGTGGACCCGTATATATTAGTGAGACCAAGCACAGACTGTTTGACCATTTCGCTGAACACTTCAGTCTGCCTTGACCTACGCGATATCCCATTTGCCAAACATTTGTACTCCCCCTCCCTTTCCCATACTGATCTCTCTGTCCTGGCCCTCCTCCACTGTCATAGTGAGGCCGCATGCAAATTGGAGGAGCACCTCATATTTCGCTTGGGCAGTTTACAACCCAGCAATATAAATATTGATTTCTCTAATTTCAAGTAACCCTTGCATTACCTCTCTCTTCCGATCGAGCCCACCCTTGCTAGTTTCACGGTTGTATCTCATCATTATCACCTCTTCCGCAGCCAACAATGGACCATTGTGGACTCCACCTTTCTTGAGTCAACGGTGCTGGCTCTGATTTGTTGTGTACCTTTTCATACCTCTAGTTTCTGTCTCTCCTGACTCTCAGTCTGAAAAACGGTTTTGGCCCAAAACATCTATACTCAATACAATGACTGCTGAAGACCGGTGTACCAAAAGCCTTATTTACCGCTCTATTTTTCATATCCACCTGAGTGGGCAAGCTTGGCCACAGCTTTAAGTTTAAGTTATTTGTGAGGCTTTGTTAGCTGTGAGGAGGATGCTAGGAGTCTGCAAGGTGACTTGGATAGGTTGGGTGAGTGGGCAAATGCATGGCAGATGCAGTATAATGTGGATAAATGTGAGGTTATCCACTTTGGTGGCAAGAACAGGAACGTAGACTATTATCTGAATGGTGGCCGATTAGGAAAAAGGGAGATGCAACGAGACCTGGGTGTCATGGTACACCAGACATTGAAAGTAGGCATGCAGGTGCAGCAGGCAGTGAAGAAAGCGAATGGTATGTTAGCATTCATAGCAAAGGGATTTGAGTATAGGAGCAGGGAGGTTCTACTTCAGTTGTACAGGGCCTTGGTAAGACCACACCTCGAGTATTGTGTACAGTTTTGGTCTCCTAATGTGAGGAAAGACATTCTTGCCATAGAGGGAGTACAGAGAAGGTTCACCAGACTGATTCCTGGGATGGCAGGATTTTCATATGAAGAAAGACTGGATAGACTTGGCTTGTACTCGCTAGAATTTAGAAGATTGAGGGGGGATCTTATAGAAACTTACAAAATTCTTAAGGGGTTGGACAAGCTAGATGCAGGAAGATTGTTCCCGATGTTGGGGAAGTCCAGAACAAGGGGTCACAGTTTAAGGATAAGGGCGATGTCTTTTAGGACCAAGATGAGAATTTTTTTTTCACACAGAAAGTGGTGAATCTGTGGAATTCTCTGCCACAGAAAGTAGTTGAGGCCAGTTCATTGGCTATATTTAAGAGGGAGTTAGATGTGGCCCTTGTGGCTAAAGGGATCAGTGGGTATGGAGAGAAGGCAGGTACAGGATACTTAGTTGGATGATCAGCCATGATCATATTGAAGGGCCGAATGGCCTACTCCTGGGCCGAATGGCCTGCTCCTGCACCTATTTTCTATATTTCTATGTTATCTCTCTACTCTCTTGGATGGTTAAATAAATGATTAAGAATTCTCTTAAATTTAGTAAGATCTCAAGAAGAATATACTCAAAGACTGTTACCCTTCTGGAGAAGAGAACTACTAAATGCCATTAATAAAGAAGTTACTCGGATGGGGAGCTGCTTTTTGAGGGAACCTGTTGTGTGAAAGTACTTAAGTGTCGGTAAGGTGGGTTTGGACATCTGTAGATTAAGAATGGCACCATAAAAATACTGATCTTTATTTATTTTTCAGCAATGATCAATGAAGGGTATTGTGAACGTTGTATTGAAGAAGTGTTAGTGGCATTGCAGAGAGTTGAGATAGAATAGAAATAGTCACAGGTCAGTGAAGTTATTCAAGATGTTAGTTTAATATGCACAACACTGCAGTAAAAACATTTAATAGAACTTACTTTGAGCACATTAGTAATCGATTAGATCATCTCCAAATCGCACCTTCTACAGCAAACACTTCACAAATCTGACCCAAAGCCATATATGGGGTCATTAAGGAAAGTTTGGTCAAAGTAGGTTTTGAAGCAGCATCTAAAAGAGTGATAAAACAGCAAATGGGTTTTGGGACAGAATTCTAGAGCTGTGGCTACTGAAAGGAAGGTTGCCAATGGTGGAGCTTAGGGATGCATGAGGGGCCAGAATCAAAAGAGTGCAGAGATCTTGAAGGACCGCTTTGGAGGACATTGCTGAAGTGAGAAGATCCAAGATTATGCCAGGATTGGAACAGGAAATGTTGAGGATAAGACCATGCAGAAAGCTTGTGTTGCTCCTTAATTGTAGAGAAGATGGGTCAACAAGATTTTTTGCAAGCTAAGATACAGGCAGATGGTATTTGATAACTCAGTTTTACTGTGGTCTAACCTTATGACCAGGGATACATGAAAATAGACAAGCTTCGAGGTAAAGGATAATGCACATTAACATTAACCTCAACTAAAGAGCAGTGCTGAACTACTATCTATCTCTTTGGTGAACCCCAGGTGAACCAATGTCCCCCATCCTTGATCCGCCTTGGCTGGCTTTACATTGCACTAAATGTTATTCCCATATCATGGATCCATGCGCTGTAAATGGCTCGATTGTAATCATGTATTGTCTTTCCACTGACTGGATAGCATGCAACAAAAGCTTTTCACTGTACCTCAGTACACATGACAATAAACTAAACTAAACTAAATAAAGTGTTATTGCAGCTGCGATGTTAAGTTGAATGAGAAGCTATGTTTGAGCAAAGTTGAATGTGTAACCCAATCAAAGTGAAGAAATGGAAGCCAAAGAGGCTGCAGATAGAAACATAGAAAATAGTTGCAGGAGGAGGCCATTCGGCCCTTTGAGCCAGCACCGCCATTCATTGTGATCATGGCTGATCGTCCCCTATCAATAACTCGTGCCTGCCTTCTCCCCATATCCCTTGATTCCACTAGCCCCTTGAACTCTATCCAACTCTCTTAAATCCATCCAGTGATTTGGCCTCCACTGCCCTCTGTGGCAGGGAATTTCACAAATTCACAACTCTCTGGGTGAAAACTTTTTTTCTCACCTCAGTCTAAAATGACCTCCCCATTATTCTAAGACTGTGGCCCCTGGTTGTAGACTCGCCCAACATTGGGAATATTTTTCCTGCATCTAGTTTGTCCAGTTCTTTTATAATTTGATGTTTCTATAAGATCCCACCTCATCCTTCTAAACTCCAGTGAATACAAGCCTAGTCAGGACCCTTTTTCAAGACAGCAGTAAAGGGAATAGGTAAGTCCCCTCTACTCCAACAATGAAGAAAGGAACCGACCTGAAATGTCATCTGTCCATTTCCATCCACAAATGCAGCCTGACCCGCTGAGTTCAAAAAGGAGTTTGTTTTTGCACCAAGTGAATAGATTGCACACCATTGCAAACAGTAAGTTACCTTTCATAGTCCCATCTCATGGAATAGACAAATGGAAAATTATTGACATTATTTCTTTAATATTTGACATAATTAATTTTCAAGGAAAGGAAACTACAAATATAAATTAAAATCATTTATCCTTCATCATGTTGAAGACAAGGCCACTATTTACTGTTCATCGCTGATTGTAGCTGATCAGTCTTGTTGAACCCCTGCAGTCCACTTAGTGCGGTACTGTTGGAAAGCATTGTCTGGGATGTTGATGCAATGTCATTAAAGAAACTGCAAACTTATTTCCAAATATTACCAAGCGTAACGTGAAAGTGCTGCTTTTCTCACATCTGTTCTCTCGTTTATCTGAGGAGGGATGTGGGCGAACAGACGGGTTGAACGGTATTGTCAATGGAATGGTGAGGTGTTGCTGCAGTGCACCTTGCGGATGGAACTTTATGGCAACCATGGTGCATGGAAGTGAATGTGTTTAGAATGCGGATTGAAGCGGTAATCAGGTAACACACACTCTGAGAATCTATCCGGTTGTGAATGAAATTGCTGTGGTTTATATATCCACGAATTACATCAAAATGTTCTATAAATTGCCTTCAGAATCCGTCCTCGCTACGTGCAAGATACTCCTTGTGCCAGGGGAGCAGTTGTCCGCTGTACTCTTAACTCCACTTGAAATGGATACACTAACAGACCGCTTGATCATCTTGAAGACGATGTTTCTGTAGCCCTTGCAGGCAAAGAAATAGATGAAAGGGTCCAGGCAGCAATTTAAGTTCATTATAGAAACAGTTATATGGAGAGCCATTTGAAAATACTGTTGTTCCTGGCAGGTTGGTCTATACTGCAGCTTTTTGACCATGTGCTGCATAATGACCACGTGGTATGGGCTGAAACATATGAAGAACACGAAAAGGACAAGAAGGATAACATTGTTGGCCTTTTTGTTCCGTCCGGATCGTTCAGTTAAAGGATTCTGTTTCGCTGTCCTGATGAGTTTTGAACTGACTTTGGAATAGCTAAACACCATAAAGACCATAGGTAGGATGTAACCCACAATGCAAGCAACAAGGAGAATTTGTGGGAGATTTGGCAATTGTTCAAAATTTGGATATTCCATGCAGGTTGTGAGGTTGCCTTGAACTTCTTTGGACATTGTTATCAGTAACAGTGGTACGGTTTGGAAAAGTACAATGCACCAGACAGCTATGCATATCTTTTTGACATTTCGGATGTTTCTAAATTTGGAATAGCGAATTGGATATATGACAGCGATGAATCGATCCAAGCTTAGGCAGGTCATGAAGCTTACACTAGCGTATATGTTGCTGTAACAAATAAGTGCAGTTATTCTGCAAAATATTTCACCAAATGGCCAGTTAAATCCACGTGCATAGTACACTATCCGTGCAGGTAGAACAGCTGCAAAGAAAATGTCTGAGATCACCAGACTCATGGAGTAAAGTGTCGTTGAATTAACTTTCTTCTGTTTCCTTTTAATGGCCAATATAGCCAGGATATTCCCAAAGATACCAACGATACATATGATACAGTAGACAAAAGGTAAAAAGATTCTGGCTATATTGCGGTGGAAATATAGATCACATTCTTCATTGGTATTATTTGTAGAAGTGTTCTGATGAATTGTTGAATCATTCATGGTCAAAATCTCTCCCACTGGTTCCTTTGAAACTGGAAGTCAGCTCTGTTAAAGAAACATCAGAGTTTTAGTTCAGGATTTAGCAGGCATTTACCATTTGTGCTGTGGGGGCAACAGTTTAATAAACGTGGCATATTATTGTCAAATTTGGCATGTCTCCAACGGTTTACCAATTTCTATAGATGCACCGTAGAAAGTATCCTATTGCGATGCATCTGCAGTTCCGTATCACAAAATGTGTGGTAAGGAACTGCAGATGCTGGTTTATACCGAAGATAGACACAAAGTGCTGGAGTAACTCAGCGGGTCAGGCAGCATCTCTGGAGAAAAGGAATAGGTGATGTTTTTCGGGTTGGAACCCTTCTTCAGGCTCTGAGTCTGAGGAAGCGTTCCGACCCGAAAGGTCACCTATTACTTTTCCCCAGAGATGCTGCTTGACCTGCTGAGTTACTCCAGCATTTTCGTGTCTTTCTTTGGGATGCATCACAGTTTGGTTTGGCAACTGCACTGCCCAGGCCATAAGAAATTGCAGAGAGTTGTGGACCTTTCTCATTGAGCAGAAGATACGAAAGCTTAAAAGCACATAGCACCAGATTCAATAACATCATTCTTCACCATTATTATCGAACTACCTGAGCTAAATGTTCCCAATCTTCCAAGCTATGGAATTGCAGCCATTGACTTTTTTAAACTCTGCATTTTCGCTGTAGCTATAAACTACAATGATGTAGCACTATAGAAACATAGAAACATAGAAAATAGGTGCAGGAGGAGGCCATTCGGCCCTTCGAGCCAGCACCGCCATTCATTGTGATCATGGCTGATCGTCCCCTATCAATAACCCGTGCCTGCCTTCTCCCCATATCTCTAGCCCCTAGACCTCTATCTAATTCTCTCTTAAATCCATCCAGTGACTTGGCCTCCACTGCCCTCTGTGGCAGGGAATTCCACAAATTCACAATTCTCTGGGTGAAAACGTTTTTTCTCACCTCAGTCTTAAATGACCTCCCCTTTATTCTAAGACTGTGGCCCCTGGTTCTGGACTCACCCAACATTGGGAACATTTTTCCTGCATCTAGCTTGCCCAGCCCTTTTATAATTGTATATGTTTCTATAAGATATCCCCCTCATCCTTCTAAACTCTAGTGAATACAAGCCTAGTCTTTTCAATCCTTCCTCATATGACAGTCCCGCCATCCCCGGGATCAATCTCGTGAACCTACGCTGCACTGCCTCAATCACAAGGATGTCCTTCCTCAAATTAGGAGACCAAAACTGTACACAATACTCCAGATGTGTTCCTCTTAGCACTAGCTGTAAGTGTAGTTGTATGGCATGATTGTATTCATGTATGGTGTGATTTGAATCAACAGCATGAAGAATAAAGTTTTTCACTCTTTCTCCACATACCAATAATAGTAAACCAATATCATTCCCAATACCAATGTGGAAAGCGATGCCTTAAGAAAGTGTGGAAGGGAACATTAAATACTTGATGGAGACTAGTAGCATAAATATTGTGGCTGTTTATTGATTTGTATTATCTATCTGTATTGCATTTCGGCCTTGTTACGCTGCTACAAGTAACAAGTTATTTGTTCTTTAAGAAGGAACTGCAGATGCTCTAAAATAGAAGGTAGACAAAAGTGCTGGAGAAACTCAGCGGGTGCGGCAGCATCTATGGAGCGAAGGGAATAGGCGACGTTTCGGGTTGAAACCCTTCTTCAGACTGATGGGTTTTGCTCTGTTGTCGGTACATTTGACAATTAAACACTCATGACACTTGATAAAAGAGCAAGAGGAACGTGCCTATTTGGAGATATCTTTTGTGAGGAAGGGCACACATAATTGGTTCAAGTATGTTCCTGTGCTGATTCTTTGATTGTTCAGTTGATTTTTAAAAACCTTTTAGCTTACCCTCTGGTTGACTTATATTTTGTCTTTTAAGCACAGTCTTTTTTTTTTTTTTTTTTTCAGAGGTAAACCTTGAATAATATAACCACTTGCTGGCCAAACAAAGAATATATCTCGTACTGTTTTTTTGAGAAAGACTATGCACATGAACGCATATTTCAGGGATGTGGATTTTTGATTAAGGAGAGAGACCGAAGAAGCTATGGTGGTTTCCCTTCAAACAAACAAGTTAAAGGGAGACTCAACATGTTCAAAATTATGAATTGTTTTGGAGGAGTAAATTGGGAGAACGTTCCTAATACAAAAGATTTAGCAAGCAAAAGATAAGCAATCGGCAAGCATGGCTGAGCAGGGACATTTACTTCATATTATGATTTGTCTGAGGCACTGAATGGAATCTTCCTGTTATTGCCTCTTGTGTACATTTTATCCCTTCCGGCACAATTATGCAAGCAACAAAATGATATGACGAGCCTCCCTTGTAAGCATAGAAGCATAGAAAATAGGTGCAGGAGTAGGCCATTCGGCCCTTCGAGCCCGCACCGCCATTCAATATGATCGTGGCTGATCATCCAACTCAGTATCCTGTACCTGCCTTCTCTCCATACCCCCTGATCCCTTTAGCCACAAGGGCCACATCTAACTCCCTCTTAAATATAGCCAATGAAGTGGCCTCAACTACCCTCTGTGGCAGAGAATTCCAGAGACTCACCACTCTCTGTGTGAAAAATGTTTTCCTCATCTCGGTCCTAAAGGAATTCCCCCTTATCCTTAGACTGTGACCCCTTGTAAGTTGTGGCACCATTCTATCTCAAAATTCCGCATTTATTAAGGACACTGCCATTGATTCCAATCCCTTTAGAAATTAAGCAAATTTAACATGGAATTTGATTGTACACTTGAAAAAATATTGCGGGTCTTTCATCCTACATTGCTCAATTTAACTTGCATCCACAGCCTTCTGAGGACAATAACTGAAAACAACATGAAATGGTTTTGATATGCATGAACTATAAAGGTTGCTGACATTCTCTACCCAAGCTTAAACACAAATTCCACTTTATTTGATGTGGAAGGGAAAGAAATCAGAGCTATATTGTTCATTAAATACAGAAAAAAACAGAACATTCTAGGAATACACTGCAAATCAGGTTGCTTCTATGAGTCAAGTCAAGAGTCAAGAGAGAGAGAGAGAAGCGAGTTAATGTTTCAGCTCGATGATCTTTTATCAAGTTATCAACCTGAAACTTTAACTGTGCCTTTGGGTTAAAAAGTTATCCTATTTTTTTTAATATGAAGACTTATTTTTATCATTATGATAACCACAACAAAAAAAGCAAAGATAAAACTAATTTAGTATCAGGTGTATGAGGCCTTTTATTTCCAGAGGTATTTTCTTACAAACCTTTCATGAAACCTTTTTGTTTTTTCCCCCAAAGGATTACATTCTAATTTTGAACTTCAAAGCACAAGGAGAAACCTTCAGAAGTATAAGCTTTTTAAAAAAAATAATGTGATGGTTGTTTGATTAGTTCAGAACTCTTAGCTTTTTATTTTGCTACTTAAATACTTAGTTGAGCAGATTTTTGATGATCTGCTGATGCGCTTTTCCTCAAATCCTTTATGACTACACTCCTCTGAAATATCACAATACATTTTGCAGGGCACTGTAGAAATGCAAGTTGTTACCTAAAAAGAAATTAAGCTGCCGATTTCAAAGTATTTCAATAATTACTTAACTTCTGGAGTGCTTTAAGATTATGAAAGAGTTTGATAAAGCGGTTCTACTTGTGATATGGTTCAACACTGAAGGTCATAAATAAATTACAGTAAATCCAATAAAGAAATTTGGACACAACTTAACTCAAGGGTGTGTTTGTGCAACCTGCTACTACAAGCCTGCTGCTACAATATCTAGGATATCTATCCCAAAATGATGCATTTAGGGGGATAGGTGTGTAAAGAGGAAAGGTACAGTGGAACTGTTGGCTTTAAAGTTGGTAGTGAGAAAAAGCTTGAATGGAGTGCAAAAACTCACATCCATCAGTTGTCCCAAGCTGTAAATTTAATGTTAAAATCATTAAGAATCATAAAGATTGGTCGACAGTTTAACCATAAAATCCTTTTTAGAATAATTTGAAGTTATCTGAAGTATATCACGAGTTCCAACAAAATGGTATTAAAAACACAAGAGAATGCCCTGTGGTGTTGCTTGGAGGCTAAACTGTGATGCAGCTCATAAAATTATTTGCATTGCGGTCGTTACTGAACATATTTGTTATTGCAGAGCTGAAATAATAAGAGCCTTGCGAATAAGCAACAGGATTAGTTTGTGAGGAGTAGAGCAACAGCTATGAATTAGCATTCATAGCGAAAGGATTTGAGTGCAGGAGCAGGGAGGTTCTACTGCAGTTGCACAGGGTTCTGATGAGACCACGCCTGGAGTATTGCGTGCAGTTTTGGACTCCAAATCTGAGGAAAGACATTCTTGCCATAGAGGGGGTACAGAGAAGGTTCACCAGACTGATTCCTGGGATGTCAGAACTTTCATATGAGGAACGACTGGATAGACTCGGCTTGTACTCGCTAGAGTTTAGAAGATTGAGGGGGGATCTTATAGAAACTTACAAAATTCTTAAGGGGTTGGACAGGCTAGATGCAGGAAGATTGTTCCCGATGTTGGGGAAGTCCAGAACAAGGGGTCACAGTTTAAAGATAAGGGGGAATTCCTTTAAGACCGAGATGAGGAAAACTTTTTTCACACAGAGAGTGGTGAGTCTCTCGAATTCTCTGCCACAGAAGGCGGTTGAGGCCAGTTCATTGGCTATATTTAAGAGGGAGTTAGATGTGGCCCTTGTGGCTAAAGGGATCAGGGGGTATGGAGAGAAGGCAGGTACAGGATACAGAGTTGGATGATCAGCCACGATCATATTGAATGGCGGTGCAGGCTCGAAGGGCCAAATGGCCTATTCCTGCACCTATTTTCTATGTTTCTATGTCTAACAGGCTGGAACAATGGGAAGTGCTTGAGCAAGGGAAAGAGCTAAAATGTTATGGGATGGTGATGGACCTGGCAGTGAAATATATTTTCTCAAACAGCTGCTTGAATCCAAGGTGGCTTGCAAAGTATTCCCATTATTTATTTCTCTGTAACCTATTCTCTCTCACAAACCTATCATTACCCAGGGACAATCTACAGCCATATCCAATTAACCAGCCAGCCAGCATGCTATGAGGTTGCAACTGAGGAAAGCTCATGAGAAGAACATGCTGTCTCAACACAGATGACATCAGAGGTCAGGCATTATAAATATAAATAGAAAATGCTGGAAATACTCAGCAGGTCGGCAGCATCTGTGGAAAGAGAAACAGGCTAATGTTTCAGATCAGAGATCTTCTGTCAGCACTAAAGATAGGTCGGCGGGCTGTGAAGCAACAGCATGAACCTCAGAACTAAAGGACGTTACTTTAGGAAGGAGATGAGGAGCACAATAACCTGGCCCTCAACACCAGCAAAACCAAGGAACTGATTGTGGAATTTGGAAGGAGTAGGATGGGGACCCACAGTCCTGTTTATATCAATGGGTCAATAGTTGAAAGGGTCAAGAGCTTCAAATTCCTGGGCGTGCACATCTGTGAAGATCTTCCGAGAACACAGAAGCAATTATTAAGAAAGCTCATCAGTGCCTCTACTTCCTGAGAAGATTACGGAGAGTTGGTCTGTCAAGGAGGACTCTCTCTAACTTCTACAGGTGCACAGTAGAGAGCTTGCTGACTGGTTGCATCGTGGCTCGGTTCGGCAACTTGAGCGCCCTGGAGAGGAAAAGACTACAAAAAGTAGTAAACACTGCCCAGTCCATCATCGGCTCTGACCTTCCTTCCATCGAGGGGATCTACCACAGTCGCTGCCTCAAAAAGGCTGGCAGCATCCTCAAGGACCCACACCACCCTGGCCACACACTCATCTCCCTGCTACTTTCAGGTAGAAGGTACAGGAGCCTGAGAACTACAACGCCCCTGTTCAGGAATAGCTACTTCCCCGCAGCCATCAGGCTATTAAACCTGGCTCGGACAAAACTCTGAACATTAATACCCCTCCATCTGTTATTTGCACTTTATTAATTTATTAATTAATGTGTGTATTTAAGTATATAATTGTAGTCAATACCTACTATGTTCTGTTGTGCTATGCAAAGAAAGAATTTCATTGTCCTGCCAGGGACACATGACAATAAACTCTTTTGACTTTTGACTTGACTTTTGACTACTACAAGGTCAAGGTTCTCCAACAATAAAAAATCTGCTCAAAAATTGTGGGTCAACCACTTCAGAAATTGTATGTATCATCCTACCATAAAAACATACTAAGGATGACCAACAATATTTCTTCTGACCCCAACCACGTTCTAAACACTTTCGTTACCATCAAACCGGGGATATAACGTTCCAAAAGTTAATAAGGTTAGACTGAAGCACTCTTTTGTGCACCCATCTATCCTGGAACTAAACACGGCGCTTAATCCCAGATCAAATGCACGTTGATGGGCCTCAAATGTTGTCTTCTGTTATTGTAATGTTGTGTTGAATGTATGTATTTTTAGGTCTTGTCTTGATGTCTTAATGCATGACTTTTCAAGTCTCTTTTCTCTTTCACGTGATGCTGTAAATGGAGCTGCTGCGATGCAAAACCAATTTCAGACTTTGTTCTGACAATAAAGTCATATCGTATCGTATCGTATTTTACACTGGAGGTTTTGGCTGATGAGTAGCAATGGTAGAACAGAACAAAATAGGGAAACAAAACAGTGAAATAGCAAAAAGGATGAATTGTCAGATAAGATGTTTGGGAACCATTTGTTGGTAAACCTGCTGCTTTCGCTACCAAAGAAAACTTTCATATGTAAAGTGCAAGTGTGAAATACTAACCTCAGACCTGGTATTGCATACACTAGCTTACATATACTCCTACTTTTTTCTCTGTCTCTTTCTTTCATAGACACAGTAGCCAGAATGGCCTTCAACTTTACAAGATATCCATATCCTTAAAATTTTAGCTTTTGAACATCACAGATTCTAATTGATTCTTCATTGGTGTTTGTCTTTATCAGCCAATGCCCAAAACTAGAATTATCTCCTTAAATCCCTTCACCGTGCTCCCCTTCTCTCAGGGAATCCCATTAATACCTCTTTGGCTAAACTTTTAGCTCCCTCCTGAAATGTTTTCTTGTGCAGCTAAGTATCAAATATTAAGTTTTGCAAAGGACATTTAATACTTCACAATTATACAGATGCTTATAATGCAAGTCATTCTATCAATCGGATAACCTTATTTATAATCACTTTTTCTCAAAATGTACTTCATTATGAAGAGGAACATTGCTGGGTGTGCTTAAAGTGATTTCAAAGGTTTAAAGAGCGCAAGAGCTAAGTAAATGTGCAATCAATCACTTAATTGCTGGACCTTTTGATGAAGGTTCAGCTTGGTACTTCCAATCAAAACTACACTGGCTTATGTTTCCCACTATCTCCTATTTTATACGCATTCTTCAATACCTTCTTCAGGCCTTTGTCCTTCTACCCTTTGTTCCAATACCTTTTTCAGCATCCATCTTAAATGGCTTGATTGTAATCATGTATTATCTTTCTGCTGGCTGGTTAGCACGCAACAATAGCTTTTCACTGCGTCTCAATACACGTGACAATAAACTAAACTGAACTGAACATTATGTTTCCAATTTGTCTAAAAGTCATTCTTCAAATATACATCCCATAGCTCTTCTGAAGCTTAGCCTTGCCTTAGTCAACAACACAAAGCAACCTGGAAGATGAAATTATTGATAACATCGCTAACAAAAGCAGTAAGCTAGAGGATTTTCAAATTCACCAAATGGGGACTAAGTAGTGAAAAGGAAAGAAAAAGTAGAATTTGAGAGTAGCCCAGCTAGCAGCATTAAATAAAAATACAGGAGTTTCATTGGGTATGTAAAGAGGAAAAGATTTGCAAAAGTTAAGATGGATTCCTTACAGGCTGAAATAGGAAATTACATTGAGGAATAAGGAAATGGTAGAGAAAGTAAACATGTCATGGAAGGAGGGACAGAAAGACCGGGGAACTACACATCCAGAATAAATTAGACACCCAGAGGAATTTGTATGAGTAAATAATTGATAACAGAGAATGCAATGGGCCTGAGAGACAATAAATCTCCGCGACCTGATGACCTGCATTGGTGTATTTTGGAAGAGGAAAGAGTTGACGCACTCTTTGCCATTTTACAAAATTCCATTGATTTCAGAATGGTTCCTACAAATTGGAATGTAAAATATGCTACTCCACAATTACAAAATAGAAGAAGCGAGAAGATAGGGAACTATAGACAAGTTAGCAAGAAATCAGTCATAGAGGAAATCTCAGAATTTATTATTAAGGAAGTAGTAACATAACTTTCTGAAAATAATAGGACTAGGAAGAGTCGGCATTGATTTATGGAAGAGAACCTAAGATGAATCTTTTGACATAGTAACTAACAGAATACACGAGCAAACCAGGTTATCTGGTGTATTTGGACTTTAAAACATCCTTTGATAAGATGCCATGCAAATAAACAAAATTTGAATGCATGTCCTATTGGAATATGTCAATTGGAATATGTCAATCTACTTCAATCAAATGTCTCAGATTTGCTTATGACAGAACTCACTGGCCATTTGTGGCAAGGATAACAGGTGTTTGTAGAGAGAAATGGATTTTGGAAACAAGAACAATGTAACCAGGACCTAACTGAGGAAGACTTGCTTGAATAGAGGTAAAAGAGTGAGCATTTTACTGAATGCAAAACTGTTAAATCAGACACCAAACTTTATAAAACTCAGTAGAATCAATTAAGGTGGCAGGTGAGAGGTGCACCTGTCAACTGATGTGTGAGCTTGCATTACAATGGAAAAACATTAATAAAAATTCAATAATATAATTAATCAATGGGAAAATATTAATTAAACATTAACAGACGAAGAACATGAGAAGATAGCACGAGTCACTGTAGGCCATTTGAGCCCCTGCATCTGTTCAGTTGCGATTGGAAGGCGACTCCGGACTGTCAAAGCTGCCATAGCCAGACATAAAAACAGCTTTTTTTCATGAGTAGTAGCTCTACTCAATAACCAGAACTCTGTAGCCTCCTTTTGCTCTGGTATTTTATTTAATTCACGTGTTTAATCGATAATGTTTTGATATTAATGTATAATGTTTAATGTGTTATTCCTAACTGTCACTGTATGTCATGTTGTCACTTGCGGGCGGAGCACCAAGGCAAATTCCTTGCATGTGAATACTTGGCCAATAAACCTATTCATTCATGGCTGTACCTCACTGCCACACTTCCCCACTAGCCCATGTCCATAATCTAGTTCAGTTTAGTTTATTGCCATGTGTCCTGAGTTACAGGGGTAGAGATTATAAAGTGTGGAGCGATTGTAATATGTGAGTGATTTGCTTCTATGGCCAGCACCAAATAGTCACTTGGGTTGCCCTGTCTTCAATGTACTCAGCAGCTGTACCTGGATAGGCCTCTTGCAGAATGAAATCCAAAGATTCTCTTTTCTTGGTTTGAATAAATGTCTGCCCTGTTCTGCCCTGAATGACTGATCCCTTTTTTTAAATTGCGACATCTGGTTCGAGACTCCAGACCCAGGGTAAAAAAAAACAGTTCTGTCTACCTCGTCAAGTTTGATATTTCAATGAGACCACTTCTCGTACTTCTGAGCTTGAGAGTCAGGCAAACACAACAACCCAGGAATCAATCTGGTGAATCTTTACTGCACTTGCTCTATCACTGCTATATATTTCCCTAGCTAAGGATTCAGGATAATGAAGACTCTGATATGTAAACCAAATTCCTCACATGGTCTCATCAGGGCTCTACATAAATGGAGGAACATGTCTTTTACATGTCTTGTAAACAATCCTTTATTCAAATTCTTGCGTAATATAAGCTATTGTTTGCATACTTAATTGTTTGTTGAACCAGTAAATTAACTTTCAGTGATCCATATACAATGATACTGATGCCCTCTTCAAATCCAAGATCTTTCAATTCCTCGCCATTTAAAAAATGTTCTGCCTTTCTATTTTTATTCTACGAAAATGAGAACCATACATTTTTTGACATATTGTATCTGTCATGCCCTTTCCCATTTACCTAGGTTGGTTACATGGCCAATAAAGCCTCTCAGTTTCCAATTCAAAACCCACACTGCCATCTACCTTGTTATCTGCAACAGACTCGTTGAATCCAAATAATAACTGCGGACTCTAAACACTTAAGGGCCTGTCCCACTTGGCCGTAATTTGCGCGCCATTTACGCGACCTGGTAGCGTGTGGGTAGCATGTGGGTAGTGTGGGACGGGCGCATGGAGTGGCCTGGCGGTGTGCGGAGTTGCGCGCGGTATCGCGCCGCGCGCCAGGATTTCGTGCTGCACAAAATCTTCGTACGCCACCCGCCTGTTGCGTAAATGATGGCCAATTGGGCCAGGGTGACGTTTTGGGTCAAATGGGCGACGTTTCAGGTCGAGACCCTTCTCCAGTCTGAAACATCATCCATTCCTTCTCTCCAGAGATGCTGCCGGTCCCGCTGAGTTACTCCTGCATTTTGTGTCTATCTTCAATTTAAACCAGCATCTGCGGTTCCTTCCCACAGATTAATTTGGTCTGCAGCTTGCTACTTTTCATTCATCGCTTTTTTTTTTAATAGGGGCATCACATCTGCAGTTTTCCCAATTATTTGCACCACTCAAGAAACTAAAACATTTTAGAAAATCACCATAAATATCATAAACTGGGTAAATATCATAAACTGGGTATTCAAATGACATCACGCACTTCAGACGACTGTGCAGACGCATGATGATACGGGCGACTGTCGTGCGTCAATCACTACTGGCCTGTCGCATAAATGACGGCCAAGGCCCTTTAATGATTGCAGTATTTCTGTTTCTGAGAAGCACCTAAAGCTCATGGTCATTAAATACAAGCGCGAGAAACTGCTTTGAATCACAAATTTGTTACTCAAGAGTGCAGAACTTGCAACCTCATGCGGTCATTCAAGTGAAAAACAAATGCATTTCAATGAAGACTAGAGATAATAGATAAACACACGGTGGTAAAATGTAGAGGGGTGTTAGGAGACTTGTGCAATATAAGCATCATATGTAGCTTCTTGAAAGGAGATGACGGGACAATGAAATAGAATTCTGTAAATGCTTAGTAGCACAGGTGTGGAAAAGATCTGCAAGTTATAACAGGTAACAGCTCTACTGACAGCACCTGTGATCTGGATTCATTCCCGACATCCTGAGTTTCCTCCCATAATCCAAACATGTTTGGGTTGGTAGGTTAACTGGACACTGTACATTTCCCCAGCTGTTTGGGTGAGTGCTGGAATCCAGTGGAAAGAAACAAATGAGATTGTTTGGGTTTGATGCAAATGGGTACTTGAGAGGGTCACGGACTCAATGGCCTCTTCCCTCAAATAGCCGTCCATTCCCACCTAAACCATCCCCTCCCCAGGTACTTTCCCCTGCAACTGCAGGAGATGCAACACCAGTTCCTTTACCTCCTCCCTCGACTTCTTCCAAGGACTCAAACAGTCTTTCCAGGTGAAGCAAAGCTTCACTTGCACCTCCTCCAACCTCATCTACTGCATCCTCTGTTCCAAGTGTCAACTTCTCTACATCGGCGTGACCAAGCGCAGGCTCGGTGATCGATTCGCTGAACACCTCCGCTCAGTCCGTCTTAACTTACCTGATCTCCCAGTTGCTCAGCACTTTAACTCCCCCTCCCATTCCCAATCTGACCTTTCTGTCCTGGGCCTCCTCCATTGTCAGAGTGAGGCCCAGCGCAAATTGGAGGAACAGCACCTCATATTCAACCCGAAACTTTGCCTATTTCCTTCACTCCATAGATGCTGCCTCACCCAATGGGTTTCTCCAGCATTTTTGTCTACCTTCATATTTTGCTTGGGTAGTTTACGCCCCAGCGGTATGAACATTGACTTCTCTAACTTCAAATAACCCTTGCTTTCCCTCGCTATCCCCTCCCCTCCCCAGTTCTCCCACCAGTCTTACTGTCTCCGACTACGTTCTATCTTTGTCCCGCCCAGTCCCCTGACATCAGTCTGACGAAGGGTCTCGACCTGAAACGTCACCTATTCCTTCTCTCCAGAGATGTTGCCTGTCCTGCTGAGTTACTCCTGCATTTTGTGTCTAGCCTGCTTCCAAGCTCTGACTGATCTTTTGCTTGAATTTAAGCAGGGAGAAGAATCAAAACTCAGTCTTGCAAAGACCTGTCAAATGAATACCAAGGAATAGGAAATTGATGAGGAAGAGAGTGTATCAGAGATACGGATAGGAAGTGTTTGGTGGGATGTGGGCCAAGTGCGAGAAAATGGGATGAGCCTTGGTCAGAGTGGACATGGTAGGTCGGATAGGATAGAATAATTTGATATAGACAGAGGCAGGGAAAATAGCTCAAGATGCATTTATAAAATGTTCAATTATTTGTTCCCTGCTATTGTTCCTCAGCAAAATACCAAAAAACATTGCTGAAGAAAGTAGTGTGGAACCCTGGAGGTAACTATTTTTAATCATTTGGTGAACTGACTAACTTGTGGGGAAAATAGCTAGGTTTATGAGGGGGACAAAAATGGAATGGTCTGCTGATTGGGAAAAATTACAGAATTTGGAAGTGGATCACGAGGGGAATAACCATGAACCTAAAGGACACAAAGTGCCGGAGTAACTCAACGGGTAAGGCAGCATCTCTGGAGACCCGTTCTGGTCGGGACCCTTCAGAGTCTATTTAGGTGGGAAGGGGCTGGACAAGGGAGGATAGGATGGAATCAAAGCATGTGGAGATAAATTTAGTGGGGCAGGAGCAGGAGCAGGCAGAGATAATGGGTTTACAGGGCAGGAGATGGAGACGGGCAGTGCGTTGCTGTGGAATAATAAATTTGGAGGCTGTGGATGGGAGATCACCGGAGACGATCAGATTAGATTTTTTTTAGGTGGGAAGGGAATTGATCAAGTGGGCCAAATGGGCTGGTTTTATGTTGACTGTTATTTAACTCTTTGCACTTTTAACTGTGTGTTTAGTTTAATTAACTTTAGTTTAGAGATACAGTGTGGAAACAGGCCCTTCGACCCACCGGGTCGGCGCTGACCAGCGATCCCCGCACATTAACACTATCCTACAACCACAAGGGACAATTTTTACATTTACCAAGCCAATCAACTTACAAACCTGCACGTCTTTGGAGTGTGGGAGGAAACCAAAGATCTCGGAGAAAACCCACGCAGATCACGGGGCGAACGTACAAACTCCGCACAGACAGCACCCGTAGTCGGGATCGAACCCGGGTCCCCGGCGATGCATTCGCTGTAAGGCAGCAACTCTACCGCTGCGCCACCGTGACCGCCCGTGTGTGATTTAGCAATAAATGTGGTAACTTAGTTACATCAATATAATCTGCTTACAATTCATGTCTTTAAATAAATAATTTCTCATTTTCTTTTTTAAAACGTTCATCTGAATATTTTAACACCACATTGATATTGCATGAGGGCTATTCCCCTTAGTATTTTCCCAACCAATTTCTAAATTTCTGACCCCAATCAGCCTGATCCCACACTCTCTTTTCAAATACACTGCTCCAAGTCTTTATCTTTTCCGATTATCCACCTCCATCCCAATCTCATTGCAATCAACCAGTGATCACAGTTTAACACTGCTTGAGAGGTTATTGTTGGATGGAATGAAATTGGCTCTGGTTAATTCTCTTACTTTATTTTTAAGAGACCCTGTTAAAATTGAGGATCTCACTGCTTGGAGAGCAGAAGAGAAGGAAACCACATATTTTAGTACCGTGTAAGTTGAGCTTTTCACCTATAACCCTGTCTTTTTTTAATTGAAATATGTTCATCGATAGCATAAACCATGTTTCATTTTGTAGAAGGAATTACTTGATTGCTAAAATATTGCTTTTAACACTTCTAGATTATCTGGTCTTCATTTGTCTCAATTTGTCAATTTTTAAAGCCTTTTCAGAAATTCTTTGACAATTTAAAAAATGTGTGCATTCAAAGAAATTAAAACCATCAGCGATCTTGAGGAAAATTGTTCCCAAATTCTCACATACTTTACCCAGTGCGATCTCTTAAAAGCACTGTACACAAAAATATTGTTCATATTTAAGAAATATTACATAATGTACCATTTTAATAGAAATATATCACAATATATCAAAATGATCTATTACAAGATTAGACATAGTGATTAATTCTGAAAATTGTTATATAAATTGAAATAAATTTCTCAGATTCTGAGTGTTGGTACTTACGCACCGTAGCTGGACCAAACTGCCGATCTTGTGATGTTGTACCTGGTTTCAAATTACATTCGCTGAACAAATCTGTTGTAGCTCAGATAAATGTAGTTATGATGCATTAGCTTTTTAAAATACGAGTTGAACCTTGAATAGCTTATCTGTTTCCTGTGGTTTGTTCCGACAATGTTCTCAACTCATGTCCATCTCGTTCTGAGAAGTGAAACCTTTAGCGGTTCTTACTCACTACACGTGTATCTCAGCAAACTTTCTGACAGTCAGTTATACACCCATATTGGTTGGGTTATCCCATGATGACCCTCCCCTCAAGCTTCGACTCAAAGCTTTTTAACCTGACTGTATAAAGTGAGGATGGTGCAGGGATGGCAGAATAAAATCTGGTTTGTTCATGAACAATTTGGAAGGACTAAGGAGAAGGTGATAGTGCATAGAGCAATACTACACAGGAACCTGCCCATCAGCCCAAGATACCATACAGCCATACGAATAAAAAGAACACAACACACGATAGAATTTAACATGAACATCCCCACACAGCGGAATCAACGTTTCCCACTGTGAGGGAAGGCAATAAAGTTCAGTCATCTTCCTCTTTGTTCACCCGTGGTCGGGGCCTTTTGAGCCCTCCGCAGTTGCTGCTACGACAGCCCGATGTTCAGGCCCTGTCGCCGGGAGGATCGGAACTCCGACGTCAGAACGGAATAACATTCTCAGCGGCTTGGAGTTTCCGAATCGGCCACTTCTTACCGGAGACCGCGACTCCCGAAGTCTACAGGCCGAGCTGGACGGAGATTCAACACTGGCGGCGCTCGGCAAAGGGATCCCACGACTCCTCGATGTTAAAGCTCCGCAAACCACTGCTCCACGATGTCAAAGCAGCAGGCCCATCGCTCCGGAGCCTCAGTAAGGCATCGCCCACTCCGCGATGGTAAATCAGTGCCGCGCCACTGCTGAAGCTCTGGTCGGTCTCCGGCAGGAAAGGTCGCGCAAATCCAGATGATAGGCCGCGAGGGGGGAGAGCGGGGGGGGGGGGGGGGGGGGGGGGGTGAAGATGCGACTCGGAGAATAGTCGCATCCTCGACCAGGAAGTGACTGAGGAACAGTTTCCCCCTTAACCTCCCCACCTCTCCCACATAAAAAGACTAAGAAACCTCCAAAAAAATACTTTTAAACAAACTAAAGATAACAAAAAGATGAAAAAACAGACAGACTGTAGGCAATTAATTTAAACAGACAGACTGTAATTAAATGAATCCTTTCTGTCTGCACATGTTTAACAGCACTGGACCTGTAGTGCTGGAGTTTAGGAGGATGACCTCATTGACTTTTACCGAATGGTGAAAGGCCTGGATAGACAAAGGACAAGGACAAAGGATAGAGTGGATGTGGAGAGGATTTTCACTGGTGGGGGAGTCTAGGACCAGAGGCCATTGCCGCAGAATAAAAGGATGTACCTTAAGAAAGGAGATGAGGAGGAAATTATTTAGTTAAAGGGTTGTGAATCTGTAGTATTCATTGCCACAGAAGGTTGTGGAGGCCAAGTCAATTAATAGTTTTAAGGCGGAGGTTGACAGATTCTTAATTAGTACAGGTGTCATGAGTTATGGGGAGAAGGCAGGAGAATGGGGTTGGGAGGGAACGATAGATCAGCCATGATAGAATGGTGAAGTAGAGTTGATGGGCCGAGTGGGCTAATTCTGCTCCGAGATCTTATGAACTTATGTTCCATATTCCACCAATTCATGCATATCCAACTCCTACCTGAAATACATTTAAACTTCACTACATATCCGTTGTCACCACAACCACTGGCAGCATGTTTTAGACACCAGCCACACTCTGCATTTAAAAAAAGGCCCTGCACATCCCCTTTAAACTTTGCCCCTCTCACCTGAAATCTCAGCTCGCTAGTACTTGACATTTCCACCCTGGATGTGAAAGATTTTGACTATCTTTTTGTGTCTCTCATCTTTTTATATAGTTTTATCAAGTCTCCCCTCAACCTCAGATGCTCCATGGAAAACGATTCAAATGTATCCAACCGCTCCTTATAGTTATTACACTCTAATCCGGGCGGTATCCTGGTAATCCTCTTCTGCATCCTCTTCAAAGCCTCCAGGTCTTTCCTGTATAGGGGTGACCAGAACTGACACAATACTCGAGAGAGTCAAGTGTGTTTAATTGTCATATGCACCAGATCCAGAATTATGAAATTCTTCCTTGCTGCAACTTTACAGACACATTAATACAATAAATAAACAACAATACAATAAATGTTCAGTTGCACGAGGTAACCAGACCATTATAGTGCAAGTTAGTAGAGTATAGAGTGCAATTATCTACTAAGTCCATAGTAGTTTGGTGCTACAGTAGGGTGTGGTTAGGGTTGTGTGGTGTGGTTCAAGTGTCTGAGCGTTGAAGAGAAGGAGCGGTTCTTGAACCTGGAGGTAATGCAACCTGTATCACCTTCCTATCGAAGCAGTGAGATGAGAGCATGGCCAGAGAAGTGTATGGCTTTGAAGATATTAGCTGCCTTCTTGGGGCATTGCTTCCTGCAGCTCCTTTCAAATGGTTGACAGGTCAATACCTGTGATAAACCTGACAATGTCCACCACTTTTTGCAGCCTGTTTTGTTCCTGAGCATTTGAAATTGCCAAAACAAGCTGTGAAGCAACCAATTAGCATGCTCTCCACTGAAAACCTGTGGAGATTTGATAGACTATGCAACAACATGGCAAATCTCCTCAGATTTCAGAGAAAGCTGGGCCCAGTACAGATCACCATCATCCAAATGCAGCCTAAACAAAATTTAGAAACATACCATACTCTTTCTTTACCTCTCTATCTATTTGTGTTGCTACTTTCAGGGAGCAATGGACTTGGACCCCTCTGGACATAAATGCAGTTAATGCCCTCCCCTCACCTTAAATTTATGCCTTCTAGTACTTAATTCTTCCATCCTGGGGAAAAAAATCAGACTATCTACCCTATCAATGCCTCTCATAATTTCTCCCTGCAACCTCTGGCTTTACAGAGAAAGCATCCCAAGTCTGTCCAACCCTCTCCCTGCAGCTAATACCCTACAAATCAGGCATCATTCTGGTAAACCTCTTCTGTGCGCCCTCTTCAAAGCCTCCACATCCTTCCTGTAATGTGGAAACCAGAAGTGCGCACAATACCCCAAATGCAGGCAAGCCATAGTCCTACGTAGCTGCATCATAACTTCCTGACTCTTATATGCAATGCCCTGACCTATAAAAGCAAGCATGCTCTATGCCACCTTTGCCACGATCTATTTATCTTGTCCCTTTCAGGGACCACCTAAAGTGCAACTCCTCCCACTTGCTCAGATTAAACTCCATCTGCTATTTCTCTGCCCATTTATGCAGCAGATCTATATTCCGTTGCATAATTTGACAGTCTTCCTCACACTCAGCGACCCCAGTAATCCTAGTGTCATTCGTAAACTTACCAACCCCGTCAACAATTTACGTCCCCAAGCCATTTATATTTATATATCAATCACAAACTGCAGTGGTCCCAACACATATCCCTGCCGAATTCCACTGGTCACAAATTCCTGCCGGAATATCGTCCTTCCATCACAACACTCTGCCTTGTCTCAGTAAGCCAGTTCCGAATCACATATGACCAAGTCACTATTAATCTTGTGCACCGGCCTACCATGGGGGACTTTATCAAATGTCTTACTAAGATCCATGTAGACATCATCCACCACCTTACCCTCTTTGATCACCTCAAAAAACTTAATCTGCTCTGTACAAAGCCATGCTGACTGTCCTTAATAAACCCATTCTCTTCCAGATGAGGGGGGAACCTCGTTGAAACAGAATAGTCAAAGGTTTGGATAGAGTGGATGTGGAGAGGATGTTTCCACTAGTCGGAGAGTCTAGGACTAGAGATAGAATTAAAGGACTTTTTTTAGGAAGGAGATGAGCAGAAATGTCTTTATTCAGAGGGTGGCGAATCTGTGGAATTATTTACCATAGAAGGCTCTGGAGGTCGTTGGTGGATATTTTTAAAGCAGAGATAGATAAATTCTTGATTAGTACGGGTGACAGAGGTTAAGGGGAGAAGGCAGTAGAATGGGATTGGGAGGGAGAGATAGATAACCATGATTGAATGGTGGAGTAGACCTGATGGGCTGAATGGCCTAATTCGATTTCTATTCCTTATGTCCTTATAACATATCCTATACCAAAGTATCTCTTCCCTATCATAGTTTCCCTACCACTTTCGTAAGGCTCACTGGTCCATAATTCCCTGGATTCTCTCTACTTCCATTATTTAATAAAGGAACAACATTAGCTCCTCTCCAGTCTTTCAGGACCTTGCGTGTGGCTAGAGAAGATACGAAGAACCAAAGAGCTTTTTTTCCGTACTTTAATAAATTGCATACTATTTGGTGTCAGGAATAAGTGGAAACATTTTATTGGAAACGGTAAAAGTTAGAAACGTAGAAACAAAGAAAATAGGTGCAGGAGGAGCCCATTCGGCCCTTCGAGCCAGCACCTTCATTCATTGTGATCATGGCTGATCGTCCGCTATCAATAACCCGTGCCTGCCTTCTCCCCATATCCCTTGACTCCACTTGCCCTAGAGCTCTATCCAACTCTCTCTTAAATCCATCCAGTGATTTGGCCTCCACTGCCCTCTGTGGCAGGGAATTCCATAAATTCACAACTCTCTGGGTAAAAAGGTTTTCTCTCAGCTCAGTCTTAAATGACCTCCCCTTTATTCTAAGACTGTGGCCCCTGGCTCTGGACTCACCCAACATTGGGAATATTTTTCCTGCATCTAGCTTGTCCAGTCCTTTTATAATTTTACATGTTTCTATAAGTTGCCATACAAGTTTGCAAATGCATACAATATATAGTGTTCATAATAAGGATAGATTTGAAAAGCGGAGGTTAGTTTAACCTGCATTTAAGACATTTAAACTTGCATGTGACAAGCATAATGGGCCTGTCCCACTTACGCAACTTTTCCGGCGACTTCTGGCACCCATCAATGGTCGTAGCAAGTCGGCGAAATTTTTCAACATGTTGAAAGTTCAGCGGCGACCAGAAAGATGCTACGACTCTTTGGGCGACTGAGGAGACTACTCATAGAATCATAGAATCAGAGAAAATAGGTGCAGGAGTAGGCCATTCGGCCCTTCGAGCCTGCACCACCATTCAATATGATCATGGCTGATCATCCAACTCAGTATCCTGTACCTGCCTTCTCTCCATACCCCCTGATCCCTTTAGCCACAAGGGCCACATCTAACTCTCTCTTAAATATAGCCAATGAACTAGCCTCAACTACCTTCTGTGGCAGAGAATTCCACAGATTCACCACTCTCTGTGTGAAAAATGATTTTCTCATCTCGGTCCTAAAAGACTTCCTCCTTATCCTTAAACTGTGACCCCTTGTTCTGGAGTTCCCCAACATCGGGAACAATCTTCCTGCATCTAGCCTGTCCAACCCCTTAAGAATTTTGTAAGTCTCTATAAGATCCCCCCTCAATCTCCTAAATTCCAGCGAGTACAAACCGAGTCTATCCAGTCTTTCCTCATATGGAAGTCCTGCCATCCCAGGAATCAGTCTGGTGAACCTTCTCTGTACTCCCGCTATGGCAAGAATGTCTTTCCTCAGATTTGGAGACCAAAACTGCACGCAATACTCCAGGTGTGGCCTCACCAAGACCCTGTACAACTGCAGTAGAACCTCCCTGCTCTTGTACTCAAATCCTTTTGCTATCAATGCCAACATACCATTCGCTTTCTTCACTGCCTGCTGCACCTGCATGCCTACTTTCAATGACTGGTGTACCATGACACCCAGGTCTCATTGCATCTCCCCTTTTCCTAATCGGCCACCATTCAGATAATAGTCTAGCCTCCTGTTTTTGCCGCCAAAGTGGATAACCTCACATTTATCCACATTATACTGCATCTGCCATGCATTTGCCCACTCACCCAACCTATCCAAGTCACCTTGCAGCCTCCTAGCATCCTCCTCACAGCTAACACTGCCCCCCAGCTTCGTGTCATCCGCAAATTTGGAGATGTTGCATTCAATTCCCTCATCCAGATCATTAATATATATTGTAAAAAGCTGGGGTCCCAGCACTGAGCCTTGTGGTACCCCACTAGTCACTGCCTGCCATTCTTTACTTCCTGTCTGCCAGCCAGTTCTCTATCCACATCAACACTGAACCCCCAATACCGTGTGCTTTAAGTTTAAATGCAAATCTCTTATGTGGGACCTTGTCGAAAGCCTTCTGAAAGTCCAGATACAACACATCCACAGGTTCTCCCTTATCCACTCTACTAGTTACATCCTCAAAAAATTCTATAAGATTCGTCAGACATGATTTACCTTTCATAAATACATGCTGACTGTCCAATGATTTCACCACTTTCCAAATGTGCTGCTATCCCATCTTTAATAACTGACTAGCATTTTCCCCACTACCGATGTTAGACTAACTGGTCTGTAATTCCCCGTTTTCTCTCTCCCTCCCTTTTCAAAAAGTGGGGTTACATTAGCTACCCTCCAATCCTCAGGAACTACTCCAGAATCTAAAGAGTTTTGAAAAATTATCACTAATGCATCCACTGTTTCTGGGGCTACTTCCTTAAGTACTCTGGGACTTTAATCCATTCAATTTACCTAACACCACTTCCCGGCTAACCTGGATTTCACTCAGTTCCTCCATCTCATTTGACCCCCGGTCTCCTACTATTTCCTTAGTGAAGACAGAACCAAAGTAGTTATTCAATTGGTCTGCCATGTCCTTGTTCCCCATGATCAATTCACCAGTTTCTGACTGCAAGGGACCTACATTTGTTTTAACTAACCTTTTTCTCTTCACCTATGTATAAAAACGTTTGCAGTCCTGCCAGTTTTCTTTCATAATCTATTTTCCCTTTCCTAATTAAGCACTTTGTCCTCCTCTGCTGGACTCTGAATTTCTCCCAGTCCTCTGGTAGGCTGCTTTTTCTGGATAATTTGTATGCTTCATCTTTAGTTTTGATACTATCCCTGATTTCCCTTGTTATCCACAGATGCACTACCTTCCTTGATTTATTCTTTTGCCAAACTGGGATGAACAATTGTTGTAGTTCATCCATGCAGTCTTTAAATGCCTTCCATTGCATATCCACCGTCAACCCTTTAAGAATCACTTGCCAGTATATCTTGGCCAATTCACGTCTCATACCCTCAAAATTATCTTTTTTTAAGTTCAGAACCCTTGTTTCTGAATTAACAATGTCACTCTACATCCTAATGAAGAACTCAACCATATTATGGTCACTCTTGCCCAAGGTGCCACACACAACAGGACTGCTAACTAACCCTTCCTCATTACTCAGTACCCAGTCTAGAATAGCCTGCTCTCTCGTTGGTTCCTCTACATGTTGGTTTAGAAAACTATCCCGCATACATTCCAAGAAATCCTCTTCCTCAGCACCCCTGCCAATTTGATTCACCCAATCTATATGTAGATTGAAGTCACCCATTATAACTGTTTTACCTTTGTTGCACGCATTTCTAATTTCATGTTTGATGCCATCCCCAACTCCACTACTACTGTTAGGTGGCCTGTACACAACTCCGACTAGCGTTTTCTGCCCCTTAGTGTTTCGCAGCTCTACCCATATCGATTCCACATCCTCCAAGCTAATGTCCTTCCTTTCCATTGCGTTAATCTCCTCTCTAACCGCAACGCTACTCCACCTCCTTTTCCTTTCTGTCTATCCCTCCTGAATATTTAATATCCCTGGATTGAATATCCCTGTACTCACAACCATTCAGGCAACATGTCGCGGGTTGAAGCCTGTGTGGTCATGAGTAGTCGCCCAAAGAGTCGTACCTTGATCTGGTCGCCGCTGGATTTTCAACATTTTTAAACGGGCGACCTGTAACGACCAATGACAGGTGCCGGCAGTCGCCGAAAAAGTCGTGTAAGTGGGACAGGCCCATTAGGCACATAGACCAATAGACGATCAGTCTGAAGAAGGGTTTCGACCTGAAACGTTGCCTATTTCCTTGCCCCATGGGTGCTGCCTCAACCGCTAAGTTTCTCCAGCATTTTTGTCGATCACTGTATGGAGTTCAGTTCTTCATTTTATAAGACGGGTACAAAGACAGCAGTAAAGATAGGGAGAAAGGTATAGAGAACTGACTTTCAGGAAAGATTGAACGCAGAGAGGCCGTTTTCTCTGATAGGGAGGAACAGGGTGAGCAGATCTTTCAATTTATAAAAGGGTTTGAAAGGACAGTTGAAGAGATTATTCTATTTATAAGGTACTCCAAACTAGGGGCCATAAAAATAACACAAATACCTACAATTCAAGCAGGAAAATGCATGAGAAACTTGTTTACGCAGAGAATTATGAGGTGGAATTTACCACATGGGGATGATTGAGACAGATAGTAGAGACGGCGCAGATAAAATCAATACACAATGGAAAGACATGCAAATAAAGTGAGATTATAATTAGCTTAACAATCTCTCTGCATTTATGGAAGAAACGTTCTTATTTTCCTGCCAGTTTTTTCCGCATTGTGTTCAGTTCAGTTCAGTTCAGTTTTATTTGTCATATGTAGTTTAACACAGGGTCAACAGTACAATGACATGTGTTTGACAAGACAACGGGTCACCTCAGCAATGATATTACAAGGATAAAATTAAGGTGATAAAAGTGACATTGGTAGGTTAAAGACAATAATAAATAAAATAATCAACATATATGAGTTCAGAAGCTTGATGGCCTGATGGTAAAAACTGCTCATAATTCTGGTGGTGCGTGCAGCCATGCTCCTGTATCGTCTACCTGACGGCAACAAGGAGAACAGTCTGCGTGCTGGGTGGCTCTGGTCCTTGATGATGCTGTGTGCCTTCCACAGGCACGGCCGGTGGAAAATGTCCTGAGTTGCCGGGAGACAGTTGCCAGTGATGTGCTGTGCCACCTTCACCACTCTCTGTAGTGATTTGCGGCTGTGGGCAGAACAGTTCCCGTACCAGACTGTGGTGCAGCCCGGCAGCAGACTCTCGATGGTGGAACAGTAGAAGTTTGTGAGGATGCTGGCGTTCAGGCCAAACTTCCTCAGTCTTCTCAGGAAAAAGAGGCGCTGGCTCTTTGTTGTTGTGTCCGTGTGCAGTGTCCAAGAGATGTCCTCAGTGATGTGTGCCCCAAGGAACTTGAAGCTGCTGAGCCTTTCAACCTCAGCATCATCGATGTGGATGGGGAGGTGTCCACTCCCCTGCTGTCTCCTGTAGTCCACCATCATCTCTTTAGTTTTGCTGACATTGAGAGAGAGGTTATTTTCCTGGCACCAGCTGTTTAGTGCCGTTACCTCCTCTCTATAGGCCGTCTCATTATTCTCTGTGATGAGGCCCAGGATGGTCGTGTCGTCAGCAAACTTTAGGATGATGTTAGAGCTGTGCTTAGCAGTACAGTCGTGCGTGAACAGGGAGTACAGGAGAGGACTGAGCACACAGCCCTGTGGTGCGCCTGTGTTGAGGATCAGTGAGGAAGAGGTGTGGCTGCCAATTCTCACCACCTGGGGCCTGCCCGTCGGGAGGTCGAATATCCAGCCGCAGTGCTCTACTTCTCAGATCTTTACCTGATATCTGATATCCCCTTATTTCCTACCTATCTTTGTTTAATCAGTATCTTTACCAAGCATACCTTCAGTGCCTTTATACGTCATTTATATAAATTTCACTATCTCCACCCTTCATGACCAGCTTCAGTTTTTCACTACTAACAAGCTGATCCAAGTCTTTACTGCATCGGGATCTGGTTTTCCCTTCATGCTGTATTGGAGAGTTGCTCTGTTCATAGGCCACATGCTTTAATCAAAGTTTAATTCAAAGTGTTTTGACTAGTTCCTTAAAACACTCACACATCTGGATCCCAATCCTCATCTGCAATACCCATCCCTTCAAATTGACCGAACCAAATTCAAATTCCTCATTTAATCAAAGAATCAATGTTTTGTTCAGAGAAGCTTCTGTCTAACGAATTTGACAGTGTGTATTGATGAGGGCGGTAGATGGAGTCTGCATACATTTCAATAAGGCCTTTGAGGTCCCAAATGGTAAACTGGTCCAAGAGGTTCGAGTAGATGGAATCCAGGGTAAATTTCATCCAATACAGGCTTGAGAATGGAGGTAGAGAATGATGTTTGAGGGTTGTTTTTTGTGATTGGAAACCCGTAAAAAAAAGCATTTGGATGCGAGTGAAGGAGCTGTGATTAATAAATGTGGAGATGATACAAAAACCAATGCAAAAACAATGTGCCGGTGAGACAGGCAGCATCTGTGGAAGAAATGGGCGTTGATGCTTTGGGTTGCAACCTTACTTCAGGCTCTGCTGTGGAAAGACAAGTGGCTGTAGTAGCCAATCCGGGTGAGAACATGTTTGAAGACCAGAACACCATCAGGAATCACAGACGGGGGGGTGGGGGGAGGACAGCGAGAGAGGGTCTCACATAATTCACATCGGGGGGGGGGACACGAGAATTTCAAAGTTTGCATACATTGAGGTGACTTCGAAGTGGAGCAGTAAAATTGAGACACAAGAGATTGCAGATGCTGGAATCTTGAGCATAAAACAAAGTTTCTGGAGTCTGAAGAAGGGTTCCAACCCAAAATATCGTCTTCCCATTCCCTCTGAAAGTACTGCCTGACACGCTGAGATTGCAGTCTCGCCATACAAACCTGGTGATGTTGTTGATAGTGAGGAGAATATTCTTGAATTACAAGTTGATCAGACGATAGAGGTGAGTTGATAAAATGTGTAGGGCAAAGGCAGATGGAATTTAATCCTGTTAAGTCGGATATGATGCATTTTGGGAGGGCTAGTAAGACTAGAACATGTAACATAGAAACATAGAAATTAGGTGCAGGAGCAGGCCATTCGGCCCTTCGAGCCTGCACCACCATTCAATATGATCATGGCTGATCATCCAACGCAGTATCCTGTAACTGCCTTCTCTCCATACCTCCATACCACAAAGGCCACATCTAACTCCCTCTTAAATATAGTCAATGAACTGGCCTCAACTACCTTCTGTGGCAGGGAATTCCAGAGACTCACCACTCTGAGGGCTTGAGGGAATGTACAATGAGGTCTTGAGGTAATGTTGAGGAACTGAGAAGTGACCTTGGTGATCCTTCAAGTATCTCTAAGGTTGGCAACAAAAGTTGATAATAGACAATAGACAATAGGTGCAGGAATAGGCCATTTGGCCCTTCGAGCCAGCACCGCCATTCAATGTGATCATAGCTGATCATCCCCAATCAGTACCCCGTTCCTGCCTTCTCCCCATATCCCCTGAATCCGCTATTTTTAACAGCCCTATCTAGCTCTCTCTTGAAAGCATCCAGAGAACCTGCCTCCACCGCCCTCTGAGGCAGAGATAAGGTGGTTAAAGAGCCATATAGGCTACTTTCTTTCATTAGACAGAGCACAGAAAGTAAGAGAAGCATTATGATACAGTTTTAGTAAACATTGGTTAGGGTACAGCTGGGGTACTATGTTCATTTCTGATCACCACACGGTTGGAAACATGGAATTGCATTGAAAAGCTGATTGTGTGATTGATTGGGCTACATGTATTGCAATTTCTAGCTGAGGGGCTATCTGAGTTGTACAAAATTATGTGGAAACCTCAATAATATAGATGGTAAGACACTTTGTCCATAGTAGAAATGTTTCAAACCGGACAGCAAGATTCAAGATTCAAGATTCAAGAGAGTTTATTGTCGTGTCCCAGATAGGACAATGAAATTCTTGCTTTGCTTCAGCACACAGAACATAGTAGACATGAATACAGAACAGATCAGTGTGTCCATACACCATTATATAAATATAAACACACATGAATTTATTTAAAATGAGAGTTAGCAGGTTTAGAGGGGATCTGAGGAAGAATTTTTACCCAGAGAGTCAATTGGAATCTGAAACAAATATTCCATAGATGAGTGGTGGAAGCAGGGGATCTCAACACATTTGATATGTAGCTAGACAATTAATTGATTGATAAGGCCTTGAACATAGCATAAATGGGTACTTGATGGCAGTTACGAATGTGGTAGTCTGAAGGACCTGTTTCTATGCTGTCTGACATAGGTTTAATGTATGAGGGGCAGGATTTCATACGGACCTGAGGGGCAGTTTTTCACTGAGAAGGTTGTGGGTGTATGGAATAAGCTGCCAGAGGAGGTAGTTGAGGCAGGTACTATGATGGTATTTAAAAGCCACATGAATAGGTAGAGTACAGAGGAGATTTACCAGAATGTTGCCTGGATTTTTAGCACCTAAGTTGCAGAGAAAGGTTGAACAAGTTAGGTCTTTATTCTTTGGAGCGCAGAAGGTGAAGGGGGGACTTGATAGAGGTCTTTAAAATGATGAGAGGGATAGACAGAGTTGACGTGGATTTCCATTGAGAGTAGGGAATATTCAAGCAAGAGGACATGGTTTGAGAATTAATGGACAAAAGTTTAGGGGTAACATGAGGGAGAACTTCTTTACTCAGAGAGTGGTAGCTGTGTGAAATGAGCTTCCAGTGGAAGTGGTGGAGGCAGGTTCGATTTTATCATTTAAAAATAAATTGGATAGGTATATGGACGGGAAAGGAATGGAGGGTTATGGTCTGAGTACAGGTAGATGGGACTGGGTGAGAGTAAGTGTTCGGCACGGACTAGAAGGGCCGAGATGGCCTATTTCCGTGCTGTAATTGTTATATGGTTATATGGTACATGGATAGGATAGGTTTGGAGGGATATGGTTAAACACAGGCAAATTAGACTAGCTTAGATGGGGCATCTTGGTCGGCAAGGAGGAGCTGGGCCGAAGGACTTTCCTCCATGTATGATCCAAAGAGATCGGATTTGAAGTGTGAAGAGGTCTAGTAGAGGCAGAGTTTGTAGTTCTCTATTCCTCATTCTTTTCTTGCTTTTACTATGTTTTCAAAAGACAAAAAAACTTGTAAAAGTATGATTCTATATTTGTGTTTTGAATTGTATGGGTGTGGTAGCAGATTCATTTTCATTCATTTTGATAGTTGATGAAAAGAAACACATCGACATTTGTATCATAACTAATGAACAGAAAGACGCAGACATGAGTATATAATTGCACAGAGAATTCTTGACAAAAGAATGGCCGATTATCTGATTTATTGCGTGTTAAGACTGGCAGCATGAGTGGCACTAATGGTTCAGTTCCTACCATACAGAATAAGCATGAGACACCAATGCAAAACCACTACTACGTAATTCTAAAAAATCCATCTCCCTGACAGACTTCATGACTCATGATTTACGGGCACAAACAACTCAGACATTTTGCCCCTTTATGTTATTTCTAACCACCAATACTATCAACTAAAATTAGACCATACAGTTATTTTTTTATGAAACTCAAAACAGAAAATGGTGGAAATACCCAGCAGGTCAGACAGTGCCTGTGGAAAGAGAATTTGGATCGAAGACACTTTGTCAGAACTTCAAGAGTTTGTGTTATAAGGTCATAAGTGATAGGAGTAGAATTAGGCCATTTGGCCCATCAAGTTTACTCCGCCCATTCAATCATGGCTGATCTATCTCTCCCTCCTAACCCCATTCTCCTGCCTTCTCCCCATAACCTCCGACACGTGTACTAATCAATAATTAATCTATCTCTGCCTTAAAAATATCCACTGATGGCCTCCATAGCCTTCAGTGGCAAAGAATTCCACAGATTCACCACCCTTTGACTAAAGGCATTTCTCCTCATCTTCCTAAAAGAACGTTTAATTCTAAGGCTATGACCTCTCGTCCTAGACTCTCCCACTAGTGGAAACATCCACTCCATCCAAGCCTTTCACTATTCTTTATGTTTCAATGAGGTCCCCCCTCATTCTTCTAAACTCCAGCAAGTACAGGCCCAGTGCCGACAAACGCTCATCATAGGATCATCTACTCATTCCTGGGATTGTTCTCGTCAACCTCCTCTGTTTTCAAGAGAGTTAGATTTAGCTCTTAGGGCTAAGGGTAGCAAGGGATATGGGAAAAAGCCAGAACGGGGTACTGATTTTGGATGATCAGCCATGATCATATTGAACGGCGGTGCTGGCTTGAAGGGCCGAATGGCCTACTCCTGCACCTATTTTCTATGTTTCTATGGACCCTCTCCAGAGCCAGCACATCCTTCCTCTGATATGGTGCCCAAAATTGCTCACATTGTTGTTTTTGTTGCGGAGGGAGTTTAGTTTACTTATTGTCATGTATACTGAGATACAGTGTAAAGATTTTGTTGTGCTCTATCCAGTCAGCAGAAAGACTATACATGGTTATAATCGAGCTGTCCATAGTGTGCAGATACAGGGTAATGTGGAATAACATTTAGTGTAAGATAAAATCCAGTAAATTCCGATTAAAGATAATCCAAGGGTGTCTGATTAGGTAGATGGAAGCACAGGACCCCCATAAAATGCTTTCTACAGCGCATCTATAGAAATTGGGGAGATTGGTTGGGGACATGGGTCAACGTTGTCAGTGGGTATCAGGAGTAAAGAACAGGGCTAAGAACGCATCCTTGAGGAGCACCAGTGTTTGAGGATTATTGTGGAGGAATATTTGTCACCTTTCCTCACTGATTGTGGTCTCTTGGTCTGGAAGTCAGGGATCCAGCTGCAGAAATGAGTGCTGACTTCAAGTTCCATGAGTTTGGGGATGAGCCTGGATGGGATAATAACGGTATTAAAAGCAGAGCTGCAGTCTATTAATATAAGTCTGAAGTAGGTGTCTATGTTATCTAGGCTAGTGTTCCTGGCCGATACTACCAGGAATGAGTGTAGGGCCAGGGAGATGGCATCAGCCATGGATCAGTTGCGATGGTTGACGAAATGCAGTGGGTCAAGGTTACTTCAAAGTCTTGAACAGCACATGTTGATTCATGGCATTGTATGTCCGGAGATCAGGATGAGGTAAGAACAGTGCCTTGAGAAAGGCTCGATATTTTGACACACCTATGATTCCCACTGCATTCAAATTGTGGAGGGTGATATTTCAATTGGAATGCACATGAGATGAGTTTGAGCCCGACACATTTGCTCTGGTGTAGGAAAGAACTGCAGATGCTGGTTTAAATCAAAGATAGACACAAATGGGTGGAGTTACTCAGCGGGTCGACGGCATCTCTGGAGAAACGGAATAGGCGACGTTTCGAGTTGGAACCCTTCTTGAGACTCTGAGTCTGAGGAAGCGTTCTGACCTGAAAGCTTGATCCTTCTTCAGACCTTTCTTCTTTAAGAAAGATCTCCTCCCGAAAAGTCGCCTCTTCTTTTACTGCAGAGATGCTGAGTTACTCCAGCTTTTTGTGTCTATCTTACATTTGCGCTGGTCGTGATTTTTGGTCAATGCTTTAAAGAAGACAGAAAGAGAAACAGAAATCATTGAAGATGAAGAAAGCAAAAGGGGCAGATAGAAATCCTATTGGAGGAAGGGGCAGATCTGCTTAAAAGTTGGCTTTCTTAGAAGCACAGTGGCAGTGAGTTAAACAATCAAAAGAAATCAGAAAAACTGCAGATGCTAGAAATCTGACACAAATAGAATATACTCTAATGTTTTTCATTAGAGCTGGTTCTAAACAAATGTGTCGGAAGGCACTGCAAATGCTGGTTTAAACCGAAGATAGGCACAAAATGCTGGAGTAACTCAGCAGGGCAGGCAGCATCTCTGAAAAGAAGGAACGGGCGACATTTCAGGTCATTTCACTTTCTTCAGAGTAAAAGTCATCGGAAAGGGAAGCGAGAGATATAGGCAATGATGTAGAGAGATATAGAACAAATTGTAAATGTATTGTAACTGAATGAAAGATATGCAAAAAAGTAACGATGATAAAGGAAATAGGCCATTGTTGGCTGTTTGCTAGGTGAGAACGAAAAGCTGGTGGTAAAGAAAGATCTTCGACCTGAAACATCAACTCTTCCCGCAGATGTTTCTCTTTCCACAGAAGTCATCAGACTTGCTAAATGTATCCAACATTTTCAGGTTTTATTTTGTGTATAAGTTTGGATTGTCTAGCCAGACCTTATCTCCATCACTTTGACATTTAATAATCAGAAGTACTTCAAATCACCCAAATCCTAAAGCATGGAAACAGTAATTTTATTTCGGAGTCACGTGAGTGACTACGTGAAGACCCCGTCCAGCACGCATGCGCGACATTAGCGTTCATGCAGTGCACCCGCGACGAACGGGAGTTCAAGGTGCTCCCGCTATAATTTGAAAAGTCGGGCCGACAGGTAAGTTTTACCGTGGCCGTGTGTCTTTTTCTCTGTGGTCTGCTTGTGTTCCAGGAAGAATGAGCAAGACCAGAGGGAAGAAATCTGCAGCTCGCCCCCGTTCGTCTTCCGTTGAGGAATGTTCTTTGAAGGGGGGGCAAGAGGCGGCGGGTATAACTACCGAGCCGAGCCCAGCACCGCTCGTGCTGCCTGAGCAGCGGGCTGGAGGTACCTGCAGCCAGAACCGGGCGGTAGTATCCGACGATTCGGATGAAGATGCCTCACCGCTCGAGAGCGACACAGGCAGCCGCCTAAGCCGAGTGGAACGGCTTGTGGAGCAATTGCTCCAGCGAGACCTGTTAAGAGAGCAGCAGCAGACTTGCCTAGGGAGCCCAGGCACTCCCGCAGTGCCCATTACGGCACTGACCATTGCTTCACCTTCTTTCGAAGGCAGCATTGGCGACCAGGTCTGGGCTGGTCAAGAAGAGGGGTTGCTGGCTGAAGATGTCCGGAGTACGCAGGGTGTACAGGATCAGGAAGAGCTGCTGGGTGTGGTCAACCGCTACGTGGCCATTCCACGAGCGGGTCGGCCTTTAGAGCCGAAACCTGCAGCCAGCATTGACCACCTGTCCTCAAAACCCCTACAAGAACGGGTGGTCAATGAGGCTCTTGAACTAATATGCTCGGTCCATTGATGGTGTGGACATATCCACAAATCAGCAAGATACATTAGCTCTGCTGTGCACCACTCAATATGAGATAAACAATTTACGGAAGGAAATCATCAAGCCTGCCCTCAACCCAAAGTTTGCGGGACTTTGCAAAACACCGGGTTCAGAACCTCCAATTCTGCTCTTTGGAAAGGACCTTCCGAAAAAGGTGAAAGACCTAGAGGAAGAATCCAAGACCTTTGGTCTCGTGAGGGCAGGTTTGGGACCGAGCAGACCTAACAAACCCAGGCGGCAGTACCCCACGGCGTCCACCAGTCGTCGACCACCATATGGGACTGGTGAAAGCTCGGGGTCCGCAACCATTCCCCGTAAGCCTTTTTAGGCCAGGGCCCAGAGCGGACCCCATGGAAAATGTGCCACCCCCATCAACATCAACAGCAGCCCTCTACAGCCCAGCAGACACCTCATCGTCCAGTGAAGAGGCAGAAGAAGCACCAGTAACCATGGAGGTAGGTGGGTCTGGTTCCTCTCAGCATATGAGCAGTGGGGGCTCTATACTAACAGGGGGGAGATTGCACTTGTTTTTGGATGCATGGGAATCCATCACTAATGACAAGTATATACTCAGCAGCATTCATGGCTATAAAATTGACTTTGTTCATGAAAACATGCTGCCAGTTCAGCATACACCCCAAAGGGTATTCACCCTCTCAGTCAAAGAGAAACAAGAGGGTCAAGCTGAACTGATGAGGCTACTAGCAAAAGGTGTCATTGAAAGAACTAAACATGAACCTTTGGAATTTGTGTCTAATATTTTCACTAAAACTAAAAAAGATGGTGGATGTCGCATCATCATTGACTTAACTACTTTAAACAAGTCTGTTAAGTATATACATTTCAAGATGGAAACTTTTGAAACAGCCAGACTATTGGTTTCTAGAGGGTACTTTCTAGCAAGCATTGATTTAAAAGATGCCTACTACTCAGTACCCATACATAAGGAGCATCGTAAATACTTAAAGTTTATCTGGATGAAACAGCTATGGCAATTTAAAGCCTTACCAAATGGACTAACCTCCGCTCCAAGGTTGTTCACTAAAATCTTAAAACCTGCTTTGGCATTATTGAGGAAACAAAAGCATATAGTCATGGCGTACTTAGATGACATTTTAATAGTAGGGAAAACCTTGGAGACAGCTATTTTGGCAGTAGCAGCCACCAAACGTTTGTTTGAAACTTTGGGGTTTGTCATACATCCAGATAAATCCAATTTAACACCGTCCACTACCATGGACTATCTTGGATTTACGATTGACACTGTTCGCATGATTGTAACTCTGCCGAAGGATGCCAGTGCTTTGGGCTGGGGAGCAACTAACATGCAATCCAGCACAGGGGGCAGATGGACTAACTCTGAATCATCTTGCCTACAGACACGGGGTATCAACTACTTAGAAATGTTGGGTGCGTTTTATGGTTTAAAAGCATATTCATCTAATACGCATCATGCACATGTCCGGTTGCAATTAGATAATACCACGGTGGTGGCTTATATCAACCACATGGGTGGTGTAAGTTGATATCGTGTGACAATTTGGTCAACCTAATCTGGCAATGGTGTGTCGAAAGACATATTTGGTTATCAGCAACGTACCTACCAGGTAAGCAAAATACAGTGGCAGACACCAGGTCACGCAGATTCAATGATAACATCGAATGGATGTTAAATCCCAAAGTGTTTGCTGAATTTACAAAACAATATGGCACACCAGATATCGATCTATTTGCATCCAGACTGAATCACCTGGTACCAACGTATGTCGCTTGGGAACCAGACCCTGAGGCAGCAGCAGTTGATGCATTCACGCTGCATTGGGTGAAAATGTTCTTCTATGCTTTTCCTCCCTTCTGCCTCATCAGTCGGGTATTATGCAAGATTCAATTGGATTCCGCTACAGGAATCTTGATAATACCCGACTGGCCTACACAGCCATGGTTCCCAGTGGCCCTCGACATGGCTGTCGAAACACTGTTGGAATTCCCCAGCAGTCCAGAATTATTAATCCACCCAGTGTCAGGCATTAGTCACCCGTGCCATGACAGAGTCAATCTCCTGGCTTGCAGATTCTAAAAAGACCTCTACTGGGCCTGGGACTGTCTGAGGACGCCATCAACATGATGACCGCATCCCACCGGGAGTCCACCAGGAGACAATACCTGACCAACATAAGGAAATGGGAACGGTATTGCTCCAAAACAGGAACTACCTACACTACAGCTACAGCCACCAGTGTTGTGGAGTTCCTGGTTGGATTACAACGGGATGGACTCAGCTACAGCGCCATCAATACAGCCAGGAGTGCGTTGTCAGCTTATGTGGTTCCAGCAGCAGGACAACAGGCTTTGGGGTCCCATCCACTAGTGGTCAAAATCATGAGGGGCATTTTTAACACTAATTCCCCCAGACCTAGGTACACACAGATCTGGGATGTCAGCATTGTGCTGACGT
The DNA here is from genome assembly GCA_035221665.1 of Okamejei kenojei. Classification (NCBI taxonomy): domain Eukaryota; kingdom Metazoa; phylum Chordata; class Chondrichthyes; order Rajiformes; family Rajidae; genus Okamejei; species Okamejei kenojei. The sequence goes on from CM069136.1 coordinate 113,026,621, forward strand.
ACCTTAGGGGATGGCCACCACCTAGGTCACTCACGCTGGAACAACTTACTTTGAAATACATCATGCTCATGGCACTAGTGTCAGCTCAAAGGGTACAGTCCCTCCACCTTCTGAGGCTGGACAGCATGACAGAGTCATTGGACTGTTTCACATTTTATATTAAGGGACTGGTCAAACAAACTAGACCGGGTACCACGCCTCCAGTCATGGAGTTCCAGGCATATTCATCTGACCCACGACTGTGTGCCAAGAACTATCTCGCCAATTACATAGACACAACATGCAACTTAAGAAGGAGAGAAAAAGCCTCATGGATAAGCCACAAGAAGCCCCATGGTCATGTGATGAGCCAAACCATTTCAAGGTGGCTCAAGCAGGTGCTTAAGTCCGCGGGAGTCAATGCTAATGTTTATAAATCTCACTCCACCAGGGCTGCATCTACGTCGGCGGCTAGGCGAATTAACGTGCCTATGGACCATATTCTGGCAAGAGCAGGATGGTCCTCAGAAAGAACTTTCCAAAGGTTTTATAATAAGCCACTGGCGGAACCTGCTACATTTGCAGACAGAATTTTAGAGTCTGCAGATAATGTTTAATTTAAGCCCGGGGGAGCTCTCTGTTTTTTGTTGTCATTAATAAACCTTTTTATTCACAAACAGGTTATTGTTTATTACATTGTTGATAACATACTTCCTCCCTCTAAGGTCTTCAGACAGTGAGTGAAGCATGAGCTGGTACACGGTTCGGATTCACAGAGCTTTGAAGTCTTCACGTAGTCACTCACGTGACTCCGAAATAAAATAGTAAGATTAAATGAGAACTTACCAGTTCGAAGTTTGATCTGTATTTTATGAGGAGTTACGATGAGGGATTACGTGCCCTCCACTCCCACCCTCTATTATATAGATCAACTGGTAATTTAGTTCTTATTTTTTCTTTACTATATTTATTTCAATCGATGTGTTTTTTCTGTGAATCCACACCGCTGCTTTGAAGAAATGTCGCGCATGCGTGCTGGACGGGGTCTTCACGTAATCCCTCATCGTAACTCCTCATAAAATACAGATCAAACTTCGAACTGGTAAGTTCTCATTTAATCTTACTATTTTATCCCATCAGTTTGTCCACGTGTTTGTTATCAGTATAAAAACTGGCACCGTTTCTGTAAAACATAAATGGTAAAATGAAATAATTAATTTATTTTGCAACGTTGACCGCAGGATATCAACGTTCACCTCAGGATATCTGAGACCTTTACAGACTATGAGGTTGCTTTTTAGTGCAGTAACTATTGTAGAAATCATGACAGCCAAATAGCCTTGTGATAATGATCACATAATTTATTTTATGGGTGTTGAGGGTGAACATATTCAGGAAGAAAAAAAGTCAAAGAGACACAAGAGGCTGCTAATGCTGAAATCTTGAGCTGCAGGAGTTCATTGAGTCTGGTGGCATCAAGGTCGGCACGGACTGGAAGGGCCGAGAGGGCCTGTTTCCGTGCTGTAATTGTTATATGGTTATATGGTTATATCTGTGGAGTGAAATGGACAGATACATTTTGGGTCAGGGCCCTACTCCAGGCTCCTTTAAATCAGTTACATTGCACTCTTCAAATAGCACTATATGTTTTTTTGTTTACCTGGGAGAACATTCAGGACTTCAGTTTAACATTTAGACCATAAGATGACACTTCTGACATTGAATCTCTGAAATATTATACGCTGGAGTATTGGCCAGGGCTTCATGCCCAAATCTCTGAAATGAAATTTGAGCCTTGGACCATCTGACTCAGATGCAAGAGTCTGATCCACTGAAACGAGGATTATATTCATACCATCATCTGGTAGTTAGCAATGCTAAATGTTCATTGAAGGAACCAATTTTTTGACCTTTTGCTTGTGTTCTACATGTCTATTTTAATCATAAATTACTAGTAATTGAGTTATAGGAAGTAAGTGGCAGTTCCCCACCCACTTTGTTAAAATCTGACTCTCTCCTTCAACACCACATGTATTTCCTATAGTTTTAGTCTATTGTGTTACTCATTTCTTCTTCTACGTCTGAATTGTGGTAGGCCGTTGGGGTAAATAAAATATGATAATTACAAGGGATACATAGTCATGTGTTCTTTGGAGAATTCCACCCTTAAAAAAAAATTTCTGTTGCACTATATGTAATATTAGGATATCCCAAGCGCTTTACCGAAATTAAAAAAAAATGTAAGTGCAAAATCTGTGTTAATATTAGCTCAGGAATATTTGTATTATCACTTTATACTTTTCCCTCTCCTTTTGCTTCTACGTGTATTTACCTATTTTCTCACCTATTATTTTTATTATTCTCTGCCAGGCTCTCTCCAATCCTTCCTTCCTTGTCTTATTGTCCTGATTTCCAGGATCCAGGCACTATTTCCGAAACAGCGACCACCATTATCAAAATCAACGTCATAATCTCACTCAGGGTCTCTCTTAACAAACCTCATTTCCTTACAAAGACAAGGTTCATTTCCACCTGCACAGCAGCAAGCAGCTCCAGCCCTCCTCAAAATCAATTTGCTGTTGAAACCAACATTACACCCTCAATTCATTTAACCTGAAACCGACATTTCTATATACATTTTTACATCGCGGACTTGTTTATTCGACTGCGCTCTTCGCTGCAACCCTCATTCTGATGTCTTAGCGTATGAGATCTTTCAAAACTGATGCGTATGATATCTTTCAAAACATTTCTATACTTGATCTCGTAAAATTTCCATTGTCTTGTTCCATGCATCTTTGTAACCTCCGTCAGCCCCATAACTCCTCGTGATGTGGAAACACATCCAATTAAGACCTCTTACTGCTTTCCGATTTCCAATGCTCTTTATTGCTGCCCATTGTAAGCCTAAAACTCTGGAATTCTCTTCTTACCTCGCTCCATCTCTTTATTCTTTCCCCCTTTCAAATACTGCTTAAAAAGCAGATTCTCTAGGGGAACGTTGCTGATGTTCCACATATGCGGTTCGCATCAGTTATTTTTATTTGACGATGCTTTTGTAACTCCCTTTACATCATTGCTGTTTGAGGTCTGGCCATTAACTGTAGACTTTCCCCTACATTTGACCTTCCAAAGTGCAACACCGCACACTTGCCTGACTTAAACTCCGTCCACCATTTCTCTGCATATTTCACAAACTGATCTATATCCTGCTTTATCCTTTTACAGCCTTCTTAATGTGGGTGACACATGTTTTCTTGTACAGGCAATGTACACCAAGCAAATTAATCATTTAGTCTGAAACAATAATCATGATCAGAATACAGCACCATAAAAAGAAATACAATTCAGAAGTACTATGGCTGATTGCTTTGTTTGTGATAACTATGACAAGATAGATCTTATACCCTTGACATTGAATTTTATAAGAATAAAGAAGCAGCCAGTCTGCCCAATTGATCCAGATTTTTTTGCTCCACATGAGCTTCTTCACCAGTACTCACATTGTTTAACCCAATCGCCATCTCTTTATATTCCTTTCTCTCTCATGTGCTTATCCTGCTTTCTTTTCAATTCATTTTCAATCTTCCCTCACAAGACAATAATATATTCTATTCATAGAACTGTACAGCACAGAAACAGGCCTTTTGGCCCGCCATGTCCACACTGACCTTCAAGCAACCACTTACACTGATCCTACACTAATCCCATTTTATAATCTGCACAGTCCCATCAAATCTCCACACTCATCCTATCCCACTAGGAGGAATTTACAGCAGTCAATTAACCTACCAACCACACATCTTTGGGATGTGGCAGGGAACTGGAGCACCAGGAAGAATCCAATGCAAGGTCACTGTGCAAACTGAACACAGGCAGCCTCAAAGTCATAATTAAACTGGGTTGCTATAGCTGTGAGGCAGTCGAGCCTCTATTCTCTCTAAATGTCTTCAAAATCAGAAAAACCGTGGCAGATTATAACCTGCCTGATTTTCAATTTAGTGAAGCCAACAGAAGACAAAGCTGATGGATTCTAGAGGGGATATCGTATGCCCCTGTCATCTAAATGGAAAACTGTGTATTGGGAAAGCAGTTGTGCTTATATTAAAGATAGATACAAAATGCTGGAGTAACTCAGCGGGTCAGGGAGCATCTCTGGATAAAAATAATATGTGATTTTTAAAGGTTACATGAACAGCACCTATTCTCTTTCTCCAGAGATGCTACCTGACGAGCTGAGTTACTCCAGCATTTTGCATCTATCTTTGGTATAAAGTAGCATTTGCAGTTCCTTCCTACACATTTTTTGCATTGATATTGATATCTGCCAGCCTTTGTCAAGAAGGTATCTGATAAACAAAAAAATTGAAACCACAGAGAAAATGATGCACATTTCCAAAATATGCCAACCTCTAACCTCCAGACATTTATCATATTTTTCTTCTGTCTTTCCAGCCTAGGTCCTGTTTTTGGATTGTTTGTGCCTTTCTACTACTCCATTCCAAGTATTCAAGTGACTCAAATCCTGGGCAGATTTTCCATAACAAACAAAACCCTTGTCTATATTGTGGGTCTGCAGGTATGTATATGATTGAACCTGATATCGAATCCACTCAGGGTAACTAGCATCGAGCTGCTGATGGGAAAGTCCCAATTGATGATCATTCAATGGAAATCTCTTCAACTTAAGGGCCTGTACGAGGTAATTCAAGAGCTCTCCCGAGTTTAAAAAAAAAATCAAACTCGTGGTAAGCACGTAGAATGTACGTAGCGGGTACGTCGGAGCTCGGGACGTCTCTTAGCGGCTCGTAACGCTAACGGCAGGTACTCGGAAAACGCAGTAAGCTCGTGAAGACTCGTGAAGATTTTTCAACATGTTGAAAAATGTCCACGAGAGCCCAGAGTACCTACGTGCAGCTATGACCGTAATTCTCCGAGTTCGAATCAGGGGAAACTCGGGAGAACTCTTGAATTAGCTCGTACAGTGGGACAGGCCCTTAAAGGTGTTTTATGGGGGTACAAACTGAACATGGTTACAGTGGCAAGGATGATTGATAGGACAACATTTCAAGTCAGTTTATTGAAATAAATCTGGAATTAAATGCTAGCTTGTGCAATGGATACCATGCAACCTTGGAATACCCAATTGGTTCAGTCCTGGTCCTCAGGGGGAAAAAGGTCTGCCGTCATTAACCAGAACAACCTACATGTGGTCCCGGACCCAGAACATTATGATGAGCACCCTTTGAAATGGCCCATCAGCCTCTCAGTTTAAGGTTAATTTGTGACCAGCACTAAATACAGGTTTTGTCAAGGATATCCACTTCAGTGCAATCTAAATTATGATTATGCCTCGTATTTGTGCTGATTTGGATGTCTGTTTGTATAAATCAGTATTATTGAGAATCAGCCTTTTTTTTCTTCCAGTTTTTCCTCAAAGTTCTTTTTTTTTCTCCCTGTTCTCAACCACTGATCTTTCTATTACAATACAATGCTCTGTGCATTTTCACCATGACATGCATACAGTGAAAGCTCTTTGAATGCCTTAAAGAAACAAGGGTTTAAAATCAGTCTGAAGAAGTGTCCCGACCTAAAACGCCATCAATCCATGTTCTCCAGAGATGCTGTCAGACCACTGAGTTACTCCAGCACTGTTTCTATTTTCGAGTGTTTATCAAAAATGCATGTGCCGGAGGTGGACACCAAGTAAACAGCAAGAGAGAAGAGCTATATTTAACCATAAAGGTACACACCTTTTGTGGTGAAGATCATATCCCACCTATAAACAAAACACAGTGCAGCCATATGGTTACACTCTAAAAAATGAACAGATGTAATAAGCAAAAATTACCTATCAGAACGGATTTTCAGGAGGGGATTGATATTAAAGAAAAAGGATGTATAAACAGGCATGAGAGTGAGTTTTCTACTATAATATTGAGAAACACGCTTGGTAAACACCCATCCGGCTTCTTAACCTTTCATTATCTTCAATATCTCTGCAAAGGGAAAAAGAACGTCTTCAGTTTATATTGTCCTTTATTTTATTTTCAGGCAATTTGCTCCTCAAGAGTACATATCGTCCAGAGTTGCTATCAGAGACAGCTAGGTTGTGCTCAACAAGCTCCCACTAGCAATGTTATGATAATGTCCAGATAATCTGATTCAGTGACGTTGATGAAGATTAAAACAATGACCAACAGCCAGAAAGAATGCCCCTGATTGTTCGTGAAATAGTATCATCGGATCATTTTCATTTAATTGAGAGTTCTGATTGTGCTTCAGTTTAAAGGTAGCGCCGTGACAGTGTGGCAGTCGCTAACTGCGGTACCGGAATGACCAGTATTTTTTATGCACAAATCACTGATGTGTGACTTGAATTCACTCACAACCTTCTGACTCAGATGAGAATACCACCAACTAAGGCAAACTGGTATATGTCATTGGATGAGCAACACATTGTGAAAATCCCTCCCCTCATCATGTGCAACCACCCCATGTGCAACTTCGACCACTTCCTTCAGCACCACAGGCTAGCATTATTTCAGAGTTGTCACTCCTCCCTTCCCTCGAGAGCACATTTTTCCTCTGCTTAAAATTAAAGATGCTGGAAATCGGAAATAAAAGCAGAAAATGCTGGAAAAAAAACTCAGCAGGACAGGAGCATCTATAGAAGGACAAATTTAATGTTTCAAGTTGAAGACTCCTCAGCTTACTGCACAATGCATCTTCAAACTACTATTCTTTGAAGTTTGGGTTCTATAAAACTGCTTTAAGTGTCCCAAATCATATCAAGTGCCTTCATTGCCATATTTTATAATTGGCACTGCTACAGGCTGGGAGCATCTTGATGTTATTCCCCCCCCCCCCCCTACATTCCAATCTATGACCTCACCCTTCCTTTATCTAGAACTCCTTCAGTTCCATGGTCTTTGGAGAGTTTGTGTTCTACAATATTCAACCCAATAGCTCTGCCTCTCCAGCTTCCCCTTCTTTAGCATGTTCTGTAAAACCTACCTAAATGGTAAGGAATTGAGGAATGCTGTGGAACAGAGGGATCTAGGAATAACTGTGCATAGTTCCCTGAAGGTGGAATCACATGTAGATAGGGTGGTAAAGAAAGCCTTTGGTGTGCTGGCCTTTATAAATCAGAGCATTGAATATAGGAGTAGGGAAGTAATGTTAAAATTGTACAAGGCATTGGTAAGACCAATTCTGGAGTATGGTGTACAATTTTGGTCGCCTAGTTATAGGAAGGATGTCAACAAAATAGAGAGAGTACAGAGGAGATTTACTAGAATGTTGCCAGGGTTCCAGCAACTATGTTACAGAGAAAGGTTGAACAAATTAGGTCTTTATTCTTTGGAGCCAGAAGGTTAAGGGGGGACTTGATTGAGGTCTTTAAAATGATGAAAGGGATAGACAGAGTTGACGTGGATACATTTTTCCCATTGAGGGTAGGGAAGATTCAAACAAGAGGGCATGACATGAGAATTAAGGGACAGAAGTTTAGGGGTAACGTGAGGGGGAACTTCTTTACTCAGAGGGTGGTGGCTGTGTGGAATGAGCTTCCAGCAGAAGTGGTGGAGGCAGGATCGTATTTAAAAGTAAAGTGGATAGGTATATGGACGTGAAGGGAATGGTCTGAGTGCAGGTAGATGGGACTAGGGGAAAACAAATGGTCGGCACGGACTGGAAGGGCCGAGAGGGCCTGTTTCCATGCTGTAATTGTTATATGGTTATATGGTTATATGGTTGCTCACCTCATTTCATTTTTCTTTTATGACCCATCCTCAAATTTTGTCTATTAGTATTATTGGGAAGTTTTTTGACCCATTATATGATGTTCAATGTGAATACGTTGACATTGTTTTCATTGCTTTGCACAACCTCATTGTGACGACCTTCAACATACCATATATAACCATATAACCATATAACAATTACAGCACGGAGACAGGCCCTCTCGGCCCTTCCAGTCCGTCCTGACTTATTATATTGTTTATTTCTCTCTTAACGTGTTCCCCCTGAAGCCCTTGTCTCACGATGCAAGTTCACCCAAGAGCTCTCCCAAGTTAAAAAAAAAGATCAAACTCGTGGCATGTACGTAGCGGGTACGTAGGACCTTGTGGATGTCCCGTAGCGGCTCATAATGCTAACGGCAGGTACTAGGGAAACGCGGTAACTCGTGAAGTTTTTTCAACAGTGTGAAAAATGTCCAAGAGTTTCCCGAGTACTTGCCGTTAGATACCGCGTTTCCCGAGTACCTGCCGTTTGCATTGCGAGCCGATATTAGACATCCACGAGGTCCTACATGCATTCTATGTAGTTACCACGAGTTTGATTTTTTTTTTTAACTTGGGTGAACTCGCATCGTGGGACAGGGGCTTAAATAGATTTGTGATATAGTGCTAGTGATCCGGGTTCGATCCTGACCTTGTGTGCTACGTTCCCCAGTGACTGTGAGGGTTTCTTCCGGGGGGCTCCTGTTTCCTCCCACATCGTAAAGATGTGCTATTTACAGATTAATTGGCTTCTGTAAAAAATTTCCAAGCGTGCAGGGAGTGGATGAGAAAGAACTAGTGTGATCGATGGTCAACAGGGACTCAGCTGTTCAAAATACTGCATCCTCTAAACTGCATTCACCTCAACCTTTCGTGTGCATTGTGCATTCTCACCACTCTCGAGGGAAAATTAACCCATACTGGATTAAAAGCTAGAACCACCTGCCCAGGGCAAAGCAGAACTACTTTAATCACTGGGTACACAAAAAGCTGGAGAAACTCAGCGGGTGCAGCAGCATCTAAGGAGCGAAGGAGATGGGCGACGTTTCGGGTCGAGACCCTTCTTCAGACTGGTCAGGGATCAGGGAAACGAGAGATATAGACGGTGATGTGGAGAGATAAGGAACAATGAGTGAAAGATATGCAAAAAAGTATCGATGATAAAGGGAACAAGCCATTGTAAGCTGTTTGTGGTGTGAAAATGAGAAGCTGGTGCGAGTCTGCATCCTTTGGGCTTGAATATTGAATTTTCTCAATTCTGTTAACCCTTGCTGTCTCCTCCCCTTCCCACCTCTCCCTCAGCCCTCGTGCCCTGGCATTCCCTCTATCTCTATCTCCCTCCCCCACCCTAGTCGCACCAGCTTCTCATTTTCACACCACAAACATCTTACAATGGCTTGTTCCCTTTATCACCGGTACTTTTTTGCATATCTTTCACTCATTGTTCCTTATCTCTCCACATCACCGTCTATATCTCTCGTTTCCCTGATCCCTGACCAGTCTGAAGAAGGGTCTCGACCCGAAACGTCGCCCATCTCCTTCGCTCCTTAGATGCTGCTGCACCCGCTGAGTTTCTCCAGCTTTTTGTGTACCCTCGATTCTCCAGCATCTGCAGTTCCTTCTTTAATACTTTAATCACTGGATCTCCAGTGGTTTAAGATGCCATCTCACCACCAGCTTCACAAGAGGCCATTGAAGAGGTCAATAAATGCTCGTCTTGTCAATTGCACTCGATCCCAAGAATAAATTTACAAAATGATTAAATCTATAAGAATTTAACTGACACTTATTTGCATTAATCTCCCTTTGAATTTGTAGATTTTCCAATTTATCATTCCAATCCAAGTACTTATACCAAATGGATTTGTGCTTTCGCTTACTGACAGGGGACTTTTGCCCTGTGGACACTTGTCTTCACGCAGGGTGATTTTCTAGGTTGCTTAGCCCAGCGCAGGTTATTGTGTTCTCCATTCACGACCTGAATGTATGTTACGAACATTCCTGCTACGGTTTTAATTTGCAGATATCACTCAAATGTGGTAGATAAATGGGAGCTCTTTCCTCTGGAAGATTGGTGACAGAAACAGAAAATTAACTGTTTTAAGTTTAGAGTCAGGCACTTTGTGATCTTAAGCAGAAGCTACAGGAATTCTCTCTCCCTAAAACCTGTTGAGATTGACATTTTAGGGCTAATATTGAAAAACCTTTGTGATGCAGGAATTAAGGAAACAAGGGAGAGATTGAACAGGCAAATAGGTTGTGATTTAATTAGGGAGCAAGCTGAGGTGATATTCATCTGCATGCCCTGAGTTTATATAATGAGCCAGACCCGAGTCAGGTAATGGTGATGTGGCTGGTTGTCTGATGACTGAGTGATCACAGTTTAAAATAGTAACAAAGTAAGCCTCTTTATCTCTTCTACTATTTGACGGTTTCCACTCTTTTACTGTTCCTTAGCTTGAATATTCATGTCATGCTGGTCTGATCTGCAGTTGCTCATTAATGGTCTTGCTTCACTTTGTAGCTTTTGACATCCAGTACCAATATATGGATCTTGGCGGTCAGCGGATTGGTAAGCACGCTTCCTAGTCTAAAGAAAAATGCATTTACTGAGGATGTAATTTTACATTTATTGTGACTGTTTTACAAGTTATATTGTAGACATAACATTAATTAAGTAATTGCTGAATGATATTAGCTTTACAGAACAGAAATAGGCCATTGGATCTATGAACTCTTCTGAGCAAACATCAATCATTTTACAAGCATTTATTCAGTTGGCTTTCATGGACTTACTCAGCTTCCCCATGAATATTATTTACTTCAACTTTGTGGTGACAAGTTCCACATTCTCACCATGCTTTATGGTAATGAAGTTACTCCATATTTTTCTATTACGCTTTCCTGAAACCTCCACATCCTTCTTGTAATTCAGTAACAGAGCTGCACACAAAACTTCAAATGAAGCCTAAAACCAACATTTTATACAGCTGTAACATGAGTTCCCAGATTTTATACTCAATATCCCAACCAACAAAAGTAGAAACATAGAAAATAGGTGCAGGAGCAGGCCATTTGGCCCTTCAAGCTTGCACCACCATTCAATATGATCATGGCTGATCATTGAACTCAGTATCTTGTACCTGCCTTCTCTCCATACCCCCTGATCCCTTTAGCCACAAGGGCCACATCTAACTCCCTCTTAAATATAGCCAATGAACTGGCCTCAACTACCTTCTGTGGCAGAGAATTCCAGAGACTCACCACTCTCTGTGTGAAAAATGTTTTCCTCATCTCGGTCCTAAAGGAATTCCCCATTATCCGTAAACTGTGACCCCTCGTTCTGGACCCCCCCAACATCGGGAACAATCTTCCTGCATCTAGCCTGTCCATCTCACCCTCTCTGGCTAAACCCCTCCCTTCACCACCTCCAGTTTAAATTCCAGTTGGAATATTTTGGAGGACCAAGTAACCAAGAACCAAGAACTAAGAACCCCTTAAGAATTTTGTAAGTTTCTATAAGATCCCCCCTCAATTTTCTAAATTCCAGCGAGTACAAGCCGAGTCTATCCAGTCTTTCCTCATATGAAAGTCCTGGCATCCCAGGAATCAGTCTGGTGAACCTTCTCTGTACCCCCTCTATGGCAAGAATGTCTTTCCTCAGATTTGGAGACCAAAACTGTACTCAATACTCCAGGTGTGGTCTCACCAAAATCCTGTACAACTGCAGTAGATCCTCCTTGCTCTTGTACTCAAATCCTTTTGCTATGAATGCTAACACACCATTTGCTTTCTTCACAGCCTGCTGCACCTGCATGCCTACTTTAAATGACTGGTGTACCATGACACCCAGGTCTCGTTGCATCTCCCCTTTTCCTAATCGGCCACCATTCAGATAATAGTCTACCCTCCTGTTTTTGCTACAAAAGTGGATAACCTCACATTTATCCACATTATACTGCTTCTGCCATGCATTTGCCCACTCACCCAACCTATCCAAGTCACCTTGCAGCCTCCTAGCATCCTCCTCACAGCTAACACTACCCCCCAGATTCGTGTCATCGGAGATGTTGCATTCAATTCCCTCGTTCAAATCATTAATATATATTCTCAGCAGGTGAGGCCGCATCTACGGAGCGAAAGAAATAGGCAACGTTTCGGGCCGAAACCCTTCTTCAGTCTAACCTACAAACCTTCATGTCTTTGGAGTGTGGGAGGAAAGCAGAGCACCCGGAGAAAATCACGCGATCACAGAGAGAACATACAAGCTCCATACAGACAGCACCCGCAGTCAGGAGAGAACCCAAGTCTCTGGCGCTGTAAGGCAGCAACTCTACTGCTGAGCCACTGTGCCGCCAATTCCTCCATCACTTTGTGTCCTATTGATTCAGTGGTATTTCGACTGGGTACAAGTGGGAAAAGTAAATATATGGTGCCTCTTCATTGCTCCTCGAGGTCCTACCATTTACTGTATACTTTCTTCTCACATCTGACCTCCCAAAGTGCCAAACCTTACAGTTATCCCGGTTAAATTCCATTTACCATTTCTTCAACAATATTCCTAACTGATGCATATCCTGCCTTATCCTCTGATAACCTTCCTCACTATCCATGCCGCCAATGTTTGTGTCATGTACAATCTTATCAGTCACTTACATTTTTGTCCAAATCACTTATTTATATCATGAACAACAGAGCTCACCACCGGTCAAAGCCCTACATTCAAGAACAACCATCCACCACTACCCTCCTTCTATGGCCAAGCCAATTTTGAATCCAATCCACCAAATGCCATGGATCCCATGTGCCTTAATTTTTTTGAGCAACCTACAATAGAAACATAGAAATAGGTGCATGAGGAGGCCATACGGCCCATCAAGCCAGCACCGTGATCATTGTGATCATGGCTGATCATCCACAATCAGTAACCGTGCCTGCCTTCTCCCGTTACCCCCTGATTCCGCCAGCCACAAGAGCTCGATCTAACTCTCTTTTTAATGCATCCAGTGAATTGGCCTCCACTGCCTTCTGTGGCAGGAAATTCCACAAATTCACAACTCTCTAGGTGGAAACGTTTTTTCTCATCTCAGTTTTAAATGGCAATTCTTAGACTGTGGCCCCTGGTTCTGGACTCCCCCAACATTGAGAACATTTTTTCTGCATCTAGCTTGTCCAGTCCTTTTATAATTTTATATGATTCTATAAGATTCTCTCTCATCCTTCTAAATTCCAGTGAATACAAGCCCAGTCTTTCCAATCTTTCCTCACATGACAGTCCCGCCATCCCGGGGATTAACCTTGTGAACCTACGCTGCACTGCCTCAATAGCAAGGATGTCCTTCCTCAAATTAGGAGATGAAAACTGCACACAATACTCCAGATGTGGTCTCATCAAGGCCCTGTACAGCTGCGGAAGGACCTCTTTACTCCTATACTCAAATCCTCTTGTTATGAAGTCCAAAGTTAGCCTTCTTCACTGACTGGTGTACAAGGACACCCAGGTCTCGTTGCACTTCCCCTTCCCCTAATCTGACAATTCAGATAATAATTTGCCTTCCTGCTCTTGCTACCAAAGTGGATAACCTCACATTTATCCACGTTATACTGCATCTGCAATGCATCTGCCCACTCATTCAACCTGTCCAAGTCACCCTGCAACCTCCTAGCATCCTCTTTGCAGTTCACATTGCCACCCAGCTTTGTATCATCTGCAAATTTGCTAGTGTTACTTTGAATCCCATCATCTAAATCATTCATATATATTGTAAATAGTTACGGCCCCAGCACCGAGCCTTGCGGCACTCCACTCGCCACTGCCTGCCAATCTGACAGGGACCCATTTATTCCTACTCTTTGTTTCCTGTCTGCCAACCAATTCTCTATCCATGTCAATACCCTACCCCCAATACCATGTGCTCTCATTTTCCCCACTAAACTCCTGTGAGGGACCTTATCAAAGACTTTCTGAAAGGAAGGAACTTGTCAACTTCTTTACTGAAGTTCATGTAAACTACATCCATTGCCCTACCCTCATCAATCATCTTTGTCACTTCTAGTAAAAAGCTTAATCTTGTGTGTAAGACATGACCTCGCCACACAAAGCAATGCTGACCATCTCTAATAATTCCATGCTTTAATGGATGTTGGTGAATCCTAACGCCAAGGATATTCCCCAACACTGATGTAGAGCTTATCAGCTTATAATTTCCTGGTTTGTCCATATTGCCCTTCTTAACAAAGGAACAATTTTGAATAACTTGGGATAGATACCATATGGCCCCGGGGACCTATCAACCTTAATGCCCTTCAAAAGATCCAACAGCTTCTCATTATCAACGTTATGAAGAAGGATTATTCAATTTAAATAAGAGGATCGAAGGCATGAAATGTCATTGACGTTTCACTGTGGGTTCTTTGTTCGAGTCATAGAAGAGAATTTCAGCTCGTTCTTCAATAGAATAATGCTTATTAATAGCTTTAATAATATTGCTGGCTGAGCTCAGCACATTATCAAGAATCACTGTCAAATCTCGGCTGATTAGACCAGTAATGAATTGCATTAAGTCCACCCACTGTGAAGCCTTTTTTGTTGCCATGATTATGTGTTGTGATACTGAATTTACATGACAATCTTGCCCAAATGAAAGCATTGAAATGGCAAGAACAGCAAGTAACTGGTGGGCAGCAAGTCAGAGGCAAAAATAAATGAGCTGTTCCCTTTCACGGGGGTTGCCAATGCTTGGCATTTCACTTTGGCTGAGGATGAATTCATCTGCATGCATCGGTGTCTTTTGAGTTTAAGTCCTTTAAAGAGTTGAATACAGGATCTCAAGAACTGGGAGACATCACCAAAATCTTGCCCAATAATTATCACTCAGACATTTTTATGAAGCACTTCCAACATAATAAAATGTCCCAAGGAGTTTGACAAAAGTATTATCAACTAACATTTTGATATATGTCATAGGAAATAATCTCGGTAGAGATGACTAAAGAGTAGATTATAAAGAGAATCTTAAAAGGACAATGGAAAAAGGAAGGGAATTCCAGAGTTTCAAGTCTCGTATGTGTGAGTGGGAAGAGAAGCCAAAGTAGATGATTCTATTGCTGCAATGAAAGGATTCAAGCCAAACTAACACTGCACAATTGGACAAGGGGAAAATTAGGGGATTGGAAACAAATCAATTATGACCAGTTGAGAAGAATGAGGGAGGATAATATATCACTTGTCAAGTTCACAAAGGAAAATACAGTTCATTACAAGGTTTTGTGTTTCCGGGAGTTTGCTGTGCAGATATTCCAGTTGCATTTCCATAACAGCCGCAAATGACTACAGTTCGAAAGTCGCCTTTTAAGTGCTGAGTTTGTGAAAGCCACATATCAGCGTAGGTTTTTGTTTTCTTGTAAATTAGATTAAGGGGAAAACTAGGAAGGATGCAGATGCACAGTTAGTGGAAGGATGCAGAAAACTGCAAGGAGTGTCATTAATCAGAGGACACGGGTTTTAAGTCAGTTGGCAAAAGAAAATGAGAGCAAATTGGGATTTTTATGCAACGAGTTGCTTTCACCTGGAAGAGCGGAACAAGCAGTTTCAACATGAATTTTCAAAAGGAAAAAGTGCAGAGTAATGCAGACAGGACTGAGTAGACGTGGGAATGTGATTAATTAAAGTCCTTTTTTGTGCTTTGATTTTCCAAAATCCTGTAAACAGCAAATGCTTTGTTCATGAGAGTGGAAATGATTGTGGCCAGGAATTAAAAATGAAAGAGGAAGAACTTAGTCATACAGGGTGGGAACAGGCCCCTCGCCCCAACTTGCTCACACAGAACAAGATGTCTCATCTACACTAGTCCCATTTGCCTGCCTGCGTTTGGCACATATCCCTCCAAACCTATCCTATCCATGTACCTGTCTAAATGTTTCTTAAACGTTGCGCTGGTACCTGCCTCGACTACCTCCAGCAGCAATTTATGCACACCCATCACCATTTGTGTCAATAAGTTACCCCTTAGGTTTCTATTAAATCTCTTCCCCCTCATTTTAAACCTATGTACTCTGGTTCTCAAATCCCTTACTCTGGGCAAGAGAGTCTGTGCATTTACATGATCTATTCCATGCAGCCAATTACTTTCCATTCAGCTATCTGTCCTTGGATCCCATGCGCTTTAACCTTCCAGAGCAGTCTACCACTTAAACCTCGAAACATAGCAAATAGATACAGGAATAGGCCTTTCGAACCAGCACCATATTCAATATAATCATGGCTGATCATCCAAAATCAGTATCCTGTTCCGGCTTTTTCCCCATATCCCTTGATTCCCTTACCCCAATGAGCTAAATCGAATTCTCTATTGAACACATTCAATGGATTCGCCTCCACTGCCTTCTGTGGCAGTTAATTCCACAGGTTCACAACTCTCTGGGTGAAAAAGATTTTCCTCATCTCAGTCCTAAATGGTCTACCCCTTATTCTTAAACTGTGAGCCCTGGTTCTGGACTCCCCCAACATCGGGAACATTTTCCTGCATCTAACCTGTCCAATCCTCTAAGAATTTTATATGTTTCTATAAGATTCCCTCTCATCCTTTTTAATTCCAGCGAATACAAGCCCATTCGACCCATTCTTTCATCATACACGTCAGTCCCGTCATCCCGGGAATTAACCTGGTGAACCTACGCTGCACTCCCTCAATAGCAATAATGTCCTTCATCAAATTAGGAGAGCAAAATACTCCAGGTGTGGTCTCACCAGGACCCTGTACAACTGCAGTAGGACCTCCTTGCTGCTAAACTCAAATCCTCTCGCAATGAAGGCCAACATGCCATTAGCTTTCTTCACTGCCTGCTGTACCTGCATGCTTACTTTCACAAGATGTACAGGCACCACCCAGGTCTCGTTGCTCCTCCCCTTCTCCTAATCTGAAACCATTCATATAATAATCTGCCTTCCAGTTCTTGCCACCAAAGTGGATAACCTTACATTTATCCACATTATACTGCATCTGCCATGTTTCTGCCTACTCGCCCAAGTCACCTGACAGCCTCATAGCATCCTCCTCACAACTCACACTGCTGCCCAGCTTTGTGTCATCCGCAAACTTAGAGTTGTTACATTTAATTCCCTTGTCTACATCATTAATATATATTGTAAACAACTGGGGTCTCAGCACCGAGCCTTGCTGCACCCAACTAGTCACTGCCTGCCATTCTGAATAGGACCCGTTAATTCCTACTCTTTGCTTCCTATCTGCCAACCAGTTCTCTATCCATGTCAATACCCTGCCCCCAATACCATGTGCTCTAATTTTGCCCACTAATGTCTTGTGTG
Source organism: Okamejei kenojei (assembly GCA_035221665.1). Taxonomy (NCBI): domain Eukaryota; kingdom Metazoa; phylum Chordata; class Chondrichthyes; order Rajiformes; family Rajidae; genus Okamejei; species Okamejei kenojei. The sequence goes on from CM069136.1 coordinate 113,043,712, forward strand.
GGACCCTGTCAAAGGTTTTTTGAAAGTCAAGATACACCACATCCACTGGCTCTCCCTTATCCATCCTACTTGTTACATACCCATAAAATTCCAGAATATTAGTCAAGCATGATTTCCCCTTCATAAATCCATGCTGACTTTGACCGATCCCGTCACTGCTTTCCAAATGCGCTGCTATAACATCTTTAACATCTTAAATGGTCTATAATTTCCCATTTTCTCTCTCCCTCCTTTCTTCAAAAGTGGAGTTACATTGGCTACCCTCCAGTCCACAGGAACTGATCCAGACTCGAGAGAACATTGGAAAATGATCACCAATGCATCCACGATTCTTAGGGCCACCTCCTTGAGTACTTTGGGATGCAGACCATCAGGCCCTGGGGATGTATCTGCCTTCAGTCCCAACAGTTTACCATTTTCTGACTAATGTGGATTCTCTTCAGTTTCTCCCTCCCACTGGATCCTCTGGTCCCCCCATATTTCCAGGAGATTATTTGTGTATTCCCAAGTGAAGACAGAACCAAAGTGCTTATTTAACTGTTCTGCCATTTCCTTGTTTCCCAATATAAATTCATCTGTCTCTGACTGTAAGGGACCTACATTCGTCTTCATTAACTTTTTCCCTTTTACATACCCAGAGAAACTTTTACAGTTAGTTTTTATATTCCCTGCAAGCTTTCTTTCATGCTCTTCACCCCCCCCCCCCCCCTCTTGCTGTCTGGCTATTTCACAGTTCTACCCATACCGATTCTACAGTATCCAAGCTAATGTCTCTCCTTGCCATTGCATTAATCTCCCCTTTAACAGCAATGCCACCCCACCTCCTCTTCCTTTCTGTCTATCCTTCCTGAATATTGAATACCCCTGCATGTTTATCTCCCAGCCTTGGTCACCCTGGAGCTATGTCTCTCTATACCTTATCCCTTAACTACTCACTGCGCAATCAGTTCATCCACCTTATTTTGAATGCTCCTCGCAATAAGGCTCAGGTTAGTTTTTCTTATCTCTCTTCTACCTTTTGCTTCTGTCCTCCTTTTATGGCCCTGCTCCTTGCATTGTGTCCCATCCCCCTGCCCTGTTATTTTAAACATGACCTTTCCCACACTCTCTTGCCCGTTAGCTGCACGGATACGCTTCCATGTTGTGGGCTCCACCGCCCACTTTTTAGTGTAACCCATGTAGCATTAGCAAACCTGCCTGCCAGAATGTCGGTCCCCTTCCAATTAAGGTGCAAATACTTGTTCTGAAATTGGAAACGTGTTTGTGATTTAGCTTCTTTGTATGTTTTGCCATCATTTCATAGAGTCATCGTCGTAGAGAGGTCATACAGCGTTGAAACAAGTCTTTTGGCCTCTTGCCCATGCCATCCAACATGCCCCATCTATACTGGCCCCACTTGCCTGCATTTGGTCCATATCCCTCTAAACCTATCCTATCCATGTACCTGTCGAAATATTGTTTAAACGTCGTGATAGTACCTGCTTCAATTAACTCCACCTGCAGCTCGTTCCATTCACTTATCACCCTTTGTGTAAAAAAGCTGCCCCACAGGTTCCTATTAAATCTCCCCCCCCCTTAAACCAATGTTCTTGATTCTCCTAATCTGGGTTAAAAAACTGCATTTATCCTCTCATCATCATATACATCTCCATAAGATCACCCCTCATCCTCCTGCACTCCAAGGGGTAAAGTCCTAGCCTGATCAACCTCTCCCTATAGCTCAGGCCCTCGAGTCCTGGCAACATCCTCGTAAATCTTCTCTGCATCCTTTCCAGCAGAATAACATCTTTCCTATAACATGGTGCCCAAAACTGAACACAATTCTCTAAATGTCTTCAACAACTGTACATGACCTCTCAACTTCTATACTCTTGACTGATGAAGGCCAATGCGCCGAAAGGCTTCTTGACCACCCTAGCTGCCTGTGATGCCACTTTCAAGGAACTATGCACTTCTAGGACCCTCTGGTCTACAACATTCCAACACAGCCTATCATTCACTGTGTAGGTCCTGCTCTAGTTAAATTCCCAAATGCAACATCTCACACTTCTCTGCATAAAATTCCATCAATCATTCCTCAGCCCACTTGCAATTCCTCTAACTGCAATTTTTGCCAACCATCTTCGCCATCTAGAATACCACCCACTTTGGAGTTATCTGCAAACTTACTAATCATGGCTTGCATGTTCTCATGCCTGCTTCTCTAGCCAACTCTGACTGAACAGGGTGTAGAATGATTTTTTATAGGCAATAACCATATAACCATATAACAATTACAGCACGGAAACAGGCCCTCTCGGCCCTTCCAGTCCGTGCCGACCATTTGTTTTCCCCTAGTCCCATCTACCTGCACTCAGACCATACCCCTCCATTCCCTTCCCGTCCATATACCTATCCACTTTACTTTTAAATGTTAAAATTGATCCTGCCTCCACCACTTCTGCTGGAAGCTCATTCCACACAGCCACCACTCTCTGAGTAAAGAAGTTCCCCCTCACGTTACCCCTAAACTTCTGTCCCTTAATTCTCATGTCATGCCCTCTTGTTTGAATCTTCCCTACCCTCAATGGGAAAAGCTTATCCACGTCAACTGTCTATCCCTTGGATCTTCTTCGATATCTGAATGCACAATTTGATGTTAGCACAGAACCTGACATTTACCAGAGAGTTTCCAGTGGAGAATTAGTGTCGTGGAACATAAAGCAAGTGGTTAAAATTACTTTTCAGATTCTCAGCAAAATAGATGCAATGGTATTGCTTAGAAACAAAAATGCTCACTGGAAACTATGTAAATATGCTCATGAGCAGTTAGAGAGGCATGATTAAGAACAGTGAATAAGGTTTTGTGAATGAAAATTGCACTTAACAAATATCTTAAGAGTTTGTTTGGACATAAACATGAACAATAAAGGGGCATCATAGTGGTGCAGCGTAGAGTCGTTGCCTTACAGCACCCGAGACGCGGGTTCAATCCTGACAACAGGTGCTGTCTGTATGGAGTTTGTACATTCTCCCCGTGACCGGGTGGATTTTTCTGGGTACTTTGGTTTCCTCCCACATTCCAAAGACGTACAGGATTGTAGGCTAATTTGCTTCGGTAAAGATTGTAAATTGCCCCGAGTTTGTAGGACAGTGTCAGTGTATAGGGATCACTGCTCGGTGCGGTCTCGGTGGGGCAATGAGCCTGTTTCCAGGCTGCATCTCTAAACTAAACTAAGCAAAAAAATAAAAGATAATTAGAACGTATAGCGTGTTTAGATTTCCAAAACACATTTGATAAGAGGCCACAGAAAAGGTTTCAGCATAAGATATGCTCATGAGTTTGAAGACAATGTATGATTAGAGGATCGGTTGACCAACAGAAAAAATAGCAGGAAAGGACGGCTCATTTTGTTATAGGCAAGTTATACTTTTATGCGGGGGTACACAAAATGCTGGAGAAACTCAGCGGGTGCAGCAGCATCTATGGAGCGAAGGGGAATTATGACCCAGCACTGAAGCCTGCGGCATAAATAATATGCAATCTATATTGTTATTTTAAATGAATGGGCAGCACAATGTGCAGCAGTCAAATCTGCTGACGAGACAAACATCAGTGGATAAATATGGGTTGAAGAGGACACAGTCTATAAAGGGATATAGTTGTTAAATAGATGGGCAAAATGATGGCCGAAGGAGTAAAGCAGAGAAATATGTTCGAGCAGGAATTTGGGAAAGCAGATTATGAAGCAACCTAGTTGATTTGGTACTTCACAAATTTATTTTATAATTAATTGTGTTTCGATAAGTTTGGGTGGGATATATGGTGCTTTCGCACTCATGTCTGAGCGACAAGCTGATTGAGGCTTCATAGGATATTTTCCCCATCTGTGATGACTTACAACATAATTGGGAAATTAAATGCAAAATTTTTGTTTAATCAGAATAGCGTCTTAACACTGAAGGCTTTGCAGGAACAGCTTTCATTTTAAACACTTTTCTCGCATGAAACTGGCATTTACTTAATATGAAAAGAATGGACACCAATGGGAGATCGGTTGAAAACTTGGTTGATAAAATTGTCTCTCTGAAGGTTTCATGAGCATATTACAAGGTGGCTAATTAAGGATAATGTTGAAAATTAGGGCGCAGGCAGTATTAGTTTATGATATTGGAAATGATATTTTTGCATCTAATATATTTTGTAAGATGACATTTCTACTATCTCAGGAAGTTACACCACTTCCACAGAAGTATCACATTTTTACTTACACAGCATTCTTTGTTGGGCTTCAGGCGTCTTTTAGTTTCAAAACCACAATGGAGGTAAATGTGCTAAAGAACAGAGATTAGTAAAATAGTATTGCTTGCGAAAGGAATGAAAACATTATTTCCTGTTTTTTGTTTTTCAATGTTCATGTAATCATCAAATTTTACAGCTTTGGAGACTACTATTTGGCCCATCATGCCTCACCTGGTTCTTTGAAAGAGTTATTTAGTTAAACACATTCATCAAAGTTACCTTTCACCTTAGCCAAACGATGCACTCCACTTCAAATGTGTATGCAGTTCATTTTGGACAGTTTTAGGGATAGCTATTCATGTTTGGTTACAGTTTTCATGTGATCAGAATCTTCAAAATTATACTTTAAAAAAATGAATGATTCAGTTGATAAGAGGCCACTGTTGGTTATTAAGATCTAAAAGAGCTATGTTTTACCCTGGCTGCTTCTAACCAATATCTCAGATTCTTATCTATGCCTTGATGCCTGGCGCAATGCTGATGTTTGAGAGGAAAAAACATAAATGGCATTCTCATGGGATAGCTTTTCAATTAATACCAAAAGCCAGACCTGATTACAATGCTGTCAATTCTGCAGATATTTTGATTTTGAAAGAAATTTGCTAATAATTATGCATTGATAGTTGCATTAATCCAAAGATTTTGGGTAGGGGAGCTTGGTAGTTATTTTCGTGGACTAGTAACGCCCGCAATTTGACAAATAAACAAGCAACCGGTTCATATCCCATCACACCAGTAGTGAGATTCAGTTAATATATACCCTGTGTTAGCGAAAATGATTACGGAATTGCTAGATTGTTATTCAAATTCATCTGGTTTGAGAAAGAAAAAGTTTTTATCTTTGATTTACTTGCTTAAATCAATTCAGAACTCAGAGCATGTAGTTGACACTTACAGTATATATTAAAATAACCAAGCAATAGTAACAATTAGGGATGGGTGGTGTATGGTGGCTTTGAGAGTGAATCTCATTGATCTATAAATTGCCAGAACAATGACAGATCTGATAGAGGTGCTGCCCCACAATTCCAGAGTCCCAGGTTCAATTCTAACCTCTGGTTCTGCTCGTGTGAAGTTTGAACGTTTTTACTAGACCTTGCGGGTTTCCCTGGGTATTCTGGTTTCCTCGCACATTGCAAAAATGTGTGGTTTGATAGGTTAATTGGTTGCTATAAATTGTCCCCAGGTGACCGAGGGACCTCTTTCTCTGCTGCATAACTATGACTATAATAATAGAAAATCAATCTTGAAAACAGCTAGTTTGTTGACTTTTTGATGAAGTGTTAAACTGAGGTATGATTCTTGTTGACTTCAACTTTACTAGAGCATGTCGCTGTGAGACAATGCTTATTTGAAGCGTAATCGATATTTCATGCACACAACATTCCTACTGAACCCTGCTGGTGTTGAAACTCCACTGCTGGACATTAAAAATGTATTTCAAACCCAAAAATGTAACTAGATTTCTTCTGAGTTCAAAACAGAGGCCATAATCTCAGAGTAAGTCAATTTGACATGGAGCTGAGAAATCATTTATTCTCTTCGTGCTTTGTCAGTCTGTAGAACATCCTTCCACAGAGAGTTGTGGGGTCAGAGTGCTTATGCATATTTATTATTGGGGTAGATAGATAGATTTCTGCTTGGAGGATCGTGGGTTATAGTCCGAGGGCAGATGGCAAAAAAATGCTAGATTAGCCATGATCCCATTGAATGTCGGAGGAGACTCGATGGGCTGAATGGCTTAATTCTGCTCCTATCAATTATGAATGAAGACTCTTTTGCCCACTTATGGTCATGTGAATTTTTATCCTCCTCCTGGGTGATTTTAATATAGTGAAGTGGACAGAAGCTTCTGGGAGTGGACACAGAAGAAACAAACTGCATTGTTAGGTAGATGTGATATACAGCTGGCCTAGGTACTTTCCAAAACCCAACCATCACCAGTGTTCGATAAGATAGTTGGTATGGCTGGCCCATTTGCTTGTAAGATTGAAATCAAATTTAGGAAATGAAAGCAAAAAGATTTGAACACTAATTATGGCCAGTGAAAGCGGATGTAGAAAATAACGAGACAAGCTGAGTTATACTTCAGTCTGCATCTAGAACTGATAAACTTATAACCGCAAAACACCAGTAAACCCAGTCTGTGAAGAAAGAAGGTGGCACAAATGACATAGGATGGAAGAGGGAGGAGGTTCTGCAACAAGAATTTACAGAATTGGGTAGAAGACTAAAAAGCAGGACCTGCAGGGTAGTGATCTCAGGATTGCTTCCAGTGCCTCGTGCCAGTGAAGGCAAGAATAGGAAGATTGGGGAAAATGAATGTGTGGCTGGGTAGTTGGTGCAGAGGGCAGGGATTCAGATTTCTGGATAATTGGGATCTCTTCCGAGGTAGGAGTTACCTGTATAAAAGGGACGGGTTGCACCTAAACTGGAGGGGGACCAACATCCTAGCGGGAAGGTTTGCAAATAGACAATAGACAATAGGTGCAGGAGTAGGCCGTTTGGCCCTTCAAGCCAGCACCGCCATTCAATGTAATCATGGCTGATCATCCCCAATCAGTACCCCGTTCCTGCCTTCTCCCCATATCCCCTGAATCCGCTATTTTTAAGAGCCCTATCTAGCTCTCTCTTGAAAGCATCCAGAGAACCTGCCTCCACCGCCCTTTGAGGCAGAGAATTCCACAGACTAATGCTGCACGAGAGAGTTTAAACTAGATGGGAAGGGGGGTGGGATCTCGTGCAGCACAGAGGCACATGAGAGGTCGGAAAGGTGAATGGACAGAATAGGAAGGTGATAGGTGGAGAGCTAGGAAGGAGGGTTGGTTTAAACTGCATGTATTTTAATGCAAGGGGCCTGACAGGTAAGGCAGATGAGCTTAGAGCATGGATTGGTACATGCGACGAGGACGTTGTAGCCATGACTGACACAAAATACAGGTTTTGAACCTACGCTGCACTCCCTCAATAGCAAGGATGTCCAATCCTCAAATTTGGAGACCAAAACTGCACACAATACTCCAGGTGTGGTCTCACTAGAGCCCTGTACAAACCTGGTTAAGGGAAGGGCAGGACTGGCAGCTCAATGTTTCAGGGTACAGGAGCTTCAGGAGAGACAGGTGTGAGGGAAAAAGAAGAGAGGGGGTTGCATTGCTGGTTAAGGAGGATGTCACGGCTGTATTCAGAGGTGACATTACGGACGGTTCATCTAGTGAGGCTATATGGGTGGAGCGGAGGAACTAGAAATGTATGATCACCTTGTTGGAGGTGTACTACTGACCCCCGAATACTCAACGCGAATTAGAAAAGCAAATGTGCCGAGAGATTGCAGACAGATGCAGGTCAAATAAGGTTGTTGTAGTAGGGGATTTTAACTTTCCCAATATAGACTGGGAAAATCATAGCGTGAAAAGTTCAGATGGGGTGCAATTCCTCAAAAGTGTTCAGGAGTGTTTTCTTAAACAGTATGTGGAGCGCCCCACACGCGAGTGGGCAACGCTGAATCTAGTATTGGGGAAATTGGGAAGGGCAAGTTAATGAAGCCTGTGTGGAGGAGCCTTTTGGGAACAGTGACCACAGTTCAATTAGGTTAAAGTTAATTATGGATAGGATCGGGGGTCCACATGTTAAAATGCTCAACTGGGGTAAGGCCAACTTTGAGGGTAGGGGAGAAGGTCTCGCTCTGGTTAACTAGATCAGGTTATTTGAGGGGAAAGGAACATCGACCAAGTGGAATGTTTTTAAATGTGTACTGAAGAAAGCTCAGGATATACACGTCCCCGTTAGAGTGAAGGGCAAAGCAGGCAAATGTAAAGAAAATGCTTGGCTGACGAGGGAAATGAAGACAGTCAAAAGCAAGAAGGATACATGGGACAGGTATAGGCAGCTGGGATCAAGTGCACCCCTGGAGGAGTTTCGGGAACTAAGGAGTAAACTCAAAAAGGAAATCAGAAGGGCAAAAAGGGGCCAGGAGATTGCTCTGGCAGCTAGTATTAAGGACAATCCCAAAAGATTTTATAAATACATAAGGGGGAAAAGGGTAACTAGAGAGAGAGAGTGGGACCTCTTGGGAATCAAAGTGGTCACCTCTGCTTGGAGCCACAGGAGATGGGCAAGGTCTTAAATTCGTATTTCTCCTCTGTATTTACCAAGGAGAAAGACAGTAGGACGGAGGAAATTGGAGCAGTCACTGTAAGTGTCTTGAGAGCAGTCAGGGTTACTGCCGAAGAGGTACTGTCGAAGAAGGTACTGTCGTGTTTGAAGGTGCACAAATCTCCAAGGCCTGATCTGATATATTCAAGGACATTGTGGGAAACTAGAGGGAGCCCTGTTGAAATTTACGAGTTGTCCGTAAATGCAGGAGAGGTGCCGGCAGACTGGAGGGTGGCAAATGATGCACCACTTTTCAAGAAGGGCTGCAGGGAAATTGCTGGCAACTATAGGCTGGTGAGCTTAACATTAGTAGTTGGGAAGTTACTGGAGAGTATTCTGAGGAATAGAATATACAGGCATTTGGATGGGCAAGGGCTGATTAGGGATAGTCAGCGTGGTTTTGTACGTGGGAAGTCGTGTCTCTCAAATCTGATTGATTTTTATGAAGACGTGACTAAATAGGTTGATGAGGGCAGAGCTGTAAATGTGTAAATGGACTTCTCGAAGCCATTTGACAAGGTAGCCTCTTCTGGAAGGTTAGATCGCATGGGATCCAAGGAGAGATAGTTGACTCCATGGAAGGAAGCAGAGGGTGATGGTGGAAGGTTGCTTCTCAGACTGGAGGCCTGTAACTAGTGGTGTGCCTCAGGGTTCGGTGCTGGGCCCGTTACTGTTTGCCATCTACATCAATGATTTGGATGAGAGCCTACAGGGAAAGTTTGCTGATGATACAAAAGTTAGTGGTCTTGCAGACAGTGAATATGGTTGTGAACGATTGCAGCAGGGTCTGGATCGATTGGCCAGGTGGGCGGAGGAGTGATTGATGGAATCTAATACAGAGAAGTGTGAGGTGTTGTATTTTTTGGACGTCGCACAAGGGCAGGACCTGTACACTCCATAGATGCTGCTGCACCCGCTGAGTTTCTCCAGTATTTTGTCTACCCACGATTTTCCAGCATCTGCAGTTCCTTCTTTAACACATGGATAGGACATGTTTGGTGGGATATGGACCAAGCGCAGGCAAGTGGGACTAGTATAGCTGGGACATTGTTGGCCGGTGTGGGCGAGTTGGGTCGAAGGGCCTGTTTCCACACCGTATTACTCTATGACTCATAATCAAAGTATGGAAGCATAAGGAGAGCGTGTAATCTGTTTGGGATGTGGTGCTGTTGTGGAGTTTGAATTTTGTTTCACTTGTCCGGTTAACAGATTGAAAGGAGTGAATCATCACCTGGTCATTCATAAAACCAAATTAATTCAGCAGGGATTCAAAAGCAGACTGTTGTGCATTCTGCCTGCCTCATCCCCAAATGTCTACTTATGTTTGGTGTAATAATTACACGGAATGTTTTTTATTTAATTTATATCTTTGTCCAGATATTACATCAGAGAGCTCTGCACTGAAAGGGACCATCAAAGCAGAATCTAAAAAAAACGTGCTGGCTAGAATTTGAAACTTGGTTATTAATTGGTTCAAATTTTAACAGAATGATATCTTGCTGCATTGCCTGGAGGTTAGATATCCCTCTTCTCATTTTGAACAGGGTGTCATGTTTGCAGCCCTCTGTCATCACCCCCATATGCATTAAATTGTGCTTGAGTCTTTGCAACTGTACCCCTTCCATCAACAGTGGGAACGGATCCAATACTAAACAGTTGACTTTTCTACTTGAAGGACCTATTGGTACACGTATCTTCTCTTTATTTTATTATTTTACATTCTCCCCACTATGTTCTCCATTACTGTTAGCCTTCTTTTAATTCCTCAATTATGTATTTTGCTCCACAAGACCTTCTTTATTGTAATTCTGGACAATGCTTTTACATTTTTTTTCAATTTTGGTGATATAAGAATCTGGCACCATTTATTGCCATCCCTAATTGCCATTGAAAAGTTGGCTTCTTGAACTGAATGGTTTCCATTCTCAGAGTCATAGAGCCATGCAGTGCTGAAACAGCACCTATGGTCCAACTCATTCATGCCAACCATGATGAAGATACTCCAACAGTGTTTGTTCAGCAAGTTACAGGTTTAGATCCAGTGTATAGTGAAGAGCGGGTGATAACTTTCAGGTGATGGGATATCCATGCACCTGCTGCCATTGTCCATCTTGTCGGTAGAGGTAATGGTTAAGGAGGTGCTGTTGACTTCGCCAGGCTGGGTAACTGCAGCAAATGTGTGTTCGTATAGGGAATTAATGTTTAGGGGCGGCCATCATGTAGGCTGCTTTCACCTGAAATAACAAGAGGACAGATTGAGTATAGGAGCAAATAGGTCCTTCTGCAGTTGTACGGGGCCCTTGTGAGATCACATCTGGAGTATTGTGTGCCGTTTTAGCCTCCAAATATAAGGAGGGACAGTCTTGCTATTGAGAGAGTGCAGCGTGGGTTCACAAGGTTAATTCCCGGAATGGCGATACTGTCATATGTTGATAGAATGGAGTGCCTGGGCCTGTACGCTCTGGAATTTAGGAGGATGAGAGGAGATCTTATTGAAACATATAAGATTATTAAGGGTTTGGGACAAGCTAGAGGCAAGAAACATGTTCCCGATGGTGGGGGAGCCCAGAACTAGGGGCCACAGTTTAAGAATAAGGGGTAAGCCATTTAAAACGGAGATGAGGAAATACTTTGTCACACAGAGTTGTGGATTTCTGTGGAAATCTCTGCCTCAGAGGGCGGTGGAGGCCAGTTCTCTGGATGCTTTCGAGAGATAGAGCTCTTAAAGATAGCGGAATCAAGGGATATAGGGAGAAGGCAGGAACGGGGTACTGATTGTGGATGATCAGCCATGATCACATTTGATGGCAGTGCTGGCTCGAAGTGCTGAATTGCCCACTCCTGCACCTATTGTCTATTGTCTATTGTCTATTGTCTATTGTCTATTGAAATTATGTTACATTTTTATAGATTTTTTGGTTGCACTTATCCAGATATTTCATCATGGTCCTAATTCATGGCGTAGCTCATGGTGGCAGGAATTATGCCACCCACTGAGACATCCAGCCTTTGATTTGTTCTCAGAGCCACTGTATTTATTTGACTGATTCTGGTGCGTTTCTGGTTAATAAGGACTGCCAGAATGTTGATGATGGGAGAGTTAGTGATATAGCAATGTCATGGGTAGCCGGTTGACTCTATTGTGTCAGAGATGATCATGGCCTGGCATCATTGTCCACCAGTCTATCCACGTTGACCAAGGCGGCATTGTATCCCACAACCTCCTGATCTCTTTCACTGGCAGCAGAAGACTTGTCGACTTCTGCAGCATTCAGATCATTTACCCATTCAGTCAGACTGACTGCTGAGTGAGGTAGATATTGAAAACAACCATGTGCGAAAATCAGCAACATTTGGTAAGCCAATCCTCCTGACAGGAGCACTTTCTCCTCTGTTTGGAGATCCCTCTCCTGTACAAATTGGCTCCGGCTGTCCACCACTTTAGTGTCAGAATCATTCCTGATGTCATGTTGTTGTCATGTGCTTCTATTTGAAGATTATAACATGTAGTTTTGTTTTATTGTAACAATGATTTGTTTTTCATTCTTCTTCAGCTCTCCGGGATGATGTACCATTATAATGTGTCGAAGGTGCAGCAGGTGTTTTACGTGCCCGAGTGCATGGCCAGATGTGCCTCGTTTACCCTTGAACCTCTCTTATTGTCTGCTAATCCCACCCAAGAGACCCCCATTGGGATGGGTGCAACGCTGGAGATTCAAAGGCAACAGAGGACCGAACTCCTCGACCAGCAAATGATGCTGGCTCAGCTGAATCAGAACAACAGGAGGCATCGAGGGCAGGTACTGATCACCGTGGCAATGAATGAGATTCGGTTCAATTTTCATCTTGTTTCCATATGTTTCCATTTGCCTCAATCACTAGTTTAAGTCAGGCAGGTAAGTTGCATGGAATGTTACAGTTCATTTGGCTCTCCAATTGCCTTCATCATCCATCCATTCATTCTGTCAGCATTATCCCATTTATTATTCCTTGCATACCCAACCTGATTTACTTAGGGACTGTTGCCCATCCCTATAGCCCTTGAGCAGGTGTTGATGAGCCATTCTCTGGAGTCCTATGAGTAATGGTCTCCCAACAGTGTTCTTGGGTGAGGAGTTCCAGAGTTTAAACTCAGTGCCAAAAAACATCCCACTTTATTTTCTCAACCTCTGTCTGTGAGAACCAGGACCATATTCTCACTGCTCTCCAGGGAAAGTCATTTGTCATAAAGTCCTCACGGAATTTATTAATGGTTAATGTAGTTTTATAATTGATTTGGATAGCATAGTTATCCAACTTTAAAGTTGCAACTTCACAAAAATATATAATTAGACTTCACTTGGATTATTGTAAGCAGTTCTGGTTGTCACATTATCGGATGGATGTGCACAAAAATGCTGGAGAAACTCAGCGGGCGCAGCAGCGTCTATGGAGCGAAGGAAATAGGCAACGTTCCAGGCCAAAACCCTTCTTGATTGTTCCCAATGTTGGGGAGGTCCAGGACAAGGGGTCACAGTTTAAGGATAAGGGGGAAGTCTTTTAGGACCGAGATGAGAAAATCACAGAGACTGGTGAGTCTCTGGAATTCTCTGCCACAGAAGATAGTTGAGGCCAGTTCGTTGGCTATATTTAAGAGGGTGTTAGATGTGGCCCTTGTGGCTAAAGGGATCAGGGGGTATGGAGAGAAGGCAGGTACAGGATACTGAGTTGGATGATCAGCCATGATCATATTGAATGGTGGTGCAGGCTCGAAGGGCCGAATGGCCTACTCCTGCACCTAATTTCTATGTTTCTATGTTTCTTCAGTATGAAGGAGGGTTTCAGCCCGAAACGTTGCCTACTTCCTTCGCTCCATAGATGCTGCTGCACCCGCTGAGTTTCACCAGCATTTTTGTGTACCTTCGATTTTCCAGCATCTGCAGTCCCTCCTTAAACATCGGATAGATGTGGTTCACTGGAGAGAATGCAGGGGAGATTCACCAAGGGATTTTGTCTAGATTGGAGGACGTCAGCTTTTGGGAGAGATTAGATAGGCTGGGCTTCATTTTCTTGGAGTGAAGGGAGTGATGGGTGATCTGACAGACTATTTACTTTTTATGTGCCTCTTATAATATACAACAATGAGACATATATAAGGTAAATAATCTGATAGCAGGGTTACCAAAAGTAAGAGGCCATAGGTTTAAGGTGAGTGGGAAGAGTTTTAAAATAGCTTTGAGGAAATATAATTTTACACTGGTAGTTTATATCTGGAGTTGGTGGAATCAAATACTAGCACTGCATTTAACATTATTCCTTCCAAACCAACCTAACTCCTCTCCAAGTGCTTTCCCCAGCAACCGCGAGAGATGAATTCTCCAATTTCACATAATCATACCCCGTCTCTCTTTCTAGTACCCCACCCCGTCACCCAGTTACACTAGTCCCACCTGCCTGCGTTTGGCCCATATCCCTCTAAACCTGTCCTATCCATGCACCTCTCCAACTGTTTCTTAAACATTGCATAGTCCCTGCCTCATTCCATATACCCACTACCCTTTGTGTGAAAAAGTTACCCCTCAGATTCCGATTAAATCTCTTCCCCTACACCTTAAACTGATGTCCTCTGGTCCTTGGTTCCCCTACTCTGGGAAAGAGACTTTGTGCATCTACCCGATCATTTCTCCTCATGATCTTATACACCTCTATAAGATCACCACTCATCCTCCACACTCCAAGGAATAGAGACCCAGCCTGCACAACCTCGCCCTATAACTCAGACCCTCGAGTCCTGGCAACATTGTCGTAAATCTTCTCTGTACCCTTTCCAGCTTGACAACATCTTTCCTATAACATGGTGCCCAGAACTGGACATAATACTCTAAATGCAGCCTCACCAACGTCTTATATAACTGCAACAAGACCTCCAAACTTCTTTATCATTGTTACTTTTTTGCATATCTTTCATTCATTGGTCTTTATCTCTCCACATCACCATCTATATCTCATTTCCCTTATCCCTAACCAGTCTGAAGAAGGGTCTCGACCCACAACGTCACCCATTCCTTCTCTCCAGAGATGCTACCTGTCCTGCCGAGTTACTCCAGCTTTTTGTGTCTATCTCCCAACTTCTATATTCAACTCTAACTGATGAAGGCTAGTGCGCAAAAAGCCCTTTAGAACACCCTATCTACCTGCACCTCCACCTTCAAGGAACTCTGTATCTGCACTCCTAGAACCCTCTGCTCTATTACACACCCCAGAGCCCTACCATTCACCGTGTAGGTCCTGCCCATGTTAAACTTCCTTCCATTCTGTCCATTTCCTTCATAGATGCTGCCTATCCCTCTGAGTAATAGAGTCATACAATATAGAAACAGGCCCCTTGGCCCAATTTGCCCAGGCCAACCAACATGCCCCACCTGCACTAGTCCCACCGGCTTGCATTTGGCGCATATCCCTGGCTGAAATTCATATATACAACGTCTATAGCACTGCCCTCATCAATGTTTTTGGTGCAATCTTCAAAACATTCAATCAGATTCGTGAGACACAAACTCCCACTTACAAAGCCGTGTTAACTATCCCTAATCAGCCCTCGTCCATCTAAATGCATGTATTTCTTATCCCTCAGAAGTTCCCATGCTTTTCCCTGCAACCCTTCTTAAGGCACAGTATTTGCTACTCTCCAGTTTTTCGGCACCTCACCTGTACATAATGATAACTCAGAAATCTCAGCAAGGGCATCTGCAATTTCCTCTCTAGCATCCCACAGTGTACTCAGACTATATCTGATATGGCCCAGGAGATTTGTCTACCTTAATACCCGTTAGGATCTTCAGGACCTGGTTCCTCCAGTACTTTTGCTCAAGATTCCAGCATCTGCAGTTGCTTGTGTCTACATTTCAGAGATGTTTAAATAGGCACAAATATGTGTCATAGAAGGATACGGACCCAAATCAGGCAAATAGATTAGTGTAGGTGAGCAAAAAGATTGGAATGGAAATGGTGGGCTGAAGGGCCTGTTTCTGAGCTGTATAACTCTTGAAAATATAATCTTATTCAGCCATGAAAAGAGACCATCATAACTGATAAGGGACCTTGACCCCTGATCAACTATGGCTGAAAATACTTGTGAACCTCTCAGTTAAAATTAATACTTGGCCCAGCATTGCTGTCAGTGAAAGAAAGCAAAAGTGCCCAGTGCTTATAATGGGGTTTCCTGACTTCATTTCCAAAAAGGCCAGGCCCTATTTTTGCCCTGAGTGTACCTTTTCATTTTGTAAAAACTGACGTCATGTGCTGCACTTTTATGGTAACATTTTGAGCTCACTGTTTCCATTTCCCACATCAAGTCCCTTATCTCTTCCCAGTGCAGTACAACTCCCACACCTTCCTCGAAGTCAGGCTGTCATTATACAAGCAGCCATGATTTGCGTCACCCACACAAAAACGGCTTTAACTGATAACAGAGAGTGTGCATAAAACTTGTGAATCTTGCATTTTTGTATGGATTTACAGTTCAGCTGCTGTAAAACAATCTGAGATTAAGTAAAACTAGTGATTAATTGACTTTTACACAGTAAGTACAACACAAATAAGCTACTTTAACTAGCAGTTCTGCACTGGTGTTCATTTGTCAAACATATTTTCTCCCACCAAACTGCATCTCATGCTGTTAGCAAAACCTTTTTGATTTTCCTCTTATCTGTTTACCTAACTTCCCTTATTTACATCTATAGTGTTCACTTTGATCACTCTATGTGGTAATAATTCCACATCCTCATTGTAAAGATGCTTTTTTTTTAAATTGAAGACTTGAATTGAATGTCCCTAATTTTGGGCTCTTGCAAATTCTGCAAAAAGTGGAAACTTAATTTGTGTATCAACACTACTAGCTTCCTACATAATTTTAAAGTCTGCTCTTAGGATAGTCCACGGTAGTCCTCTTTGCTTGTGAAGGAAACCAGCTCGCCTTTGCAAATCGTTATAACCTCTTAGGTTGTGTGATGTTGTCAGTTTGTATAATCTTAAGATATAGGTCACTTCTCTGCGGAGTGCCTCCAGTGGTTCTGCTCAGATGTCCTGTCTTCTCTGTTACTCTTTGATATTTTTCACTCCTTTTAAAATTTGCTTCAAGAATGATACATAGTTTTGTCTTAATAAGAGGAACAAACTGTGGACGTTGGAAAACTGTAATAAAAATAGGAAATGCAGCAAACATTGGGCTGTGAATAAGATGGAGGGAACGTCAGATATTCTGACTTCAGAAGATAATGAACATCATATAACCATTGGGCGATAAAGCAATATGATCAGCGTACCATTAGAGGTAGAACTGTTACTCAGGTGCTCCCTGTAGAGAGGTTGGCTGTAGAAGGTTTATGAGCCATGTCAACAACCAGACTCCTGAGGGGAATGGGAGTTCGAGCACAGCCGTCGGAGGCTGCCGAGCGAAGCAGCAACTGGCTGTGGCTGAAGAGGAAGGGCTCCAGCTGGGCTGCAACATGACCAGCAAGAGGGGGTAAAACGGAGGGGAGCGCGCCTGGGACGCCAGGTGTTGCTGTTGAGCCCTCTGGAGGTGAAACACCAAGGAAGGAGGGTGCCCACCTGATGACCCCAATGACGTTTTTACCCCTACCCCCTCTCAAGATAGTAAGAAGGTGCCAATTATAGTAGGGATTGTAATATCAAGTCCTATAAGCCCAACTGTTGCGTTGGATTGTGTTTGCAGTGCAAACCAGCTGTTTTGATCAACAGGTCTATGCTCGTGTTTATGTGCCACACGCCTTCCACTGAACATGATCTCACGTTACCATTAAAACTTTATTTTCATTTCTCCCTTATCCAACTTTATTCAAATGCTCCTTTCACTTTAAGTATCTTATATTATGAATTAAAGCAAAGTTAGCCTATAATAGCGGGACAATGATCAGAATGCAGTGTCTTCTTTTTGCACGTATTCTTTTTTCTTATCAACAACACTGACATTCACCTCCTACATCACCAATGCCTCTTTCGGCCTCATACGCAGTTTAGTTATCTCTAAACTCACTTATTACAGTGTCCTATCTTGCACCTTTGTACACATCAGCTTCTCTTCAATTCCTTCCGCCCTGTCAGCACAGAATTTCACTGTGACCTGTCACGTGACAAAGTATTCAATTCCATTGATTACAATGAATACAAGACTCATTTGCTTTTCATCTCCATGCTTGCTCTTAGTTTGGTCATATCCTCATGTTAAAGTTTTCATCCTTTCGTTCAAAAGTCGCTCCATGACCTCACATCTACAAGATAGACATGACGGACTGAATGGCCTACATGGAAAGCATTAGAATACATTCCCTAAATCCTTTTATGTCATTAGATCGTAGATGGAAGCCATTCAGCCCATTAAATCCATACTCGCTCCTGGAAGAGCAGTCCGAACTTCCCATTCCCTTGCTATTTCCCCAATAATTTATTTTTCACAATGCATCTATCCAATTCCATTTTGAAAACCCTGATTAATTATGTTTCTTCTACCCTTGCAGGGAGTGAGTTCCAGCTCGCAACAATCCTCTGTGACATAATAGTTTTTTCTTATATACCCATTGTATCTTTAATCCAGAATTCTATACCTGTTGGCCCCTGTCTCTTTAAAACTGTTCTTTCAACCTTTATTCTTTCACCTGTTCTAATGTTGATTTTCGTGATTTGGTTTTCAAATTTGATTTGATTCTGCTTCTGTGAAGAACTGATGTACCTTTAAAGCAGAGGTGAGTAGATAAAAGTAGTTATTGTTAACCTCATCTATGATGACCTCACCAATCCTGCTTTTTCTGCCACTTACGTTGACTGATATTCATCGGTAATTTTTTATTTATTCTTTAATGGGATATGGTGGTTGCTAGAAAACCAGCTTTAATTGCCCTTATGGAACCATTTTGGAGGAAATTAAGGGTCAACTGTGTTAGTGGTTCTGAAGTCACAAATGTACCAGATGGATGACAGCAGGTTACCTTCCTTCAAGGACTTTTGTGAGATAGACAATTTGTTACAGCTTTGGAGTTTAATGGGACCATTACTGACAGTCAGTTTTTATTCCGTTATTTTAATGACGCAAATTGAATTTGCCCAGCTGCCTTTGTAGGGTTTGAACTCAAGTTACACAATTGATATTCCAGGCTTCAGCTCACCATTGTATTATTTTCTGGCCTGGTGTGCACTCGTCTCCTCGTTATTTTCAGAGTTTCTGATTTAGCTGGAGAGCAGGCACCTAGCAGGTTTGAAGCACTGTTACCCAGTGCTCACTGCCATCGTAAGCAGATATATCACATCTATTCGTGATTATCTGCACACCTCACTCCGTTGGTCAGATTAAGAACAAAGGCAGGTTACGATACCAGGATGAACTAAAGCACGTTTTTTGACATGCAGCTAAATTTGTAATGAGGAGAGATTATATTGCCCAAGATACTCGAGATGTCACATTTGTTCTTTTACAAAACAATTCCGTAGGATATAAGATGTCCATCTGAGCGTGTCAACATTTCCTTGGTTGAACATGGCATCTAAAATGTGGCATTTCTGTTTGGCGCAGCCCTTTCCCTATTGCAAGAGAATTGTTTGCCCCGATGTGAGAATTGTGCCTTGATAGAAAAATGCTTCTCATTATCTTAAGGGCCTGTCCCACTTGGGCGACATTTTCGGCAACAGCCCGAAAAGAGGTTGTCGCGTCGTGGTCGGGTCGTGACTCGTGGTGACATATGTAGTGACGCGCGGTGACTCCCTGACGCCCCTCGATGTTGGAATGTTCAAAATCCCGGAGCGACATCTGGGTGTCTCATCATGTTGTGCGCCCTGTCACACGCTGACGTATGCTGTCCTGACGCCCGGTTAGGGTTAGGGACCACAGATGGGCTGTAAAATATTCCTCCTTCAATGCACGGATTTTAAACATTAATATATTTAAATTAATACAATAAAATCAATTGTGCAAATGAAAAGATGTCTGAGTCGTTCAGATTTATTTACAGATGTATTGGTCCGCTTCCAGATCCAATCACCTTCTCTAACTTTTCACAGGGATGGATTCAGTGAGTGTAGACTGAGCTCCCCTCTCCGCTCCACCCCCCTCTTCCCCCCTCCCGCCCCCATCCCTCCTTCTCCACTCCCCCGCTACCATTCTCTCCCCCCTTCTTGCCTTCCCCCCTCTTCCTCCCTTCTCCCCGTTCCACTCTTCTCCCCCCTCCTCCCCTCACATCCCCTTCTCCCCCTCTCCCCCTCTCCCTCCCTTCTCCCATTCTCCAACCCCCCACCCCACTTTCCCTGACACCCCCCATTTGTGGACCCAGCCTGTGACAGCTAGATCCCACTAATAGTACTGCACAAAGGCCACTGCATCAATCATCTCTTTTAGTAACATTGACTATGGGATAAATGCAGACTTTGGGATCAACACCCCCCACCCCTGGTGAGAGCCCCCCCCCCCCCCTTCCCTAAAGAATGAGGACATCTCCGATGCCCTGGTTTGGAGCATCTCACCCTGGGTTTAGATGAGGCATAGACGGAGGAATTGTGAGTAGGGGACAGGGTCCTTACAGGAAGCAGGGTGGGAGGAAGTGTAATCCACATAGCCATGGGAGTCAGTGGGTTTATAGTAGATGTCGTTCAGAAATCTGTTGCCTGCGATGGAGGTGTCGGAAATGGTCCAGGTGTATTTGAGTGCCAGATGGAAGTTGGTGGTAAAACGGATGAAGTCAGTGAGTTCTACATGGGTGCAGGAGGTAGCACCAATGCAGACGTCGATGTAGTGGAGGTAGAGTTCGGGGATAAGGACACGGTACGCCTTGAACAAGTATTGTTCGACGTACCCTACAAAGAGGCAGGCAGGCGTAGCTGGGGCCCATGCGCGTGCCCATGGCTACGCCTTGGATTTGGAGAAATGGGAGGAGTCAAACGAAAAGTTGTTGAGGGTAAGGACCAACTCCGCTCGGCGGAGGAGGGTATTGGTAGACGGGGATTGGTTAGTTCTGCGGTCAAGGAAGAGCCGGAGGGCTTTAAGACCCTCCTGGTGGGGGATGGAGGTGTAGAGTGACTGGACATCCATGGTGAAGATGAGGGAATGGGGGCCTGGAAATTGTAAGTCATGGAAGAGATGAAGAGCATGTGAGGTGTCTTGGAAATAGGTAGGGAGGGATTTAACCATGGGGATAGGATGGAGTCGAGGTATGTGGAAATAAGTTCGGTGGGACACGAACAAGCAGAAACAATGGGTCTGCCAGGACAGTCATGTTTGTGGATTTTGGGGAGAAGGTAAAATCGGGCCGTGCGGGGCTGGGGAACGATGAGGTTGGAGGGCAGGGAGCCAGAAGTGATAGTGTTTGAGATAATGGCCTGGTGCTCGTCTGTGGGGTCATGGTCCAAGGATACGTAGGAGGAGGTGTCTGAGAGTTGGCGCCTGGCCTCAGACTTGTAGAGATCAACGCGCCAGACTAACACGGCACCTCCCTTGTCGGCAGGTTTGATCACCAAGTCTGGGTTGTTGCAGAGTGAGTGGAGGGCAGTACGTTCAGGGGGGGAGAGGTTACAGTGAGAAAGGGGAGTGGAGAAGTTGAGGCGGTTGATGTCCCGCCGGCAGTTTAAAATAAAAAGGTCTAAAGCAGATAGATGGCCATGAGGGGGAGGGAGTCCAAGAGGAGGGGGTCCGTTGGAGAAACCTGTGCGCTTGTGCGCCTTTGGAGTGCGGGAGGAAACCCTAGCCCTTGCCCTAACACTACTAACCAGGCATCACCCGCAGGACATCATACGTCAGCGTGTATGTCGTATAACTACGGGCGTCAGTCACTGGCGCTCGCAGTCGCCAAAAAAAATCGCAAAGTGGGACAGGCCCTTAACTCAGCGGGTCTGGCAGCATCTCTGGAGAAAGTGGATAGGTGACGTTTCGGGTCGGGACCCTTGATCAGACAGATTGTTGTGCGGGGATGGGGGCAGAAAGCTGTGAGGGAGGAGAGGCGAGACAAAATTTGGCAAGTAATAGGTAGTCACAGGTGAGGGTGTTTTGATAGACAGATGGTTGGAACAATGCAGATGGTGTGACACAGAAGTATCGAAGAGTTGTGAATTATGAAGCCGGAGGAAGGGATGTGGGGGAAGGGGTGCGGAGAAATAGATGCCAGCCCAGGTGGGGCACAGGGGAAGGGTGGAAAGAGGGAAGGTGGGTGCAAGGGGAAGGAAAGGGGGATGGTTGTAGGGGTTACCTAAATTTGGAGAATATCAGTGTTCATACCATTGGATGGTAAGTTATCACTTGCCACACCTGTTGCTGCCTCTCCTCTTTCCCAGCTGTCTTCCCCCTCCCTGCCTGTCTGAAGAAGGGTCCCGACCTGAAACGTCACCGATCCATGTTCTTCCGGGATCCTATCTGACCCGCTGAGTTACTCCAGCACTTTCTGTCCTTTTTTTGTAAATCACCATCTGCAGTTCCTTGTTTCTGCAGCAACGATGCATTGAATGTTTTCAAACCATAGCATTTGCTTCTGTTTTTTTTTTTCTGATGGCCGATTACATCAGTGAGATTAAAAGTTTTCAGATAACTTTGCTGAATTGTTAGTCTGGCACAGATGGAGATAAATCAGCCCACCAAATCTGGGATGACTCTTTCAAACAGCTATCCAATTAGCCTCATGTCCCTGCAAAAAAACTGCTGAAGGAACAGTGGGTCGGGCAGCATTTGTGGAGGGAATGGATAGACGGCGTTTCGGGTTAGGGCCCATCTTCTGTCTGAAACGTCATCTCTCCATTACTTCCACAGATGCTGCCTGACCCACTGAGTTCCTTTAGCAGTTTGTTTTTTGCTCAAGATTCAAGCATCTGCGGTTCATTATCTCCCCATGTTACTCCTAGTTTGTTTTAATTATGTTAGCTAGTTCATCATGTGTTTGGAGGTTGCTGTTAAATCTGTGTCCAACATCTTTTTGAAAGCATATTTGAAATCCTTATCATTTGTGAGAATGTTTTCTTCATGTAGCCTCTTTTATTTGCAAATCATAATTCTCAACCCCATTAAAACCCTTAGTAAGTGATAGTGAAGATGGGTGTGACAGATAGTGAAGATGGTTGTGCAAGATTGCAGCGGGATCTGGATCGATTGGCCAGGTGGGCTGAGGAATGGTTAATGGAATTTAATACAGAGAAGTGCGAGGTGTTGCATTTTGGGACGTCTAACAAGGGCAGGACCTACACAGTGAATGGTAGGCCTCTGGAGAGTGTTGTAGAGCAGAGGAGTACAGGTGCACGGTTCCTCATCTTTACTACAGATGTCCAGTCACTCTACACCTCCATCCCCCCACCAGGAGGGTCTTAAAGCCCTCCGTTTCTTCCTCGACTGCAGAACCAGCCAATTTCCGTCCACCAATACTCTCCACCGCCTAGCAGAGCTGGTGCTTACCCTCGACAACGTCTCCTTCGACTCCTCCCACTTCCTCCAGACCCAAGGCGTAGCTATGGGCACTCGCATGGGCCCCAGCTGTGCCTGCCTCTTTGTAGGGTACGTCAAACAACCCCTGTTCCAGGCGTACACTGGCCCTATCCCTGAACTCTCCTCCGCTGCATTGATGACTGCATTAGTGCTACCTCTGCACTCATGCAGAACTCACTAACTTCATCCACTTCACCACTTATTTCCATCCTGCACTCAAATTCACTTGGACTGTCTCTGACATCTCCCTACCGTTTCTAGATCTCACCGAATCAGATTATTGACCGACATCTACTACAAACCTACTGACTCCCATAGCTATCTTGACTACTCTTCTTCCCACCCTGTTTCTTGTAAAGACTACCCCCTACTCCCAATTTCTACGCTGCATCTGCGCCCAGGACGAGGTTTTCCATACCAGGGCATCGGAGATGTCCTCATTCATTAGGGAACGGGGGTTCCCCTCCTCCATTATAGATGAGGCTCTCACTAGGCTCTCCTCGACATCCCGCAGTTCCGCTCTTGCTCCCCCTCCCCCCACTCGAAACAAGGACAGAGTCCCCCTTGTCCTCACCTTTCACCCCATCAGCTGTCACATACAGCATATAATCCTCCAACATTTTCGCCACCTCCAAAGGGATCCCACTACTGGCCACATCATCCCATCTCCACCCCTTTCTGCTTTCCACAGAGACCGTTCCCTCCGTAACTCCCTGGTCAACTCATCCTTTCCCACCCAAACCACCCCCTCCCCAGGTACCTTCACCTTGACCTCCCCCCCTCGACTCCATCCAAGGACCCAAACAGTCTTTCCAGGTTTAGGCAGAGGTTCACTTGCTCCTCCTCCAACCTCATCTACTGCATTTGCTGTTCCAGGTGTCAACTTCTCTACATCGGTGAGACTAAGCGCAGGCTCGGCGATCGTTTCGTTGAACACCTTCGCTCAGTCCGTCTTAACCAAGCTGATCTCCTGATGGCCCAGCACTTCAACTCCCTCCCACCCCCCCATTCCCAATCTGACCTTTCTGTCCTGGGCCTCCTCCATTGTCAGTGTGGCCCAGTGCAAATTGGATGAACAGCACCTCATATTTCGCTTGGGTAGTTTACACCCCAGCGGTATGAACATTGACTTCTCTCACTTCAGGTAGCCCTTGCTTCCTCTCTTCATCCCCTCCCCTTCCCAGTTCTCCCACTAGTCTTACTGTCTCCATCTACATTCTATATTTGGCCAGCCCCCTCCCCTAACATCAGTCTGAAGAAGGATCTCGACCCGAAACGTCGCTAATTCCTTCTCTCCAAAGATGCTGCCTCACGCGCTGAGTTACTCCAGCATTTTGTGTCTTCCTTTGATTTTACTAGCATCTGCAGTTCGTTCTTAAACATATAGAGCATAGAAGTTGCGAGATCATGTTGCAGTTGTATAAGATGTTGGTGAGACCGCATTTAGAATATTGTGTTGTTCCTGGCACCGTGTTATAGGAAAGATATTATCAAGCTGGAAAGGATTCAGAGAAGATTTACGAGGATGTTGCCAGGACTAGAGAGTGTGAGCCATTGGGATAGGTTGAATAGGCTGGGACACTATTACTTGGAGCGCAGGAGGTTTTAAAAAATGTTTAAAGGTTTTTAAACATTTTTCACATTGTACTCTTCCTGTTCGGTCTCACTTTGGTTTTTCGTACCTTCATGTTGAAATGCAGAGATATGTTGGGGTCAGATCTAATCGCCTCCTCCATTGCTGTGCACCATGGAGGAACTCAGATCTACTGATAGAATGGATGTATATCTTTGTGCTCGCAGTAGCTGTGGTTGCTAGCAAGGAGAGACGGTTGTAGTTAAGATTTTCACCCAGCATATTTTAATTTTGTCATTGATAATAATTAAGGTATTTTTTTTTATATTTTTTTTTATGATTTAAAAATATATTTTTATTATTAATCTATTAATTTATTTAAAATGCCTGTATTGACATTGTGGGTGAGCAGACGGCAAGTCGATGACATGGACTTCATCTGGGATCATCCACTATCACTCTGATTTCCCATGAATACAAGCATAATCTTCAATTACATTTTCAATCTGGGCTATTTCTACAGAATGTCAAGGAGAGTTCAGGATCTTTGTAGATCTCTGGTCAAGCACACAACTTGATGATTTGGGATACTGCTGTGAAGCAAAGTTCTCAGAAGTGAGATGGTTACTGTATAACGCAGGAACTACATGTTTACCATAAAGCATGAACCTAATTATCTTGTGCCATTGGTCTCAATTTCAGTCTCACGGTTACCTTGCATTAACAAAGTCAAATTGATATCATAAATCTCACATCCTGCAGAAGCAAGCATGGGTGAGATAATAGTTTATCATTTACTCTTACTCGTGAAGTGAGTGTTTGTGTTCTGCAATCATAGAGCCATAGAGCTATATACTGTGGCAACATGCCCTTCAGCCCAACTTGTCATGCTGACCAAGTTGGCATTCTGCTCTGGTCCCTGTTGCTGGGAATTAGCCCACATCCCTCCAAACCTTTCCTATCCATGTGTCCGTCATACAGGCACACATGGGCAAGGGCAATAGATTTCCTTCCATGAAGGACAAGAGTAAACAGTGACATTCATGGTATCCAATACTCTTTTAAACTTCAGATTCACTTATTATTTATATTTTAGATACCTCAGCTGCCATGATAAGATTCAAATTTGTGTATTTGAATTTAAATTAATAATACTCAGAGTGGTTTGTCTAGTATTTTATTTACAATTGTCTGCTTTTTATCATTATACATTACATATTATCCCTAACATTTCCTGGGAATAGACAATTTACGCATTGTGTTATTCCTCGTCGCAATGCAAATCCACTAACTATTTAAGTGAAAGGGGACCAGAGATTAAATCAAAATCCAATCATGCACACTGTTATAAATTGAGGCCTGACATGTATTTGATGACATTAGATTTCAATGCATGGAAGTCACCTTGTTGATAGGAAGTATTGATAGCATGTATTTATAATATGAGCAATTTGATTTTGGATGCCTGCTTCACTTGCTGTATAGGGCTGTCTTTAATCCACCATTAACGCATCAAGTACCTGTCTCTGCCTCTCTATAATACAATACGATTTGGTGTTGCCCAGGACTTGAAAATAGACAGGAGAGCCTGTGACCTCTTTAATTTGGTCTTAGATTGCTAGTATCGTTGGAGTCTTTGAGAACTCCCTAGGGATTACCAGAGATGAGCTTCATGAACTAGAGGCTGCAGAATCAGCAGGATTTGGGTCTTAGATGCAGAGAATTCTGCAAATTCTAATACATTGGAATTTCAAGGTTGGCTTTCAATTGGCCACACACAGATAAGTCTCTGCATCATTGGGAACAATGAAGAGAAGAGGATCAGCTGTTTTATTCTGGTGCATGTCGGAGTTGGTTGTGGAGGAACACACAGGGAAACCATCTGTGGAATTGGAGTGACCAAAATTGGGACAGGCAACAATTGAGTAACAAGTGCCAGAGTGTATGAAAGTGTCGGAAGCTGAGAAAATGAAAAGGTGGATTTGAAAAATGTGCAATATTTCACTTGTAATTTGGTCCAGAGCATACGCAGAAAATGTTTTCATTCTTTTTCGAGGATGTTATTTATGAAATACATAAAAATAGATTTGTTAGTACAAGAACTTGCTCAGCTTTAAGGTATCTCAATGCAAGTTCCAGCGACTAAAAATTGGGTTTTGCAGTGCATTGCGCTATTGCAGAAAGCCCAAGATCCGATTTACACACCAAACTCGCACAACAGCAATATGATGATCGTCAGATAATTTATGGGGAGGCATTTACTGCAGATGCTGGAGTCCGCAGCAGAAAAGGGAAAGCAACCGTAAGAACTAATCTGTGGAAGGAAATAGACAGTTGACATTTCAAGTTGGGACCCTTCACCTAGATTGTAAAGCAGAATGATTTTTCAAAGTGCTGTCGCTCAAGGAATCCTCTGCACTCCCCCAAATAACGTTGATGTGATGTTTTGCATCCTACTGAGACAGCAGATCATTGAAAAAACGGCATCTCTGACATTCCCTCAGAATGAGGATTTTGTGCCAATCCTTTTGAGTGCAACTTGTACCCACGGGATTTGACTTTGTGAAGAAAGTGATTTGAAGCCTAGAGTAGGCATTTTGATTGGCAGTGGACAAGCAGAATTGCTTGTGCATCTTTGACTCATTCTATACCAACCATATCAAAAAATATAATCTCAAGGTTTCACCCATGGAACCCAAATACTCTCAGTATAATTACTGTGGCTAAAAAGCATCTCTGCTGCACCATTATTGTGGTGCAAGAACTTTCTTACTACGTTTACCAGCTTTCTTGTGGGAAATCATTCAGCAAAAGAGTTGCAGTTTGGGGTCACCTACAGAACTGGTGGCCTGCAGGCAGAGAAATCTGCTTGCTCAGAAGCAGATAATTGTGGCACAAATGGGTTTCTTGGGCTGCCACACAAACCTGTGGGAAGAAATTGGCTTGTACCGCAATGCTTGTGTAAGTTCTATGTTGACTATTTATTTCTTCGTTTATCACCATCCGACTGAGCTGACAAGGCGATATTTTTTGTCGATTCCGAATTGCCCTTGAGAAAGTTGTCGTGAGGTGTTTTCTAAAACTGCTGTAGTCTCTCTGTTCAGGATGTTCCCGCAGTATTATTGGGGAGGGCATTTGAGGATTTAGACACAGTGACAATATATTTCCAAGTCATGATTGGGATTGCAGGTGAACCGCTGGTGGAAGATTGTTGGCACATTTTAATTGCTGCTCTCCGAGCAGAAATATTTGCTTCTTCGGGTCTCAGCAGTTCATTAGTTGGTATCATTGTCTTCAGCTTGAAATTGAATTAAAATCAATAGTTGCCACACTGTTTTAATCATATGTCGATATAGACTCATCTGCAATTATGTTTCTTATATCACATCTTGAATGGAGTAAAATATTCTCAAATACGTCTCATGACTGTTATCAGGCAATATTTATATCCAATGCTCTTCCTGGGAGAATGGTGGAAACAGAAATCCTAACTCCATTTAAAAAAAAACCCAGATATGGACTCCACCATTAGAGACGCCTAACGCTCCATTCCTCTCCCACACAATGGATAATTGGACCACCTGGTTGTGTTCCCCCTTACTGTGTGACTGCATTGTGTAGCTCCAGTGAAAAGGTTTGCACAGAACTGGTCAAGGGAGGCAGACTGGTCGATGTTCAAGGTCTCGTTAATGGACCTAAGTGTGGTTGTTACTGACTTCATACGCAAATGTGTGGAAACATAGAAACATAGAAACATTGAAAAATAGGTGCAGGAGGAGGCCATTCGGCCCTTCAAGCCAGCACCGCCATTCATTGTGATCATGGCTGATCGTCCCCTTTCAATAACCCGTACTTGCCTTCTCCCCATATCCCTTGACTCCACTAGCCCCTAGAGCTCTATCTAACTCTCTCTTAAATCCATCCAGTGACTTGGCCTCCACTGCCCTCTGTGGCAGGGAATTCCATAAATTCACAACTCTCTGGGTAAAAACGATTTTTCTCACCTCAGTCTTAAATGACCTCCCCTTTATTCTAAGACTGTGGCCCATGGTTCTGGACTCACCCAACATTGGGAATGTTTTGGAGTGGTGTGTTCATGCCAATCGAGTGTTCTGTCTCTTGAAGCCTTTAATGAACCGGGAGTTCTGCAATCTTCTGAGAACCAGTTCTGCGGCCTTCAAGTCACATCATCCAGGGTCACACAAAAAGTCCAGGTTGGGTGAGTGGCAGATGCAGTTTAATGTGGATAAATGTGAGGTTATCCACTTTGGTAGCAAAAACAGGATGGCAGATTATTATCTAAATGGTGTCAATTTGGGAAAAGGGGAAGTACAACGGGATCTGGGGGTCCTTGTTCATCAGTCAATTAAAGTAAGCATGCAGGTACAGCAGGCAGTGAAGAAAGCGAAAGGCATGTTGGCCTTCATAACAAGAGGAGTTGAGTATAGGGGCAAAGAGGTCCTTCTGCAGTTGTACAGGGCCCTGGTGAGACCACACCTGGAGTATTGTGTGCAGTTTTTGTCTCCAAAATTGAGGAAGGACATTCTTGCTATTGAGGGAGTGCAGCGTAGGAGAGAGTTGTGAGTCTGTGGAATTCTCTGCCTCAGAGGGCGGTGGAGGTTGGTTCTCTGGATACTTTCAAGAACTAGATAGGGCTCTTAAAGATAGCGGAGTCAGGGGATATGGGGAGAAGGCAGGAGCGGGGCACTGATTGTGGATGATCAGCCATGATCACATTGAATGGCGGTGCTGGCTCGAAGGGCCAAATGGCCTCCTCCTGCACCTATTGTCTATTATCTATAAGAACGGCATCGAAGAAGTGACCAAATAGCTGAAGTGACAGCAACGTATTACTTGGACATGCTTTACATCCTTGCTTCAAAAAGCAGAACAATGATGTACCTTCAAACGCCCTAAAATTCCACGACGGCCTTGTGGTCTCAGTCTCCGGGGCGGGATCAGGAAATTCTTCATGAGGGTGGATCTTTGGAAAGCGTCCAGCCCCGAGAGGCTGTGTTCTTAAAACCTGGTACGGACCAACAAACTGGAGTTTTAGCAGACTAAACCTCTCACTTCCAAGGTCCCCACTTACTTTAAATAGACATCCCCAATACAACGTAATCTGTAATGCCCAAGCAAAGCAAATGACATGCTGCCGCTCTCGTCTGTTGTGAAGAAGTTCTTCAAGAGGTTAGATATAACACAAATCAACTGCTGCTTCAATAATGATTGAGCATTCTTAAATTTGCCTACCGCCACAACAGTTGACTGGTTCTCCACTTTATGCTGGACCACTTGGACAACAGTAACTCGTACATCATCGGGCTGTTGTTTATTGACCACGGCTCGGCAATCAATACAGCTTGGCATTCCTCCCAGCCTTGGAATTAGGTCTCTACGCGTTCCAATGCAACTCGATCCTCAACTTTCCCATGAGCATAGAAACATAGAAACATAGAAATTAGGTGCAGGAGCAGGCCATTCGGCCCTTCGAGCCTGCACCGCCATTCAATATGATCATGGCTGATCATCCAACTCAGTATCCTGTACCTGCCTTCTCTCCATACCCCCTGATCCCTTCAGCCACAAGGGCCACATCCAACTCCCTCTTAAATATGGCCAACAAACTGGCGTCAACTACCTTCTGTGGCAGAGAATTCCACAGATTCACCACTCTCTGTGTGAAAAACGATTTTCTCATCTCGGTCCTAAAAGACTTCCCCCTTATCCTTAAACTGTGACCCCTTGTCCTGGACTTCCACAACATCGGGAACAATCTTCCTGCATCTAGCCTGTCCAACCCCTTAAGAATTTTGTACGTCCCTATGAGATCACTCCTCAATCTTCTAAATTCCAGCGAGTACAAGCCGAGTCTATCCAGTCTTTCTTCATATGGAAGTCCTGCCATCCCAGGAATCAGTCTGGTGAACCTTCTCTGTACTCCCTCTGTGGCAAGAATGTCTTTCCTCAGGTTAGGAGACCAAAACTGTATGCAATACTCCAGGTGTGGCCTCACCAAGACCCTGTACAACTGCAGTAGAACCTCCCTGCTCTTATACTCAAATCCTTTTGCTATGAATGCCAACATACCTTAAGTATGAATATATCTTATGAATGATACCTTATGAAACATACCTTATGAATGCCAACATACCAACATGCCAAGCAGACATTAATCAGTACGAATTTGCAACACCTAACTCGCTGATCAACACAGGGCACCTCAGGGATATGTGCTCAATCTCCTACTCTCTACACCTATCATGGCCTAATTTACCAAGAATATCCAATAATATATTGTACATATATTGTTGTGTTGCATTTAATATGCCTGTATAGCTGGAGCATATAAGAAATTCATTGTTCTGGTCCAGGTGCTTATGACAATTAAATCCTATTAACTTTTGATATGCAAACACATACAAAGCTTTGGGCTGAGAAATGGGCCGTAGAATTAGTCTGAAAAGTTGTTTCCTTGGGTTATTTGGGCATAATGCATCAAATGGTTGTTTGCTGGTCAAGCAGGTGGATCTTAAGGAATAGTATAAAAGAAGCGGGATATGAGTAATAAGGACAGAGTCCTGGAGCTTATTGCTGAGGTAACTGTAGTTTTGTGGGTGGAGCGATGTGAATCGGTGTCATGCAAGGGCTCAGAATTAAGAGTACAGAAGTCTTTGAAACGATGCCATCGTTTGCCCAGAATCTGAGCTAGAATCACAATCAACAAATTTGACAAGCCACTGAGTTTCATGAAAAGGAAATGGTGTATTCAAATGAAGGGAAGATTGGACTCAAAAGTATCTTCACAATCTGAAGAGATACAAAAGGAAGATGTGTGGCAAGGGTGCATCAGCACTGATTTGCAGCATTGTTGTGTGAACAGTTAGACTGATGAACCAAACCGCTTCCTGGGCCCACTCACGAGATACGCTTTACTGTTAACTCCGTATGGCTGGATTACATTTTTTGTAACACTGAAAGCTCACATTATTTCCTCAACATGTCTTTGCTGCTCCTCGCATTGCCTCTCCACCCCTCTACTTGGTACTACTCTGATGATACGCACGGTTTCAGTCAGTGTTGCCTTGCTGTTCCATTGAGGTGAATCCTTGAGATTCTCTACCTGAGGGGGCTGGAGAGGCTCAGCTGAGTGCGTTCAACATAAAAACGGGTAGATTTTTATATATTTGGGGAATCAAGGGATGGGGTCTGTGCAGGAATCTTGTGAGGTAAAAGATTATCGATGATTGTACTGAATTGCAGAGCTAATGGATGTTTGTGCTTCCATTTCTTATCGTCATATGTCCCTAGCTGCGAACCTTGCTGCCACCACTTACTGCCTCCCTGACTGCCAAAGTGCTTTCAAGCTTTTGTATCTTCTGCCTGACAGGAGAGGGGAGAAGAGGGAATGACCAGGGTTAAAGTGGCCCTTGTTTATGATGACTGATTCCTCAGGCAGGGTGAAGTGTACGTGGTGTTGATAGGGGGGAGGAGGCTGATTTTGTGAGAAGGACTGGACTGCATCCACAACTCACTGCAACCTCTTTTCAGGGTTCTTTCCAGGTGAGGCAGAATGTCACTTGCACCTCCTCCAACCTCATCTACTGTATCCGCTGTTCCAGGTGTCAACTCCTGTACATCGGCGAGACCAAGCACAGGCTCGGCGATCATAGAAACATAGAACATAGAAATTAGGTGCAGGAGTAGGCCATTCAGCCCTTCGAGCCTGCACCGCCATTCAATATGATCATGGCTGATCATCCAACTCAGTATCCCGTACCTGCCTTCTCTCCATACCCTCTGATCCCCTTAGCCACAAGGGCCACATCCAACTCACTCTTAAATATAGCCAATGAACTGGCCTCAACTACCCTCTGTGGCAGAGAGTTCCAGAGACTCACCACTCTCTGTGTGAAAAAAGTCTTTCTCATCTCGGTCTTAAAGGATTTCCCCCTTATCCTTAAGCTGTGACCCCTTGTCCTGGACTTCCCCAACATCGGGAACAATCTTCCTGCATCTAGCCTGTCCAACCCCTTAAGAATTTTGTAAGTTTCTATAAGATCCCCTCTCAATCTCCTAAATTCCAGAGAGTATAAACCGAGTCTATCCAGTCTTTCTTCATAAGACAGTCCTGACATCCCAGGAATCAGTCTGGTGAACCTTCTCTGCACTCCCTCTATGGCAATAATGTCCTTCCTCAGATTTGGAGACCAAAACTGTACGCAATACTCCAGGTGTGGTCTCACCAAGACCCTGTACAACTGAAGTAGAACCTCCCTGCTCCTGTACTCAAATCCTTTTGCTATGAAAGCTAACATACCATTCGTTTCGCTGAACACCTCCACTCAGTCCGCCTTAACCTACCTGATCTCCCGGTGGCTCAGCACTTTAACTCCCCCTCCTATTCCCAATCTGACCTTTCTGTCCTGGGCCTCCTCCATTGTCAGAGTGAGGCCCAGAGCAAATTGGAGGAACAGCACCTCATATTTCGCTTGGGCAGCTTGCACCTCAGCGGTATGAACATTAACTTCACTAATTTCCCTCTCTCTCCATCCCCTCCCCCTTCCCAGTTCTCCCACCAGTCTTACTGTGTCCGACTACATTCTACCTCTGTCCCGCCCACTCCCCTGACATCAGTCTGAAGAAGGGTCTCGACGCAAAACGTCACCCATCCCTTCTCTCCAGGGATGCTGCTTGTCCTGCTGAGTTACACCAGCATTTTGTGTCTACCTTCTCTGCAACTCAGATAGGATGCTTTCTATGGTGCATCTGTAGAATTTGGTAAGAGCCATTGGAGACATTAGAAATGTCCTTTGTCTTCAAGGGAAGTAGAGACATTTGGTGTGTTCTTGGATATAGGGTCAATGTGGTTGGACCAGGACAAATTGGTGATAATATTTATGCCCAGGAACTTGGAAATCTCGGCCAGCTCCACTTCAGCACCATTGACAGTGACTGGGACATGTATTCCACCCCGTATCCTGCTGTCAGTGACTGGCTCCTTCATCTTGCTGACATCAAGCGAGAGGTAGTTGTCTTGAATGTTACTCGACTCTCTCCACTTCCTCCTTGTACTGTAATCTGATAGGCAGATTTTTAGATGTTGAGATAATCAAGACAATTGGGATTGGAACAGGAAAATGGCACTGAAGTAAAAGATCAACCATCAGTTTATTGGAAGGCATGAAGGCCTGGCCTACTATCTCTTCCATTCTTGTATTTAGTTTGGAGGCTGCGGGCAAAGCAACTAGATTGATTCCTAGGGCAACAGAACTGTTTTAATATGAAAGGTTGACTGGGCTAGAAATGGAAGATGATTACTTTGAAACACAAAATTCTGCAAAGGTTAAAAAGGATCTCCTAACTAGGAGATTGTTTTTCGTTCTCTCAGAGAGAGTTAAGAGAGAGTTAGATAGAGCTCTAGGGGCTAGTGGAGTCAAGGGACATGGGGAGAAGGCAGGCACGAGTTATTGATAGGGGACGATCAGCCATGATCACAATGAATGGCGGTGCTGGCTCGAAGGGTTGAATGGCCTCCTCCTGCACCTATTTTCTATGTTTCCATGTCTATGTTTCTCTGGAATCTGCAATTTGTCTTTGATATAGGGATGACCATTTAGGAATAGGGTCGCGATTTCTTCACTGAGAGAGTTGCCAATCTGTAGAGTTTACTGTGGAGAGCTGTGATGCTCAGTCATTGAATACATTCTGGGCAGAGATTGAAAGATGTTTTGTTGGAAACTCTGGTCAATTTGCATTCAGCAAGGATCCACATATAATGAATGAATACGTTTATTGGCCAAGTATTCACATACAAGGAATTTGCCTTGGTGCTCTGCCCGCAAGTGACAACATGACATACAGTGACAGTTAGGAATGACACATAAAACAATAATAATAAAACATGATTGATGTGAATTGAATAAAATACCAGAGCAAAAGGAGGCTACAGATTTTTGGTTATTAAGTAGAGCTACTACTCGTTGAAAAAAAGCCGTTTTTATGTCTGGCTGTGGCAGCTATGACATAAAAGGGGAGTGATTCAAAGAGTTTGTGGCCAGGTTGAGAGGGGTCAGAGATGATCTTGCCCGCTCGTTTCCTGGCCCTTGCAGTGTACAGTTCATCAGTGGAAGGAAGGTTGCAGCCAATAACCTTCTCAGCTGATCGGACGATTCGCTGCAGCCTCCAGATGTCGTGCTTGGTGGCTGAGCCAAACCAGACCATGATGGAGAAGGTGAGGACAGACTCTACGATGGCCGTGTAGAATTGGACCATCATTGCCTGTGGCCGATTGTGCTTCCTCAGTTGCCACAGGAAGTACACCCTCTGTTGTGCTTTTTTGACTGTGGAGTCGATGGTGGCCCCCCATTTAAGGTCCTTGGAGATGATGGTTCCCAGGAACTTAAAAGACACCACAGTTGAGATGTGTCTATATTGATATAATCAAAACACAGATAATCTGTTGTCAGTGAGGAATCAATGTTGACCAGGACGACAGTAGATTTGGATCTTTTATGGTCGTGTTAACGGGTGACATGCCTTGCTTTAATTTCATTCAAGTTGTGGCATCTTCAACAGCGCAGCACTCCATCAAGGTTAGCTGAGCATCTTGGGGTTTTGTGCGGCATTTTCTGGAGTGGGCTTAAACCAGTAATAAGAGAAACACAGTAGCCAATAACCAGATAGCAGACAAAATAAAAGTGACAGTATTGACTGTTAATTGTACTTGTTTCCTGACTTTTTCATCCTATGGCTTCAGTGGAGGTGAGGCTGGGGAGATGAGTGAAATCAGTGCCCATTCTCGTTGACTCACTTAGCGCTAATGAACCAATTCATTTTCTTCCATGTCTATTTTAGTGCTGTTAATTGTTAATGTTCTTCTCAAAGGCTTGTTCTTTGATGAAGCCACTGGTTTCCTTTCATAATATTCCTGGCTGATGGGAAACGGATTCGGCATGCATATTTACTCTTCTGTGCCATAAACATCCTCACGTCTTCTCTGCACCCTATCTTGCTTAGTGGCATCTTCCCTACGGCACACTGACAAGAACTGAACACCAAGTGCAGCCTCAATAACGTCTTGTACAACTGTAACATAATGTCCCAACTTCTGTACTAAATTCCCTGACTAATGAAGGCCAGAACACCAAAAGCTTTCCTCACCACTCTATTTATCTACGATGCCACTTTTAGGGAGCATTTTTTTTATAATGGCTCAAAGAACAGAATGGACAACTCCTCTGTCTAATTCGTGTTTTCACAATAGCTCTGGGGACCAGTGTCAAAATGTATTTGTACTGCTTCTTTCTTTGGACACAGTAAATCCGTAGCATATAGACAGGTTTCCATTAGGAATGTGGTCTACATACATTTGAGAACATTTCCACACTTTCACAGATTATTTTATCTTCATTGTTTTGGATTCAGTTTCTATCTCTTGTCGAATCTCGTGCAAATACAATCTTTCCGTTTAGCGGATGTCAAACGCAACCGACTGCTGGCCCAGGAGATTAGGGGTGTAATGTTGCATCGAACCATCATTATAGGTGTGATCCATCTGAGCCTTTGTTATTTATCTCGTTATTACTCATTCGTAGATTTCAGTTTTAATTAGGTGAATATTAAAATGCAATTACGATAGTCTCATAGAATCATATAGCAGAGAAGAAAGCCATTTGGTCAAATAACTTTCTTTAAAAGTGATCTCAATTAGCCCTGCCGTTGATAGATGGGAAGAATTTCTCAGAGGCAACAAGTTGTCACCATGTGTAATACACTGTTTAAATTCAATAGGAACTTTCAAAAGTGAATTGGACATAGATTTGAAAAAGGAATGTTAGTGAAGCTACTGTGAAATGCAGTAATTGGACTTATTCGTTAGAAAGCCATGCTGCAAAGTTTGGCGGACTCACATATATTTAATCCATTTTTCTTCCCAACTGTCCTGTGGTTGGTAAGTTTGAATTCCTCTCTGGTCGAAGATCTTCCTTCTGTCATAATTTAGAGATGTTATACTCTACTGATGCGCAGGTTGTATGACCCTCATTCATCCCACACATAAATTTTGAAGTGACAGCTGGATACCCTTTTCTCAAAGTACAGAGGGGGATCATTTTTTCCAAAATGTACTTTTCATGAGACCACCTCATTCCAATCTGGAAGCTCCATGCTGGGCCTTGTTTCAATGATTCTTTATTGTCATTTGTACCCAGGTATGGTGAAATTCTGTTGTTTTCCATATAATACACAAAGTGTGCAAAGAGTTGCCACGTATAGGGTGCTGACAAAGTTACAAAAGTATTCATTATAGTCCCGATGGTCCCTCTATGTCTTCAGCACCCTTCCCCAAACGGGTCCCTCTTTGATCTTTTGGTTGCATGTCCCCGACCAACCGCCGGGACTCGCATGCCCGTCCTCGACAGACCGCTGGCACTCATGCTCACTGGGACCTTTCCTACGGCGCTGCCGCGATGCTCATAACGTGCTGAAATGTCTGGGAGTATGCAGGAATATCAGGAGGTCCACTTGCATCTCAAGCCATTTTAAGTGAGATCATTGATATTCTTTTTGCTTACTCCATCTGTCCATCTTGGCCTCGCATCCTTTCATAAGTCATAGAAACATAGAAACATAGAAATTAGGTGCAGGAGTAGGCCATTCAGCCCTTCGAGCCTGCACCGCCATTCAACATGATCATGGCTGATCATCCAACTCAGTATCCCGTACCTGCCTTCTCTCCATACCCTCTGATCCCCTTAGCCACAAGGGCCACATCCAACTCACTCTTAAATATAGCTGCACCGCCATTCAAATATAGCTGCACTCTCAAAACTCTTAAGTCTTTGTTTTTTAATTTTTCATGGGTCCCTACTCACAAACCTCTCAGTGGAAGGAGCCCAATATCTCCACAACCCTTTGTGTGAGTAGCTAATTCCTAATGGCCTCAAATGTAGTTCAATGGACTGCATCAGCCCTATGAGCCAAGAAGAAGTGTATTCAAATTCCACTCCAGAAATGTGACCATAAGGTTTAGGCTGGCATTCCAGTAGGGTGCTGAGGGAGTACTGCACTATCAGACGTGCGATCTTCAGAAGAGAGGTTGAATCAAAGTCCTGACTGCCCTCTTGGATGGATGTAAAGGAGCAAATAATATTTGCTTGAAGAAAACCTGGAAAGTATTTGATCTCTATCATATTGCTGCTTTGGGACCTTACCAAACACATTTGCATTGCCTGCAGTCTTGTTTTCCTTGAAACCTTTTCTCCCACTGCAAAATTAGAGAAAGACACTTATACAAATAACCTGATGATTTATTTTTTCTTTTCATCCAAGGCAGGGTTTGCAACCTGTAGCTTCTCACCTCATATAACACTTTAAAACTCATGCCGCTTCTGGCTCTGATTCATCAACCAGAGACATTGCATTTTAAGACTGTGACCAATAAAGTGTCAACCACCAATGTAGTGTTCAAATTCAGCCTGAAAACGCCTCTACTTCCAATATCTCCAACGTGACAGTTTTAAGCCTGTGAGTGCTCGGTCCTGCATCCACATCTGCTTTGCTGATGCACAACCTGTGGAGGGCAAGTGACCCAGAGCTGTGCACAGGGTGCCAGTACTGATCTCAGCTTCAGTCTGGGTTGGTATTTACCCTCTATCCATAGACCCAACTCGTTGTTGCAACCCCATCCCCAGCTCCCACAGCCTCCACGTTGATGGACTGAGGCCTGTAGCCAACACCTGCCTGTGACAAGGTCACAGGTCTCACTGAAACTGCTGCTGCTCTGGACAGAATCTGAAAACGTTCTTTGAGTTGACACGTTTGGATTCTTGAGACCCAAACCTCAGGTATGGGTTTGTTGTCTGCAAGGACGAGACAACAGATCAAAGTGTAAATATAAAGTTGCCCATTTATGTGAAGGCAAGAGATAACTGTGACCTAGATTTTATAGGTGTAAACTGAGGGCAAGATTTCCTGTACCATGCATTCTCGGAAGGGGAATAGTTGAACCACTTATTAATCAGAAAAAGACAACTTAATCAAAATCGAATTAATTGTCAGCCCAATATATTTTGCACAATCCTTGGATGAAGATGTTTGTGGTATTAAAGACATTGAGATGCTACCTCAAAAAAACTAATAGATTTCTCAAACACAATTATACTTTCATAAATCAATTTTGACATTGTTCAGTTTATTGTTTTGTAAGTACTCTTTGCACTAGTTCCAATTTCCAGTTGACATCTAGAGCCATTAATTTTTCACTGTCAGATTTTTCTGATATTTTATAGTTTAGCAGTGTGCACTGTGTTTATCTTTGAGCTTTTGGAAACGTTGAGACTCATTTATTTCCCCTTGAATGGTCCAAACCATTTCCTATTAACACTCGCTCCACTAGATGACATTGCATCAAATTCTACTTTGCAGGTCACTGTGGCACTGAGCAATAATTCACTTGAAAGGCAAGCTTTAACTTGTGGCAAAACCATTTTATTATTTATATCAATGCGCATCATGTTAAGGGGCTGTCCCACTTGGTCGTCCTAATTGGCGAGTTTAGAAGACTTTCAAAAAATGACATGTTGAAGACCTCCTTCGACTATGTTGAAGACCAGCTACGACTAACTACGACTAACTTCGGGAAAATTGGACACCGAATAGTGGAGAGTGAAGACGACCTCCTTCGATCTCCTTCGACCTCCCTTCAACTATGATGAAGACTATCTACGACTACCTTCGACTAGCTTTGACTACCCTCGATTACCTACGACTAACATGCCGAACTACTAAGACTAAACCTACGAGTAAAAAAAGTATTGATTTTTTTCCATGGCGACATTTTTTTACTCACGGGCATTTTTTAACATATTGAAAAATATGCCCCGACCTAGCTGAGGCCTCGAGTACGCAGAGACCACTCTCAAGCATAAAGGAGAGTTACGAAGACCTCCTACAGGCCTCGTGTCGACCATGCTGCGAGTACGAGTCGAGGGCAAACTCGCCAGAATGCGCAGATTAGGTCGCCCAAGTGGGACAGCCCCTTAATATTATTTTCAGTACATACGTTATCCAGTTTGTGCAGTAACTGTCTAGTGTTCAATTATAGTGCTAAGTGTGTAGTGTATAAATACCAGTGTGTAAAGTGTACGGAAATTGATTATATA
This sequence comes from Okamejei kenojei, assembly GCA_035221665.1. Classification (NCBI taxonomy): domain Eukaryota; kingdom Metazoa; phylum Chordata; class Chondrichthyes; order Rajiformes; family Rajidae; genus Okamejei; species Okamejei kenojei. The sequence continues at coordinate 113,083,326 of CM069136.1, forward strand.
AAAAGTTTGTAAACATCAGTAAACACACGATGCATGACAAATCTACCTGTACATATCTCTCCCTTATTCAAGTATTGAAATTAGATTAATATGCATTGTGGCAATGGAGCTACTGTGTTTTGACGGAATCTGAAAACAAAATGTTCTTTGAGTTGACAAGTTTGTGTTCTTGAGACCCAAACCCTAGGTATGGGTCTGTTGTCTGCAAGGACTAGACAACAGATCAAAGTGTAAATAAAGATGCCCATTTATGTGAAGGCAAGAGATGACTGTGACCTAGATTTTATAGGTGTAAACTGAAGGCATGATTTCCTGTACCATGCATTCTCGGAAGGGGAATAGTTGAACCTGTTAATAATCAGAAAAACACAACTTAATCAAAATGTAATTCATTGTCAGCACAAGATATTTTGCACAATTTGTGGATGGGATTAAAGACATTGTGTTCTGTCACATGGCAGACTACTAGTAAAGTACCAAACAGGGTTACCACTAAACTCTCCACCTTTCGCTCAGCATTTGATCATAGCCTTGGGCATTGTCATCGTTCCATAGCTCAGTCAGAACAGAAGCATTAATTTCTTCCCAACCAGTGCATTTATGCCCCACTTAAGCCTCATCTGTCTGTTTTCCTATTTGCTGTCCAGGGCATTCCTTATCCTCTCATGTGCTCACAAAAACATAAATAGTAGGAGTAAGCCATACCCCTTCAAGTTGTTCTGTCATTTGTGAAGATTGTGACTGTTTTTCATGCCTCTGAAATCTCAGCCTGATTTCCAGCAGTATACCCATATCATTGATTTCCACTGACCTCTGGTGTGACTAGACATAGTGACTGTGCTTCCACAGCCATCTGAAGTAGCGAATTCCAAACTTTGACACTCACTGAGTGAAGAAATATTTCCTCATTTCAGTCTTAAACTATCTAGGGGCTTATTCTCATACTATGCCCCCAGTCATAAGGTCATAAGTTAGAGTAGAATTAGGCCATTCGGCCCATCAAGTCTACTCCGCCATTCAATCATGGCTGATCTATCTCTTCCTCCTAACTCCATTCTCCTGCCTTCTCCCCATAACTTCTGACACCTGTCTAATCAAGAATCTATCTATGCCTTAAAAATATCCACTGACTTGGCCTTCACAGCATTCTGTGGCAAAGAATTCCACAGATTCACCACCCTCTGACAAAATAAATTTCTCATCATCTTCCTAAAAGAACGTCCTTTAATTCTGAGGCTATGACCTCTAGCCCTAGACTCTTCCACTAGCGGAAACATCCTCTCCATATCCACTCTATCCAAGCCTTTCACTATTCCGCATGTTTCAATGAGGCCCCCCCCCCTCATTCTTCTAAACTCCAATGAGTACAGGCACAGTGCCGATAACCGCTCATCATAGGTTAACCTACTCATTCCTGGGATCATTCTTGTAAATCTCCTCTGGACCCTCTCCAGAGCCAGCACATCCTTCCTCAGATATGTTGCCCAAAATTGCTCACAATATTCCAAATGCAGCCTTACCACTACCTTATTTCAAACAACAGTGTCCAGTCAATGTCTTATTGTGGTCAGTGGAAACTTGTTTTGTATAAGTTGGCTGCTTGGCAGGACTGTCATATGAGGAAAGATTGAAAAGACTGGGCTTGTATTCACTGGAGTTTAGAAGGATGAGGGGGATCTTATGGAAACATATCTATATTACTAAAAGTCTGATCTTAACCGCTTTTGGCTCATTGTGGTGTGATTTCCGATAGAACGCCGCCACCTACGTCCGTCATTTTGGGCCACCTCGCTCAGAGCCTCCTCCGCCTTCCTGGACCAGAGGATTTTTCCCATTGATGAAAAATCAGAAAGATATTAATGTTTTTTTTTTAATTCGCCATTCTCTCTGCTGCCCCTGCTGGAGAGAGGGGGAGGGACTATAAAATCAGGAAGTGGCGTGCCTCACTCGGTCTCTGCAAGATGGAGGAAGCCAGAGGGTGACGTCTCTCTGAGCTCTGAATAGCACTGAACACATGTCTACTCAACTGTGTGCCCTTAATGTGGTACTATAAATGCTTGCAAAAAGTGTCTATTGGTCTAAAATGCTTGCAAAAAGTGTCTATTGGTCCTAAAATGCTTGCAGAAAGTGTCTTTTGGTTCTAAAATGCTTGCAGAAAGTGTGTCTATTGGTTCTAAATTGCTTGCAGAAAGTGTCTGTATTGGTTCTAAATTGCTTGTAGAAAGTGTCTCTATTGGTTCTAAAATGCTTGCAAAAAGTGTCTCTTTTGGTTCTAAAATGCTTCCAAAAAGTGTCTATTGGTACTAAAATGCTTGCAAAAAATATTTATTGGTAAAACATAAAAACATAGAAACATAGAAAATAGGTGCAGGAGGAGGCCATTCGGCCCTTTGAGCCAGCACCGCCATTCATTGTGATCATGGCTGATCGTCCGCTATCAATAACCCGTGCCTGCCTTCTCCCCATATCCCTTGACTCCACTAGCCCCTAGAGCTCTATCCAACTGTCTCTTAAATCAATCCAGTGATTTGTCCTCCACTGCCCTCTGTGGCAGGGAATTCCATAAATTCACAACTCTCTGGGTAAAATGGTTTTTCTCACCTCAGTCTTAAATTGACCTTCCCCTTTATTCTAAGACTGTGACCCCTGGTTCTGGACTCACCCAACATTGGGAACATTTTTCCTGCATCTAGCTTGTCCAGTCCTTTTATAATTTTATATATAAGATCCTCCCTCATCCTTCTAAACTCCAGTGAATACAAGCCTAGTCTTTTCAATCATTCCTCATATGACAGTCCCGCCATCCCAGGGATCAATCTCGTGAACCTACGCTGCACTGCCTCAATCACAAGGATGTCCTTCCTCAAATTAGGAGACCAAAACTGTACACAATACTCCAGATGTGGTCTCACCAGAGCCCTATACAACTGCAGAAGAACCTCTTTACTCGTTTACTGAAATCCTCTTGTTATGAAGGCCAACATTCCATTAGCTTTCTTCACTGCCTGCTGTACCTGCACGCCAACTTTCCGTGACCGGTGTACAAGGACGCCCAGGTCTCGCTGTACCTCCCCTTTACCTAACCTAACCCCATTGAGACAGCTACGCTTGCCTCTTTGTCGGGTACGTCAAACAATCCTTGTTCTCGGCGTACCAGGGCATCATCCCCGACCTCTACCTCCGTTACATCGACGACTGCTTTGGTGTCACTTCCTGCACCCACACACAACTGACTGACTTTATCCATTTCACCACCAACTTCCATCCGGCACTCAAATACACTTGGACCATTTCCGACATTTCCCTACCATTCCTTGACCTCACCATCTCTATTGCAGGTGATACACTCCTGACCGACATCCACTACAAACCAACTGACTCCCACAGCTACCTGGACTACTCTTCCTCCCACCCTGCTTCCTGTAAGGACTCCATCCCCTATTCCCAATTCCTCCGTCCTACGCCGCATCTGCTCCCAGGATGAGGTGTTCCACACCAGGTCATCACAAATGGCCTCATTCTTCAGAGAACGGGGATTCCCCTCCCCCACTATAGATGAGGCTCGCACCAGGGTCTCCTCCATACCCCGCAACACTGCCCTCTCTCCCCATTCCCCCATTCGCAAACAGGGCAGAGTCCCCCTGGTCCTCACCTTTCACCCCACCAGCCGGCAAATACAACATATAGTCCTCCGCCAGTTTTGCCACCTCCAACGTGACCCCTCCACTCGCCACATCTTCCCATCTCCCCCCCTGTCTGCCTTCCACAAAGACCGCTCCCTCCACAACTCCCTTGTCAATTCTTCCCTTCCCTCCCGCTCTACCCCTTCCCCGGGCACTTTCCCTTGCAACCGCAAGAAATGCAACACTTGTCCCTTCACCTCCCCCCTCCACTCCTTTCAGGGACCCAAGCAGTCCTTCCAGGTCCGACAGAGGTTCACCTGCACCTCCTCCAACCTCATCTACTGCATCCGCTGCTCCAGATGCCAGATGATCTATATCGGTGAGACCAAGCGGAGGCTTGGCGATCGTTTCGCCGAACACCTCCGCTCGGTCCTCATTAACCAACCCGACCTCCCAGTGGCTCAGCACTTCAACTCCCCCTCCCATTCCGTATCCGACCTCTCGGTCCTGGGTCTCCTCCACGGCCAGAGTGAGCAACACCGCAAGTTGGAGGAACAGCACCTCATATTCCGCTTGGGGAGTCTGCATCCTTTGGGCTTGAACATTGAATTTTCTCAATCCTGTTAACCCTTGCTGTCTCCTCCCCTTTCCACCTCTCCCTCAGCCCTCGGGCCCTGGCATTCCCTCTCTCTCTATCTCCCTCCCCCACCCTAGTCGCACCAGCTTCTCATTTTCACACCACTAACAGCTTACAATGGCTTGTTCCCTTTATCATCGATACTTTTTTGCATATCTTTCATTCATTGTTCTTTATCTCTCCACATCACCGTCTATATCTCTCGTTTCCCTGATCCCTGACCAATCTGAAGAAGGGTCTCGACCCGAAACGTCGCCTATCTCCTTCGCTCCTTAGATGCTGCTGCACCCGCTGAGTTTCTCCAGCCTTTTGTGTACCCATTGAGATAATAATCTACCCCCTTGTTTTTGCCGCCAAAGTGGATAACTCACATTTATCTACATTATACTGCATCTGCCACACATCTGCCCACTCACTCAACCTGTCCAGGTACCCCCTGCAACCTCCTAACATCCTCTTCACAGTTCACACTGCCACCCAGCTTTGTGTCATCCGCAAACTTGCTAGTGTTGCTCCTAATTCCCTCTTCCAAATCATTAATATATATGGTAAACAGTTGCGGCCCCAACACCGAGCTTTGCGGCACTCCACTCACCACTGCTGCCATTCTGAAAAGGACCCGTTCACTCCTACTCTTTGCTTCCGGTCTGCCAACCAATCTTCTATCCATGTAAACACCCTAACCCCAATACCATGTGCTCTAATTTTAGTCACCTGTCTCCCGTGCGGGACCTTATCAAAGGCTCTCTGAAAGTCTAGATACACTACATCCACTGGCATCCGTTCATCCATTTCACTTGTCACATCCTCAACAAATTCCAGAAGATTAGTCAAACATGATTTCCCTTTCATAAATCCATGTTGACTTGGACTACTCCTTTTACTGCTATCCAGATGCTCCATTATTACTTCTTTAATAATTGACTCCAGCATCTTCCCACCACCAAAATCAGGCTAACTGGTCTGTAATTCCCCGTTTTCTCTCTCGCTCCTTTCTTGAAAAATGGGATAACATTAGCTATCCTCCAACCCACAGGAACTGATCCTGAATCTATTGAACATTGGAAAATGATCACCAATGCGTCCACTATTTTTAGAGCCACCTCCCTGAGGACCCTGGGATGCAGACCATCAGGCCCAGGGGATTTGTCATCCTTCAGTCGCATTAGCCTACCCAATACTATTTGTCGCCTAATGAAATTTTTTTTCAGTTCCTCTACCCCCTTAGATCTTCTGTCCTCCAGTACATCTGGGAGATTGTTTGTGTCCTCCTTAGTGAAGACAGATCCGAAGTACCCATTCAACTCTTCTGCCATTTCATTGTTGCCCATAATTATTTCACCCATGTCTGCCTTCAAGGGACCCACATTTGACTTTGCTACACTTTTTCCCTTAACATATCTAAAGAAGCTTTTACTGCCCTTCTTTATATTCCTGGCCAGCTTCCCCTTGTGCTTCACCTTTTAAAGCCCGTATTGCCCGTTTTGTTTCCTTCTGTTGTCCTATGAAGGTTTTCCAATCCTCTGGCTTCCGGCTACTCTTTGCTGTGTTATACATCTTTTCTTTTAGTTTTATTCTATCCCTAACTTCTCTTGTCTGCCACGGTTACCTCCTACTCCCCTTAGATTCTAAAATTCTTGCAAAAAGTGTCTCTATTGCTTCTAAATCGCTTGCAGAAAGTGTCTCTATTGGTTCTAAAATGCTTGCAAAAAGTGTCTCTATTGGTTCTAAAATGGTTGCAGAAAGTGTCTGTATTGGTTCTAAAATGCTTGCAGAAAGTGTCTATTGGTTCTAAAATGCTTGCAAAAAGTGTCTATTGGTTCTAAAATGCTTGCAAAAGGTGTATATTGGTTCTAAAATGCTTGCGAAAAGTGTCTATTGGTTCTAAAATGGTTGCAAAAAGTGTCTCTATTGGTTCTAAAATGGTTGCAGAAAGTGTCTCTATTGGTTCTAAAATGCTTGCAGAAAGTGTCTCTATTGGTTCTAAAATGCTGCTTGGCCAGAGTGACTGAGCTGCCTGGCCAGAGTGACTGAGCTGCCAGCCCAAGAATCCATTCGCCCCACAATGTCCATACTAGCCCTCTGGAAACCAGTCCCTTTGACCCACTACACCCATACTAGCGCTCCAGAAAGCTCTCCCTCCCCCCCCCCCCCCCCCCCACTGGCCAGCAATATTGGAATTGGTGGAGAGGTGGAATATTGCATTGGGGGACCAGCCTCCCCTGTGATGCTGGGACCCGACGGGCCCCACTTAATCTAGTAAAATTATAAAAGGACTGGACAAGCTAGATGCAGGAAAAATGTTCCCAATGTTCCCAATGCGAGTCCAGAACCAGGGGCCACAGTCTTAGAATAAAGGGGAGGCCATTTAAGACTGAGGTGAGGAAAAATGTATCCACCCAGAGAGTTGTGGAATTCCCTGCCACAGAGGGCAGTGGAGGCCAAATCACTTGATGGATTTAAGAGAGTTAGATAGAGCTCTAGGGGCTAGTGGAGTCAAGGGATATGGGGAGAAGGCAGGCACGGGTTATTGATTGGGGACGATCAGCCATGATCACAATGAATGGCGGTGCTGGCTCAAAGGGCCGAATGGCCTCCTCCTGCACCTATTTTCTATGTTTCTATGCTTTACTTTCCGCATTGGACTGGTAACTTTACATAGACTAAAACCTTTTAACATCATAGTCAAGGCTAGAAAACGGAGTCTTGCTTTCAACTTCCTTATTTACTGACTTTCATTTCTCCAACATGGACAACCCAGCCTTAAACAGCCAAACGGGAATTTTCTTTATTGTTCCTTTTGTCTCTCTATTCTTTTAGCAGCTTTTTAAAATTCTAACTTTTTGACCTCTTGATGTCTAAATATCTTTTTACGGCATCAAATTGGGTTTGATGACCACTCTTTGAAATAATAACTTTGATTATTAGACATGCTGGAGGGATTATTTGAACTGGTGGATGGATTATTAGAATTATTAGAAACTAAGATTATTAGGACTGATTATTCCACTCTTTGAAATATTTTGCATGTCAACCTCTATATAAATACAATTGTTATCAGTGGGGAAGCAGAAACTTCAGAATAAAGGCCTGCCCACAGAAAATCGGAGAAAGACTGATTTAACTCATTGCCACGAGGCTGGTTCAAGGCTTCCACTCCGTTAGTTACTTGCGCTATACATTGTAGGGCAGCACAGTGAAGCAGCTGTTGGGGTCACTGCCTCACAGTGCCAGAGACACGGGTTTGATCCTGATTTTGGGTGCTGTCTACATGGAGTTTTCAAGTTCTTCCATTGACCACGTAGATTTCCTCCGGGTGCTCCTGTTTCCTCCCACAACCAAAAGACCTGCAGGCTGATAGATGAATTGGCCATAAGAAATCGCCTCCATGTGTGAGTAGTAAAATCTGGGTGAAGGTGTGGGGATGTGGCAAACATAAAAGTGGAATAATGTAGGGTCCATGTAAATGGGTAGTTGCTGGGAGCTGACTCCATGGGCTTGTGGGCTATATCCCTGTAGGTTTGCATTTTGGTTCTGCTGGATCGGAGAAGAATGGAAAAAGTTTTTAATCAGTTCATAGATCTCCATTAGACTGCTCATTTAACTGTTCACTTATGCTTCAGTAACTGAATGCATACTTAGCATAATTGAGTGGTATAGCACAAATGAAGGCCATGCTGCCCATCACAGTGGTGCAAGCATTCCATCTACCCCAGCCACCAAGTCCAATTCCACCCTTCTACACACACGTCACCCCTCTCATAATCATGTATTGAGTTTCTTTTTAAAATGTGTTAATGAACTTCACTGAACAAGGATTTGGAACTCTGAATTTCACACTATAATCAGCCGCTGTTTGAAAAATCTTGTAAGCATGCCTTGTGAAAGTCTGAAATAGGGTCCCATCCGAAGCGTCACCTATCCATGGCATCCAAAGATGTTACACACTAAGTTCTTCCAGCACTTTGTGTTCTATGTGTGAAAGTTAATGTGGGCCTGCTTTGTAGCCACTTGGGGAGAATTATCACTCATAATAAATCTAAAATACGTCTAACAACTTGTAGCTTCACAGTTGAGATTGTATCGATATTTCTTTTCTGCGCATTGGTAGGAATCCAAAATACACAAATTCTTTTTTGTTCACTCTTCATCACGCACTCTTACTTTTCTGAGTCAAATGCACTTGTTGCACCAGACTTAAACCAATAACTTTCACTTAGACAAGACTGATCCAGCTGGGAGAAAATAACTAACATGAAGAAACCCATTTGGCCAGCACAGCTGCTCCCTTTTTCCACAGTTAAAAAATGTCATTTTCTTGTCAGTTGAACCAATTTATGTCTCTTAAATTCAAAAGGTTCAAAATGTCAATGTGTACCAATTAAGGTACAGAGAAACTTGATTTACCATACAGCCATACTAAAAAAAGCAACAAGAGACACAACTACATAAAAGTTAACATAAACATCCACCACAGCGTATTTCCCACATTCCTCACTGTGATGGAAGGCAATAAATAATCTTCTTCACTTTTTATTCTCCCGCGGTCGGGGCAGTCAAACCATCCGCAGTCGGGGCGATCAAAGCTCCCGCAGCCGGGGATCGAAGCCCCCACATCGGGGCGGTCAAAGCTCCTGCAGCCGGCGATCGAAGCCCCCACATCGGGGCGATCAAAGCTCCCGCAGCCGGCGATCGAAGCCCCCACATCGGGGCGGTCGAAGCTCCTGCGGACTGGAGCTCCCGAAGCCGGTCCCTAACCAAGGGACCGCGATGTGTTAAAGTCCGCAGACTCCCGCACGTGAGGCCGCCAGCTCCTCGATGTTAGGCTGCAGTGCAGACAGAGAAAAGATACGGATTAAAATCGTATCTACGTCGAGGTGAGAAATTTTAAAAAGTTTCCCCAATCCCCCCACCCCCCCCCCCCCCCCCCCCCCCCCACCCCACCCACCCCCACATAAAAGGAAGCTAAAGATCACTAACACATACATTTAACACATACTAAAAAACAACAAAGAGAGAAAAGGACGAGGCAGACTGTTGGCGAGGCAGCCATTGCGGCGCCACCCGGTGGTATACTCCACAATGATTAAAATATAATGAGTGATAAATTACAAACTATTGAAAGGGTAGGAGGTAATATTGTGCGTTAAGTTTTGACTGCTGCTTGGATTAACCATTGTTTCTTAAATTTGGATTTTATATCATGGAGCCTAAAAATTGTTTCACTTCCTAATACTTCAGTTAACTTTTCTTATGGGAGTTTGGCAAGAATGCGACAAGCAGCTGCCTTCACTTGCCTATTTTTATCTCTTCATCAATTCTTGTACTAGCGTAGGAAATGCCTCAAGAAAAAAAACCTGCACTGTTGCACGTTAGGTTCAATGTACAGTGGGCCTTGCAGCTTTACTTTTTGAGAGTTGAGTAACAGAATTTCATTGCATTGTGAAATCTGTTAAATTTCTTTGCATTTTCCAGGGCGGTTTGATTAACTGGGAGAGATTCTTTCCTCCACTACGCCACAGATTGAATGCCAACAACCGGCAACAAGATAATGGACTGAACAGCCCTTCAATGAGTGCAACAGTTTCTGAAGAACAGGTAGGCATTTCTGTGGCATAAAGCCATCATTTCTCTTTAAAGTTACATGCCTGTAAATCTAGGGTGCCTGTAAATCTAAAGTGCTGGAGTAACTCAGCAGGTCAGGCAGCATCTCAGGGGAACATGGGTAAGATGACATTGCAGGTTAAGCAGGGCTGCCAACTCTCACACTTTGAGCGTGAGAATAATACATTTGAAGAAACTCTCACGCCCTCACGCTGATCAGAAATTTCTCACGCTCTGTGGTGAGAAATTCTGTGATCAACGGAAATTTCAAAACTCAGATAAACTGCAAGGTCCGCGGGTGTTGATGAGCCGGGGCTGAGGGAGGGGTGGGAGCAGATGTAGCGGCAGGAACAGATGTGGACGGAAAGCCGGGGCAGGCGAGTGTTTGCGGGGCTGCTGAGTGTTTGCGGGGCCTGCAAGTCGCTCGCTGCAGCTCTGGCCATGGAGCAGCCTCAGTGCAAGAATTCCGGGCCGTCGGAGGAGTCGGAAGCGTTGAGCCGCTGCCGCGAGAGTCTCTGTGCCGATGGGACAGACACTCTCAAAGGGAGGTGGAGAGAGAGAGAGGGGAAGGAGACAGGGGGGAGAGAGAGGGGCTGTGAGGAGAGAGAGGGGAGAGACAGAGGGGGAGTGAATGGCGAGGGAGGGGGGGGAGAGGGGGGGAGAGGGGAGAGAGTGATGTGGGAGAGGGGGGGAAGAGACAGGGGTGAGAGGGAAGAAAGAGGGAAGAGAGAGAGGGGGTGGGGAGGGAGGAGAGGGTAGGAGAGAATGGGAGAGGGGGGGAGAGAGAGAGGGGGAGAGGGAAAGGGGGAAAGAGAAAAAAGGGGGAAAGAGGGAGATGGGGCAAAGAGAAATAGGAGATAGAGACGGAGGAGAAAGAGAGAGGGGATAGAGCAAGGGGGAGAGTGAGGTGGGAGGGAGAAATGGTGGAGAGAGAGGGGGAGAGAGAGAGGAGGAGAGAGAGGGAGGGCGAAGAGAGAGAGGTGAGAGAGAGAGAGAGAGAGAGAGAGAGAGGAGAGAGAGAGAGAGTGTGTGGAGAGGGAGCAAGAGGGACAGAGAGATAGAGAGGGGGGAGAGAGAGGGGGAAGCGAGGGGGAGAGAGAGGAGAGAGAGGGAGGGAGAGAGGGGGAGAGAGAGTTAGGGGAAAGAGAGGGGAGAGAGAGTTAGGGGAAAGAGGGGAGAGAGAGTTAGGGGAAAGAGAGGGGAGAGAGAGAGGGAGAGGGGAAGGGGAAAGAGGGGACAGAGGGGGGGAGTGAGGTAGGAGAGAGGGGAAGAGAGCGAGAGATGGGGAGAGGAAAGGGGAGAGAGTGAGAGGGGGTGAGAGGAGAGAGAGGGAGAGACAGAGAGGGAGAGAGAGAGAGAGAGAGAGAGGGGGAGAGGGGGAGAGAGAGAGGGGGGTGAGAGGAGAGAAAGCGGAAGAGAGGGGGGGAGAGAGAGAGGGGAGAGAGAGGGATGAGAATGAGGTGGGAGGGAGAAAGAGAGGGGAGAGAAAGAGAGGTGGAGAGAGGGGGAGGGAGAGAGGAGAGAGGGAGAGAGAGAGAGAGGGAGAAGAGAGAGGGGCAGGGGAGAGAGAGGGGGAAAGAGAAATGGGGAGAGAAAGAAGGGGGAGAGAGAGGGGGGGATAGAGAGGCAGGGCTGCCAACTCTCATGCATTGAACGTGAGAATCATGCATTTCGCCAAATTCTTACGCTGATCACAAATTTCTCACGCTCTGTCGTGAGAAATTCTGTGATCAACGAAAATGTTAAAACTCATATCAACTGCACGGGCCACGGGAGTTGGAAGCAGAAGCAGCGACGGGGACAGATGCGGACGGGGAGCAGGGCTGGCGAGTGTTTGCCGGGCTGGCGAGTCGCTCACTGCAGCTTCAGCCATGGAGCAGCCTCAGTACAAGGCGTCGGAAGCGTTGCCAAATTCGCCCAGGTGACCGGCATGGATCAGGCTGCGGCTCGGTGCATCCTGGAGGACAACCAGTGGCTGCTGGAAGTAAGTACCAGGCACTGGGTAGAAACAGTGGAAGACAGTGGACTTCAAATGGGGGTGGTTGGAGAAAGCATCCTGCTTGCCTGCTCGATTTTCACTTACTGTAACTGCAGGACAAATGTTCCCGATGTTGGGGGAGTTCAGAACCAGGGGTCACAGTTTAAGAATAAAGGGGGGCAGTTAGGACTGAGATGAGGACAAACTTTCTTCACACAGAGAGTTGTGAATCTGTGGAATTCTCTGCCACAGAAGGCAGTGCAGGCCAGTTCACTGGATGTTTTCAAGGGAGAGTTACATTTCGCTCACAAAATCGAGGGATATGGGGAAAAAACAGGAAAGAGGTACTGATTCTAGATGAATAGCCATGATCATATTGAATAGCAGTGCTGGCTCGAAGGGCCGATGGCCTATTCCTGCAACTATTTTCTACATTTCTATGCTTGAGTATATGGCAATAAAACTCAATCACTTGATTTTGAAACATTCATGCATGGTTGAGGTATAATGTGGTCATAGAGTGATACAGTGTGAAAACAGGCCCTTTGGCGCAACTTGCCCACACCCGCCAACATGTCCCAGCTACAATACCTGCTTTAGGTCCATACCTACAAACCTGTCCTATCCATGTATCAGTCTAACTGTTTCTTAAATGTTGGGATGGTCCCTGCCTCAACTACCTCCTCTGGCAGCTTGTTCCATACACCCACCACCCTTTGTGTGGATAAAGGTACCCCTTAAAAAGTTACCTCTTAAAAATGCTTCATACAAAAAACATTGAAATCATACTTCTACAATGCACTAAAATATGATTTCAAAAAGTTCCTACCCTGGGAGGGGGGACACCCTTCTTCCACACCCTCTCCCCACTCGGTTGATAGAGACATACCCCAAAAGACTTGCAGCTGTAATTGCAGCGAAAGGTGGTTCTACAAAATATTGACTCGGGTGCTGAATACTTTTGCACGCCACACTTTTCAGTTTTTTTATTTGTAATAAAATTTGGAAACCATGTATCATTTTCCTTCCACTTCACAATTATGCACCACTTTGTGTTGGTCTATCACATAAATCCCAATAAAATACATTTACGTTTGTGGTTGTAACGTGACAAAATGTGGAAAAGTTCAAGGGATATGAAAACTTTTGCAAGCCACTGTATAGTAATGATTTGGAAGAGGGAATTAGGAGCAATATTAGCAAGTTTGCGGGGTGGCAGTGTGAACTGTGAAGAGGATGTTAGGAGGTTGCAGGGTGACCTGGACAGGTTGAGTGAGTGGGCAGATGCGTGGCAGATGCAGTATAATATAGATAAATGTGAGGTTATCCACTTTGGCGGCAAAAACAAGGGGGCAGATTATTATCTCAATGGGGTTAGGTTAGGTAAGGGGGAGGTGCAGCGAGACCTGGGTGTCCTTGTACATCGGTCACTGAAAGTTGGCGTGCAGGTACAGCAGGCAGTGAAGAAAGCTAATGGAATGTTGGCCTTCATAACAAGAGGATTTCAGTATAGGAGTAAAGAGGTTCTTCTGCAGTTGTATAGGGCTCTTGTGAGACCACATCTGGAGTATTGTGTACAGTTTTGGCCTATTAATTTGAGGAAGGACATCCTTGTGATTGAGGCAGTGCAGCGTAGGTTCACGAGATTGATCCCTGGGATGGCGGGACTGTCATATGAGGAAAGATTGAAAAGATTAGGCTTGTATTCACTGGAGTTTAGAAGGATGAGGGGGGTCTTATAGAAACATATAAAATTATAAAAGGACTGGACAAGCTAAATGCAGGAAAAATGTTCCCAATGTTGGGCGAGTCCAGAACCAGGGGCCACAGTATTAGAATAAAGGGGAGGTCATTTAAGACTGAGGTGAGAAAAAAAAATTTCACTCAGAGAGTTGTGAATTTATGGAATTCCCTGCCACAGAGGGCAGTGGAGGCCAAATCACTGGATGGATTTAAGAGAGAGTTAGATAGAGCTCTAGGGGCTAGTGGAATCAAGGGATATGGGGAGAAGGCAGGCACGGATTATTGATAGGGGACGATCAGCCATGATCACAATGAATGGCGGTGCTGGCTCGAAGGGCCAAATGTCCTCCTCCTGCACCTATTTTCTATGTTTTTACGTTTCTAAGGCAGTGAGAAGCTACGCTATGAAAGGGCAGGGGAAGCTTGAGGAGGGAAAGAAATGAATGTTTGTTAGGAAGAACCGTTGAGATTATGTAAAAGTAGTCCAAATGAGTTGTAAATGCTAGCGCCACTAAGCAGCAATGATATGGCAAACTAGACAAAGAGAAGGCATCATCCATTTCCCAGATGGAATGGAAGATCTCAGTGTAGCAAAGAACTGCAGATGCTGGTTTAAACCAAAGATAGACACAAAAAGCTGGAGTAACTCAGCGGGACAGGCAACATCCCTGGAGAGAAGGAATGGGTGACGTTTCGGCTCGAGACCCTTCTTCAGACTAATGTCAGGGGAGAGGGAGATACATAGATAAGGAAGTGTGAAAACAGGATGGAGATCAAGAAAAATGTAGAACAATGTAGAACAATGTAGATCATTGTTATCTGGGAGAAGGTAAAGGGCCTGTCCCACTTGGGTGTCATTTGTGCGTAATTTAAGCAACATCATTTACGTGTCATGATGCATGACGTGTGCATCGTGCCGCGCACGTGATGCGCGCGTCATGCACTCGTGGCCCGCAGTGATGCGTGATCGCGCGGGCCGCCCCAGGATTTTGAGATGTACAAAATCTTCGCACGCCACCTGCGTGACGCGCAAATGACGCCCAAGTGGGACAGGCCCTTAACAAAGCAAAGATAAAATGTAGTCGGAGACAGTAAGGCTGGTCGGAGAACTGGGAGGGGGGGGGGGGGGGGGATGGAGAGAGAGGAAAATCAAGGATTCCTTGAAGTTAGAGAAATCAATGTTCATACCGCTGGGGTGTAAGCTGCACTAGCAAAATATGAGGTGCTGGGCCTCACTCTGACAATGGACAGAAAGGTCAGTGTGGGAATGGGAGGGAGGAGTTAAAGTGTTTAGCAACCGAGAGATCAGGTAGGTGTCGTCGCTTTAGGTGGAACATCTCAGGCTGGGGAGGAGAGTTGTGCAGTGGATGTACAGCAGAGGTGTTGGGCTCTCTGCAGAGTGCTGCCTTCCAGCGCCAGCAACCCAAGTTCGATCCTGACTATGGGTGCTGTCTGTACATTGTTTGTACGTTCTCCCTGTGACTGCGTGGGTTTTCTCTGTGTGCCCCATCTTCCTCCCACACTCCAAAGACTTACCGTGAAGATGGAAGCAATCGTGATGGTCTAAAGTTGCTAAATGATATTAGGCCCAGAATAATACAAACTGTAAAATTGACTGGGTCAGAAATGTATCTTATTCATATGCAACAAAGCAGAAGTGACCGAGAAATGTCCTCCAGTTTCATAATATGGCTATACTGACGTCAACAGAACTGAACTTGCAGAGGCAAATGTATAAATATGTATCATTTAAATATTGGCCTTGTGGTATAATTTGAATGCATTTCCTCAATACTTTAACAGAAACAGAAAATGCTGGAAAATCTCAGCTTGTCGGCAGCATGAGTAGAAAGTGAAATGCTCCAAGAAAGGTCTCGACCCGAAACATTATCCATTCCTTCTCTCCACAGATGCTGCCTGTCCCACTACTCCAGTTTTTAGTGTCTATCTTCAGTTTAAACCAGCATCTGCAGTTCCTCCTTATACACTCCACATTATAGTCCTGCAATCCTTAATCAGGCACTGTTTTATCCTATGTTTCTGTTTTCGTTACTAATTTCCAGCCTTGGCATTTTTTTTTTTTGATCATCGATACTTTATTCCTTTGTAACAGACATTCCAACAGGATAGCTAAAATGTTCATGGCAATCTAGCCCCTGAAACACCGATCGTTTTTTGGCAAGTCACTGAATTCATATATCCACAGCACTAAAATTTCACAATCTTTCCAAGAAATACTGTAGGAAATACAATGAAAGCGCCAGCTAATGAGAGATGTAACCAATGGCATCCAGAATGTAGGGTCCAGAGAAGGTCGTAGAGTTACATACCACAGAAACAGCCCCTCTGGCCCTAGCTTGCCTATGCTGACCAAGTTGCCCCTCACACAGTAGTCCCACCTGCATGCATTTGGCCCATAATCCACTTAAACTTTCCTGACCATAGTTTTATGAGGCCCATAATGGCCACCTCACCAGCAGTCTGTCTTGTCCTTTCTCTGTTTTTATTATTTTAAGTATGTCTTGAATGTTTGTTTTAATGGTATTCTTGGTGTGTTTTATGTGGGGGGTGGGGGGGGGGGGGGGGGGGGGTTCGGGTGAAACCTTTTTCAGTCACTTACCTCGACGCAGATGCGCTTTTTCTCCGTGTCGCATCTCCGCGCCCCCTTTGCGGCCTACAACGTGGAGTGGTGCGGCTTACCATCGCGGAGGCTGGGATCTTTTACCAAGGATCGCCAGTGTTGGACTCTGCGTGTTGAGGCCTTCATTGTGGAGTTGGATGTGACTTTAACAGAGGGGTATGGAGAGAAGGCAGGTACGTGAGTTGGAGCCGCGGGCTCCGGTAAGAAGCGGCCGAATAGGGAGCTCCGTGCCACGGAGTGTTCCGATCCATCCCAACGCAGGAGTTTCGATCATCCCGACAAGAAGGCTTGAATAGTGGACCGTTCAAAGGCCCTGACCACGGGTGAACAAAGGAGGAATATGACTATACTTTATTGCCTTCCATCGCAGTGAGGAATGTTGATTCCACTGTGGTGGATGTTTATGTGAAACTTTACTTTATGTGCTGCGTGTATTTTTGCTTTTTACTTAGTTTGGCTGTATGGTAACTAAAATTTCACTGTATCTTAATTGGTACATGTGACAATTGCATTGAATCTTGAATCTTGAATCTCATGGGAATGATCCCAAGGCTGATGTTATGGGGTTAAGGGGATAAGGCAGGAAAATGGGATTATGAGGCACAGATCAGCCATGATTGAATGGCAGAGTAGACTCGATGGGCCGAATGGCCTAATTCTACTCCTATAACTTGTGAACTTATGTTTGGGTTAACATATGAGGCATGGCCATCCGAAAGGGGGGGGGGGGTGCGTTGGGTGCGACCGCACCTCCCTTTTTTTCCCCAGTGTTAGAAAAAATAACCATATAACCATATAACAATTACAGCACGGAAACAGGCCCTCTCGGCCCTTCCAGTCCGTGCCGACCATTTGTTTTCCCCTAGTCCCATCTACCTGCACTCAGACCATTCCCCTCCATTCCCTTCACGTCCATATACCTATCCACTTTACTTTTAAATGTTAAAATCGATCCTGCCTCCACCACTTCTGCTGGACGCTCATTCCACACAGCCACCACCCTCTGAGTAAAGTAGTTCCCCTCACGTTACCCCTAAACTTCTGTCCCTTAATTCTCATGTCATGCCCTCTTGTTTGAATCTTCCCTACCCTCAATGGGAAAAGCTTATCCACGTCAACTCTGTCAACAAAACTGGAAAATCCCCCAAAAAAAAAAATGGAAAAAAAAAACATCGAAAAAAAATATCAGCGTTTAAACTTTGTCGGAAAAACGCCCAAAATTCTGTTCCGGCCACTGGATGATTTGGGAGAAAGAAATGCGACCATCTGCGCCTGCGCAGTTGGGGAAGTGACGCAAAATGACGCCGTCTCTCTGCACGTGCGCAGTGGGCCCGGGCGGCATCAGACCAGGAGACCGTTCTCCCGTCGCTGGGCGGGAGTGGCTGAATCTGAACCCAGCGGCTGTAACCCCAACACCAGACGCCGCTGTGGCGGGGCCCGCTCCCCTCGCCTCCCCCCAACGCCGGGGCCCAAGCCATCTTCCCCCCACGCCACCCCCACTGGGCCCACGCCACCCCCACTGGGCCCACGCCACCTTCATCGCCCCCCGCACACTGGGCCCCTGCTGGGCCTGCGCCACCTTCATCTTTGCCCACCCCCCCCCCCACCAGAAAGAGGGGGGGATGTGGGAGGGGGAGAGAGAGAGAGGGGAAGGGAGGTGAGAGAGAGAGGGGAAGGGAGGTGAGAGAGAGAGGGGGAGGAAGAGGGAAGAGGGATAATCTTTAGTGAGATAGCAAAATTAAGGTAGGTTTTAGAGCTATTATTATATTTTCTCCTCCATATGAATAATTTTAATCAATTGGAACTGCTGTCTTTTCCTCGATAACAATACTGAAAAATATGAATTCCATAGTTTGTGACATAAATATACATTTTAATGGGATCATTATATTCAGATGTAACATTTCCATTTCGAGATCAGCGGGGGTGGGGGGGGGGGCAAATATGTGTCAAGCCGATAGCCTAATCATTAAAGAGTTAAAAGATAGCCTAATCGATAAAGAGCCGAGAAGAGGAATCAGAGCTGCCAAGGAAAGGTACTCTGAGAAGTTGAGGAGCAAGGTCTCAGCTAGTGACTCTTCTTCAGCATGGAAGGGCTTGCAAGAAATCACCAGTTATAAGAGGAAAGCCCCCCCGCTCTTTGGACAATCGTCAGCTGACGAACAACCTGAATGAGTTTTACTGCAGGTTTGAAAATCAGAAGGTAACCCTGGTCCCCCCTCCCCAACAAACACAGCCAGACCCCAGTCTGCAAGGAATGGACCCTGCACTCTCTCCTTCCCATTCACCACTTCACACCTACTTAAGGCACGACTCCAGTATGAAAAGAGTGGACCCTTTCCCACCCCAACCAACACTTCACACCCAATTACTCATTTTTAACCAGTGCCTGCAAAGATGCACTGTCCCTGCCTGCTTCAAAGTCTCCACCATTGTCCCTGTACCCAAAAAGGTAAGGATTACTGGTCTTAATGACTACAGGCTTGTCGCACTGACCTCTGTAGTCATGAAGACCGTTGAAAGGCTTGTGCTGGCCAAGCTGAAAAATATCACAATCCCTCTGCTGGACCCTCTGCATTTTGCATATTGGGCCAATAGATCTGTGAATGACGCAGTCAACCTGGGCCTATACTTCATCCTCCAGCACCTAGACCGCCAGGTGCCAGAGCAACTACACTCCAAACTTTCTGAATTGACTGTGCCTGAACCCCTCTGTCGGTGGATCACCAGCTTTCTGACAGACAGGAAGCAACATGTGAGACGGGAAAGCACATCTCGCACCCACAAATGCTCAGCATAGGAGCACCGTAAGATGCGTACTGTCCCCTCTCCTCTACTCTCGCCACACCAATGACTGCACCTCCACAGACACCTCTGTCAAGCTTCTCAAGTTTGCGGACGACACAACCCTGATTGGACTGATCCAACGTCTTATACAACTGCAACATGAGCTCCCAACTTCTATACTCAATACTCTGACTGATGAAGGCCAAAGTGCCAAAATACGTTTTGACCACCTGATATACCTGCGACAAGACCTTCAAGGAACCATGCAACCATCAACCATTCCTCTGCCCAGCTGGCTAATTGATCCAGATCCTGCTGCAATCTTTCACAACCATCTTCACTATATGCAAAACCACTCACTTCTGTATCATCAGCAAACTTGCTAATCTTGCCCTGTTGTGTGACGTTTCACAGAGTGCTGGAGTAACTCAGCGGGTCAGGCTGAGTATAGAGGTTGGAAGGTCATGTTGCAGTTGCATAAGAAGGTGGTGAGGCCGCATTCAGAGTATTGTATTCAGTTCTGGGCACCATGTTATAGGAAAGATGTCATCAAACTGGAAAGGGTACAGTGAAGATTTACGAGGATGTTGCCTGGACTAGAGGGCCAGAGCTATAGGGAGAGGTTGAGTAGGCTGGGACTCTATTTCATGGAGCACAGGAGGATGAGGGATGATCTAATAGACGTGTATAAAATCATGATTTGAATAGATATGGTTGAGTTTTTTGCCCAGAGTAGGTGAATCGAGGAGCAGAGGACATACGTTTAAGGTGAAGGGCAAAAGATTTAATAGGAATCTGAGGGGTATGTTTTTCACACAAAGGGTAGTAGATATATGGAACAAGCTGCCAGAGGAGGTAGTTGAGGCGTGGACTATCGCAACAGTTAGACAGGTACATGGATAGGACACGTTCGGAGAGATATGGATCAAACGTGGGCAGGTGGGATTAGAGTAGATGGGACATGCTGGGCTG
The DNA here is from genome assembly GCA_035221665.1 of Okamejei kenojei. NCBI lineage: Eukaryota > Metazoa > Chordata > Chondrichthyes > Rajiformes > Rajidae > Okamejei > Okamejei kenojei. The sequence goes on from CM069136.1 coordinate 113,103,311, forward strand.
AAGGGCCTGTTTCCACACTGTATCAATGACTCTATCTATCTTTCCCTCTCAAACCCATTCTCCTGCCTTCTCCCCATTATCTCTGACACCCCGTATCAATCATCAAGAATCTATCAATCTCCTCCTGAAAAATGACCATTGACTTGACCTCCACAGCTGTCTGTGGCAATGAATTCCACAGTTCACCACTCTCTGACGTAAGAAATTCCTGCTCATCTCTTTCCTAAAGGAATGTATTTTAATTCTGAGGCTGTGGCCACTAGTCCTAGACTCTCCCACTAGTGGAAACATCCTCTCCACATCTCCTCCATCCAGATTTCTCGCCAGGCTGGGAAAGACGGCAACAGCTTCACACCGTGTCCCAAAGCTTGTGTCCTGTCCTGCATCACCCAAGGCAGCAGACATGTTATAGGAGAGGGCAAGCACCGTAACAAAGTAGCTCACGATGGTTTGGGTAACATTCAGGGATGTCCATGCATGTCACATCATGAATATTACTGAAGAACGGTCTTGACCCGAAATATAATCTATACCTTTTCTCCAGAGATGCTGCCTGACTCACTGAGTTACTCCAGCACTCTGTGACATGTCATCTATCCATGTTCTCCAGAGATGCTGCCTGACCAGCTGAGTTACTCCAGCACTCTGTGAAACATCGCCTATTCATATTCTCCGCAGATGCTGCCTGACCCACTGAGTTACTCCAGTACTTTGTGTCTATTTTCCCTTCACCCATCTGCCCAAGCCCACTCTCCCCCCTCCTTTCCATATAACCATATAACCATATAACAATTACAGTCTCCTTTTCCCATCTACCTATATAACCATATAAAACCATTTCCTATAAACCTCTCTCTGCCTTTACATTTCACTCCTCTTTCAAATCTGCTCTACTTATCTACATGCATTTTTCTTCTTAACTTTTTAGTCAAAGAATGATGCAGTGTGGAAACAGGCCTTTCAGCCCAACTTGCCCACACCGACCAACATGTCCCATCTAAACTAGTCCCACTCACACGCGTTTGGCCCATATCCATCTAAATCTGTCCAATCCATGCACGTGTCCAAATGTCTCTTAAACATTAGGATAGTCCCAGCCTTAACTACCTCCTCTGGCAGCTCATTCCATACACCCAGCACCCAGTGTGAAAAAGCTACCTCTCAGTTTCCTGTTAATTTCGGAAATATTGGTCATAAATTTGGTGCAAAAATGCTCCAAAATAAGGCTGAGAATTTAGAGAGCATCTAAAACCCCCAGAGCTTCCAGGGCCCTGGACCCTGGCATGGAGGGACTTCACGCTTCGCGCTTGTGATGTACGCAGCTTGCACATTATTTCACATTAAATTTTTTTGTAATCCTGTCATGCCACCCCCCTTTTTGGAAAGCTTCTAGCGGGCCTGTGAGGGTGTTTGCTGGTTCTGGACCTGTACTCGCTGGACCTTTGAAGGATGAAGGAGGTTTCTCATTGAAACTTACCAGAAATTGAATGGCTGGGATAGAGTGGACATGGAAAAGATGTTTCCAGTAATGGGAGAGCCTAGAAGCAGAGGGCAACACCTCAGAATGAAATAACGTACCTTTAGAATAGAGATGAGGAGGAATTTCTTCAGCCAGAGGATGGTGAATCTGTGGAATTGGTAAATTCATTGCCACAGACAGCTGTGCAGGCCCAGATATTGGGTGTTTTTAAAGCAGAGATTGATGTTCTTGATTAGTAAAGACATCAAAGGTTACGAGAAGGCAGGAGAACAATAGATCAGCCATGATCGAATGGTGGAACAAACTCGATCACTCGAATGGCCTAATTCTGCTCCCATGATTTATGATCTTATGGTCTAATTTAAGGTAATAAAATTCCCCATTATATTATTTCATATTCTTGATTTAAGATTTTCTTTCCTATTAAATCCCTTCCTAAAATGTATTATGTTATTTGGGTCACCAGCTATTCGAAAGTAAAGTGAGTGATATCATAGATAGTGAAAATGGCTATCAAAATTACAACAGGAGCTTCATCAGCAGAGCAAGTGAGCTAAGGAATGGCTAATGGAGTTGAATGCAGATAAATGTGAGGTGTTACATTTATGGAAGTCAAACCATCGTAGGACCTTCGCAATGAATGGCAGGCCCCTTGGGAATGTTATAAAGCAGAGGGATCTCAGCGTGAAGGTGCATTGTTCTGTGAAAGGTTGATAGAGTCAGCGAGAGAGCTTTCGGCCTTGGGAAGTTGGGATGTTATGTTACACTTGTACAACAAGCTGATGAGGCCGTAATTTAGCATTGTGTCTGTTTTAATCACCCTATACGAAGGATGTCATTAATAGAAACATAGAAACATAGGTGCAGGAGGAGGCCATTCGGCCCTTCGAGCCAGCACTGCCATTCATTGTGATCATGGCTGATCGTTCCCTATCAATAACCCGTGCCTGCCTTCTCCCCATATCCCTCGACTCCACTAGCCCCCAGAGCTCTATCTAACTCTCTCTTAAATCCATCCAGTGATTTGGCCTCCGCTGCCCTCTGTGGCAGGGAATTGCATAAATTCACAACTCTCTGGGTGAAAACGTTTTTTCTCACCTCAGTCTTAAATGGCTTCCCCTTTATTCTAAGACTGTGGCCCCTGGTTCTGGACTTGCCCAACATTGGGAACATTTTTCCTGCATCCAGCTTGTCCAGTCCTTTTATAATGTTATATGTTTCTATAAGGAACCCCCCTCATCCTTCTAAACTCCAGTGAATACAAGCCTAGTCTTTTCAATCCTTCCTCATATGACAGTCCCGCCATCCCAGGGATCAATCTCGTGGATCAATCTCTTAATCTGGAAATAGTGCAGAGCTAGGCAGATTAGAGTAAGTCTTGGCATCATGCTCAGCACCAACATTGTGGGCCAATGTGACTGCTCTTGTGCTCTGCTGTTCTAAGTTTTATTTTGCAAAGAATTGCCAGCACTTACCGGTCAGATTTTGCTCACTGAACTCTGTGGAGTAGGTCTAAGGGGCAACAGCTGAATACTTTTATTTTTTAGGTTCTTGGCTGGTGGACTTGCCAACTTTGGCTGGTATTATGTTGAGAGTTGACCTCTTTAAAGTTATCCCCCTGCCCTCCCAAAGATGCAAAATAACAGGAACATAAAGTCCATTGGTACTTGACCAGGGTTTTACCAAAGTCTTTACTTCCTTAGCACACCAGCTGTTATCAGGCAACTGAACCATCTTACCACAACCAGAGAGCAGTCCTGAACTACTATCTATCTCATTGGAGAACCTCAGACTATCTTTGATCGGATTTAGCTTGCACTAAACGTTATTCACATTATTCCCTTTATCATGTATCTATCTGCACACTATAAATGGCGATTATAATCATGTATTGTCTTTCCACTGACTGGTTAGTACGCACCAAAAGCGTTCCATTGTACCTTGATACACGTGGCAATACATTACACTAAACTAACTAAACTAAACTAAAACATTGCTTGCTAATTTTCTGTCTTAACAAACTGTTCATTTTTGACAGATACTCTTTGCTGTATATCTTTATGTTATCTCCGTATATGTAACAATCTGACTGACATGCACTCTTTACGCTCCAGTTGTCAAGGTATGTTTCATGTGGGGCTGGTGGTTGGGGATGAATATGCAAACTACTTCCTCGTCCCTGAGGCCTCTGACAAATGGGTCTCCGAAATTAACAGGTGGGAGGAATGATGGAGTTTTATTCTTAAAGTATCAGATTCTTCTATTTTGATAACTTGGTGACGTTTCCTTGGCAGAAGCCTTATACTCTGCAGTGTAGCTGTACATTTCGCAGCAGAATTGCAATGTTTGCGTTGCAGTATTACTGCCCTCTGCTGCTGTTAGATAGCTATACAGCTTAACAAGAGGGTTACACAAAATGCTGGAGAAACTCAGCGGGTGCAGCAGCATCTAAGGAGCGAAGGAGATAGGCGACGTTTCGGGTCGAGACCCTTCTTCAGACTGGTCAGGGATCAGGGAAACGAGAGATATAGACGGTGATGTGGGAGATAAAGAACAACACCGTCTGAAAGATATGCAAAAAAGTATCGATGATAAAGGGAACAAGCCATTGTAAGCTGTTTGTGGTGTGAAAATGAGAAGCTAGTGCGACTAGGCTGGGGGAGGGAGATAGAGATAGAGGGAATGCCAGGGCCCCGAGGGCTGAGGGAGAGGTGGGAGGGGGAGGAGACAGCAGGGGTTAACAGAATTGAGAAAATTCAATGTTTAAGCCCAAAGGATGCAAACTCCCCAAGCGGAATATGAGGTGCTGTTCCTCCAACTTGCGGTGTTGCTCACTCTGGCCATGGAGGAGGCCAGGACCGAGAGGTCGGATACGGAATGGGAGGGGGAGTTGAAGTGCTGAGCGACCGGGAGGTCGGGTCCACACTTTGTTGAAACGACAAAAGCCAGTTTTGATACCCTTATTGCACTTCCAGTACATTGTGAGCAGTAGGTTTCATTGCACTGAGTAACCACTGTAGCGTGTACACTTCTCACTCACGCTTTATTCATAGGGACTGCAACCTTTTTTATGTGTGTGATTCACTCAAAAAAACGTCTTCACTTGCATGAAATTACGGTAAGCTTAAATTTTCAGATCATCCATCCACCTCTGTGCTTTAGCTCCCGATCGAATACCAACAGATAGATTTATATTTATATTCATAAGAACAATTTCCAATCGTATAACACTGACAGTCAATAAAGTAAGCTTCAGGTGGCATATAAGAGGAGAGAGAAAGAATATTAAGGGAAGTAAATGCATCAGCAAAAGAAATATACCGTCCTTGTCCATACTGTGACTCCATGTGACTCCAGATTTTCTCTAAATTGTTTTTGATTTAGAGATACAGAGAGGAAAATGGGCCGACCAGCGATCACCCTGTCTACCATCATTATGGACAATTTACAATTCTACCAAAGCTTGTTAACTGACAAAATCTGTACGTCTTTGAAGTGTGAGAGAATACCAGAGCACCCAAAAGAAAACCCAAGCGGTCACAGGGGGAACATGCAAACTCCATGCAGACAGCACCTATAGTTAGGATCGAACCCAGGACTCTGTCATTGTAAGGCAGCAACTCTACCACTGCACCACTGTGCCACCCCCACTTAAATGTTTCCTGAAATAGCCAGATTAATCTTACCCAGAATAGACAGAATCAAGAATCAGAACACATAGGTTTAAGGTGAGAGAGGAATGATTGAATAGGAAACTGACGGAGGAACTTTTTGTGTGGGGTGTATATGGAACGAGCTGCCTGAGGAGGTAGTTGAGCCAGGTACATGGATAGGAAAGGTTGAGAAGGGTATGAGCCAAACTGGCTGATGGGACTAGCAACAATGGGCATCTTGCTCAGCATGGTCAATATGGACTGAAGGGCCAGTTTCCTGCTGTATGACTCTATGGCTCTTTAGCTAGTAACACCTCCAATCACCATCCAAAGCAATGATTTCCTTCATCACGGATGAACTGTGTTTTTATGTGAACCATCTGAAAAATACACAGCAAAAGCTCACCAACATGGCAACTGCCAATATTTCTAAAACCCATGTCCTCTTCCACCAAGGAGAACAAAAGCAGTAGGTACATGGTCACAGCAAAAACCTACAGAATGCCATCCAATTTGAATACCAACGTGACTTGGAAATATATATGTGGTCTTTCATCTTTGCTGGGTCTAAATCCTACAACTCCATACTCAAAAGCACCAGAGGGACTGCAATATTTTAAGAAGGTATTTTGCCCACCCCAAACTTGCCGGTGATGCTCATACCCTGTAAGTGAATACATAAGGAGATTTCACTGTATAAAAAACATTAAATACATGCAGGTTTTTCTTTGCCATATTAAATACTTGTATTCAAAGATAAAAAATTGAGGGTGCTGTTGGTTAGTATATTTCTTTCATCCAGAACCTGTGATCAAATGCAGCTGCTAATACTAGATGGAGACATTTTGTAAAATGAGTTTCATCGCGAACCTGGAATGTGCTGCCAGGAGGGGAGATGGAGGCAGATTCGACAGCAATCTTTGAAAGGGAGTGAGCTGCTTGAGGGGGAAAGCAAGAGCCTAATACTGATTAGATTTCTCTTTCACGAAGACGACACATGGACCAAATAGCTGCCCGCCATGCTGAGTGGTTCCAATTAGGCAGATAGAGGATGGACACGAAAAGCTGGAGTAACTCAGCGGGACAGGCAGCATCTCTGGAGAGAAGGAATGGGTGATGTTTCGGGTCGAGACCCTTCTTCAGCTGGAGGCACCGACCCAGTGCAGGACATATGATCAAGCTTCCAGTGTTGTGTTGCGGTTATATTTATTTTGTTGGTTCTTGTTTGTCATTCACAGGTGGCAAGACTGATGGAGATGGGGTTTTCTCGTGTAGATGCCTTGCAAGCTCTGAGAGCTTCAAACAATGATATTAATATGGCCACCAACTTCCTGCTCCAGCACTGACAACGACTGGCTGACTGGAAGGACTGTGTATTTGACTTCAGTGCTCAATATATACACGTTGAGTGATACTGTGCAGCATTACAATATGAGTTATTTTTGGCCGGACGCAGGGTTACCCGATTTAAAATTGAAAGAGCTGATTATGTTTTGGCATCAAGTGCATATTTACTGTATGAATCACTAAAAGATATTTCCCAAAGGGAGTGTCATAATGTCAATATTAAGGTATACAAGTTTTTAAAGGTGCAACACAATTGATTTTTAATGGCAAATTGGTCTCAAATTGAATGCAAGTTGGTCAATAAAGTTGTTACCTTGATACAGATTGTTGTTTCTACATTAGCTCAATTATGTTAATCGTGAAATATAGAACCCTTCTTCCTCTTTGTTTCTCTCTTGCATTCTCTTGTTTTTCTCTCTCCTGCTCTCTTTTTCGTCTCTTTGCTTACTCTTGCTCACTCTCACTGTTTCTCACTCTTTCTCACTACTTTCCCAATCTTTCATTTACCCTTTTCAATCATTTTCCCTGTGCTCCAAGTTTATTCATAGCCAGCAGTATCTCTCTCTCTGCCACTTTAATTCCCCATCCCACGCGCGCTCTAACATAGTAGTCTGTGTCCTCCCACTGTCACATGAGAGGCCCCACATAAACTTCAGCATTCATCTTTCATCATTGAAGCCATCAGGAACACATTATTCTACAACTTTTGATATCTCGATTTCCATCTGTATCAATTATGCACCTGAGATATTAGCAGCTTGTTTTTTTTTCATTTAATTTCCTCTAGGAATGGAGGGCGTCCAGCCTGATCTGCTGGGCTGGTTCTTCTGCTTTGCATTTCCCAACTCCCACATTCATTTGTCTATGTGCTCATCCTCCCATTTCTCCCATTCACTCATTGACTCGACAACATGTTCACAGTTTACCCCCACAGTTGCCCCAATTTTACCTGTCGGAGACATTCCCCCTTCCACATTTTCCCGCCACTTATCTCCACTTGTCTCATTGCCTATTCTGAGTCCACACTTGAAACATTAACTTTGCTTCGCTGATTCCACCTGACATTTTCAGTGTTTCCACCATGACTTTGCTATTTTTATTGTCTTTGCACAAATGCTTGGTATTTGGACCTTTCCAACATGAACTCACATTGTGTTTGTCCCAACAATGGACTTGATAATATGTCATAGCAGATTTGCCAAACAAATCAAGTCCTTTGACCAGCAATAAATCTAAACTAGGCACTTTTGTCATAATACTTAGATAGTTTTCTATAAAATCCCAACTTGAGCCAATTGCTCATGAAATTAACCAAAACTGTGTTAAATGCACCAACATTTGCCAACTCACAGACATTATGTGCTAATTTTTGAGAGTGTGGCCTTTTAGGTAACCTTAATGTGAACAAAGGAAACTAATGCACGGAAAACAGGGAAAAGCCAATAGATTCCTGCAGTTATGAACTTTATATCGTGATATTCATCAATGCTACACACCTGAAAATTGTGCCCTCCGCTAATTCTGCTCTTTTTTTGAGTTACTGATTTCTATTGCTTCACCTTTGACAAACATGCCTCTGCTACCTTGAACCGCAACACAGGAATTCCTAAACCTCTCTACCTCTCTCCCACTTTCTCTTCTTTAAGGCACATTATAAAAATTGCCTTTTTTGTCAGAGTTTTTGTTCATCCACCTCAATCGTCCCTGACGTGGCTTGGTACCAAATCTATGTGGAGAAAGGAAGTCTGCTCATTTTCCCTGTGACCCCATGGGGTTCCCCCGGGGGTTCCAGTTTCCACGCATATCGCAAAGACCTGCAGATTGGTAGGTTAATTTGCAACTGTGAATCACCCCTAGTGTGTTGTTTAATGGAGGGAATTTTGGGAGAAAATTATGGAACACGGGGAGAATATTATAGTGGGATTGGTGTAAATTGGTCCTCTATGATCATGGTTGAAGGGCCTGTTTCCATGCTGCATGAGTCTACGATTCAAAGGTGATCTGTGTAGACAAGTTGTTGGCATCGGTTTGGTGTGTAGAGATCATGAAGGCTTGGACTGGAAAGAGGGAATAGAACATTTCAATCAAAATATGACTATTGAGTGCTGATTGACAAGGAGACAAATAAAACCAATGGGCATGGGAATTGGCTCCAACAGCTTTGGTCACGCTGACATTTTACAGAGTGGACAAGCGGGAGGCCAGCTAGCAGAGTTTAGTGAGGTCAGTTCCAGAACTATCGCACGCAAGGGTAGCAGTTTACAGAGAAGCCTTATGCATAACTATTGCTGAACCGCTGGTCAAACTATTTACATTGAGGATCTCAGATCATTGTTTGAATCATTAACAATACCTAGTTTGGATGCACATGTTATTGTAGTCAAATTGAAAAAGATGTACCCGAGGTGAAATAATTGTTTATAATAATTCAATAATTACAAATAAAGTAAAACATTGTTCAATAATTGTGAAATCTTTTTTTGGCCATTTTGTCGATGAACCAAAAGTGGCGTTACAGCATAAAATCACAATGCGGTATTTACAAGCATTTCATTTTCAGGAAGGATTTTCCTCATCCTTCCCTTCTTGTTTTATGCCTGGTTGCCCCAATGTTGCATGTACAGTGGCTTGCAAAAGTATTCATGCCCCTTGAACTTTTCCACATTTTGTCACGTTACAACCACAAACGTAAATGTATTTTATTGGGATTTTATGCGATAGATCAACACAAAGTGGCGCATAATTGTGAAGTGGAAGGAAAATGATACATGGTTTTCAAATTTTTTTACAAATAAAAAACTGAAAAGTGTGGCGTGCAAAAGTATTCAGCCCCCTTTACTCTGATACCCCTAAATAAAATCCAGTGCAACCAATTACCTTCAGAAATCACCTAATTAGTAAATAGAGTCCGCTTGTGTGTAATCTAATCTCTGTATAAATACAGCTGTTCTGTGAAGGCCTCAGATGTTTGTTAGAGAACATTAGTGAACAAACAATGTTCCTTGGGCATCATGAAGCCCAAGGAACACACCAGACAGGTCAGGGATAAAGTTGTGGAGAAGTTTAAAGCAGGGTTAGGTTATAAAAAAATATCCCAAGCTTTGAACATCTCACGGAGCACTGTTCAATCCATCATCCGAAAATGGAACGAGTATGGCAGAACTGCAAACCTACCAAGACATGGCTGTCCACCTAAACTGACAGGCCGGGCAAGGAGAGCATTGATCAGAGAAGCAGCCAAGAGGCCGATGGTAACTCTGGGGAAACTGCAAAGATCCACAGCGCAGGTGGGAGAATCTGTCCACAGGACAACTATTAGTCGTGCACTCCACAAATCGGGCCTTTATGGAAGAGTGGCAAGAAGAAAGCCATTGTTGAAACGAAGCCATAAGAAGTCCCGTTTGCAGTTTGCCACAAGCCATGTGGGGGACACAGCAAACATGTAGAGGAAGGTGCTCTGGTCTGATGAGACCAAAATTGAAGTTTTTGGCCTAAATGCAAAACGCTATGTGTGGCGGAAAACTAACACTGCACATCACCCTGAACACACCATCCCCACTGTGAAACATGGTGGTGGCAGCATCATGCTGTGGGGATGCTTTTCTTCAGCAGGGACAGGGAAGCTGGTCAGAGTTGATGGGAAGATGGATGGAGCCAAATACAGGGCATCTTGGAAGAAAACCTGTTAGAGTCTGCAAAAGACTTGAGACTGGAGCGAAGGTTCACCTTCCAGCAGGACAACGACCCTAAACATACAGCCTGAGCTACAATGGAATGGTTTAGATCAAAGCATATTCATGTGTCAGAATGGCCCAGTCAAAGTCCAGACCTAAGTCCAATTGAGAATCTCTGGCAAGACTTGAAAATTGCTGTTCACAGACGCTCTCCATCCAATCTGACTGAGCTTGAGCTATTTTGCAAAAACGAATGGGCAAAAATTTCAGTCTCTAGATGTGCAAAGCTGGTAGAGACATACCCCAAAAGACTTGCAGCTGTAATTGCAGCAAAAGGTAGTTCTACAAAGTATTGACTCAGGGGAGCTGAATACTTTTGCACGCCACACTTTTCAGTTTTTTATTTGTAATAAAATTTGGAAACCAGGTATAATTTTCCTTCCACTTCACAATTATGCACCACTTTGTGTTGGTCGATCACATAAAATCCCAATAAAATACATTTATGTTTGTGGTTGTAACGTGACAAAATGTGGAAAAGTTCAAGGGGTATGAATACTTTTGCAAGCCACTGTATATGTGCCTGAGACTGTGGAATGTACATATCGGTCAGTGCCCGCGGATAGATCTGACATGCCCACGGTCTATCCTTGAGCTGCCACTGACATGCCCAGGGATTGGTTTACCACCTTAGGTCGCAACCTCTGACATGCCCAGGGATCAAAAGTTGGCAAGGCTGACAAAGTGAACTATTTCTTACTTTTAAATGTTCTATTTCAGAGGACATTAAGCATCCATCACAAGGTTCCGATCTCTGCAGCCTCTCCCAGCACTTATCTGCATTAAACGCCACAGCCCTTCTGAATCCATACAATCCACTATGGATATACAGTGCTTTGGTGGTCAAGCTTCACAGTGGCACATCTGGCAGAGTTCTGAGTTCATTCTGACCCAGGGTGTCGTCTATGCAGAATTTGACGTTGGCGTGGGTTGCCTCCGGTGCTCAAGTTTTCTCTCACATTCTTTGAATATATATTTTTTTATTAGAGTATTTAGACAGTGGATTAGCAAACATATATTATGATAGAAATATTTCATGTTCAACATGCATTCATTATTAATATTATCAGTTGTATCATTTTGACTCTAATAGTTTTTTTTTAATAGAGGAGAACAGTAAGAAAAATAGAATAATAATCTATATCAAAGAAGAAAATCATAAAGAAAGGAATAATTTACTATTAATACATCGTAGGAGATAAGATCAAAGAATATAAGATATAACTTTTCATCTATTCCTAAATCCAAGTTTCAGTTAGGGTTCCCTGCCGAACCATTCTACCCTTTTAAGTAATCAATGAAAGAAGACCATGTTCTAACAAAAACTTCTTGTTTGTCCATTAAGGCAAATCTGATTCTTTCCAGGTGTAGGGTCTCCGACATTTCCATAATCCACATTTTAATTGTGGGGGATATAGGGCCTTTCCAAAATTTTAATATTAATTTCTTCCCAATTATTATACTGTAGTCTAGGAAATTTCTTTGGCTTGTTGTAAGAGTTAAACTTTGTTCTGATGTTCCAAGTATTATTAATTTTGGGTCCGGATCCAGTTTAGTATTAATAACTTCAGAAGTTATTTTAAAAATCTCAGTCCAGAAATTCTTAATTTTTATACAATTTGCAAAAGTATGTGTTAAATTAGCCTCTAGATGTTGACATTTATCGCAGGTAGACGATATTTGTGGGAAGATTCTATTTAGTTTAACTTTGGAATAATGTAATCTATGTAAAACTTTAAATTGTATTAGAGCATGTCTGGAATTTAGCGAGCATTGATGTATGTATTGTAAACTTTTATCCCATAAATCTTTCGTTATAGATTGATTTATTTCATTTTCCCATGTGTGTCTATATGATTCCGTTGATGGTATCTCACTATCTAAAAGGGTGTTGTAAATGTCAGTTATTAATTTTTCTGTATTAGGATGGTTTATTCATCTAAGATTTAAAGAAGGAACTGCAGATGCTGGAGAATCGAGGGTACAGTCATCTAAGATTTCTGGTTCCCTATTCCTATAATCTTGTGTATTTGACCTAACATAATCTCTGAGTTGTAAGTATCGAAAAAAAATATTTGAGTGTAACCCATAAATCTGTTGCAGTTCTTGAAATGAGAGATAAGTGCCTTTTTTGTAAAGGTGTTCCACCCTTTTGATTCCATAGTTTTTCCATTGTATAAAGCCTTTATCTAGTATGGAAGGTTTGAATAAGGGATTATTTACAATAGGGAGGTAGAGTGGTATATTGTCCAGTTTTAGAGCCTTTTTAAGCCAAAAATTCATGTTTTTAATATAAACTGCCCAGAAATAGAACAAAAAGTTTGGTAGAGCTAAACCTCCATTAATCTTTGATTTACATAAATGTTTTTTATTTATTCTATGATTCTTGTAGTCCCAGATGAAACTTGTAACAGTAGAGTCTACTTTAAAAAAAAAAGATTTTGGAATATATATCGGGATGGATTGAAATAGGTACAATAATTGCGGTAGAAAAATCATTTTTATAGCATTAATTCTACCGAACATTGAGATAGGAAGTGTTTTCCAGTATTGAATATTCTTATTTAGTTTATTCATTAAAGGTGGAAAATTTGATTTAAATAAAGAGCTATACCCCTTAGTTACATAAATACCTAAATATTTAAATTTTTCGTCAACTATTTTAAAAGGTGATTTTTGTAGTATATGTATATTATGATCCATTATTGACATGATTTCGCTTTTATTCCAATTAATTCTATATCCTGAGAAATGACCGAATTGAGTTATTAGATTTAATAAATTTGGAATGCTAATTTCCGGCTTTGTAATATATATTAGTACATCATCTGCATATAGAGAAATTTTATTCGTTGTATCTTTAGTATTGTACCCATGTATTTCTGGATTAGATCTGACATTTCCTGCAAGCGGGTCAATTGCTAAAGCGAATAATAATGGAGATAACGAACATCCTTGTCTACAACCTCTGGAAAGATTAAATTTAGTTGATAACATTTGATTTGTTAGTATTCTAGCTGTTGGGTTAGAATATAACAATTTAACCCATGCGCAGTACTTCTCTCCCAATTGAAATTTTTCCATCACTGAAAATAAATATGGCCATACTACTTGATCAAAGGCTTTTTCAGCATCTAGCGATATAATTGCTAGATCTTCATTAGCAATTCTGTTTGAATATATAATATTAAACAATCATCTAAGGTTATAAAATGAGTGACGTTTAGGGATAAAACCTGTTTGATCAGGATGTATTAATTTGTTAATTACTAAGCTCAATCTATTAGAAAGGATCTTAGTTAATATTTTCTGATCAGTATTTAATAGAGCTATTGCTCTATATGAGGCCGGGTCTTCTAGATCGTTATCAATTTTAGGTATCAGTATTATTGTAGATTCATTTAAAGTTTCCGGGAGTTGCTGTTGAGTATAAACATGTTTATACAGTGTTTGTAAGCGTGGAGAAATCAGATCATAATTTTTTTTTATAGAATTCAGAGCTTAGGCCATCAGGGCCAGCGGCCTTTCCATTTTTTAAAGATCTAATTGACTCTTCAATATCTTTGGTCGTTATTTCAGCTCCTAATAATTCCTGTTCTTGCAGATCTAAGCCTTTAAGGTTGCATTTCTGTAAAAATGCTTCCATTCCTATTGATTGTTGTGTCACTTTAGTTGAATAAAGATCTTGATAGTATTGTAAAAATCTGTCATTAATATCTTTGGGGAGTGTTAGTGTTTTTCCCTTTTCTGATCTAATCATATGAATCATTTTTTCTCCATCCAGTTTTCGAAGCTGGCGTGCCAATAGTTTGTGTGGTTTATCACCAAATTCAAAATTTAATTGTTTTGTATGTTGATAAAGTTTTATTATTTGGTCGGAGTATATTTTATTTAATTTATATTTCAATGCAGCTATTTTATTATGTTTTACCAATGAAGGTGTTCTTGTGTTTTCTATGTCTAATTGTTTTATTTCCAATTCCAATGTCTGTTGTTTAGCTCTATTCTCTTTGTTAAGAAATGCCTGAGAGGAGATTAATACCCCTCGTGTAAATGCTTTGAATGTTTCCCAGAGGAGGGAAGCAGAGATTTCGGGATGGTCATTGATCTCGAAGAACATATTAATCTGTTTTACAAGATATTCACAACATATAACCATATAACCATATAACAATTACAGCACGGAAACAGGCCCTCTCGGCCCTTCCAGTCCGTGCTGACCATTTGTTTTCCCCTAGTCCCATCTACCTGCACTCAGACCATACCCCTCCATTCCCTTCACGTCCATATACCTATCCACTTTACTCTTAAAAGTTAAAATCGATCCTGCCTCCACCACTTCTGCTGGAAGCTCATTCCACACAGCCACCACCCTCTGAGTAAAGAAGTTCCCCCTCACGTTACCCCGAAACCTCTGTCTCTTAATGATAATGATAATGATATTACGTCTTACTCAAGGATGGGTCTGGTAACTTTTATATACAGCTGTGTCAGAACCCTCTCCCAGGCCCCCATCGGCTTGAATCCTCTTCAAAGCCCCCCACAATAGTGGGGTTTAATCACTTTATCCCTCACAATCCTCCCTTTTTCTTTTGCTACGCATCTATTGATTAAACCTCAATTTCAAGCTCCTTCAGTTCGAATTGATGTAACATTGTCCTAAGCTCCTTTTCCTGTAGATCCTGGACCTTCCCTCTCGCATTATCATTATTTTCTGTATTTCCCCTTTCTCTCCCATAGGCCTGACTACAGCCTGCATCTGACTTATACTCCTTGTAATAACCATATAACCATATGACCATATAACAATTACAGCACGGAAACAGGCCCTCTCGGCCCTTCCAGTCCGTGCCGACCATTTGTTTTCCCCTAGTCCCATCTACCTGCACTCAGACCATACCCCTCCATTCCCTTCACGTCCATATACCTATCCACTTTACTCTTAAATGTTAAAATCGATCCTGCCTCCACCACTTCTGCTGGAAGCTCATTCCACACAGCCACCACCCTCTGAGTAAAGAAGTACCACCTCACGTTACCCCGAAACTTCTGTCCCTTAATTCTCATGTCATGCCCTCTTGTTTGAATTTTCCCTACCCTCAATGGGAAAAACGTATCCACGTTAACTCTGTCTATCCCTTTCATCATTTTAAAGACCTCAATCAAGTCCCCCCTTAACCTTCTGCGCTCCAAAGAATAAAGACCTAACTTGTTCAACCTTTCTCTGTAACATAGTTGCTGGAACCCTGGCAACATTCTAGTAAATCTCCTCTGTACTCTCTCTATTTTGTTGACATCCTTCCTATAACTAGGCGACCAAAATTGTATACCATACTCCAGAATTGGTCTTACCAATGCCTTGTACAATTTTAACATTACTTCCCTACTCCTATATTCAATGCTCTGATTTATAAAGGCCAGCACACCAAAGGCTTTCTTTACCACCCTATCTACATGCGATTCCACCTTCAGGGAACTATGCACAGTTATTCCTAGATCCCTCTGTTCCACAGCATTCCTCTATTCCCTACCATTTACCATGTACGTCTTATTTTGATTTGTCCTGCCGAGATGTAGCACTTCACACTTAACAGCATTAAACTCCATCTGCCATCTTTCAGCCCACTTTTCCAAATGGCCCAAATCTCTCTGTAGACTTTGAAAATCTACTTCATTATCCACAACACCACCTATCTTAGTATCATCTGCATACTTACTTATCCAATTTTCCACCTCATCATCCAGATCATTGATGTACATGACAAACAACAGTGGACCCAACACAGATCCCTGAGGCACCCCACATACCTGTTCTTTTAAAATTTGAGGATTAAGTCTCCATTGTGTCTGTTTCGTGTCCATTCCATTTAGTTTAATCATAAACGTTAATGGGGCATGATCCGAAATTATAATATTATGATATTGTGATTTATAAGTATATGGAATTAGTTTAGCATCTACTAAGAAATAATCTATCCTTGAATAAGTTTTATGCATAGATGAGTAAAATGAGTATTCTCTTCCGGATGGGTTTTCAATTCTCCAGACATCCTTAATATTGGTATTATTTATATATGAGTTTAAAAATTCACTTGACAGAGATTTTGACTTTCTCTGTGTTGATCTGTCTAAATATGGATCCAGTGTACAATTTAAATCTCCACCAATTATTAAATTATTTTGTGTACATTCCGGAATAATATTCAGTATTCTCTTGAAAAACCGCGGACTATCAAAATTAGGCCCATGTATATTAATGAGAGTCACTTTTTTTGAGTATAATTCACCTTCTACTATGATATATCTACCATCAGTATCTTCTGTAGTTGATATATGTTTAAAAGGTATACCTTTACGAATTAGAATTGCAACTCCTCTAGATTTATGTGTGAATGAGGAATGATACGTTTGGGCAATACAATTTGTTCTCTCACATTCTAAAGCCCCTTTCTCACGATGCGAGTCCACCCACGAGTGACCCAGAGTGACAGAAAAAATCAGACTCGTGGTCATGTACGAGATTCCAACTTTATGTTCAAGAGTTTAACCGAGTTTCCACCATGCCGTTTACTTCACATTTCTGCGATGTTCCAAGTACCTCTCCCAAGTTACCAAGTTCCTCTCCTGAGTTATTCTTGAGCCATATATAAAGACCCAGCCTGAAGAACGATCTCGACCCGAAACATCACCTATTTCTTTTCTCCAGAGATGCTGCCTGACCAGCTGAGTTAGTCCATCATTTTGTGTCTATCTTTGGTTTAAACTAGTATCTGCAATTCCTTCCGTCAAACTTTTAGCGCAGTTTGTTTCACGAAACAATCATTCCAAAATTGCATTCAAAAGTCCATTTGAACTGCATTTGTTCAAGGTCTGGCATCAATCATAGGCTGTTTTTTTTTTTGTTGGGAGGAACTGCAGATGCTGGTTTACACTGAAGATAGACACAAAATGCTGAGGTAACTCAGCGGGACATGCAGCATTTCTGAAGAGAAGGAATGGGTGACATTTCTGGTCGAGTCCCTTCAGACTAAAAAAACGTTTCGACCCTTCTCACCAGCGATGCTGCCGGCTTGGCTGAGTTACTCCAGCTTTATTGCTTTATTCCCTTAATTCATCCCTCATCAAAACGTTGGTAAACTTCTAACAAAAAGATTAGGTAAATTGAACATTAACATTATTTTTCCCCCCCCGACAGTGAGGTCCGTAGACTAGAGGGATAGCAGTGTGTGTCTCTCTATAAAGCAGTGGTTCAAAACATTGCTGATGGGGCAGATCTGCCCAGAAACCACCCCTTTCACACTCGCCCCAGCCCTGGGAAACAACGTTTTCAGAGCCCTACAGTCACCCCAGCCCGCCCGCGAACCTCTCAATGAAGGACAAAGCTCAGATGTTCTCTTCAGCAGTGGCATCCCAGAGCTTCCCAGCGCCTGGCCCAAGTTTTAATTTAAACTCGGATAAACTGAATTTGTATTAAAAACCCAAAAATAATTGGCCCTTTATTATAAATATGAGAATGTTTTCCTATATTGTACGGTAGACTATCATCCGGTGTAGATACCATAATTGGTACCATAATTACAACTGGTAACATCATTGCATTACATCATGAACTCTCCAAAAGCTATCGGTCGGCGCATGATATTTCATGAATATCCCGTAAATCAACGTCAGAAAGCTGTCTTTCTGGCTTATCATTCTTTCAACATGGAAGGAGGCCATTTGGCCCGTCAAGGCGATGCCAGCTCTGACAGTAATCCCATCAATCCCATTCCCCATTCATTTCCCTGTAATTCTCTCTCACATGCTCATCAACTGTCCCAGATTCCATTACTCACCGACACACTCGGGTTAATTTACAGCGGCAGATTAACCTTCGTTCCTTGGGGATGTGGGGGAGGAAACCAGAGCGGCCGGGGGAATCCCGCTTGGTCACAGGGAAAAGGTGTAACCCTGACACTGACATCACCGGAGGTCAGGATCGAACCTTTTGATCGCTGGAGCTGTGAGAGAGCCATGTGCAACCTTCTGCGCCACTGTTCCCAGGCAAATCAACGGCAGGATCCATACCACAACCACTCTGCTGAAGCCAGAAAAACAATGAGGCAATTTTCCACACGGTTACTGGTGCCACCAGCTCCAGCCACCTTCAGTAAGGCTCTGAGGCTGCTGTCAGCCACAGAGGGGAAAGTGTGCAGCTCACCCATGTACCCGTCCCCTTCTCCCCCACTCCATCCTCCCACCCCTTCTTTCCTTGGAAGAAATCACTTTGAAAATTATTGTTTACCAACCCTTCTTGTATTTCACTGTTTGGTCAATGGGTCTTGTACCTGTGGTAGTTCGATTATTTGTTTCATTACGCAATCTTCATAATTTGCCTGGATTTTAGAATATGTCACTATGTAAAGCATGTCGAGGTTTAATAGTAATTTACTGGTTACTTGAGGAAACCAAGTGGAGTGAACCCCGGCAGTAATTTCAGGTGCTGCGTGCAAAGGGCTTGCGAACACAAGACAGATCAACCAGCTGGCTTCACGGGGCCTCCCTTGAACTGTGATGGGCTAGGACTGCAGGCTGGGTGATGTGTGAGCCAACGGATATCCTACACACCTTGAAAAGCTAGGAGGCACCTTGTCGCTTGAAAGGAAATGATTCACCATCAGGGCATCAAGACTAGGCTCACAACGGAAAGCCTCCTTAACGCGGACAGACTGGGTGGAAAGTGATGCCTGAGAAAATCCCCTGTATAAACGCATAAAATTTGTCGGATATAAATCCTGAGACGGGACACCTGTCCCATATGTCTACTTCTCCTTAAAAAGTGCATTAATCTAACAAGGATTCGTGGCACCGTTTCAATGTGAAAAGTTACAGTTCTGAAGGGAACTAATTCACACTCGCAATGCGGCTTTCCCCACACTGCATGGTTCATTCTTTTTGCCACTGTTTCCCAGATCCCCGGTGAGTGCTTTTTGCTCCTTCACTGAAAATTTTCCATTAAGATCTGACTAATCTTCAACATTTGACTTCTGGCACTCGGGCCAAACCCATGTGTTACTCATGAGTCACTACGGTAAACCCACGGGCTACTACGTTCTTACAACAAGTTTAAATGTTTCAAATTTTAACTTCAAGAGTAAATTTGACTCGTGGAAATCTTTCATCATGTTGAAAGTTTTTCAAGAGTTAACAAGTTTCCCGGGTACCTGCCGTTAGCGCTACGAGTCGCTAAGTTGCGTCCACGAGTTCCAACGTTCCCGCTACGTTAATTGTACGTGATTACCACAAGTATAATTTGTTTTAAACTCGGGGTCACTCGTGGGTCGACTCGCACCGTGAGACAGGGGTTTTAAGTTGTATGGATTGGTAGGTTAATTGGCCACTGTCATGTGTAGGTGCATGGCGGAATCTGGAAGGCTTGGTAAGAACATGGAATTAAATACAAATTGGATTAATGAGAATTTGTGTAAAAGGGTTGTTGACATTTGACATAAATTTTGCTGACTTAAGGGTCCATTTCTGTGCCGTATCTGTGTGAATTTAAGCTTTATATGCTGAGTAGGGAATTCTGGCATTTCACTACCATCCCCAAAATAAATATATCTTTACTCATAGAAACATAGAAACATAGAAAATAGGTGCAGGAGTAGGCCATTCGGCTTTTCGAGCCTGCACCGCCATTCAATATGATCATGGCTGATCATCCAACTCAGTATCCTAATTGGAGATGGTTATCAAAGATTACATCAGGATCTTGCTCAGCTGGGTAAGTGGGCTGCAGAATGGCTGATGGAGTTTAATGCAGATAAGTGTGAGGTGTTGTATTTTGATAGCCAAACCAGGCTGAAGCATCACAGGGATCTTGGAGTACAGTTACACATTTCTTTGAAAGTAGGCTTTTGGTACATTGACCATCATCAGTCAGGTATTTAGTATAGAAGTTGGGACATTATGAATTACAGTTGTACAAAACATTGGTGAGGCCGATTTGGAGCATTGGATTCAGTTTTGGTAACTCTGCTCTAAGAACTTTGTTAAGCTGTAAAAGAGATCAATGAAGAATTACGAAGATGTTGCGAGGACTTAAGGGACTGAGTTATAGGGAGAGATTGGGCAAGCTAGGATTTAATTCCTTGGAGTGCAGGAAGCTTATGGAGGTGTATAAAATCTCGAAGAGAATAGATTGGGTGAATGTAGAGTCTTTTGCCCAGGGGAATCAATAACAAATGGAGGTAGCTCAAATTCTTAGAGCAGCTTGTATTGGAGCCTACCAGGGAGAAGGCATTTCTGGATTTAGTGTTATGTAATTAACCGGAATTGATAAAGGAACCATTAGGAGGTAGTGCCCATAACATGGTCAGGTTTAATCTACAATTGGAGAGGGAGAATGGTAACCCGGAGGTGTCAGTGTTACAGTTGAATAAAGGGGACTATGGAGCCATGAGGGAGGAGCTGGCCAAAGTTGAGTGGAAAGATACCCTAGCAGGGGTGACAATGGAACAAAAATGGCGGGTATTTCTGGGAATAATATAGAAGGTGTAGGATCAGTTCATTCCAAAGAGGAAGAAAGATTCCAAGGGGAGTAAGGGGCGACCGTGGCTGACAAGGGATGTCAGGGACAGTATAAAAATAAAAGAAAAGAAGTACAACGTAACAAAGATGACCGGGAAGCAAGAGGATTGGGTAATGTTTAAAGAGCAACAGAACCATATAACATATAACCATATAACAATTACAGCACGGAAACAGGCCCTCTCGGCCCTTCCAGTCCGTGCCGAACATTTATTTTCCCCTAGTCCCATCTACCTGCACTCAGACCATACCCCTCCATTCCCTTCCCGTCCATATACCTATCCACTTTACCTTTAAATGTTAAAATCGATCCTGCCTCCACCACTTCTACTGGAAGCTCATTCCACACAGCCACCACCCTCTGAGTAAAGAAGTTCCCCCTCACGTTACCCCTAAACTTCCGTCCCTTAATTCTCATGTCATGCCCTCTTGTTTGAATCTTCCCTACCCTCAATGGAAAAAGCTTATCCACATCAACTCTATCTATCCATTTCATTATTTTAAAGACCCCAATCAAGTCCCCCCTTAACCTTCCGTGCTCCAAAGAATAAAGACCTAACTTGTTCAACCTTTCTCTGTAACTTAGTTGCTGGAACCCAGGCAACATTCTAGTAAATCTCCTCTGTACTCTCTCTATTTTGTTGACATCCTTCCTATAATTAGGCGACCAAAATTGTACACCATACTCCAGAATTGGTCTTACCAATGCCTTGTACAATTTTAACATTACTTCCCTACTCCTATATTCAATGCTCTGATTTATAAAGGCCAGCACACCAAAAGCTTTCTTTACCACCCTATCTACATGCGATTCCACCTTCAGGGAACTAAGCACAGTTATTCCTAGATCCCTCTGTTCCACAGCATTCGTCAATTCCCTACCATTTACCATGTACGTCCTATTTTGATTTGTCCTGCCAAGATGTAGCACTTCACACTTATCAGCATTAAACAACATCTGCCATCTTTCAGCCCACTCTTCCAAATGGCCCAAATCTCTCTGTAGACTTTGAAAATCTACTTCATTATCCACAACACCACCTATCTTAGTATCATCTGCATACTTACTTATCCAATTTTCCACCCCATCATCCAGATCATTGATGTACATGACAAACAACTGTGGACCCAACACAGATCCCTGAGGCACCCCACTGGTCACCGGCTTCCAACCTGACAAACAGCCATCCACCATTACTCTCTGGCATCTTCCATTCAGCCACTGTTGAATCCATCTTGCTACTCCGCCATTAACACCCAAAGATTGAACCTTCTTAACCAACCTTCCATGGGGAACCTTGTCAAAGGCCTTACTGAAATCCATATAGACAACATCCACTGCTTTACCCTCATCAATTCCCCTAGTAACCGCTTCAAAAAATTCAAGAAGGTTTGTCAAACATGACCTTCCAGGCACAAATCCATGTTGACTGTTCCTGATCAGACCCTGTTTATCCAGATGCTTATATATATTATCTCTAAGTATCCTTTCCATTAATTTGCCCACCACTGACGTCAAACTAACAGGTCTATAATTGCTAGGTTTATTCTTTGAACCCTTTTTAAACAATGGAACAACATGCGCAGTACTCCAATCCTCCCGCACTATTCCCGTTTCTAATGACATTTGAAATATTTCTGTCATAGCCCCTGCTATTTCTACACTAACTTCCCTCAATGTCCTAGGGAATATCCTGTCAGGACCTGGAGACTTATCCACTTTTATATTTTTCAAAAGTGTCAGTACTTCCTCCTCTTTGAATCTCATAGTTTCCATAGCTTACTTTTTTCCCTTACCTCACAGAGTTCAATATCCTTCTCCTTGGTGAATACCAAAGAAAAGAAATTGTTCAATATCTCCCCCATCTCTTTTGGCTCTGCAGATAGCTGTCCATTCTGGTTCTCTAATGGTCCAATTTTATCCCTCGTTATCCTTTTGCTATTAATATAGCTGTAGAAACCCTTTGGATTTACTTTCACCTTTCTTGCCAAAGCAACCTCATATCTTCTTTTAGCTTTTCTAATTTATTTCTTAAGATTCTTTTTACACTCTTTATACTCATCTAGCACCTCATTTACTCCATGCCTCCTATAATTATTGTAGATATCTCTCTTTTTTCGAACCAAGTGTCCAATTTCCCTTGAAAACCTTGGCTCTTTCCAATTTTTACTATTTCCTTTCAACCGAACAGGGACATAAAGATTCTGTACTCATACAATTTCCCCTTTAAGTGTCCTCCATTTCTCTTCTACATCCTGCCCATAAAACAAAATGTCCCAATTCACTCCAATTCAGAAGATAACTAAAAAGGCAATACGGGGAGAAAAAATGAGGTACGAAGGTAAGCTAGCCAAGAATATAAAGCAGGATAGTAAAAGCTTCTTCAGGTATGTGAAGAGGAAAAAATTAGTTAAGACCAAAGTTGGACCTTTGAAGACTGAAAAAGGTGAATTTATTATGAGGAACAAGGAAATGGCAGATGAGTTGAACAGGTACTTTGGATCCATCTTTACTAAGGCGGACACAAACATTCTTCCTGATGTAGTAGTGGCCAGAGGATCTGGGGAGACGGAGGAATGGAAGGAAATCCACATTAGGCAGGAAATGGTGTTGGGTAGACTGATGGGATTGAAGGCTGATAAATCCCCAGGGCCTGATGGTCTGCATCCCAGGGTACTTAAGGAAGTGGCTCCAGAAATTGCGGATGCATTGGTGATAATTTTCCAATGTTCTATAGATTCAGGACCAGTTCCTGTGGATTGGAGGGTAGCTAATGTTATCCCACTTTTTAAGAAAGGCGGGAGAGAGAAAACAGGGAATTATAGACCAGTTAGCCTGACATCGATGGTGGGGAAGATGCTGGAGTCAATCATAAAAGATGAAACAGCGGCAAATTTCGATAGCAGTAACAGGATCGGGCCGGATGTAACTGAGAAAATAGACAAGGGAGAGCCAGTTGAAGTACTGTACCTGGACTTTCAGAAGGCATTTGATAAGGTCCCACATAGGAGATTAATGGGCAAAATTAGGGCATATGGTAATGGGGGTAGAGTGCTGACATGGATAGAAAATTGGTTGGCAGACAGGAAACAAAGAGTAGGGATTAACGGGTCCTTTTCAGAATGGCAGGCTAGTGACTAGTGGGGTACCGCAAGGCTCGGTGCTGGGACCGCAGCTATTTACAATATACATCAATTATTTAGATAAAGGGATTCAAAGTAACATTAGCAAATTTGCAGATGACACAAAGCTGTGTGACAGTGTGAACTGTGAGGAGGATGCTATGAGAATGCAGGGTGACTTGGACAGGTTGGGTGAGTGGGCAGATGCATGGCAGATGCAGTTTAATGTTGATAAATGTGAGGTTATCCACTTTGGTAGCAAAAACAGGAAGGCAGATTACTATCTAAATGGTATCAAGTTGGGAAAAGGGGAAGTACAACGGGATCTGGGGGTCCTTGTTCATCAGTCTATGAAAGTAAGCATGCAGGTACAGCAGGCAGTGAAGAAAGTGAATGGCATGTTGGCCTTCACGACAAGAGGAGTTCAGTATAGGAGCAAAGAGATCCTGCAGTTGTATAGGGCCCTAGTGAGACCTGGAGTATTGTGTGCAGTTTTGGTCCCCTAATTTGAGGAAGGACATTCTTGCTATTGAGGGAGTGCAGCGTAGGTTTACAAGGTTAATTCCTGGGATGGCAGAACTGTTGCATGCTAAGAGAATGGAGCGGCTGGGCTTGTATACTCTGGAATTTAAAAGGATGAGAGGGGATCTTATTGAAACATATAAGATTATTAAGGGTTTGGACATGCTAGAGGCAGGAAACATGTTCCCGATGTTGGGGGAGTCCAGAACGAGGGGCCACTGTTTAAGAATAAGGGGTAGGCCATTTAGAACGGAGATGAGGAAACACTTTTTCACACAGAGAGTTGTGAGTCTGTGGAATTCTCTGCCTCAGAGGATGGTGGAGGCCGGTTCTCTGGATACGTTCAAGAGAGAGCTAGATAGGGCTCTTAAAGATAGCGGAGCCAGGGGAAATGTGGAGAAGGCAGGAACGGGGTACTGATTGGGGATGATCAGCCATGATCACATGAAATGGCGGTGCTGGCTCGAATGGCCGAATGGCCTACTCATGCACCCATTGTCTATTGTCTATAGATTAGGGTGAGATGGAAAGAATTTAATAGGAATTTGAGGAGCAACTTTTTCACTGTGGGTGGTGGGTATATGGAATGAACTGCTAGAGGGAGTAGTTGAGGCAGGTACAATAAATAACAAGACACTTGGGCAGGTACATTAATAGGAAATGTTTAGAGGGACGTGGGCCAAATTCAGGCAAATGAAACTAGCACAACTGGTGCCTCTTGGTCAGCATGGACGATTTGGGCTGAGGGGTTTGTTTCTGTGCTCTGTGACTATATAAGTTACCTTTTAAAACTTCAAACCACTTTAGGGAACAGCAAACCGGCAACTGACAGATTAGCTGCTGAGGCTATATCAGTCCATCTACCTTCATGTCTGTTTACTGCAACAGAAGCACAAATCATCCACGATCTGAGACCTGAATGCATTTTGCCTCTTGCAAAATTTTCCTTCCTTGTACAGCCCCAATTAAATGAAGAAACCAACCTATGAGGAAAATGAAAGCGAATTAATAATCTGATATGTCCTTTATTTTAATGTATAGTTGATGGTTTAAATAAACTTACGAATTGAAATTCATCTGCAATCTTAAAAGAATTGTAAATGTTTTAATTATTTACAACATGTACTTAACCTGTTTCTAAATCTCTCTGATCATCAGGGTGGTGCAAGGGAGGGGCCCCAGTCTGTGGGATGTCTGCTACAACGACGATTTAAAGATATAGAAGCATAGTGTTCTCACGCCATATACTCAATTCAATACGCAATACTGAATTCAGCAATCTCATGTAAATGGCCTTCCTACTTGCGAGCTTGGCTCTTTTACATCCACTTCCCATCAAGCTGCTGTTATCTGCATCTCACAACTGCAACATATTTTTTGGATTTTCTTTCCCTGCTCTGACTGCCCACATCTGTGCTTTAAAGGCTCTGACCAAAAATCTCTGACCTTTTTCTCCTCCGATGCTTGGGCAGGTAGCTGTTTCCACTAATTTTGGTTTGTTTTTTATTTCCAACATCTGATGCATTTTTAAATTTTCTGAAAGACATCACATTACCTGGATAAATTTAAACTCCACCCAATTACTGAGACTTAATTTTTTTCTTTTAAAATCTTTTTATTCGTTTTTTTTTCAAAAACAAAAACAAAACCAACAACAACAAAAATAATGCTAAACATAACAATGATAGTGATACATAGGGATCAGCATTACATTAATAACAGATATAACCTAAATATGCGTCCCGTGTCAAAATACACATTGAATGTAGACCTCCCGGTCTCTATCTAAATGTAGTTAAATGTTTAAAAGAAAACATATATTTTTAAAAAACTAAAATGATAAAAAGGAAAAAAAAGAGAAAAAAGGAAAAAATAAAACCCCCCTAGAGTAGAAAAAAAGCAAAACTGAATCTGGGCTGTAAAGAATTTCAACAATTTAAGTCCGTTTGTCGCCAATTCTGTTCCACCATATAAAGGTCAAATAATTATTATAACGGTTGGAGAGGGGACAATTTATGTTGTGTGAAAATGTTGAGACTTCCAGTCCTTCCCCATCTCTGAAACTTAAAACATGCTGGGTTCCTCACTTTTCTATTTCTGATGAAAATTAATTGACCTGAAACACCGACTGTCTCCAGAGATGTTGTTAGACCAGCTGCGATTTTCAGGCATTTTCTGATTTTCTGTTAAGTCTATTACCTTCTTGACCAAGCTTTAGGTCCACTGCCATAGTATCTCCTCATGTATCAACTCCAAACGTGAAGCATTTTGCAGTTAAAGAGGTTACACACATGTAGCCTGCTGTGTGAATCTGGAGCCAGCTGTTCGATTCTCTTCGGGTGCCAGACTGCTTTCCCTGAACCATTTCAGGATTTTTCACTCTGGACTTTGGAAGGATGAGAGGGGATCTTATTGAAACATATAAGATTATTAAGTGTTTGGACACGCTAGAAGCAGGAACCATGTTCCCGATGTTGGGGGAGTCCAGAACCAGTGGCCACAGTTTAAGAATAAGGGGTAGAACGGAGACGAGGAAACACTTCTTCACACAGAGAGTTGTGAGGCTGAAGAATTCTCTGCCTCAGAGGTGGAGGCCGGATTTCTGGACACTTTCAAGAGAGAGCTAGATAGATCTCTTAAAGATAGCGGAGTCAGGGGATATGGGGAGAAGGCAGGAACGGGATACTGATTAGGGATGATCAGCCATGATCACATTGAATGGCGGTGCTGGCTCGAAGGGCTGAATGGCCTCCTCCTGCACCTATTGTCTATTGTCTATTGTCGACAGCATGGCCAACAAGTTGCACACAGTGACATTCTACAAAATAAAACAGCCTGATAATAACCAGGTAATTTGCTTTATTGATGCCGACAGATAGATAAGAATTCACCAGTGCAGTGCAGAAAGTCCCCCACTATTCTTCGCCTTTCACTTGAGGAAGGAGTTAGCGCATTTATCAACTCAACTCCAATAGTTAGTACATAAAAAATCTAAAAAATCTATGGAAGTAACTCTTTGTCCAATAAACCTCTGAAGGGTAAAGGTATGCACCTGCCTCATTTTATTTCCAAATGTTGTATTATTGGTTCACTTCTAATGTCTTAGCCCCTTTATGGTGTTCTATTTAATCAGTATTTTCATCAGCGAGTGCTGGGAATTTAATATCGGTTGTAACCTGAAGAAGTGCAATAGTGTAATGCAAGCATTTTTGCTTGCTCTGTTACTTTGTTCTTGTTTTGTAGCTTTCCTCCAGTTCTACCCACTGTTTCAGATGTTATCAGTTAGAACAGATAACAACCCAATGCAATGTTTCTGCTCTCTGCACAGTTTCTATCACAGTTACACGCACAGGTCCATTTCGCTGTTGTTATGCGCCAAGGTCACCATGATTGTTCCTCATCCTTACGAAACTTGCAAAACTCTTAAGGGATTGGACAGGCTAGATGCAGGAAGATTGTTCCCGATGTTGGGGAACTCCAGAACAAGGGGTCACAGTTTAAGGATAAGGGGGAAGTCTTTTAGGACCGAGATGAGAAAAACATTTTTCACACAGAGAATGGTGAGTCTCTGGAATTCTCTGCCACAGAAGGTAGTTGAGGCCAGTTCATTGGCTATATTTAAGAGGGAGTTAGATGTGGCCCTTGTGGCTAAGGGGATCAGGGGTATGGAGAGAAGGCAGGTACGGGATACTGAGTTGGATGATCAGCCATGATCGTATTGAATGGCGGTGCAGGCTCGAAGGGCCGAATTTTCTATGTTTCTATGTTAAGAAATGAACAGGTCTTTCTTCCCTGTGGCCTAACTTGCCTTTTCACCAGAAGGTTTTCTATGTTTCTATGTTTCTATCCACGCCTTTCCTACTACAAATTTCAACTATTCCAACAATTTGTGATTCAACCACATACCATCCATACATGTTTCATTGTTCCGTTTCAGGATATACGACAATATAACACTATTGCCCGCCTTGACTCATCCGAAGCTCTACTGCCCACGTTGTAGAACATGTCATTCACCCCCGAGCATGCCCCTGCTCTTGGTTAAGGGCCTGTCCCACTTACATGTCCTTGGCACGCAAATTACGAGATTTCATGCGTACGCGCAGCTGTCTGGAGCGCGTGAAGCCACTTGAAGATGGACACAATACTGGAGTAACTCAGTGGGACCCGCAGTATCTCTGGAGAGAAGCAATGGGTGACGTTTCGGGTCGAGACTCTTCTTCTGTCTGAAAAGACTGAAGAAGAGATTCTGCCGGTCCCGCTGAGTTACTCCAGCATTTTGTGTCTATCTTCAATTTTCTTGGAGTAGGAGTGGGGGCGGATCCAGACCGTAACGGCCGTGAGCCCCAGGCCGAGCTCGGCGATCGTTTGCCTGCTTCTGCTGCTGTTGGAGGTGAGACGTTGCGTCGCGCCAGGTCTTGGGCCTGTTCCACTTTGTCAGTTCCGCAACAGGCCGTTGGCGCGCGAAGATTTCGTTCACTGCCAGAATTCTGGAGCCTCCCGCGATGATGTGCACAACTACATACCCCTCCGCGCTTCTAAGTGGGACCGGCCCCGCGCGGTCATACGGTGCCCGTACGCCTCAAGCGACCACGAGGTCGCGTAATTTGAGAGCCAAGGTCGCGTAAGTGGGACAGGCCGTTTACACCTGTGTACAAGTTTACAACCCCTATCCTTGTTTTCAGAACCCCCCCAGTGAACTTGCCTCTTCCCATTTAAGCAATCCGGTGGCAGGGTGATGCAGCGGTAGAGTTGCTGCCTTACAGCACCAGTTCGATCCTGACTATGGGTGCTGTCTGTACGGAGTTTGTACGTTCTCCCCATGACAATGTGGGGTTGTCCCCTCGTGCTCTGGTTTACGCCCACATCCCAAAGGATACAGATTTGTTGGTTGATTGACTTGGGTAAAGATCGTAAATTGTCCCTTGTTCGATTGTGCCAGTGTACGGGGGTCGCTGGTCGGCATGGACCCAGTGGCCCACAGAGCCTGTTGTGCACTGTATCTTTAAACTAAACTTCTAACTCATGCAATCAATACTTGACCAAGGAAGGCAATCGTGCCAAACACCTTCTTCATCTACCTGTGTCACCACTTTCATAGAACTATGTACCTACATCCCTTGTTTTCCCTGTTGTACAATACTACAATAGTATGACAGGCAATGCTATTTATTGTGTAAGTACTGGCCTGTTTTGTCTTACCAAAATGCAACACCTCGCGTTTCACTAAATTAACTCCAAGCACCATTTTTTACAGCCCCTTAGCCCAGTTGAGTACGATGCCTTTGTAATCTTAGACAGACCATCTTCACTGTCCACTATAGTCAAGTCCGGTCGTGTTTATTGCCGTATGCACGTTTAGTGAGTTACAGATACAGTAAAAATCTTACCTGCAACATCACAGGCACGCAAACTCAGGTAACACGCTAATCATAAATTATACATAAATTATTCACAGATATATTCACACGTATATTCTCCAAGACATTAAAATGAAAAACTAGAGACGATGCAAGAAAAAACAGGACATTAATACGATATACAATTTTGAAAACAATGGTGATGCAAGAGGTGGTCCATTGTGTTCTGTTGCCGAGGTAGGATAGGGTTATGCAGGTCAATTTAAAAACCTAGTTATACGAAACTGTTGCGTTCTAAACGGTTCCTGAACCTGGTGGTGTGAGACTTCAAGCTTTCACACCTCCTGCCCAAGAGCAGTAGTGAGAAGAGAGCATGGGGTTATGATAGTAGGGTTCGTTGATAGTAGATGCCACCTTGTTGAGGCCTCACGTGAATATTTTTGATTATGGGGAGAGCTGTGTTCACAATGGACTGTGCCGAGTCCACCTCTCTCTACAGCCTTTAGCATTCCCGTGCGCTGGAATTGCCATACTAGGCCATGATGCAACCAGTCAGGAAATTTTCGAGACCCTTCATCACCTCTTTCTGAAGCTCCATTTCTGTCTGATGAAGTCTGATGGAGGGTCTCGACCCAAAACGTCATCTATTCGTTTTCTACAGAGATGCTACCTGGCCCGCTAAGTTACTGCAGCATTTTGTGCCTTTCTTTGGTGTAAACCAACATCTGCAGCTCCTTCTTACACATTTAATTAACTGTTAAAGGCAGGTACGGGATACTGAGTTGGATGATCAGCCATGATCATATTGAATGGCGGTGCAGGCTCGAAGGGCCGAATGGCCTACTCCTGCACCTATTTTCCATGTTTCTATGTTAAGAAATGAACAGGTCTTTCTTCCCGGGTACACAAAAAGCTGGAGAAACTCAGCGGTGCAGCAGCATCTAAGGAGCGAAGGAGATAGGCGACGTTTCGGGTCGAGACCCTTCTTCAGACTGGTCAGGGATCAGGGAAACGAGAGATATAGACGGTGATGTGGAGAGATAAGGAACAATGAGTGAAAGATATGCAAAAAAGTATCGTGATAAAGGGAACAAGCCATTGTAAGCTGTTTGTGGTGTGAAAATGAGAAGCTGGTGCGACTAGGGTGGGGGAGATAGAGATAGAGGGAATGCCAGGGCCCGAGGGCTGAGGGAGAGGTGGGAAGGGAGGAGACAGCCAGGGTTAACAGAATTGAGAAAATTCAATATTCAAGCCCAAAGGATGCAGACTCCCCAAGCGGAATATGAGGTGCTGTTCCTCCAGCTTGCGGTGTTGCTCACTCTGGCCGTGGAGGAGGCCCAGGACCGAGAGGTCGGATGTGGGAATGGGAGGGGGAGTTGAAGTGCTGAGCCACCGGGAGGTCGGGTTGGTTATTGCGGACCGAGCGGAGGTGTTCGGCGAAGCGATCGCCAAGCCTCCGCTTGGTCTCACCGATATAGATCATCTGGCATCTGGAGCAGCGGATGCAGTAGATGAGGTTGGAGGAGGTGCAGGTGAACCTCTGTCGGACCTGGAAGGACTGCTTGGGTCCCTGAAAGGAGTGGAGGGGGGAGGTGAAGGGACAAGTGTTGCATTTCTTGCGGTTGCAAGGGAAAGTGCCCGGGGAAGGGGTAGAGTGGGAGGGGAGGGAAGAATGGACAAGGAAGTTGCGGAGGGAGCGGTCTTTGCGGAAGGCAGACAGGGGGGGAGATGGGAAGATGTGGCGGTGAGGGGTCACGTTGGAGGTGGCGAAACTGGCGGAGGACTATATGTTGTATTTGCCGCTGGTGGGGTGAAAGGTGAGGACCAGGGGACTCTGCCCTGTTTGCGAGTGGGGGAATGGAGCGAGGGCAAGTGTTGCGGGGTATGGAGGAGACCCTGGTGCGAGCCTCATCAATGTGGCCTAACTTGCCTTTTCACCAGAAAAGGGGAGATCTCAGTATAACCCAATTTATCGTTCTGTGAACCACACCCATTCATTTATTCAAACATATTCCTTCCAAACATTATCGATTCCTGTAGATTTCTGTCCTATTCACCATCTGTCAGGTAGTCCACGTTAGATGCACAATGACTGCCATGTTCCCTCCATTATTACAAATGGTCTTTGAGGCACTTTGAGACATTTGGAAAGAAATATATTGTGCATTTGCAATGACCTAAACTTGCACTCTAATCCACAGGTGATTTTGTTTCCAATTGCTTTGGCTGCTCTCTGTAAAACAGTTCCAAATTTTGCAAACAGTTGCTGCACCAAATTCTGAAAGATCCTAATCATGTTCTGCTAGATATTAATGGTTGCTGTACCTATAAGTCTTATTGTTCATTCAGCATGTTCGCTCTGACTTTCACTGGCTACTCGTCTGGCAACACCTCACATTCAACCTCTCACCCTCACGTGCTTTTCCCGTCGTGGCCTCTGGAGCCACTTGCAGCAACTCCCTGTACTTCAAAACTACCTTCCATCGTTTGGGGCGGCACAAGGGCGGGTATGGCTGCGACTATACAGCTCAGGTAACCCGGGTTCAATCCTGTCCTCTGATGCTTGTGTGAAGTTGGCATGTGCTCCCTGTCACCTCTTATGTTTCCCACAACCTGCTCCGATTTCCTCCCACATCCCAAAGATGTGCTGGTTGCTGACACATACGGCCGCTGTGAACTGCTCATGGTATGTAGGTGGGTGGCAGGAAAGTAAAGGTAGTGTTGCGGGGACTATGAGAGTGAAATGGGTACAGAGAAATAAGTGGGGGAGTGATGCTGATGGCAGCTTTGCCTCTTTCTGTGCTCTAAAGAAATATGAGAAAATCACCTCCACTGGTGACCTTCCATTCAGCCGAGACCCTCCCTGAAATTCCACCTCGCCCACTGCATTCCTTTCTTTGCTTTTAAGAAAAATCAACAGCCCCAGCAGAATTGAACAATAACCACAGTTTGTAACAGAAGACCTCAGAACACCTCTCTCTACTGTTTCAATTCAAAAAGGGATCAATCTTGATTTGATGTGGAAGGCCATTTCGAGTGCAGCATCAAGCAGACCTAAAAACTGTGGAGTTAGGGTTCGATCATCTCTGACCCCTCTCACCCTGGCCACAAACTCTTTGAATCACTTCCCTCTGGAAGGCGACTCCGGACTGTCAAAACTGCCACAGCCAGACATAAATATAGTTTTAACCTCTACTCAACAGCCAAAAATCT
Organism: Okamejei kenojei; assembly: GCA_035221665.1. Taxonomy (NCBI): domain Eukaryota; kingdom Metazoa; phylum Chordata; class Chondrichthyes; order Rajiformes; family Rajidae; genus Okamejei; species Okamejei kenojei. Next base: position 113,136,312 of record CM069136.1, read on the forward strand.
GTAGCCTCCCTTTGATCTGGTATTTTGTTGGTTCACATGCTTGATCAATGGTGTTTTATCATTAATGTTTTATTATTATTAATGTTTAGTGTTTTCTGAGTCATTCGTAACTGTCACTGTATGTCATGTTGTTACTTGTGGGCGGAGCACCAAGGCAAATTCCTTGTATGTGAATACTTGGCCAATAAACGTACTTACTTACTTACTTAAACACCAACGCTGTGTGTGTCTAAGGATTTGAACATTTTTAAAAAATGGAATCATGTAGGTAGCACAGTGGCGCATCAGTTGAGTTGCTACCTTACAGCGCTAGGGACCCAGGTTCGATCTTGTCTGTATGTTCGGTGCTGTATGTTCGGGGTTTGTACATTCTCCCCGTGACTGCTCCGGTTTCCCCCCCGCATTCCAAAGACGCAATGGTTTATAGGTTAATTGGTAAAATTGGAAATTAACCCGTGTGTAGGATAGTGCTAGTATGCGGGAATTGCTGGTCGGTGCGGACTCGGTGGGCCAAAGGACCTGTTTCTCCAAAGTAAACTAAAAACTCCACTTTTTTCAGACCACTGCAATTTCATCTCACGCCACCACACATTTTGCACATGCATTTCCACATTCAGATCCTCAGAGGTCCACACTGCTGATCTAACAGCTGCAGCGACTGTCTGAAATAATGAGCGTCTCATTCATTTCTTGAACGGCGTTTAATGAAAGAATAAGATCAAAATCTGTCAGGGTTAATTAAGCTATTGAAGATTGGCAGATGCCTGGAACGTTATTGAATGTAATGAGTATTTTGCCATTGAAGTCTATTGAAATCAAATAGCCACAATGTCACACATTTTCTGTTCTAGAATTAGGCCTGAATAAAGCAAGTCGCATTGTTAAACTTAACTCAGTTGTATAATTACAGTGTATGTTTCCATTCGAGCAATATACCGAGCAAACCCAGAAATATATATCCATTTGCTGTATCCAAATCTTGGAACTTGGAAAACTTTATTGTCATTCAGACCTTTCGTTGCCTGCAGTCATACATATAGTAAATAACAAAAACACACAATAAACACACAATAAACATCCACCACAGTGAGTTCACCAGACACCTCCTCACTGTGGTGGAAGGCAAAAATCTTGTCTTTGTCTCTTCCCTTCTTCCTCTTCCTCTGCGCTGAGGCGACCCGGGCCTCCGATGTTGTGACCGCACCGGGTGATGTAAATAAGTCCCGCGGGTGAACCGCGCTCCGCGAGCGGGTCGGTTCAACTCCGCGGCCCGGGGCGGTCGAAGCTGCCGAAGCTGCCGCCCTCCAGTCCAGCGGACGCAGCTGTTGCCGCGGGAGCTCCGGAAAAACAGGTCACCAACCTGTGACCTGCGAGCTCCCGACGATGTCGTCCACTGGGCCCGCGGCCGGGCCTCCGAAGTCGCTGCCGCCGCCACCGCCACCGGAAAGCCGCCACAGCTCCGAGTCGGGCCGCCAGAACGCCTGAACCCGCCGCAGCCCCGAAGTCGGCCAGCCCCGCGCTGGTAAGTCCTGGCTGGCTCTGCCTCCGGAGCCTCGTGTCGGTCGCAGTTAAAGTTGGAGGCCGCCAGCTCCGCGATAGGCCTCAGCGCAGACGGAGACGGGGGATACGACAAGAAAAGGAAGAGACTAAGAACGTTTCTCCCACCCCTCCCACACACATACACTACATAATAACTCAAACTAACGCTAAAAACAAGACAATAAAACAACAAATAAAAAGAAAAACAGACGGACTGCAGGCGAGCCGCTGCTGCCAGGGCAGCGCCGCCACTCCCAAATCCTGGGCACTACCCAGCACGGCTGTGGGATCTGCTTCATCTTACTGACTACTGTGCAAGAAGAGAACAACACCTCCACCTTCTCTAGGGCATTTAGAGATTGTCCATAAATGCTGGACCATCCCGAGAGACATTTTAACTCATAAAAAACTGGGGTATTAGGTTTTATTGGATGATGTTCCACCAAGTTCTTTCCTTGTTTTGTAATGAAAAATGCAGATGAAAGACCATTGGGTGTGGAGTAATTTGATCAAACAACAATTCCCAATTATTGACGGGGATTAATTTTCTGGCTGAAACATAAAGCACTATCAGATGTGGGCAGTTTTGAGTATATAAAACATCTGATAGTGCTTTATGTTTCAGCCAGAAAATTATTCCCCGTCAATAATTGGGAATTGTTGTTTGATCAAACTATCCTCCTCGCAATGAATTTCACTGGAGTAATAATTCTGCATTTATCAAATGACTTTGCTGCAATGATAATCATGAATTTTACTTCGAAGTCACGTGAGTGACTATGTGAAGAAGCCCGCCAGCCCGCATGCGTGTCAATACGTCTAACACATGGCGCACAACTGGCTGGGAGGAGCGTCGCTCCTCCAGCGGTAAGGGATACTGAGTTGGATGATCAGCCATGATCATATTGAATGGCGGTGCAGGCTCGAAGGGCTGAATGGCCTGCTCCTGCACCTAATTTCTATGTTTCTATGTTTATAAACCAGCAGGTAAGTTTCAAACTTATTCTGAGGTCATTTTTTGGTGAAAAATTATTGTTACAGTTCCAATTGCTGAACGAATAATGGAAAAATCCAGGGTGAAATCCAGACGGGCCGCAGGGAAACCGGCTACGGAGGACCGCGGGAGTGCTGGTAGCCGGCGCCGTTGGTTTCGCCGTCCGAGTCGCTGACAGTGCGGTCAGCAACTTCAGACTTGGTGCTGGCCCAAAGCACTTTGGCAACCCCGAAAGGGGGCAAAGCCAAACGGAGGTCTGAGAGGCCTGTGCACTCAGACAAGTCAGGCCAGGAGGATTCTCCTCCTACAAACATGCATAGCGTCTTCGGGCATTTATCCCGGATGGAGCACCTTATGGAAAGGATGCTCCATCATGATATTCTCCGTGATACGGAGACATATCAGCGCAGGTCGCCTTTCGTGCCTGCGGCAGCGCCTGGTCCAGGGCTACTTAATGTACCCCACTCTGAGGAGGGGAGCGTATGGGGTCAGTATATGACTGACTCCGAATTCGGAGGTATGTCCGTGGAACATACTGGAATGCACATGCGTGAGGTTCAACAAGAATTGCCTGCCATGGCGTCAAGGTTTGAGATACCCTCACAAACAGGGAAGCCGCTGCAAGAAGAGCCGGCTTCCAGCATTAACTACCTCACGTCACATCAATTACAGGAACAGGTGATGGTTGAAACGGCTGCGAAATACCATACACCTGTAAATTGTGTATCCCTGAAAGTGCGGCAGTGAACAGCTTAAAGCGTTGCCTAATGGGTTAACTTCAGCCCCCAGGTTATTTACCAAATTATTAAAAACTGGTGCTTGGGCTGCTGTTATGGCCTATCTGGATGATATTCTAATCATAGGAAAAGCGCTGAAATTAGCTAAATTAGCTGTTTCAACCACAAAACTCATATTTTTTAAGAAATTGGGGTTTTTCATCCATCCAGTTAAATCCAAGTTGATACCAACTAGAGTTATTAATTATTTGGGATTTACCATTAGCTCTATTAATATGTCTGTGACTCTGCCCTGGGGCAAGAGATTAGAATTGATAGAAGCCTGTAACAAACGTTGTTATTGAGCAGCCATCTATTCGACAGGTGGCTAGTGTAATTGGCAAATTAGTGGCTGTTTTTCCAGTTGCACAATTTGGGCCTTTACATTATCAGAATTTACAATGTGCAAAGGAACAAGCACTCAAATACCATTTAGGTCATTTTAATAGTCCTATGCTATTACCAGCTGAAGCTATAACAGAATTACAATGGTGGACGACCAATATTCAGCATTGCTCCAGTAACATTTTGATCAGTGAACCTCTAGTTATATTACAAACTGATGCTAGTGCTCAAGGATGGGGAGCTACTAATACCATCTCTAGTTGCGGTGGCAGATGGGATGTGCATGAGTTATCAATTCTTCAGTCACATGGTATCAACTACCTGGAGATGCTGGGGGCATTCTATGGGTTAAAAGCTTATGGTGGGAATATGCATAATCTGCATGTTCAACTACAGATTGTCAACACTACAGCAGTGGCATATATTAATCACATGGGTGGAATCAGGTCAGTATCCTGTGATAGTTTAGCTAACCTCATTTGGCACTGGTGTATCGGAAAAAAAGCATTTAGATTTCAGCTACCTACTTGCCAGGTAGGTTTAACATGGTGGCGGACACCAGGTCATGCAAATTCAATGACAACACAGAATGGATGTTGGATCATAAAATATTTAACAACTCGGTATGGAACACCGGATATCGATTTGTTTGCATCTAGGTGTAATCACCAGTTGCCAAAGTATGTTGCATGGGAGCCAGACCCAGGGGCAGTGGCGATAGATGCTTTCTCGCTACACTGGGGAGGAATGTTCTTTTATGCATTTCCTCCATTTTGCCTCATCAGTCGGTGCTTGCAAAAAATCCAGCAAGATTCCGCTTCAGGCATTTTGGTAGTGCCTGACTAGCCTATGCAGCCATGGTTCCTGCTGATATTGGGAATGATAATAGAACCTTATATGGTTATTTCTAAACACAAAAATATGCTGGTTCATCCCGTGACTTGGGAAGGCCACCCTCTGCATGATAGAATCAATTTATTGATTTGCAGACTTTGAGAAGACCTTTCCTGAGGCTCGGATTGTCAGACCGAACCGTGGACATGATCACTGCAGCTTGGAGAGATAGCACCAGGAAGCAGTACATCTCTCGCATCAAGAGATGGGAAGTGTTTTGTTTTAATTCCAACATAACGTATGATACGGCACAAATAACGGATGTCTTGGAGTTTCTCTCAAAACTATTCTTTGACGAAAGATTAAGTTATAGTGCCACTAACTGTGCCAAAAGTGCCTTGTCATCATACTTGTTGCTGGGATCGGGACACCACTCTGTCGGGTCTCACCCACTGATATCCAGATTTATGAAGGGTATCTTTAACACAAATCCTCCCAAGGCATAAGTACACGGAGGTATGGGAGGTTAACATTGTGTTAACACTGCTTCGCCGGTGGGCTCCAGCTACATCCCTATCTTTGGTCAGGCTCACATATAAAGTAGTTATGCTCATGGCGCTAGTTTCAGCACAAAGCGTCCAGCCATTGCATAAGCTGTGGCTGGACAGAATGGTTATATCTACCAACAGAATAACGTTTTATGTACATGAGCTAATCAAACAAAGCAGACCAAGGGTTTTCGGGCTAAAGCTGGAATTTTTGGTGTACCCTATGGACCATAGATTGTGTGTGGTCACACATATTCAACAATATGTTAAGGCTACAAAGAACCTGGCAATGTTTATTAGTCATTAAAAAACACACAAGAAGGTATCCGTGCAGATCATCTCCAGGTGGTTAAGACATGTATTGGCTGTGTAGGAGTGGACACTGATGTTTTAAAATCTCACTCCACCAGGGTTGCAACAACATCAGCAGCGAGGTTCATGGAGGTTCCGCTGGACCACATCCTAGCGACTGCGGGATGGTCGAAGAAGCGGACTTTCCAAACCTTTTATGATAAACCAATTGCCAGGCCGGGTTCATTTGGCAACTCAATTTTAAGTTCTGTTCAATAATTTGCTTTCCTGGATGTAAGAGATCACTATTATTATTATCATTTGTTTATTAAAAGCATCAGCATGTTTTAAAGCTATGTCATGCCTGAATGCATTATCTTTTAAATCATTTCTGGTCAACTAATGCAGTGTGTTGCATGGACTCGTGTTCACCTCATGAAATGTCAGAGCTTTAAAGTCTTCACATAGTCACTCACGTGGCTTCGAAGTAAAATAGGAAGATTAACGAGAACTTACCAGTTTGTAGTTTGATCTTTATTTTATGAGTAGTTGCGATGAGGGATTACATGCCCTCCACTCCCAATCCTCTTCTCATAAAGATCATGCGGTAGTTCTAGTTCTCGAATCTTCGTATAATCAGTTCAGCAACTGTTTTCTGTGATTTCACACCGCTGCTTTGAAGGTTGACGTGCATGCGGGCTGGCGGGCTTCTTCACGTAATCCCTCATCGCAACTTCTCATAAAATAAAGATTAAACTTCAAACTGGTAAGTTCTCTTTTAATCTTCCTATTCTATTTTACATACTGTGCAGATTTTGTTTATATTGATATCTGTATACCTTTGTACACTGTTCATATAGATTCTGTTTGGTGTTTGCTGAAAGATAAAATACTCAACAGAAAAAAAACAAATAAGGTACAGTGCTCTCCATAATGTTTGGGACAAAGACCCATCATTTATTTATTTGCCTCTGTACTCCACAATTTGAGACCTGTAATAAAAAAAGTCAGATGTGGTTAAAGTGCACATTGTCAGATTTTATTAAAGGCCATTTCTATACATTTTGGTTTCACCGTGTAGAAATTACAGCAGTGTTTATACATTACTCAGGTGTGTAATTGCCTCCTTAATGCAGGTATAAGAGAGCTCTCAGCACCTGGTCTTTCCTCCAGTTTTTCCATCACCTTTGGAAACTTTTATTGCTGTTTATCAACATGAGGACCAAAGTTGTGCCAATGAAAGGTAAATAAGCCATTATGAAACTGATAAACAAGACTATAACTGTTAGAGACACCAGCAAAACCTTAGGCTTACCAAAATCAACTGTTTGAACATCAATAAAACTGGTGAGCTGACTAATCGCAAAGGGACTGGCAGGCCAAGGAAGATCTCCACAGCAGATGGCAGAAGAATTCTCTCTATAATAAAGAAAAATCCCAAACACCTGTCCGACAGATCAGAAACACTCTTCAGGAGTCAGGTGTGGATTTGTCAATGACCACTGTCCACAGAAGACTTCATGAACAGAAATACAGAGGCTGCACTGCAAGATGGTTAGCTGCAAAAATAGGTTGGCCAGGTTACAGTTTGTCAAGAAGTACCTAAAAGAGCAACCACAGTTCTGGAAAAAGGTCTTGTGGGCAGATGAGATGAAGATTAACTTACATCAGAATGATGGCAAGAGCAAAGTATGGAAGAGAGAAGGAACTGCCCAAGATTCAAAGCATACCACCTCATCTGTGAAGCACAGTAGTGGGGATGTTATGGCCTGGGCATGTATGGCTGCTGAAGGTACTGGCTCACTTATTGTCATTGATGATACAACTGCTGATGGTAGTAGCATAATGAATTCTGAAATGTATAGACACATCCTGTCTGCTCAAGTTCAAACAAATGTCTCAAAACTCATTTGGCCGGCGGTTATACATGTTTAACGTTATCATTCTACATTTTTTTCTAAAACTGCAAATAATAACTTGTTTCTGTTAATGCTATTCAGTGGGTTTTTTTCTTTACATTTTAAACAGATGTCTCCGAAGAAGAAATGCAAAATTGTCAATCCAAATGCCCAGCAAAAGAGACTGATTTAAACAGTATTCGCAGAGATTATCTGAATTTGGACTACTCGAAATATGATGATCTACAGTACATTCTTAATGGAAAAGTAGTGGGCAGAAAGATATGTCATGCGTGGTTTGAAGAGCAAAATCCTGTAGTTTACAATGCCAAAATTGAAAAGTTGAGGAAAAACAAGGTTCAGAGTTGCTTATTGGATATAATCTGAGGACTATGATGATGCTACTGATTATGATATGCCAATGTACCAACTAGCAACTGATCATCTCCATAAAGACTTGGTCTATTGCTAGAAATTGTATTTTCTCTACCTGTCTGTTATGGACTTACAGCATATAATACAATAATATTAAAGTTCAGATCTTGAGAATATCACATGTTTGAATTTTCAAGGCAGTCACGGTGTTTATTACTATTTCCGACACACCGGGTAATTTTGTAATAAGCTACAATCAGGTAACTAACTAATTATATGCTTTAATTTCAGGTCCTCCAAGTAAGATGTTTCATATTTGTTTCAGAATGCTTCAATCTATAATAACTGAATTTTTCATTCAATTCTTTTAATTTTTAAAAAGTTATGGGCTTTTGACTGTCCTCGATCACAGCTTTTGTGTTAAGTTAATGGAAAAGCAATAGGGAATGAGATGCTAATTTCCAAATATGAAAATGGCCATAACTTTTTTAATACTCAAGATATGAAAGAAAATAGACAATAGACAATACGTGCAGCAGTAGGTCATTTGGCCCTTCTAGCCAGCATCGCCGTTCAATGTGATCATGGCTGATCATCCCCAATCATAACGCCGTTCCTGCCTTCTCCCCATATCCCCTGACTCCGCTGTTCTCAAGAGCCCTATCTAGCTCTCTCTTGAAAGTATCCAGAGAACCTGCCTCCACCGCCCTCTGAGGCAGAGAATTCCACAGACTCACCACTCTCTGTGAGAAGAAGTGTTTCCTTATCTCCGTTCTAAATGACATGGCACTGTCTCACGGTGCGAGTTGACCCACGAGGTACCCCGAGTGAAAGACTCGTGGCTGTGTACGAGACTTCAAGTTTATGATCAAGTGTGTAACCGAGTTCCCACGGGTATGTCATTGCTGCGATGCTCCAACTTCCTCTCCCGAGTTACCAAGTTCCTCTCCCGTTACTCTTGAGTCAACCGTGAATGAAGGTATGTTTTAATAAAGCAACAATGTTAAAAGACATCTCCATCCTGTGGCTTTGAGTTATTTCAGCGCGGCCGCATCTATTGATACGACCTACAAAAGGAAAATGCGCAGCCTCCAGCAACCAATAACGTGGTAAGTGCATTTCTTGGTACTTTATGTTTTTAAATACTGTATTTCCCGGGGTGGGGGGAGAGCTCAGTTCATAGTATTTGGGGAGTCTGGCGTTGTGAAGGAGGGGATTGGGGTCAGTAACCCACTTGCCACGCTCCAGTCTGAGTGCAGGTAGATGGGACTAGGTGACAGTAAACGGCACGGAGTAAAAGGGTAGCGATGGCCTGTTTCCGTGCTGTCATTGCTTTATGGTTTTATTGTGGCCGGGGAGTAAATTAGCTCGGGTGGCTGCCGCAGCGCTCCGGGCACGGACAGCAGAACTGGCCGCCACTTCAGAGGAAGGAAGCAGCTCGGGTGACTGACTTTGAGCGGCCGCCGGGACCCGACAGCAGACACACATCAACACAGATACACACAGACAGACAGAGAGAGAGACACACACACACAGATACACACAGATACACACAGACAGACACACACACACACACACACACACACACACACACACACACACACACACACACACACACACACACACACACACACACACACACACACACACACGTGGCGTTTCTGCTCGGGACCCTTCTTCAGACAATCCAATGTCCCATAATATATTCTTTATATATTAAGGTTTCTGTTGAAAGTGTGGTGCCGTGGTTACGGGTTGTCGGAAGGAAGATGATGAGGTCTGGTACAAGTTGACTTTGTTTTCAGTAAACCAGGCCTCCGTGTTGGCCGATGTCTGGTTGATCGAGCGCTCATACAGTTGCGAGCGAGCGAGGTCCATATATTGGAGCAAGGAACACGAAGCCTCTGAGGGTTCATTGTTCCCCTGGTTTGGATTGTTCCCAGGAGAGCGGGCACAAAGACAAATTTAGGCATTTTTCTGTGGAAGGGGGAGGGCAGTATAGAATCGAAAGCATTGTAACAGCAGCACTCTCCCCAACACGAAACACAGTGCAGCGTAAACAATTAAACAGCTTCACTTTTAAAAACAAAGACACACGTTAAATTACACGGCCCCAAGAAATCGCCTCTCAATTGCTTCGGGGTTGGAATTGAAATATATATAATATATATAATATGTATATACATATTATACTACAAATACATATATATATTATATATACTGCAATTGTGAGAGTGGTGAATCTGAAGAATTCTCTGCCACAGAGGTAGTTGAAGCCAGTTCATTGGCTATATTTAAGAGAGAGTTAGATGTGGCCCTCGTGGCTAAAGGGATCAGGGGGTATGGAGAGAAGGCAGGTACAGGATACTGAGTTGGATGATCAGCCATGATCACATTGAATGGCGGTGCAGGCTCGAAGGGCTGAATGGCCTACCCCTGCACCTATGTTTCTATATATATATATATATATATTTACTCTCTCTCTCTCTCTCTCTCTCATTATATATATAGGCAATATAGTTATATATAGTAGGCAAGCCAGGAAACCACGCAAAGTATATATACAGCACATGGACATGTGTATGTGTGTGTATATATATATGTGTATATATATATATATATATATACACACACACACACACACACACACACACACACACACACACACACACACATATATATATAATATTATATATATATATATATACACACACACACACACACACACACACATATATATATATATATATATATATATATATATATATATATACATATATAATATATATACATAGACATGTCCACGTGCTGTATATACACTTTGCCTGGTTCCTGGGTTGCCTACTGCTGAGTAACTCCACAAAATATCAACCCCCTTCATTTCAAATGTAAATCTCTCACCAATCCACAGCTTTCGACCGATTAACTAAAGATGTTGTTCTTTTTTAAGACCAAAACAAAATAGTTCTTGCGAATTCCAAGTTCCCGCGTTTGGGGAGCGGGGGGGGGGGGGGGGGGGTTGGCGAGTCGGTGAAAATACAGCTCCAGCTGGAATATAAGAAGAGATAACACAAAAACACTGAAAGCAAATAGTAGCTTAACAGCGGGAAGTAGGACATATGTGTGTGTGGTGTGCGCGCTACTGAATACTTTCTATCCAGTGTCTCCGCTGCAAATTGCAATGCATACGCGTTTGATATTTAGACAAACTTAATTTTATTTCCAGTTTTGCATTTTTAGTTTGTTCCACACATTTAATTAGTTTTAATCCCTCCAGAAAAAACCTGAAAGTGGAGATGGTTCTCATACATAAAAGCCCAAGAGATGGCTTCTTGATTCTGACGAGTGTTTGGGAAAAATAGACACAAAAAGCTGGAGTAACTCACGGGACAGGCAGCATCTCTGGAGAGAAGGGATGGGTGACGTTTCGGGTTGAGACCCTTCTTCGGACTGGTGTTTGGGAAACGTGGATTAGGTTTGTTTTCGGGGGGCGAGGGGGGGAATACATTCGCCTTTTTCTCTGAATTCAGGAATGAATGCATGTTGACACACATAACACAGAGAAGGGGGGATCACTGCGTTTAGGTCTGAGGAGAAGGGAGCCAAGAAGTTCTCGATTTTCCCTGGCGACAGTTTCACTTTTTTTGCATTTTTCCTTCTCTCCTGCCGCCTATCCCTACTCCAGCTTTTTGTGTCAAAGTCGTCTTGTTCAATCTCATTTCATTGCAACTTTCAGCTCTGGATACCCCGCGTTGATCCGCGCGTATTTCAGCATTTATATTTCTCAAGCCTCTTTACCTCCCGGAGCCACATGTAACTTAACCACATGTAATTACTCCAGCATTTTGTGACTATCTTTGGTTCAGTCTTTACTCGAGCGAATGAACAGATTATAAGAAAGTTCCCACGATAGACTCACGAGACACTAAGGTAAACGCACGGGCCATTACGTTATTGCAACGAGTTTAAATGTTTCCATTTTTAACGAACAGTTAATTTGACTCGTGGAAAAAATCAAACATGTTTGATTTTTTTCACGAGTTAACAAGTTTCCCGAGTACCTGCCGTTAGCGCCACGAGTTAACAAGTTGATCGCGCGAGTTCCGACGTTGCCGCTACGTTCATCGTACGTGATCACCACGAGTGAAAACTCGGGGTCACTCGTGGGCCAACTCGCACCGTGAGACAGGGGTTTTACTCCTTATTCTTAAACTGTGGCCCTTGGTTCTGGACTCCGCAACATCGGGAACATGTTTCCTACCTCCAGTGTGTCCAATCCCTTAACAATCTTATATGTTTCAATTAGATTCCCTCTCATCCTTCTAAACTCCAGAGTGTACAAGCCCAGCTGCTTCATTCTCTCAGCATATGACAGTCCCACCATCCCGGGGATTAACCTTGTAAACCTACGCGGCACTCCCTCAATAGCAAGAATGTCCTTCCTCAGATTAGGGGACCAAAACTGCACACAATAGTCCAGGTGTGGTCTCACTGGGGCTCTGTACAACTCAAGAAGGACCTCTTTCCTCCTATATTTGATTCCTCTTGTTATGAAGGCCAACATGCCATTTGCTTTCTTCACTGCCTGCTGTACCTGCATGATTACTTTCATAGACTGATGAACAAGGACCCCCAGATCCCATTGTACTTCCCCTTTTCCCAACTTGACGCCATTTAGATAGTAATCTGTCTTCCTGTTTTTGCTACCAAAGTGGATTTATCTGCATTAAACTTCATCTGCCATGCATCTGCCCACTCCCCCAACCTGTCCAAGTCACCCTACATTCGCATAGCATCCTCCTCACAGTTCACACTGTCACCCAGTTTTGTGTCATCTGCAAATTTGCTAATGTTACTTTGAATCCCTTCATCCAAATCATTGATGTATATTGTAAATAGCTGCGGTCCCAGCACCGAGCCTTGCGGTACCCCACTAGTCACTGCTTGTCATTCTGAAAAGGACCCGTTAATTCCTACTCTTTGTTTCCTGTCTGCCAACCACTTCTCTATCCATATCAGCACTCTACCCCCAATACCATGTGCCCTAATTTTGCCCACTAATCTCCTATGTGGGACCTTATCAAATGCTTTCTGAAAGTCCAGGTACACTACATCCACTGGCTCTCCTTTGTCCATTTTCCTAGTTACATCTTCCAAAAATTCCAGAAGTTTAGTCAAGCAAATTAGGTATCAAATTAAAGTTATTTTTATGCTTTATCTGATGGATAAATTACAGGTTTGATTTTTTAAATCTCAAAATTTTGTAACATTCCTACAATGTGCACTTTAACCACATCTGATTTATTTTCTATTACACATCTCAAATTGTGTTCAGAGGCAAATAAAAAAATGATGGGTCTTTGTTCCAAACATTATGGGGCTCTGTATATCATGATATAAAATGGCTCCTTGAAGAAAGTGTGCAGTGGTTTGCATGGTCAGTTTGGAGTCTCTTGCTTTTGCCAAGTTTATAAATGTTATAGATATCCATTTTAGAGGCAGAATTGTGGTTCGTAGGTGACACAAAGCTTGGAAAAGCAATGGATTGTGACCGTCTTGGTTGAAGGTTTCAGGATGGTTGACTGGGTGATGAAATGGATAGAAACATTGGAGGTTTAGAGCAGAAAACGATATTGTGCGCGCCTTTGGGAGGATTAAAATGCAAAGAAAATATAATCACAGTCTTATAGAGACCTACAGCATGAAAATAGGCCCTTCTGCCCATATTGCCCTTGCTGAGCAAGGTGTCAATCTACTCTATTCCCATCTGCTTGCGCTTTGCCCAGATCCATCCGAACCGTACCTATCCCCGTACCTGTCCAAATGTTTTTAAATTATGTTATAGTACCTACCTCAACTGCAGTATCTCCTCTGATAGCTCGCTCCATATACCCACCACCATCTGTGTGAAAAGGTTGTCACCGTGACCACCAGCTTGAAGAACAGCTTCTTCCCAATACCCACTCAGATTTTGCATACTACACTGCACGAACCTCAATGACTACGATCTTTGATGCATTGTGTCTTTGGCTACAGTACAGACTTTGGGTTTTGCACTATTATGGTTACCTAGTATTGTAGTTATTAATTTATTAATTTATTAATAATCATTTATATATATTTACCTGTGTGTTACTGCATTTAAGCTCCAGCAAGTAAGAATTTCATGTTCCGTTGCCGGTACATATGACAATTAAACACACTTGACTTTTGACTCTTGGTACAAATGGAGAGGAATACATTTAGACTAAAGAGAATCCCAGCTGAATCATTCATTCACTCCCAGTGCCCAGGCCCAGGCCCAATTTGTTGTGTGATGTGATCCTTGCCTTGCTGCAAATGAGGAGAGAGTTGAAGTTCATGATCTTTTCATCTAATTTCTGCCAATGTGTAAAAAATGTTCAGTGCATGTCGAAGACATCAATGCCCCAGCAGCAGATGTGATGGAGAGGTAGCTCCTTTGTAGTGTGAAATCCTGGATGCCATTCTCTGATGGGCAGAATTTCTGCCAGAGGTGCAAAGCACTTCCTATGCAAGGTTTACATGTTTTAATAAAGTGCAATGTCTTTCTGATCTAAAATTTGCCTACAAAAGGACACAAAGTGCTGGAGTAACTCAACAGGTCATCAGGCAGCATCTGTGGAAAATATGGATAGGTGACGTTTTGGTGTTGAGACCCATCTTCAGAGTGTGGAGTGTTAGAAGAGCCAGCAATGCATGCGCATGCAAAAATCACATGAATCAATTCTGAATATGTTTCCAGGAGAGCTAATGCCAGTTGCTTAGACTTGTTGGTACCAAAGATAGACCTAAAATGCTGGAGTAACTCAGCAGGTCAGGCAGCATCTCTGGAGAAAAGAATAGGTGATGTTTCGGGTCGAGGCCCTTCTTCAGACTCAGCTCAAAATCATACTCAAAAGATAGTGATAAGAGGTTTGGAAGGAGGCTGCAAAAAGTGGTGGGCATTGCCCAGTCCATCACCGGCATTGATCTCCCCACCTTTGAAGGCACGTTGAGGTCATCAAAGACCCCACCACTCTAGCCATACTCTCATCTCGCTGCTGCCATCGGGAAGAAGGTGTGGGAGCCTGAGAGCTGTCACCTCCAGGTTCATGAACGACTATTCCCAGCATCTATCAGATTCTTAAACCACATAGCACAACCCTACCTCCGCTCTGAATAACAATGGACTTTGTGTAAGGTTGCACTATGTACTTTTTGATACTATATTTTGGTCTGGCCACCAAATATAACTGATATTTTACTGCATTTTTATTGTTTCCTGTTAATCTATTTGTTGTGTTTGTGCATTTAATATGTCTGTAAACCTGCAGTAAATAATAATGTCATCGTTCCAGTCCTAGTGTCCCAGTATAACAATTAAACATTCTTGACTTGACTCTCGTTGTAGGATTAGTCTCTGTGAGTAACTGCAATGCATTTTATGGACAGTGCACGATGCAGTCTTTGGTAGAGGGGATGATTGAATGTTTAAGATGGTGGATAGGAAAGCAATCAAACACATTACTTTGTCCCGGATAATATTGAAGCTGAACTCATCCAGGCAAGTAGAGAGTTCCCAATACACTCCCACAAGTACCAACCCAGAGTACATTCTGTTCCTTACTATCAGAGCTTCTTGCAAGTGCTGCCCAATGTGTAGGAGTAGCAGAGGGAGGACAAGAGGTGGAAACCAGGGGGAGGTTATCTTGACTCAGTTTGGCCTTCTGTTATGAGATTCCAGGGAACCTGTACTCATGGTTAGGTGCTCCCTGGTCTACTCCAACACTTAGACCGGCCCTTCATTAGATTAAAGGCAGCTCAAGCCCACCCCGACAAGGGGATGGGTAATAATCCCTTGCCTTGTCTGTTGCACCCGCATTTCATGAAAAGAAATGAAGATAAAATGTGGACAGTGGGAAGAAGACCGACGAAGCTTGTAAGTGTCCAACCACATCATTTTATCACGCATTTATGCTTCTTCCAGTTTGTTAACAGATGCATTGTGTGACCTTCCTGTACACATCTGCACAATGAACAATATTTATGATGCAGGACCTGCAGTCAATGTGTGGCAGGCAGGCAGTGCAACTTGAAACAAACGTCAATGATGATCATACGATACGATTCGATACGATACGATATGACTTTATTGTCAGAACAAAGCCTGAAATTTGTTTTGCATCGCAGCAGCTCCATTTACAGCATCACGTAAAAGAGAAAAGAGACTTGAAAAGTCATGCATTAAGACATCAAGACAGGACCCAAAAATACATACATTCAACACAACATTACAATAATAGAAGACAACATTTGAGGCCCATCAGCGTGCATTTGATCTGGGATTAAGCGCCGTGTTTAGTTCCAGGATTGACGGGTGCACAAAAGAGTGCTTCAGCCTAACCTTATTAAGTTTTGGAACGTTATATCCCCGGTTTGATGGTAACAAAATGTACTCACTGGTGAGAACCTGTTTCAGGTCAGAAGAAATATTGTTGGCCATCCTTAGTATGCTTTTATGGTAGGATGGTTCGTACAATTTCTGAAGTGGTTGACCCACAATCTTTGAGCAGAGTTTTAATTGTTTGAGCAGTTTTGATTTTGTAGTAGCAGACAAACTCTTGTACCATGTAACATCTTAAACAAGGCTATGTACATCATGCCCAACGCTGCGTTTTCATTCACAAGACATTCTTTAACAGCATATGACTTGAGATGCTTGTCATATGGACATTACATTTGCCCTACTTCAATCCAGCAGACTTCCCACTTTCATGAAAAACACCATTCTGATTATCCACATTTCAAATAAAAATAAATGTCAATTTTAAGTAGATCAGTAATATAACAACAGCAATGAAATATTGCGGGCAGGGAGAACAAATAACAGCATTTAAAGGCAATCACATCAGTTCATTACGTTTTACTACTGGGAGTTCATGCCAGGAAAACAGCTGATTTCATCCGCGATAGGTTTTGGGTTTCAATGCAGGCTTTGCGAAACACTTCTGCATGCAGGAAGTGAGAGAAATGCAGAAAACTCTGCAAATGCAGATGGCAATTAGGTGTGACTCTGTTGGTAATCTTAAATCCATCATTGATAGATTTATGGCAACCAAATTGTGGGGAAATTTGGCCGTTGGGAATGAGGTCTCGGATCAGAACAGATACGAGTGGAAATCCTGACATTTCTTGGGAGCAGCTCAGTGCACAGGCTTAGCACGATGAAGTGAATTTGTGATCTATGTTCTCTCTTCCTAACTGTGCAGTAATCCCCGGAGCTGACCCTGTGGCAGTGCATACTCCATGAGCACTGCCCTCCCGCTGTGTGGCACTCCAGTACTGCTGCTCCCATAGAGAGACGCACTCCTACCACTGGCCCTCTCACAGTGTGACACTCCCTGAGTACTGCCCCTCTCACAGTGGGGCACCCTCTCAGTACTGCCCCTCTCACAGTGGGCACCCTCACAGTACTGCCCCTCTAACAGTGTGACACTCCCTGAGTACTGCCCCTCTCACAGCGGGCACCCTCTCAGTACTGCCCCTCTGACTTAGAAACATAGAAATTAGATGCAGGAGTAGGCCATTCGGCCCTTCCAGCCTGCACCGCCATTCAATATGATCATGGCTGGTCATCCAACTCAGTATCCTGTACCTGCCTTCTCTCCATACCCCCTGATCCCTTTAGCCACAAGGGCCACATCTAACTCCCTCTTAAATATAGCCAATGAACTGGCCTCAACTACCTTCTGTGGCAGAGAATTCCACAGATTCACCACTCTCTGTGTGAAAAATGATTTTCTCATCTCAGTCCTTAAAGACTTCCCCCTTATCCTTAAACTGTGACCCCTTGTTCTGGACTTCCCCAACATCGGGAAAAATCTTTCTGCATCTAACCTGTCCAACCCCTTAAGAATTTTGTAAGTTTCTATAAGATCCCCCCTCATTCTTCTAAATTCTAGCGAGTACAAGCCGAGTCTATCCAGTCTTTCTTCATATGAAAGTCCTGCCATCCCAGGAATCAGTCTGGTGAACCTTCTCTGCACTCCCTCTATGGCAAGAATGTGTTTCCTCAGATTAGGAGACCAAAACTGTACGCACTACTCCAGGTGTGGCCTCACCAAGACCCTGTACAACTGCAGTAGAACCTCCCTGCTGACATGTCAGGAACCCCCCCTGACATTGCCGCACCCTCTCAGTACTGCCTTCCTGATAGTGAGGCATTCTCTTAGTACTGCCCCTGAGTTAAGGCCTTGTGTGTTTGGATTGCTGAAATGGGGCTTCAAGGGTGTATGTGGGTAGGATTCGCTGTGGGAATAACATGCCCCCCCAATTAACAACACATTGGGCAGGAAAGGATGAGAATAATGCAGTCAGATAAAATATTCATTACACGAGACAAGGTGTCCTGAAACGCCAGTCCATGGATCTGGTGAAGGGTTGGCCCAACAGTGTCAGACTTTCCACCATAATTGAGAGGTAGCACTCTGGGGGCTGGTTTGGCGAGCATCAGTTTCCAGATCCCGATCCTGAGGCTTGGACCTGGCTCAATGTTGCGTGACTGCTGTTGATTTCGGAGATAGTCTTGGAGGAGGTCATCACAGGCAGCGTAATGTGGCGTCTTATTATTTCAAGAAATTTACTTTTGTAGCCCTTGAATGCGAAGAAGTAGATGAGCGGATCGATGCAGCAGTTGAGGTTCATGAAGCAAACAGAAACTTGCAGACTTGTTTTAAACGCTCGCTGATGCCAACAGTTCTGCGGTGCTATGAGTTTCCTGATCATGTACTGCATGATGGCCAGGTGATATGGCGTGAAGCAGATCAGAAAGGCCAACAGCACAATCAGGATCACGGTGATTGCCTTTTTGTTCCTGCCTAGTTTCTCAGTTAGAGGGTTCTTCTTTGCAATCTTACAGAGTTTCACGTTGACTCGAAAGTAGCAAAAGATTATGACTGCAACTGGCAGGCAGTATCCCAGGAAGCAGGCGCCAAGCAGCATCTTGGGCAGATTGGGGTTGGTTTCAAAGTTTGGGTACTCCATGCAGGTCGTCAAGCCTTTGTTCTCCTTTGTCATAGGGATGAAGAGCAGGGGAGAGGTCTGGAGGAACACAAAGACCCAAACTGCAGAGCAGATGTACTTGACGTTTTGGACCTTGCGGAACTTGCCAAACCGAAGAGGGTGCACCATAGCAATGTAACGGTCGATGCTTAGCCACGTCATGAAATTGATGCTGGCGTAAGTATTGATGTAGAAGAGGAGAGCAGAAATTCGGCATGGGACCTCGCCAAATGGCCAGTCAAACCCTCGGACTATATAGACTATCCGAGACGGTAGAGCAAGTGTAAAGAGAGCATCAGAGAATGCAAGGTGGATTAAGTAAAGTGTGGTTGAGTTAATCTTTGAATGTTTCTGGATAGTTATGTACAGGGCAAATATGTTTCCTGACAAGCCAGCTGTGAAAACGAGGATGTAAAACAAGGTGAAAATGACTTTAGCTGCCATGAAATGCATGTAAACGTCGCAGGTCACGTTGGTGGAACTATTGTCGGATGTGTGAAGAACGGAATCCATTTGGCGTGGTGAAAGTGGTGTCGCTCCCCTGTTGAAGAAACAAAATAAAATCCATCAAGATATATCCTCATTAAGAAGAAAATGTCGTTTGACAAGCTTAATTTATATGACATAGTCTTTGGACACAGAAAATGCAGACAGCTCAAAAATCAAGTTGTGAAGGAGGGTGAAAGGAGATTTTATGCCATATACTTGGGGTTGAGGTACCTGTGGAGTGACAGCAGAAATGAAGGTTGTTCTCTCCACAGGAGAGAAACTGCACTTGTTCTTCTTACATTGGTGATAGTCAATTCTTTAAAGATGTTCCTTGAAAATGGCACGTAGATAAGGTGGTCAAAAAGGGCTTACGGCACATAGCAAAATAGCACGTAGGAGCAGGCCATTCGGCCCTTCGAGCCAGCACCGCCATTCAATATGATCGTGGCTGATCATCTAAAATCAGTACCCCGTTCCAGCTTTTTCCCCCATATCCCTTGATTCCCTTAGCCCTAAGAGCTAAATCTATCTCTCTCTTGAGCACATCCAGTGCACTATCCAATATCAGTCAGAGAATTGAGTATAGAAGTTGGGAGGTCGTGTTGCGGTTATGTAAGACGTTGGTGAGGCCTCATTTGGAATATTGTGTTCAGTTTTGGGCACATTGTTATAGGAAGGATGTTGTCAAGCTGGAAAGAATGTAGAGAACATTTACGAGGATATTGCCAGGGCTCGAGGGCCTGAGCTATAAGGGGAGGTTGAGCAGGCTAAGACTCTATTCCTTAGAATGTAGGAGGATGAGGAACGATCTGAAAGAGGTATACAAGCTCATGAGGAATAGATCAGGTGAACGAACAGAGTCACTTGCCCAGAATAGGTGAATTAAGAACCAGACGGCATAGGTTTAGGGTGAGGGGGGAAAGATTTAATAGGAACCTGAAGGGTAACTTCTTTACAGAAAGGGTGGCGGGTGTATGGAATGAGCTGCCTGAGGAGGTAGTTCAAGACAGGTAGTATTGCAATGTTTAAGAAACATTTAGACTGGTACGTTGATAGGATGGGTTTAGAGGGATATGGGCCAAACGCAGACAGGTGGGACAAGTGTAGATGGGATATTATGGTCAATGTAGGCAGGTTGGGTCAAAGGGCCTAGTCGATAGAGGCAGACCTGTACATGCAATGATACATGCGGCGATGTTTTAAAAAATTCAAAACCGGCCGCGACTAAAAATAGGTTGCCGTTTTAAAAATTGGTAATTTTTTAGTCGAAGCCAGTTGCGATGCTAGTTGAAGGTGGTTGCCGGAGGTTGCAGGTAGTGGAAGGACCTTTTCACCCAGTTTTATTCCACCAGGGAGGTCTTACCTTCCACTACCTGCAACCTCGGGCAACCACCTTCAACTAGCATCGCAACCGGCTTCGACTAAAAAATGACAGATTTTTAAAACGGCAACCTATTTTTAGTCGCGGCCGGTTTTGAATTTTTTGAAATAATCGCCAGAACATAGAAGAAGCGGGATCCACTTTCGACCATTAGGGAGACTGACAAAAACCTTCGGGAACCGCACGGAAACCTTGGGTAGGGCGCAAAGTCTCCAGAGGTTTCCGTTAAGGTTTCCTAAGTGGGACAGGGGTATAAGGGCACTTGACATGGTAAGTGTGGAGATGTTTCCACTTACGGGAGAGTAATGAGCAAGGGGATGAGGCTACAAAATAAGAGATTTGAATCTGAGGTGCGCAGAACTTACTTCTCCGAGGGCAGTGAATCTCTGGACTTCTCTGCCCCTGAGTGTGTTGGAGATAAATATTTGCAAGATTGAGGAGCTGAGGTTATGGGAAACTAGCATAGAGAGGAATTGAGGTCAGCATAGATCAGCTAAGATTGTTTTAAATGTTGGGCCCACGTGGCCTACTCCTGCTCCTATTTTCTTGTATAGGAAAGAACTGCAGATGCTGATTTAAATCGAAGGAAGACACAAAATGCTGGAGTAACTCAGCGGGACAGGCAGCATCTCTGAAGAGAAGGAATGGGTGATGTTTTGGGTCGAGACTCCTTCTGCAGTTGTACAGAGCCCTAGTGAGACCACACCTGGAGTATTGTGTGCAGTGTTGGTCCCCCAATTTGTGGAAGGACATTCTTGCTATTGAGGGAGTGCAGCGTAGGTTTACAAGGTTAATTCCTGGGATGGCGGGACTGTCATATGCTGAGAGAATGGAGCAGCTGGGCTTGTACACTCTGTTTAGAAGGATGAGAGGATATCTCATAGAAACATATAAGATTGTTAAGGGCTTGGACATACTAGAGGCAGGAAACGTGTTCCTGATGTTGGGGGAGTCCAGAACCAGGGGCCACAGTTTAAGAATAAAGAGTAAGCCATTTGGAACGGAGACGAGGAAACACTTTTTCTCACAGATAGTGGTGAGTGTGGAATTCTCTGCCTCAGAGGGCGGTGGAGGCAGGTTCTCTGGATGCTTTCAAGAGAGAGCTAGATAGGGCTTAAAAATAGCAGAGTCAGGGGATATGGGGAGAAGGCAGGAACGGGTACTGATTGGGGATGATCAGCCATGATCACATTGAATGGCGGTGCTGGCTCGAAGGGCCAAATGGCCTACTCCTGCACCTATTGTATATTGTCTATTGAGACCGTTCTTCAGGCTGAAGACCAGTTTCCCACACTGGGGTGCCACTTAAATAAAGTGTAATGCAGTCAAGAATCTGATCCGTGCTGGGGGTGTTGGGAGTATGATCTTGTTCTGAAAATGAGCTGAGTTGCCATTTTGAACTTAACTGTGAGCTTCAATGATTAAGCTTTTTTTTTTACAGTTTTACCCAATGGTTTAAGAAAGTTATCACGCGGTGTACAGCTTAGAATGCAGCTTGAACTAAATTCAAAGTCAGAAATCTGCTCAAGATAAAAATTCGATGCACTTGGGAAGGAGGGTTATAATATTTAAATTGCTCTAAAATAGAAAACGTGAACACTCTTACAAATTTATGACTTTAAAGGCAAAGTTAACAAAAATGAAAAGATGGGTAATAATGGATAACAAATCTATTGGAAAGGGGGATAGAAAATTTAAATGTCCCCGGATCAGAGATGGACAAGTGAGATCTACCGCTTGCATCCCTTGTGCCTTCAGGACACTTCATCTGCCGTGGACCACGTGTGTAGGAAGTGCCCCCAGATGCTTGAGTACATGCTCAGGGTTTTGACCTTGCCAATTGTTTGGTCATCAGGCACTTGCAGCAATCTCAGGATTTTTGAAGCGGCCAATTGATTTTTTTCAATGAAAAATAGCATTTCTTTAACCTCAGAAATCTTGGTTCAAGCAGCACGTTTTTCAACAAGCAAAAAGCAAATCATTCAATGTCACCATTCTTTGTGATTCTTAAACCGGTTTTATCACAAATAATGGTTCTCAATCTCAAAGAGTTTCTACTCTTCCATTGTGCAATACTTGTATTGTTGTTCAATGCGTCAATTCTGAAGTGTCACAGGGACATCGCTTGCTCTTGAGGTTCATTGTAGGTTCAAGACCCACTTCAAAAATATAATGGGACAGAATAATAGAAGAATGCGTCGTTATACATATTGGTTTGAGAGGGTAGAGAACATAATGCAAAGGGATCATCTCTCACTACTGGCTTTCAGATCACTAAACGAATAATGTGTGGATTATGTAGATGATGTTTGAATGTTGGAAAATGCAACATTGACAAGTTATATTTGTATAGCACCTTAAACACAAAAATCCACCCCAAGGACAATAGATTCACAGTTATATCGCAGAGAAATGGGCCCTATGGCCCAACTCATCCATGCCAACCAAGATGCCTATCGATACTAATCCCATTTACCTGCAATTGGCTCATTATCCTTCCAAACCTTTTTATCCATGTATCTGACATGGATAGGAAACAACTTTTAAATATTGTAACAGCACCTGCCTTTACTATCTCCCCTGGCAGGTCATTCCACATATCATAGAGCACTTTGTGTGATAAACTGGTTGCTCAGATCTCCTTTAAATTCCCCGCCTATCACCTTAAACCTATGCCTTCTAGTTTTAGACTCATTTGGGTAAATGTCTGTGACTATCCACCCTCTCAATGCCGCGCCGTGGTTTTATAAACCTTTGTAAAGTCACTCCTCAGCCTCCTTTACTCCAGGTGAAACACTCCAATCTGATCCAATCACTCCTTATAACGCAAGCCCCCCAGTCCAAGCAGCATTACTGCTGTGAATGCTTTGTGCTCGCTCCCTTGCGCAATCACATCCTTCCTGTAGCGTGCTGACTGCACTGCAAACTGTAACATGGCATCCCAAACCGTAGTCTTGAAAATCATAATGTACCTCCAACTATGTAAGAATAACCAAATGCTTGATCTAAGTTTACGATGTGTGGAATGTGGGTGGGGAGGTAAGGGGTGGATTTCTAAACACTGGGGGCAAAGAATGAGAAAATAATGAGGCTCAAGGAACAAGAAGTGCACGAGTAAATTGCTTTAGGCGTGCAGAAGATCATGGAAAGAGTGGGAGGCAAGGCCGTGGAGTGTTTTGAACCCAGTTAATAATTTTAAAGTGAATACATTATTTTGCAATTCACCAACATGTACCAATTCAGAACCCCCATACTGGCTATTCATGATTATTATACCACACGTTGTGTAGAAATGTGACATTAATCCACACGATAACACCACACCTTCACATTTTCCCATCCAACCACTTGCTTATCATTCCACCCTTTCCCTCAGCTCTCTTCTCTCCTTATTCCCAAGCACCAGCCTGCATGATCTAAGCCACGTGCGCCTACTGACTGCTGTACACTTCTCACATGTTCAGGTGTTTCTGCCCAGTTGCCTTTCATAATTCAGGGCTCAGGCAGAATTCATTTAATGATAATAGCAACAACATAGGATAAACAAGCAAAGAAAGGTGCCTCAGCTCCTTGCTTGGTCTCAGCCTCCTTCCCCCACCCATGTCCATCTCCCTCGTTAACATCCCCTTCTGATCCCCTTTCCTTCCGTGTGTTTATCCTGCATCCCCGTAAACCGTTCTTTGTTCTTCATCTCGACCCCAGGAGCAAGATCGACCCTCTCCCTACTCTCAGGCGAATGACGTTGCTCTTGAACCTTTTGGCAAAATTATTAATCTTATATTTAAAGTCTCTACTTTTGGACACAGTCCATTTCCTGTCTACCCGATTAAACCCGTATTGTATTTAACATCACATCTCAGTTCCAATCCAAAATAATCTTAAGTGGATTTTATGAATTGAATTTATCCTCCTTTGTATTTTTTTACATCTTCTCCAATCCTTCGAGATCTATTACGTAGGTTTGTTGGCCAAGTCCGTCCCCTTTGCCTGAAATGTGTGAAATCCAAAGAAAACTGGCAAAAAATATCAGGCAACAAGAATAACACCTTTACCCCGTAATTAACCACATAAATTCTCACCTCTGAACAGATTTCCTTTATGCCTCACTTTGTCTCGGAATAAATGCCAGCAGACTGTAGCTGATGGTGGGAGGTGTGTGCCCCACAGCTGAGAACTGGAATGAATAAAGTCTGAAGCACGTCTCTTTTAACATTGCAATCAGTTCAATCGCTATGTGTGGTTTGGTTTCTGCGTTAAACTTGCACATGTTCAGTGTACCAATCAGAATCGTCAGACCCACTTTTTACTTTACAACTTGCTTCAGATAAAGTTCATTCTTTGCTTGAAATGTGATCAGTACTTCAGAGAAAAATTATCTTTCATTAATCTGACCTAATTTGAATAGCATTGCTTCTTCACTCTCATTCTGATTTGCTTTGCTAAAGTGCATTGAAACTTTCCCACAAGTGCCAGTCTGTGCCATTTGCTTGTCACAGTCATCATGACAGAACGTCAGAAAATGGAGAGTAGGCGCAGGAGTGGGTCATCAGTAGGGTTGGCAACTGTCCCCCGATTAGTCAGGACATCCCATATATATTGGGCTATATTGGTTTGTCCCATACGGGACCACCCTCGTCCCGTATTTAACTGCTACTACCCGGGTTGAGGGGGCCGTCGGGTCGGAGCACAGCGTCTGGCCCCGCCTCACCCATCCCGACGTAGTGCAGCCCATGGAGTGCAGCAGCAGCACCTCGCCAGTGGCCCCGTCGGTCGGTCGGCAGCCCGGCCAGCTGTCCGACCTTCAGACCTTCGCTTACCGCCAACACCACCACCCTTCCTTCTCATGGCCGATCATCGGTTCATGAGTTGGATGGGGGGGCTGGACTTTGCATGCAGCAGAACACAAAGCCCAGCTGGCGGGCCAGCTGTGGAGTTTTGGCCCGGGCGCCGGACTTTGTGCACCTACAAAGGACTTTGTGCACCTACCGTCGCAGTCCAGCACCCGGGTCAACTCATCATTCACCCAGCCACGGCCGAGCCGGTCAACGAATTGCCCCAGACTTGGTGACCTGGTTGACGTCCTGTCAGTTTCCGTGCATCAGTTGTCTGGTTCGCCGAAAAGATCAAAGTTCGAAGTACGGTTTCTACTGAATGTGTATCGCTTTTGCACCATCGTAGAGTTGAAATATCGTAAGTCGAGGAGCATCTGTACTCTGTATTCACCAGAGAGCACACTTACAGACAGCTCTTAGATCTGATACAACAGATTTGTCCCTTATTTTGATCTTTTGTCCCTTATTTGGGAGTGAGAAAGTTGGCAACCCTAGCCATCAGGTTCTTCCAGTCATTTCATTCACGGGCTGACCTACCTCAGCAACATTTCCTGCACTATCGACATAATTCTCAGATTATCCTGTAATATATCCATTTGGGTTTTGAATGTACTCAGTGACCGAGCCTCCCCTGTTCCCAACGATTCTCCACCCTCTGAATGAAGAAATAGTCTAACCCTTATTCTGAGCCTGACATCCCTGCACCCAGAGTCCTCGACCAGAGAAAATATCTTTCCTGCATTTAGTCTGTCTAACGCGGTACAAAATAATATCAGTGACTCAATTTATTTGACTATCTTAGATGTAGCAAACCCACTAATTTGCATTTACATGACTGCTTTCTCAAAACAAAATAGTGTGACCCATATATTTAAGAAGAATTGTTTTCACCGAGTCAAAATGAAATCTGAAATGTTATCAGACCCCTACAGAGCACAGTGTGGGTTAAAGAAATAGGCCGAACATTGACACAAAATGCTGGAGTAACTCAGCGGGACAGGCAGCATCTCTGGAGAGAAGGAATGGGTGACATTTCGGGTTGAGACCCTTCTTTAGACTGAGAGTCAGGGGAGAGGAAGACAGAGATATGGAAGGGTAAGGTGTGAAGACACAGATCAAAGGGGATCTGTCGTGGGGTAGACTAGGACTGACTCCCCTGCCTCCCCCCCGTAGACTGCTGTGATGTACTGCTTAAACAGAGTATGAGGACTACTTGCTGTGGAATACTGTTTGCATAGATACTCCCAGATATTTACTACGGTGCAGAATGCTGTGGTCTACTATTTAAGTAGACTCTGTGGACTGTTTGCTCTAGTGTGCACTGCAGTGTAGCGTACCATTTAAATAGAGTCTGTAGACAGTTTTGTTGTGGTACACCTCTTAAATAGAGTCTGTCGACTGTTGGCTACGGTGGCAACTGTTGAACCTTATTACACCCAGGAGCATCAATATTACAGATATTTCCTATGCCCTGTCTATCTATACCTCTCCCAACATTCGCGGCGACTTAAAACAAACATGTTTCCTCTCTTTCCCAGTTCTGACGCGTGGTCATTGACCTGAACAGTTAACTCTGTTTCTCTCTCCGCTGAAGCTGCCTGACCACGTGCACTGTTTACATGGAGTCAGTAGACTGTTTAAATAGAATCTGTCGACTGTTTGCTATGGTGCACTGCTTAAACGAGTGTCTGTAGACTGCTGTAGTATGCTGTTTAAATAGAGTATGTGGACTGTTTACTGTGATGTACATTTTAAGTAGAATATGTCGGAAAGAACTGCAGATGCTGGTTTAAATCGAAGGTTGACACAAAATGCAGCGGGGACAGGCAGCATCTCTGGAGAGAAGGAATGGGTGACGTTTCGGGTCGAGACCCTTCTTCACACAAATAGAATATGCAGATTGCTATGGTGTAGACTGCTGTACTGTACTGTTTAAATGGTCTATGGACTGTTTTTCTGTGGTGCATTGCTAAAATATAGTCTATCTGCTGTGGTGTATGTTTAAATAGATTCCATAGACTATTTGTTGTGATGTGTAGTGTAGTGTCATGTCCTGGTAAATAGAGTCTCCAGACTGTATTGATGTGTTGTACAGTTTAAATAGAGTTTGTTTGGGACAGTGGCGACAATTGAACCTTGCTACATTCACTTTGTAGGAGCATTAATATTATAGATATGTTCTGTCTATCCCTCTTCGCAATTTACTACTACTTAAAGCAAACTTGTTTCCTCTTTCGCAGTTCTGACTAGGGTTCTTCGACCTGAAGAATTAAATCAGTTTTTCTCTCCACACATGCTGCCTGACCAGCAGACCAGATGCTTGGTTACATTTTTATTGTGTATTGTGTGTTTTTTTTATTGTGTACCGCTGCTGGCAAATTAATTTCATTTGCACTTTATGTGCAAGTGACAAATAAAACTTGACTTGATTTGACTTGTTTTCATTTCAAATTTGCAGTATTTGCAGTTTATTCCCCCCCCCCCAATATTTCAACATATCCCTTTCCCATTCAGCTGTGAGAAACAAAAAATCCATTTGCATTGAGGAATGGGAGAAGGTTTGAGTGAATGCTAAATGCCAGCATGGCACCACATTTTTTTCACTGCCAACGCATTTATTTTCAGTAAATCAAATTCGCAACCACAAGAGTTCTGAGTGTGTTTTGTAGTGAAACAGGTTTTCATTGCGGTGTTGTCACCGTTGCATTGCGGGAAGAACAGCCACCAAATTTGCGTACAGCAAGCTCCCACAAATGGCAACGAGATAAACGATCAGATTGTTTTCAAGTGGAATTAACCTTGGAGCGGCAAAATGATTCAATTAGCAGGAATGCACCCCAGAGAATAAGAGGGAATGGCCAAGCGTGTGGAGGTTTCCTTTTCATCGCACAATGAATTGGTGCTGGATGCACTTTCTGCATTTGCAGAATCTGGAGATGGTCTGCAGGAAAACCAGCCTTCCTGCTCCATCTCACCACATCCTCCGACATGGAGGAAGATGAACGGCTTTGTGAAGGGCTTCCGTTAATCAGAAAGACAAACTCTCCCTTTCACGGCTCAGACTGTGTCACAACTGGGAAGTACCTTCTGAAGCACCGTTCTGGTGATGGGAACAAGGCGGCAATTTGTACCCATCAACTCTCACAGCTGGAATTGTGAAAATTGCCAGTTAATTTGTTCATGTTTTCCAATGACATTCAGATGTCCAGAAATTCCTCTCAGTCCCATTTTCTCCACTTCTCCATTTGACTGCAGTGTTGACGTTTCTAAGTCATAGGACCAGAATTAGGCCATTCTGCCGATCGAGTCTACTTTGTCATTAAATTATGATTGATCTATCTATCCCTCTCACCCCCTTTCTCCTACCTTCTCCCTGTAACCTTTGACAACTTTACTACTCAAGAACTTGTCAACCTCCAAAGACTTTGCCTCCACAGCCATCTGTGGCAATGAATCCACAGATTCACAACCCCCTGGCACATTAGATTCTTCCTCATCTCCTTTCTTGACAACACTCAAGGAACCAAACATCATCCAAGACAATGCAGCCCTGTCAGAGATTACAGCATGGAAACGAGCCCTTCGAGCAACCTCGTCTGCGCTGACCATAGAAACAGAAACATGGAATGGCATTTCAGATGCAGTGTAATGTAGATAAATGTGAGGTTATCCACTTTGGTGGCAAGAACAAGAAGACATTATTACGTATAAGAATTGTGTCAGATAAGGAAAAGGGGAAGTGCAACTAGACCTGGGTGGCCTTGTACACCGGTCACTGAAAGTACGCATGCAGGTACAGCAGGCAGTGAAGAAAGCCAATGCATGTTGGCCTTCATAGCGAGATGATTTGAGTATTGGAGCAAGGCGGTCTTACTGTAGTTGTACAGGGCCCCGTTGAGATCGCAACAGGAGTATTGTGTGCAGTTTTGGTCTCCTAATTTGAGGAAGGATATTCTTGCTATTGAGGGAGTGCAGCGTTGGTTCACCAGGTTAATTCCCGGGATGGCGGGACTGACATATGATGAAAGAATGGATCGACTGGGCTTAAATTCACTGGAATTGAGAAGAATGAGAGGGGATTTGTCTTATAGAAACATGTCTTATAGAAACATAAAATATATGTCTTATAGAATATGTCTTATAGAAACATATAACATTATTAAATGATTGGACAGGCTAGATGCAGGAAAAATGTTTCCGATGTTGGGGGAGTACAGAACCAGAGGCCACAGTTTAAGAATAAGGGGTTGGCCACTTTGGACTGTGATGTGGAAAAACGTTTTCATCCACAGAATTGTGAATCTGTGGAATTCTCTGCCACAGACGGCAGTGGAGGTTAATTCACTGGATAGAAACATAGAAACATAGAAAATAGGTGCAGGAGTAGGCCATTCGGCCCTTCGAGCCTGCACCTAACCATTCAATATGATCATGGCTGATCATCCAACTCAGTATCCTGTACCTGCCTTCTCTCCATACCCCCTGATCCCTTTAGCCACAAGGGCCACATCTAACTCCCTCTTAAATATAGCCAATGAACTGGCCTCAACTACCTTATGTGGCAGAGAATTCCACAGATTCACCACTCTCTGTGTGAAAAATGTTTTTCTCATCTCGGTCCTAAAAGACTTCCCCTTATCCTTAAACTGTGACCCCTTGTTCTGGACTTCCCCAACATCGGGAAAAACTTTCCTGCATCTAGCCTGTACAACCCCTTAAGAATTTTGTAAGTCTCTATAAGATTCCCCCTCATTCTTCTAAATTCCAGTGAGTACAAGCCGAGTCTATCCAGTCTTTCTTCATATGGAAGTCCTGCCTTACGAAACTTACAAAATTCTTAAGGGGTTGGATCTGTGGAATTCTCTGCCACAGAAGATTGTTCCCGATGTTGGGGAACTCCAGAACAAGGGGTCACAGTTGAAGGATAAGGGGGAAGTCTTTTAGGACCGAGATGAGAAAAGTGTTTCTATATGGTTATATGGTTATATGAGTCATAGAGCGATACAGCACGGAAACAGGTCCTTAACCCATATTATTCATGCCAACCAAGTTGGCACACTGTGCTATGCTCATTTGTCTACACTTGGCTGTAGCCTTCTAAAGCCTTCCTGTCCATATATCTGTCCAAATGACCTCTAAAAATCCTAATTGCTTCCACCTGCAGCACATCCCAATTATGGACTATGCTGTGAGTGAATAATTTGCCACTGAAGTCCCTCTTAAATCTCTCCTCTCTCATCTTAAGTTTATGCTCTCCACCTTTAGAATCCCCTATCCTTGGAAAAAGACTGTGAGCATTGTCCTTGCCCCTCAAGATCTTGTACACCCCAGTTAGGTCACCCATCATCCTTCCTCTCAACAAAGAACAATGTTCCAACCTTTCCAACCTCTTGCTATAACTCAAACCTACAAGTCCAGGTAACTTAGTGCATCTCCTCGGCACCCTTCCCAACTTGATGACATTCTTCCTTTGGCCGAGCATCCAGAACTACAGCAGAACTCCAAGTATGGTCCCACCAATGTACAGATGCATCATGAAGTGCCAAGCTGTGTACTCAATCGCCTTCCCAATGAAGGCAAGCATCCTTCTTCGGCACTCTGTCCACCTGACTCGCCGCTTTTAGGAAACCATGCAGCTGTAGAGCCAGATCTGTTTGTTTGGCAGCATTTTCCAGAGCTCTATCATAGGTCTAGTGCTGGTCTGACAGACCAAAGTGCTAAGTGCCAAAGTCTAACACTTCACACAATGCAACACCTCACATATCTCCATGAAGACAAACCCTTCTACGCAGTGAGGACGAGATACACTGCCTGATAGACTGATTGATACATTGAATCTCTCAAAAAGGAACTGTACAAATACTGAAAGAAGAAAATAATTCCAAGGATTTGCAAAAAGAGCAGACTTTCAAGCCCTTGTGGCTGTTCTGAAATTCAGTAAGATCCTGTCCAATCTGTACTCTAACACCAACCCTGTTTAACACAATGTCCAGCAAAAATCAGTCAAACTCAATTCTAAAATCTCTAAAGGAACCCGAGCTTCATTAGCTTCTCGGGATAAAAACATTGATTTCCAACAGGCTTTGTGCTTTCTTACGCCACTGATTGCCTCTGATTCCATGTTTATATTCTTTAAATTCCATGTTTAAATTATTTGATTACTCTCCATGATAATATATCAGGCCCTTTCCTTCTGAATGAGGTATTCCAAACCACATCAGCCCTGCGCCTAATTCTATGTTTCTTAGTCTCATGATATAAAACGGCTTCCTCTGCAGGAGTTGTGGCAAAGCGATATCATGTACACAAGCGCCTGTCACTATTCATAACACTATTGTGTGTGAGGTTTTGCCCTCCTTTGGCTCTGGGCAAGTCTTTCTCCTGAGTGATGACTGCCCTTGCTATCTCCTGGCATGGTTCATGCGTGACAAGACCACAACAGTTTCTCTGTGTCAAGAGGTGTTAAGATCTACCAACCTTCCCGGGGCTGCCCTTCCAGTTATAGCTCATGAAATATGAAAAGCCTGAACTTCAATTTAGATACATCATCTGTTTCCCTCCATTGACTATCTTACAGGCCTTGCGGGAGTTCAGCAGGTCATCGAGAGTCATGGCAGAAGACCATAGTCACTTGACGAAAGAATGGATTTTAACGAAGATAGCAAGAGTTCATCAGATTGATTCCTGCAATGGCGAGTTTGTTTTTACTTTAGTTCGATTTGGAGATAGAGCGTGGAAACAAGCCCTTCAGCCCATCAAGTCTTCACCGCCCAGCGATAATCGCACATTAACACTATCCTACTCGAACTAGGGACAATTTACACTTATACCAAGCCAATTAAACTACAAACCTGTATATCTTTGGAGTGTGGGAAGAAACCAGAGCTCCCGGGGGGAAACCCATGCATTGTCAATGTTGAGGAGAAGGTACAAACCCTGTACAGACTGCACCCACGGTCGGGGTCAAACCCGGGTCTCTGGCGCTGCAACTCTACCGCTGCGCCACCGTGCAGCCCCAGACTATTTCTAGCAGGAAAATATGAATGAACTGCAGCTATTTTCTCTGGAATGGAATAAAACTATCTGAAAGTGGTCTTTTAAGGGGTCAAGTACCATTGAGTTAAGATGGACCTACAGTATAGCTTTTGTTTTACATGGGAACCAAAACATTGCCTCCCTTGCCAATGGATAAAGCCTGCAGAAACACAGGAATTCACATACAATAAGCAATCTCATCGTACAGACGTTACAATGATGAAATAGACCTCACAAATCCTCCCTTCGCCATGTGAATCATCCCATCTCCTCCACACCATCTCCTTCGAGCCCTTCGCCCCTCATGCTGGGTAGACGCACCTAGTCTCTTGCCCAGAGTAGAGGAATTGGGAATGAGAGGACATGCTATAGGTTTAAGGTGAAGGGGAAAAGATTTAATAGGGATCTGAGGAGTAACATTTCCACACAAAGGGTGATGGGTGTATGGAACGAGCTGCCAGAGGAGGCAATTGAGGCATGGACTCTCACAACCTTTAAGAAACAATTAGACAGGCACATGGATAGAACAGGTTTAGAGGGATATCGGCCAAATGCTGGCAGGTGGGACGATTGTAGATAGGACATATTGATCGGTGTGGGCAAGTTGGGAAAAGGGGTCTGTTTCTGGACGCTTTATGACTCTCTGACAATGACTCTAGTTACCCTTCACCACTTCCTTCTCGTCCTCTACAACTAAACCAATTTCTGTTTCTTAACGCAGCCTCTCTGTGGGAGCAAGTTCCATATTTTCCCTACTCCCGAGAGAAAGGCTCTTTTGTAATTCCTTACCTGATTTATTAGTGACTGCCCCACATGCCCTCATTTCGAGTCTCCTGCAACTGGAAACACCTTTGCCTATTCTTTCACAATGATAATGAACTTTATCGGTCACCCAATCAGTCACCCTTCCTTTCACACTGACCTCAAGGCACCTGCTGACGATTCACTCAGCGATAAAAAAACAAATGATCAGTCAATGTTCATTATGAAAAGGAACCCCACTGAGTGACAGCTTGCGTCTTTCTCTCTTGGTGTTGCCTGATTGACAGCCTAATCCCTTCTTATTACCAACTGTAAATCAAGTGTTGCTAAGAATTACACATGACTGCATCACCAGCTAGTAGGCACCATTCTGTAGCACGTGATAGAGGGGCGGGTGAGTGTGTGAGGGACAGGGGGCAGGGGGGAGGGCAGGGCGAGTAGATAGAAAGTGGAAAAGAGATAGGTAGTGAGAGGAGCGTGAGAAAAAGAGGGAACTAACGAGAGAAAGGTAGTGAAAGCAGAGAGGAAAGAGAAACAGAGGGAGAGTTAAACATAGAAACATAGAAAATAGGTGCAGGAGAAGGCCATTCATTGTGATCATGGCTTCGAGCCAGCACCGCCATTCATTGTGATCATGGCTGATCGTCCCCTATCAATAACCCGTGCCTGCCTTCTCCCCATATCCCTTGACTCCACTAGCCCCTAGAGCTCTATCTAACTCTCTCTTAAATCCATCCACTGACTTGGCCTCCACTGCCCTCTGTGGCAGGGATTTCACAAACTCACAACTCTCTGGGTGAAAATGTTTTTTCTCACCTCAGTCTTAAATGACCTCCCCTTTATTCTAAGACTGTGGCCCCTGGTTCTGGACTCGCCCAACATTGGGAACATTTTTCCTGCATCTAGCTTGTCCAGTCCTTTTATAATTTTATATCCTTTTTATAAAGGATAGGAACACAGAGGAAAGGATAGAATCAGGACATAGAAATTAGGTGCAGGAGTAGGCCATTCAGCCCTTCGAGCCTGCACCGCCATTCAATATGATCATGGCTGATCATCCAACTCAGTATCCCGTACCTGCCTTCTCTCCATACCCTCTGATCCCCTTAGCCACAAGGGCCACATCCAACTCACTCTTAAATATAGCCAATGAACTGGCCTCAACTACCCTCTGTGGCAGAGAGTTCCAGAGACTCACCACTCTCTGTGTGAAAAAAGTCTTTCTCATCTCGGTCTTAAAGGATTTCCCCCTTATCCTTAAGCTGTGACCCCTTGTCCTGGACTTCCCCAACATCGGGAACAATCTTCCTGCATCTAGCCTGTCCAACCCCTTAAGAATTTTGTAAGTTTCTATAAGATCCCCTCTCAATCTCCTAAATTCCAGAGAGTATAAACCGAGTCTATCCAGTCTTTCTTCATAAGACAGTCCTGACATCCCAGGAATCAGTCTGGTGAACCTTCTCTGCACTCCCTCTATGGCAATAATGTCCTCCCTCAGATTTGGAGACCAAAACTGTACGCAATACTCCAGGTGTGGTCTCACCAAGACCCTGTACAACTGAAGTAGAACCTCCCTGCTCCTGTACTCAAATCCTTTTGCTATGAAAGCTAACATACCATTCGCTTTTTTCACTGCCTGCTGCACCTGCATGCCTACTTTCAATGACTGGTGTACCATGACACCCAGGTCTCGCTGCATCTCCCTTTTCCTAATCGGCCACCATTTAAATAATAGTCTGCTTTCCTGTTTTTGCCACCAAAGTGGATAACCTCACATTTATCCACATTATACTGCATCTGCCAAACATTTGCCCACTCACCCAGCCTATCCAAGTCACCTTGCAGTCTCCTAGCATCCTCCTCACAGCGAACACTGCCCCCAGCTTAGTGTCATCCGCAAACTTGGAGATATTGCCTTCAATTCCCTCATCCAGTTCATTAATATATATTGTAAATAGCTGGGGTCCCAGCACTGAGCCCTGCGGTACCCCACTAGTTACTGCCTGCCATTGTGAAAAGGACCCGTTTACTCCTACTCTTTGCTTCCTGTTTGCCAGCCAGTTCTCTATCCACATCAATACTGAACCCCTAATACCGTATGCTTTAAGTTTGTATACTAATCTCTTATGTGGGACCTTGTCGAAAGCCTTCTGGAAGTCCAGATATACCACATCCACTGGTTCTCCCTTATCCACGCTACTAGTTACATCCTCGAAAAATTCCACAAGATTCGTCAGACATGATTTACCTTTTGTAAATCCATGCTGACTTTGTCCAATGATTTCACCACTTTCCAAATGTGCTGCTATCCCATCTTTAATAACTGACTCTAGCAGTTTCCCCACTACCGATGTTAGACTAACTGGTCTGTAAATTCCCCGTTTTCTCTCTCCCTCCCTTCTTAAAAAGAGGGGTTACATTTGCTACCCGCCAATCCTCAGGAACTACTCCAGAATCTAAAGAGTTTTGAAAGATTATCACTAATGCATCCACTATTTCCTGAGCTACTTCCTTAAGTACTCTGGGATGCAGCCTATCTGGCCCTGGGGATTTATCGGCCTTTAATCTATTCAATTTACCCAACACCACTTCCCGACTGACCTGGAATTCCTTCTTTGACCCACAGTCCCCTGCTATTTCAGGCAGATTATTTATGTCTTCCTTAGTGAAGACGGAACCAAAGTAGTTATTCAATTGGTCCGCCATATCCTTGTTCCCCATGATCAACTCACCTGTTTCTGACTGCAAGGGACCTACATTTGTTTTAACTAACCTCTTTCTCTTCACATATCTATGTGGAGCAGAGGAAAGGGGAGAAACAGGACACAGAGAGAGGGGATACTCGGAGAATAGAGAAGGGAAAGTGGAGAGGGAGAGAGTATGTGAGAAAGGAGCCAAGAGAGGAGATATTGGCTTCTGGGAAATTCAGGTTACCTGTTGATCTACATACAGACACCCAGAAGGCCGACCATTATTCGACTGTTGTGGTTGCTATGTGGAGGCTGACCTAGATCCAACTCTCAAACAAATTTCTAGTGGAAATAACAGAGAAGCAGCGAGGTTTCACAAGAGAACCTTTTTTCCCCCTAATTGGAGAAGCAATTTAAAAACCTTTATATGAGGTATTCATACAACTCGTGCTGTTACAGTGGGGAAATTAATTCTCCAAGGAAAAGTTCTGTGGAAGAAAATCAATCCCTCGTTCAAGATCTGAGAGTTTTGTATTTGTTTGTGGAACCTTGGTGCATATGGTTATAACCCGTCTTTTATTGGCTTTGGGAACTCGCGTACTATGGAACTGTAGTTTTTGGTTAGATTTATAATTTGCGCTCAAGACTGCATCTCATCATCCTGCTTATCTTGTCGTTTTGGGTGACGTTTCAGGTCGAGACCCTTTTTCGGACTGAATGTCAGAGGAGGGGGATACCAGAGGTATGAAACATTACCAAACAAATCACAACCCCGGCACCGGCGACAAAGGAAAAGTGGAGCCCACAATGGTCCGTTGTTGGCTGTGGAAGAGGTGATAATGAAAGGATATATACAGTAAAACTATCACGACATCTAGTCCGTGCTTGGTCTCTCCGATATATAGGAGTCCACACTGAGACCCATGGATACAGTAGATGAGGTTGGAGGAAGTGCAAGTGAACCTTTGCCTCGTATGAAAGGACTGTCACGGTCCCCGGATGGAGTCGAGGGAGGAGGTCTAGGGACAGGTGTTGCACCTCCTGCGGTTGTAGGGGAAAGTACCTGGGGAAGGGGTGGCCTAGCTGGGAAGGGATGAGTGAACCAGGGAGTTGCGGAGAGAATGGTCTCTGCAGAAAGCGCAAAGGGGTGGAAAGCGTAAGGTGAATGAGAGATTTGAGACAGGTGATCAGAATCCGAGGTTGCTTAACAATATGGTGCGCTGTTTGCTCTGTCTTGGTCTGCTGTCTAACCAGACGACCGCGCTGAACAATATTTTTAAGCTGGCAGGCTCCCTGTTTGGTCATACCGCACTAACTACAGATATCCCACTGCGTGTACAATGCTAATCTTGCATTAATTCTACTTCAGAATCTTACTCCACTGTTGGCAGCCAGGCAATTCCAAGGCTTCCACAGCTGAGGGCACAGCAACAACGAGTGAGGTGAATCAAATTCAGGAGTGAATTATTCAGGGGTGAATAAGAAGTGTGCACAGATTTCAGAGAGTTATATATGGGAGGAATTTGTTATAGGAGTATTATACACAAGCAGGCTACATACATATATACAAAATAGCCCTCACTCAGAGGACGTCAGGAAAGGCTTGGGAGAACAGATACGTTTTTAGACTAGATTTAAAGGAGTCGATGGAGGGGGCAGTTCTGATGGGGAGGGGGATGCTGTTCCACAGTCTAGGAGCTGCGACCGCAAAGGAGCGGTCGCCCCTGAGCTTATGCCTAGACCGCGGGACATTCAGCAGCCCCAAGTCGGCCGATCTGAGGGACCTGGAGGTGGTGTGGTGGGTGAGAAGACTTTTAATGTAGGTGGGGGCAAGCCCATTGAGGGCTTTGTAGACATAACGGAGGATCTTGAAATTTATTCGGAACCGCACAGGGAGCCAGTGGAGAGAGGCCAGGATCGGGGTGATGTGGTCCCTTTTTCGGGTGCCCGTCAGGAGTCTCGCTGCGGCGTTTTGGACCAGTTGCAGGCAGGACAGGGAAGATTGGCTGATGCCAGTGTAGAGGGAGTTGCAGTAATCTAGGCGGGAGGAGATAAATGTGTGGATGATCTTTTCGAGGTCATCAAACTGGAGGAATTGTTTTATTTCAGCGATCATCCAAAGCTGGAAGGAGCTAGCTTTTACCACGGCATTGACTTGTTGGTCAAACTTCAGTGCTGAGTCAAATATCACGCCAAGGTTTTTGACGTGAGGTTTGAGTAGTGGGGTAAGGCTTCCAAGGCTGCCTGCTATCATTTTGATTGAGTCCGAGGGGCCTAGAAGGATGACCTCAGACTTACTCTCGTTTAGTTGGAGGAAGTTCTGGGCCATCCAGCACTTTATATCCTCGAGGCAGCGGGTAAGGTTAAGCAGATTTGATTGTTTTTTGAGCTTCAGGGGGAGGTACAGTTGTGTATCGTCTGTGTAGCAATGGAAGGAAATGCCGTGCCTTTCAATGACTTGGCCTAAGGGGAGCATGTACAGGCAGAAGAGAATGGGGCCAAGGATGGAACCTTGTGGAACCCCACAGCAGAGGCTAGTGGGGAGGAGAAAGAATTGCCTATGTTAGTAGAGAAACTCCTACCTTTGAGGTAGGAGATGAACCAGCTCAGGGCAGTGCCATCAATACCAACCCCGTACCGGAGACGGTCAATTAGGATGGTGTGGGCAACAGTGTCACATGCTGCACTGAGGGCGAGAAGGAGCAGGATTGCGCAGTCGCCGGAGTCAACGGTGAGCAGTAAGTCATTGTGCACCTTCAACAAGGCAGGCTCTGTGCTGTGGTGGGCCCTGAAACCTGATTGGAAAGTTTCCAAGATAGTATTTTGGTGAATGTAAGGCATAAGTTGACTTAAGATTACCTTTTCAGGGCGTTTGAGAGGAAAGGCAGTTTAGAAATGGATCTGTAGTTGCTTGGCAAGGTGGGGTCGAGGTTAGGTTTTTTCAGGAGGGGCTGGACCACCGCATGCTCGAAGCAGGTAGGCACAGTGCCAGTGGCCAGAGAACTGTTGAAGATGGCGAGGATACTGGGACCGGCTGTTATGATGATGTCCTTTAGGAGGGCAGAGGAGACAGTGTCGAGGGGGCAGGTCGTAGGTTTCATGGTAGTGACCAGTTTTACAAGGGGGGGGGGTAGGGTAACAGGTTGGAAACAATCTAATTTTGAAGAACAGACCAATGAGACAGCCAGGTCACGGGTGGGAGGGGAGATATTTGTTCTTATGTTCTTTACCTTGGCGGTGAGAAATGTAGTAAATTCCTCGCACTTAGTCGGGGACCCGGTTAAGCTGGTGCTGGGGGCAGGACAAATGATGGAGGTGATGGTGCTAAAAAGGACCTTGGAATTATGAGCGTTTTTGGAGATAAAGGTGAAAAAGTATTTTGTTCTTGCGGATTTTACCGCTTCCTGGTAGTTGTGAAGGTTGTTTGTCAGGAGTTCGAAGGAAATTTGAAGCTTATCAGATTTGTACTTCTGTTCTGATTTTCTGCACTCTCTTATTAGGGCTCTGGTGGGGTCATTGATCCATGGCTCGCCCTTAGGCTTGGGCTTTTTCATTTTAAGAGGAGCAACAGAATCCAGGATGGAAGAGCACGTAGTATTGAATAGAGAGAGGAGGTCGTCGGTGCTGAGGTGGGGGGTAGACGCCTCAATAGTGCAGATGTCGGGGGCAGTTATGAGAGCCTCAGAGAACTTACTGGCCGTCGTGGAGTTAACGTAGCGGGAGTAGCGAGCACGGAGATGGGACTTTGAGGGAGAGAAAGGCAGAGATATATCGAATATAATAGCACTGTGATCAGACAGTCAGGCATCAATAGTATCTGTGTTACAAGTTGGGAGACCAGATGAAAGCACCAGGTCTAGTGTATGGCCAAGCTTGTGCGAGGGTCCAGTGGTGAGTAGAGACAGATTGAAGGACTCAACCAGGTTCATAAATTCACTCACTGGAGGCTTCGTGGGACAGCAGACATGAATGTTAAAGTCACCAAGAATCAGGACCTGGTCAAATTTGGGCAACAAGCTAGCGATAAGATCACCAAATTGTGAGATAAAGTCCTGATTTGTTTTTGGGGGGGGCGATACACCAGAACAATTAAAAGCGGACAGAATAGACCAACTATGATAAGTTGATGTTCAAAACTGGAGACGTGATCAGCGTTTAAAAGGCGGCAGTTGAAGTGCTTCTTAAACACAGTGGCTAGGCCTCCACCGCGACGGGAGAGCCTAGGCGAGCTGAAAATGTTACAGGTATCAGGGCAGAGTTCCACGAGTGGAGCAAGCTCACCAGGATTAATCCAGGTTTCTGAGATCAGTAGGAAGTCCACGTGCGGTGAAGAAGTAATTGAGGATGAAGGTTTTATTCAGCACTGATCTCGCATTGATCAGGGCCACTTTTGCAGGGATTGCAGGTGAGTTGTGGTCCGGTAGCGGCTCCCACGGCAGCGGGCGGAGGTTCAGGGAGACCACGCCGCTGCGCTTCACACAAGGCCTGGCTGGGAGCCCGCGTGCTGACAGACCTGGGACCGGGAGGATCAACCGGAGAGAAACATACCTGGGCTCAAGGGACCGCCGATGGATGGAGCGGTAGGGCCGACCAGGTCCATCCACGCAGCGCTGGGTGAGGTAAGCAGATGTTAAACGGGCGCGGGCGAGGTTCTTCAGCCTTACCCGCGCGTTTACCCCGTCTCCTGGCCTTGTGCTTGTGGCGGCTGCCGCAAGGCCGAGCCCATACTTCCATCGGGAGCCGAACAGGGAGTGAACGGTAAGTGAAGCCTTTTCCAGGGGTCTGTCGCGGGTTCAGTCGGAGGCCCAGTCCGGGGTCTTGTCCGGGGCCACGGATGAAGATCTCCACGGCAAAGGCTCGGCTCAATGCGGGGCTTCGTCCGGGGCTCGATCCGGGGCTCGATGCGGGGCTCAATGCGGGGCCTCGCCTGGGGCTCGGTGTGGGGCCTCACCCGGGGATCGGTGTGGGGCCTCACCCGGGGCTTGATGTGGGGCTTGATGTGGGGCTTGATGTGGGGCTTGATGTGGGGCTTGATGTGGGGCTTGATGTGGGGCTCAATGTGGGGGCTTGATGTGGGGCTTGATGTGGGGCTTGATGTGGGGCTTGATGTGGGGCTTGTGGGGCTTGATGTGGGGCTTGATGTGGGGCTTGATGTGGGGCTTGATGCGGCTTGATGGGGGCTTGATGCGGGGCTTGATGTGGGGCTTGATGTGGGGCTTGATGCGGGGCTTGATGTGGGGCTTGATGCGGGGCTTGATGCGGGGGCTTGATGCGGGGGGCTTGATGTGGGGGCTCGATGCGGGGGGCTTCTTGATGTGGGGCTTGATGGGGGGCTTGATGTGGGGCCGGGGGCTTGATGGGGGGCTCTTGATGGGGGCTTGACTTGATGTGGGGCTTGATGTGGGGCTTGATGGGGGGCTCAATGCGGGTTGATGTGGGGCTTGATGGGGGCTTGTGGGGGCATGATTGGGGCTTGTAATGCGGGGCTCATGCGTTGATTTCAATGATGCGGGGGCTCAATGCGGGGCAATGCTTTCAATGATGGGGGGCTCAATGCGGGCTCAATGGGGGCTCATGCGGGGCTCAATGCGGGGCATGGGGGGCTCAATGCAATGCGGGGATGGGGCTCAATGGGGGGGTCAGAATGCGGGGCTGCCTTGATGGGGGGCTCAATGCGGGGCTCAGCGGTAATGCGGGGCTGTTGGGGCAGGGGGCTGGGAGGTGACAGGCAGCCAAACACAACAGCGCGGCAATCTTTTGTGGGCATCACTATCAAGGCCAGCATTTATTGTCCATATTTATAACCATATAACCATATAACAATTACAGCACAGAAACAGGCCATCTCGGCCCTTCTAGTCCGTGCCGAACACTTACTCTCACCTAGTCCCATCTACCTGTACTCAGACCATAACCCTCCATTCCTTTCCCGTCCATATACCTATCCAATTGATTTTTAAATGATAAAATCAAACCTGCCT
Source organism: Okamejei kenojei (assembly GCA_035221665.1). Taxonomy (NCBI): domain Eukaryota; kingdom Metazoa; phylum Chordata; class Chondrichthyes; order Rajiformes; family Rajidae; genus Okamejei; species Okamejei kenojei. The sequence goes on from CM069136.1 coordinate 113,178,143, forward strand.
CCACCACTTCCACTGGATGCTCATTCCACACAGCTACCACTCTCTGAGTAAAGAAGTTCCCCCTCATGTTACCCCTAAACGTTTGTCCCTTAATTCTCAAATCATGTCCTCTTGTTTGAATCTTCCCTACTCTCAATGGAAAAAACTTATCCATGTCAACTCTGTCTGTCCCTCTCATCATTTTACAGACCTCTATCAAGTCCCCCCTTAACCTTCTGCGCTGCAAAGAATAAAGACCTAACTTAACCATATAACCATATAATAATTACAGCACGGAAACAGGCCCTCTCGGCCCTTCCAGTCCGTGCCGACCATTTGTTTTCCCCTAGTCCCATCTACCTGCACTCAGACCATACCCCTCCATTCCCTTCACGTCCATATACCTATCCACTTTACTTTTAAATGTTAAAATCGATCCTGCTTCCACCACTTCTGCTGGAAGCTCATTCCACACAGCCACCACCTGAGTAAAGAAGTTCCCCCTCACGTTACCCCTAAACTTCTGTCCCTTAATTCTCATGTCATGCCCTCTTGTTTGAATCTTCCCTACCCTCAATGGGAAAAGCTTATCCACGTCAACTCTGTCTATCCCTTTCATCATTTTAAAGACCTCAATCAAGTCCCCCCTTAACCTTCTGCGCTCCAAAGAATAAAGGCCTAACTTGTTCAACCTTTCTCTGCAACTTAGGTGCTGAAGCCCAGGCAACATTCTATTAAATCTCCTCTGTACTCTTTTACCCTTGAGAAGGTGTGCCACCTTTTTGAACCACTGCAGTCCATGTAGTGATGAATGATACTCCACAGTGCTAATGGGAGTGAGTTCAGGGATTTAGACCCAATTGTACTTCCACTCAGAATTGTGTGTAACCCGTGAGTGGTGGTGCTCCCCTGGCCAGCTACCCTTGTCCATCTGGGTGATAGACATTAGAGATTAGGGAGACATTAGAGATTAGATTTTCGGAGCTCCAGCAACGGCAACTTCTCCCGCCGGAATCGCGGGGTGTAATGACTCGGAGCGGGGCCTAACATCGCCTGCCACGGCTTAATGGCCGTGGGACTTGCCATCGCCCGCAGGGGGCTTTAACATCGGGAGCCCCCGTTCGCCTTGACGTTGCAGTTGGACTGCTGGACCACGGGAGAAGAACAAAGGGAAGAGATAAGACTTTTGCCTTCCATCACAGTGAGGAGGTGTTGGAGATTCACTGTGATGGATGTTTGTGTAAAGTGTGTTAAGTGTGGGTCTTGGGTTTTTTTGCGATTGTTAAGACTGTAGAAAATGCAATTTTGTTCAAACCAAGCTATTTGAATGACAATAAAGGGCATTCTATTCTATTCTAGTCTATTCTAGTCTATTCTATGATCTTGGATTGCTATGTAGGTTGTATACAGTGCGGTGAATGGATGTTCTGTTTGTCAGTCAAGAAGGTTGACTATAGAAGGCATCAGGCTTCATGAATGTTGGAATGCCATAAACCCCAGCATAATCAAGGACTATTGAAGTAGATTTTCAAAGTCTACAGAGAGATTTGGGCCATTTGGAAAAGTGGGCTGAAAGATGGCAGATGGAGTTTAGAAACATAGATGCTGTTAAGTGTGAAGTGCTACATCTTGGCAGGACAAATCAAAATAGGACGTACATGGTAAATGGTAGGGAATTGAGGAATGCTGTGGAACAGAGGGATCTAGGAATAACTGTGCATAGTTCCCTGAAGGTGGAATCGCATGTAGATAGGGTGGTAAAGAAAGCCTTTGGTGTGCTGGCCTTTATAAATCAGAGCATTGAATATAGGAGTAGGGAAGTAATATTAAAATTGTACAAGGCATTGGTAATACCAATTCTGGAGTATGGTGTACAATTTTGGTCGCCTAGTTATAGGAAGGATGTCAACAAAATAGAGAGAGTACAGAGGAGATTTACTAGAATGTTGCCAGGGTTCCAGCAACTATGTTACAGAGAAAGGTTGAACAAGTTAGGTCTTTATTCTTTGGAGCGCAGAAGGTTAAGGGGGGACTTGATTGAGGTCTTTAAAATGATGAAAGGGATAGACAGAGTTAACGTGGATACGTTTTTCCCATTGAGGGTAGGGAAGATTCAAACAAGAGGGCATGACATGAGAATTAAGGGACAGAAGTTTTGGGGTAACGTGAGGGGGAACTTCTTTACTCAGAGGGTGGTGGCTGTGTGGAATGAGCTTCCAGCAGAAGTGGTGGAGGCAGGATCGATTTTAACATTTAAGAGTAAAGTGGATAGGTATATGGACGTGAAGGGAATGGAGGGGTATGGTCTGAGTGCAGGTAGATGGGACTAGGGGAAAGCAAATGGTCGGCACGGACTGGAAGGGCCGAGAGGGCCTGTTTCCGTGCTGTAATTGTTATATGGTTATATGGTTATATGACTAGACTCACTCCAGTCACTCCCTCTTCTCCCCTCCACCATCGGGCAGGAGGTAATAATAATAATAATAATAATAATAATAATAATAATAATAATAATAATAATAATAATAATATATTTTATTGTCATTACACATAAGTGCAACGAGATTTGGTTTGCAACTTCCATCCGATGTCACAACTTAAACAACTAATAAAATTTAGGTTTAGATACCCCGAGAACAAGGTTTGTAAAAAGAACACTAGAACAGTAAAACAGTCAAAATAGACTAAAGTGCAGATGTGTCTGTGCGACGTGACCATCCGGGGGAGAGTCCATGGGGGGTGGGGGGCACTCAGCAGGGCCGGTTCAGAGCCACTATAGCTCTGGGGATGAAGCTGTTCCTGAGTGTGGAGGTGCGGGCGTAGAAGGCCTTGTAACGTCTGCCGGAAGGGAGTAGTTCGACCAGTCCATTACAAGGGTGAGAGGAGTCTTTATGGATGCTGACGGCCTTCCTGAGGCACCGTGTGTGGTAGATGCCCTCCAAGGCTGGTAGCTGTCTCCCAATAATCGTCCGCGCTCTGTGGATGAGCTCTCCTCTCCGCCTCCGTGCAGCTGAGATACCACACAGAGATGCCACACGTTAGTATGCTCTCTGTGGTGCAGCGGTAGATGGTCGTCAGCAGCTGTTGGGGCAGACCAGTCCGTTTCAATGTTCTTAGGAAGAACAGTCGTTGCTGTGCCTTTTTGACCAGCGCAGCGGTGTTGGTGGACCATGTGAGGTCCTCTGAGATGTGAGTGCCCAGAAACTTAAAGCTGGACACTCTCTCCACACTGTCCCCGTAGATGGAGATTGGGGCGTATTCCCCATTCTGTGACCTCCTGAAGTCGATAATCAGCTCCTTGCTCTTGGAGGTGTTTAGCGACAAGTTGTTCCGTGAGCACCAGTCCGCCAGGTTCTGCACCTCCGCTCTGTATTTTGTTTCATCACCGTTGGTGATCAGCCCGACAGTATAGTATACCTCCAGATTCAGGTACAGTCCAGTTCAGTTTAGTTTATTGTCACGTGTCCCGAGATACAGTGCAAAGCTTTTGTTACATGCTAACCTGCCAGCAGTTTCTTCCCAGCTGTTATCAGGCAGTCCCAACCTCATATCTACCTCATTGGAGAACTATCTTTAATCAGACATTTTAAAATGTTATAACTTTGCCCTAAAATGTGCATGCTTTAATCTCTATTTGAGCAGTGTAGACAGCATGATTGCATTCATGTACAATCTTCTCTTTGAGTGGATAGCATGCAAACAAAAGCTTTTCACTGTACCCACAGTACACATGACAATAATAAATTAAACTTAACTAAACTAAGCAGACGGAGAGTATTCAATCAACCCGATTGAAATAAAGGAGATGAGGTTGATGCGGTGAGCTAAGGCCACGATAGTATTTTATAACATGAGATTTTGAAAAAAAAATGTTATTGGACTGAGCCAAACTAGCTCATTGTGGAAGAGTCGGACGTTGTGAAATAGGATTTAAAAATGCATTATTTGCCAGAATTCTCGAGGGTGTGCTGGGATATTATGAAAAAGAAACATTGAAATTTCGAACGTATAGAACATATAGAGGTAGGATAAAGTACCCACAGGTCTTGCATGTTACAGAAGGAGTTTTTTTTTTAAATGTGCAACAATTTATTGAGCATCCAAATATTGCTTAACTGCAAGTATAAAATGGAAGCGGAAACATGATGTTATCAGATTCTGTGGCAACAACAATTTCCTGCAAGAAAAGTGAAAATTCAACTTTTGTATAAATATGTTTTATATAGTTCAATCTGTTTTTTATACACGTCAGAATTTGTTTAACTGCAAAGTTTCCTCATGTGATGAAGAGATATGTACTCCGATTAAAATACAGTTTTTTCCCCCTTTACCTCTAAACGTAACGGGTGAAATATAGTGCCACCGTCCTCATAAATTAGATATGGAAATATATTTTTAGTTGGTTTTGAACTGCCTGAGCATATTATGTTAAAAAAAAGCTTTAATTGAGAATCACTATTATGGGTCTAGACCTGAAACGTCACCTATTTCTTTTGTGCAGAGATGCTGCCTGACCTGCTGAGTTACTGCAGCTTTTTGTGTCTATCTTTGGTTTAAACCAGCATCTGCAGTACCTTCCTACTCACTATCACAGCAATGACTGTCAGGTAAACCTTTGAGATTAATATGCTCATTTCCTGCATTGGTGACCTGGTTTGTAAAAGATTTGGGGTATACAAAAGGCTGGAGAAACTCAGCGGGTGCAGCAGCATCCAAGGAGCGAAGGAGATAGGCAACGTTTCGGGCCGAGACCCTTCTTCAGACCCTATTAGTAAAAGATTTGCTTTGCCAAGATCAGCTCATCAGCCAGTTTGTGACGAACTGCCAATAATAAGCCATGGCTTTCGCAATTACAGAACTGAGTTCAGCCTTAATCAGTGTAATTACTACCAGCTCTGAGCTTTACTACCACCTCGAAAATTAGCATTGCAAATCAGAGGAAATAAACTTTTTAGGTTCAAATTTTTTTTTGTCTGTAACATTTCCTTCTAAACAGGAGCAGGAAACTCAGGCCTGTTGAATAAAAGACACAAAACGCTGGATTAACTCGGCGTGTTAGGCAGCATCTCTGGAGAGCATCGATAGGCAACATTTTGGTTCGGACCCTTCTTTAGACTGGTTGTGGGGAGTGGGGGGGGGGGGGGGGGGGGATAAAGCTGGAAGATGGGTGGGGCAGGATAACGCCTGGCAAGTGGGGCAGGATAACGCCTACAGACAGCTGAGGGAGGGTTTTGATAGGCAAATGGTTGGACAAATGCCAGAGATGAAAAGACAAAAGGTGTGAAATAAGGATAGAGGGGTTGTGAATTGTGAAGCATGAGAACGAATATAGGTGAATGGGAAAGTGGAAGTGAAGAAATAGGTGTGAGTCCAGGTGGAGCACAGGGGGGAGGAAAGAGCAAGGAAAAATAAATAAATAAATGATGGGGCTGGGATAGTTTGTACATCCATCCATCCATATCCATATCTCTATAATTATAAAACTCTGATCTTGGATGTGTATTTATTTGTGTGTGTGTGTTTGTTTGTGTATAATCACATCTTCGCAAAAAACAACGCGGTAACGGTAAAATGTATACATATTCCGGTAGAGATTTTTGCCATGGAGTCCAAATTAGCATTGTCTGAAAATTTCAGGCTTTATTTCTCGAGTTATTACTGTAAATGTTCAAAAATCTGAAAATGTTTTTAAAAATCATTGTCTTTCGCTGATGACGTCACAGTGGGTCTACTCCGTGCACCTTCATCCACGCGCAGCGAGTGACTTCACCCCTTTCGGTCTGAACAAAATTTCGTTACCTTGCAGTCATAACATATAATAAAAAAACAAAACACACAATAAACACATTTAACATCCACCACAGTGAGTTCACCAGACACCTCCTCACTGTGGCGGAACGCAAAAGTCTGAGAGTCTCTGTCTTCTTCCCTCCTTGTTCTCCCTCTGCGCTGAGGAGATCCAGGCCTCCGATGTTGCCGTCCACCAGGCCCGCGGCCGAGCCTCCGAAGCCGGGCTGCCGCCACCGCCCTCGCTGGAATGCCGGAACACCGCCACAGGGCCTGCCGCTGGAACGCTGGAGCACCGCAGCCCCGAAAGCCAGGTCGCCGCTGGGGCACTGCAGCTCCGAAGCCAGGTCGCCGCTGGAGCACCGCAGCCCCGAAAGCCAGGTCGCTGCTGGAGCACCGTAGCCCCGAAAGCCAGGTCGCCTCTGGAGCACCGCAGCCCCGAAGCCAGGTCGCCTCTGGAGCACCGCAGCCCCGAAGCCAGGTCGCCGCTGAAGCTCCGAAGTCGTGCCGCCGCTGCTGGAAGCTGGAAGGCCGCCATAGCTCCGAGGCCGCCAGCTCCGCCATTAGGGCCTCAGCACAGACGGAGACTGTGACGGGGGATACAACAAGCAAAGTCGCATCCCCCCGAAGGGAGGGACTAAAACCCTGTTTCTCCCACCCCCCACACACACATACGCAGCCTAATAAACCAAAATTATCACTAAAACAGACACAAAAAGACAAAAATAAAATCAAAAACAGACGGACTGCAGGTGAGCCGCAGCTGCCAGGCAGCGCCGCCACTTCCGAACGCCTCTAGACCCTCCTCCTCTCCCCCCTCCTCTCCCCCCTTCCTCTCCCCACATCTCCCCCCCTCTTCTGTGTCCCTCTCTGTGTCCCTCTCTGTGCCACTGTGTTCCTCTCTGTGTCCCTCTCTGTGCCTGTGTCCCTCTCTGTGCCTCTTTGCCCCTCTCCGTGTCCCTCTCTGTGCCTGTGTCCCTCTCTGTGCCTCTTTGCCCCTCTCTGTGTCCCTCTCTGTGCCTCTGTGTCCTTCTCTGTGCCTCTGTGTCCCTTTCTATGGCTCTGTGCCCCTCTCTGTGCCCCTCTCTGTGCCCCTCTCTGTGCTTCTGTGTCCCCCTCCCTTCCTAGCCGCGCCTGCGAGGTGGGGGTTATGCATGAGTGGATAGGGTGGGGGATGTGGGAAAAGGAGTGAATGAATAATCTTAATATAATATAAAGGGGGGTAGTTAGTGTGTGTGTGGGGGGGGGGGGTGGTTAGTGTGTGTGTGTGTGTGTGTGTGTGTGTGTGTGTGTGTGTGTGTGTGTGTGTGTGTGTGTGTGTGTGTGTGTGTGTGTGTGTGTGTGTGTGTGTGTGGGGGGGGGGGGGGGGGGGTTTAGTGTGTGTGTGATGCCACGGATTGAGGGGACGGAACCCTGCCGCTGGAATGCTGGAGCACCGCAGCCCGAAAGCCAGGTCGCCGCTGGGGCACTGCAGCTCCGAAGCCAGGTCGCCGCTGGAGCACCGCAGCCCCCCAGGTCGCTGCTGGAGCACCGTAGCCCCGAAAGCCAGGTCGCCTCTGGAGCACCGCAGCCCCGAAGCCAGGTCGCCGCTGGAGCACCGCAGCCCCGAAGCCAGGTCGCCGCTGGAGCACCGCAGCCCCGAAGCCAGGTCGCCGCTGAAGCTCCGAAGTCGTGCCGCCGCTGCTGGAAGCTGGAAGGCCGCCATAGCTCCGAGGCCGCCAGCTCCGCCATTAGGGCCTCAGCACAGACGGAGACTGTGACGGGGGATACAACAAGAAAAGTCGCATCCCCCCGAAGGGAGAGACTAAAACCCTGTTTCTCCCACCCCCAACACACACATACGCAGCCTAATAAACCAAAATTATCACTAAAACAGACACAAAAAGACAAAAACAAAATCAAAAAACAGACGGACTGCAGGTGAGCCGCAGCTGCCAGGCAGCACCGTCACTTCCGAATGCCTCTACACCGTCCTCCTCCCCCCTCCTCTCCCCCCTTCCTCTCCCCCCCTCTTCTGTGTCCCTCTCTGTGTCCACTGTGTCCCTCTCTGTGCCTCTCTGTGCTCTCTCTGTGCCTCCCTCTGTGTCCCCCTCTCTGTGCCTGTGTCCCTCTCTGTGCCTCTTTTGCCCCTCTCTGTGTCCCCTCTCCTCTGTGCCTCTGTGATCTCTGTGCCCCTCTTGCCCTTCTGCCTGCGAGCCGCGCCTTTATGCATGAGTGGATAGGGTGGGGGATGTGGGAAAAGGAGTGAATGAATAATCTTAATATAATATAAAGGGGGGTAGTTAGTGTGTGTGTGTGGGGGGGGGGGTGGTTAGTGTGTGTGTGTGTGTGTGTGTGTGTGTGTGTGTGTGTGTGTGTGTGTGTGTGTGTGTGTGTGTGTGTGTGTGTGTGTGTGTGTGGGGGGGGGGGGGGGGGGGTTAGTGTGTGTGTGATGCCACGGATTGAGGGGACGGAACCCAACGGGTCCCACTTGGTCTAGTTAGTTACCTAAAATTGGAGGTCAATGTTCATACCATTAGGCGGTAAGTTACAAAAGCAGAATATGAGGTGCTGTTCTTCCAGTTTGTGTGTCATCTCACTCAGTCGAAAAGTCAGTATGGGAATGGGAAGGGGAGTTGAAATAGTTAGCAACAGAGAGATCCAGCAAGCCTTGGCCGAGTCTAAATTTGGTAAAGGAGGCTAAATTTGGCCAAACTTAGATTCAGCCACCATTTTGGCGTACGCGTGCTCAGTCAGCCAAGGCCTATTGGATCTCCCAATCGCTAATCATTTTAACTCTCATCCTATTCGAGTACTGACTTTTCTGTCCTGGGTCTCCTCCAATTTTCCCCAATCTCCAATTTTAGGTAACTAACCTACAAACAACCTCCTTTTTATTTATTTATTTTCCACCTTTCTTCCTTCCCTCTTGTATCTGTATTCCTTCCTCCAGCTTCACAATTCCCACCTCTTCAATCTTTATCCCACACTTTTTTTCCTTTTCAACTCTACCCTTTGTCCAACCATCCACAAATCAAAATCTCCCCTCACCTGTAACCACCTATCACTCATCACTGGCTGGGCTTTGTCCTGCTCCACCTCTCTTCCAGCTTCTATCCCCCCCCCCCCCCCCCCCCCCACCACCACCACAATCAATCTGAAGAGGTGTCCCAACATGAAACGTCACTTTTCCATGTTCTCCAGTGAGCTACTTTGGGGGTTTTTTTGTACACCAGTGCCTGCAGTTCTTTGTATCTCCTGCTGTTCAATAAAGTTGGTCCTTTATGTCAACTCCCGATCCCTTGACCTTTAATATCCAAAGATGTATCATCCTGAGCTTTGAATACACTCAAGGACCGAGCATGCATGGTGCATGGTGCCCAGGGATAGAGAACTACAAATATTAATGGCCCTCTGAGCAAAGAACCTCTCTATCTCAGTTCTGAAAGGCTGATCTCTTTACTCTGAGAGTATGACCTTTACTTTTTGGATTATCCAACCTGAGGAAACTCCCCAGTTTCTCAGCATTTGCCCTCTCAGCACCATATGCTGTATATCTCAACCCCTACATCGCAAAATGTATTTCAGTATTAGGTATCCTGAAATTCTGAAGGTCACTATATAAATGCAGTTTCTTACCTCTTGTACGTAAATGTCCTTTGAAGAGATGCCAATACTAATGGATCTAGAGTTAGTCTGTCAAAGTATACAGCTGGATATGGATCAGCTGCAGAAATGGGTAGAAAAATGGCAGATGTTTTTCCTATCTCGGTCCTAAAAGACTTCCCCCTTAACGTTAAACTGTGACCCCTTGTTCTGGACTTTCCCCAACATCGGGAACAATCTTCCTGCATCTAGCCTGTCCAACCCCTTAAGAATTTTGTACGTTTCTATAAGATCCCCCCTCAATCTTCTAAATTCTAGCGAGTGCAAGCCGAGTCTATCCAGTCTTTCTTCATATGAAAGTCCTGACATCCCAGGAATCAGTCTGGTGAACCTTCTCTGTACTCTCTCTATGGCAAGAATAGAACAAATTTAATCAGAGCAAATGTGAGGGGTTGCACTTTGGGAGGTCAAATGTAAGGGGGAAATATACAATTAATGGCATGATCCCTAATATTGTTGATGTACAGATGGATCTTGGGATACCAGTATGTAACTCCATAAAAGTAGCAACACAAGCAAATAGACTGCTTGCTTTCATAGGTCGGAGTATTGAGTATAAGAGTCAGGAAGTCACAATGCAGCTTTATAGGACTTTGGTTAGGCCACATTTAGAGTATTATGTGCAGTTCTGTTTGCCCCATTGCAGGAAGGATGTGAAGGCTTTGGAAAGGTTGCAGAGGTTTATCAGAATTATGCCATCGGGAGAGATTGGACAGACGGTTTATTTTCTCTGGAATGCCGGAGGTTGTGGGGAAACCCATTCGAAGTATGTAAAATTATGGGAGCCATAGATTGTGGGGGCAGTCAGAATCACTGGAATGCTCTGCTGATGGTTGATGGTTGAAGCTGATACCTTAGTTGCATTCAAAAGACTTTTGGATAGGCATATGAATATGCAGGGAATGGAGGGATTTGGGTTATGTGCAGGTAGATAAGTGATGGTCTTGGCATCATGTTCATTGTGGACCGAAGGCCTGTTCTCGTGCTGTACTGTTCTATCACCAGGTCCACTGCTCCTTGTCCTTGCACATTAGTCTATGAAAGTAAGCATGCAGGTACAGCAGGCAGCGAAGAAAGCAAATGGCATGTTGGCCTTTATAACAAGAGGAATTGAATATAGGAGCAAAGAGGTCCTTCTGCAGTTGTACAGAGCCCTAGTGAGACCACACCTGGAGTATTGTGTGCAGTTTTGGTCCCCTAATTTGAGGAAGGACATTCTTGCTATTGAGGGAGTGCAGCATAGGTTTACAAGGTTAATTCCTGGGATGGCGGGACTGTCATATGCTGAGAGAATGGAGCAGCTGGGCTTGTACACTCTGGAGTTTAGAAGGATGAGAGGGGATCTTATTGAAACATATAAAATTATTAAGGGTTTGGACACGCAAGAGGCAGGAAACATGTTCCCGATGTTGGGGGAGGCCAGAACCAGGGGCCACAGTTTAAGAATAAGGAGTAAGCCATTTTGAACGGAGACACTTTTTCTCACAGAGAGTGGTGAGTCTGTGGAATTCTCTGCCTCAGAGGGCGGTGGAGGCAGGTTCTCTGGATGCTTTCAAGAGAGAGCTAGATAGGGCTCTTAAAAATAGCGGAGTCAGGGGATATGGGGAGAAGGCAGGAACGGGGTACTGATTGTGGATGATCAGCCACGATCACATTGAATGGCGGTGCTGGCTAGAAGGGCCGAATGGCCTACTCCTGCACTTATTGTCTATTGCCTATTGTCCGCATTCCAGCCATTGATTGTTGATAATAACCTGCCTCCAAATGGCAAATTGGAAAGTGAAATGGCTCTTCAGTTCCAGATTGCATGGTCCTAGATTGTCAGTCAAAACAGGCCCCTATTTCCAATTAATAATGAATAACTGTATCCAAAGACCACTCCATACATGATGTAATTTCTGTCTGTGATTATACTCCCTGGTTCGTTTGCAGAATTGCAGCGAATGTTACTCTCTCTAGGATGAGCAGATGGCGGTGGTTGGAATCCAATACAAGAAGACAGAACATTCACATTCGAGCCCCGCCATTCCAAGGTGACATCAGGGAAACTCTTCCTCACATGGGGAATTTGGAACTCTCTCTCCCAAGAAGTTGCTGAGACAGGGGTCGACTGAAAGTTGCAAACTGAGATGGGCGAATTCTTGTTGGGAGAGAAATGTACAGATTGCACAATTCTTCTGGCTTCATTTTAAATCCTTAGGCAACTTGCGTTCTCTGTCTGATTGGGAACGGCCTATTTTTGCTGTTAGTCATTGATGTGTGACGTTGGCTCACTTTGTCTTTCTCTATAACCACTCTGACTTGCAGGGCATGTCCCACACCTTTGTTGTTGGCAACACTTAACACCGAAAAATAAAGATAATCACCTCCCAACTACCCCATCAGCCCATTTGCCTTGGTCTCGTCCTATCCCAGCTAGCATTTTTGTCCTCTCCGTCCTACCCACCATCTTCTGCAACTTAAAATTACCTTTTGTTTTCATTTTCTTTACGAGTTCTGATCAAGGGTGTCTGATTTGAAAAGATGACTCATTCTTCTTCTGCAGACGCTGCTTGAACTGCTATGTGTTTAAAGCATTTTCTACTTTTATTTCAGATTTAAAATATCTGCAGTTTTAATTTTTAATTTTCTACCTCCTCCTGTGTTCCAAATTCAGCAATCCAAGCCCCTCAATTTGATGAAGTGCCCCACGTCTGTTTTTAACCTTAGTCCTCAGTATTATTTAATGCGGTTTTTCCACCCATTCATATATATATATTGAATACAAGAACTCCACCCAAATAATAAGCATGGCATATCCTCGTTCAAATCACTGACCATCAGACAGACATCAGCACTGCATAATCACTTTGGTATTTTTCTGGATGAATAATGCTTGAAGATAAGTTTCTTTTTAATGGAACAATGGGTAAAACAAAATGTCAATTGTGATTTGGTCAGTCACAAAATTTCCCCACGATGGAACATTTGATCAGGGAGAGCCGTTAATTGATTATCTTTTGATAATTAGCTGACGTATAACCCTATGTGAATTTTGTATAAAGGTTGTGTTTCTATTACTTCCTTAAGCTGAGAGCTGAGTGCTGAGTACAGAGTGGGGGGAAGTGGTATTTAAGGGGAAGGGAGTAGTTCGACAAGATAAGGGGTAAAGGCAAAAGAGTTAGTAAAGAGAGAGGGAGGTTGAGTTGGAGAGAAAGAGGTGGTTGGAAGATGGTAAAGATTGGGGTGGATGTGGGGAAAGTAAAGAGAAGGATTAGAGGGGAAAAGGTCGGTGAGGTTTGGCATTCAACAGTTTGGCACAGATGAGCTCAGCTGGAACTCACCAGTTGCCTGAGCCAGATGAATCACCATATCAAAGTGGCAAACACGTGTTATATCTACACATCTTTGATTCTCCTCTGGCCCGAAGATCATATCATCTCCATTCCCTCAAAGTCTTCTCCCTTCATCAGCCTTACACCTTTTTTCTGTTTCCTTTCACAGGAAGATGCCTGGAGGAGGTAGGATGGAGAGGTTAGTATTGGGTGGGACAGTGATAAATTATCCTATTGCAAGGTCCCAGTGCATCAGATAATCTTGATGGAACATCAGGACTTTACTTGCCTCACTGTTTTTGTATGTTTCCATTAGTTATCATCCTCAAACTCATATCCACTTCACTTGACCTCATCCAGCCGACAGTTTAGGGGACCGCTCAGTTCCCATTTCAGAATCAGAGAGGCAGCATTGGTAGAACACCTTATTTTCAGAGGGGTAATGCTGATGGAGCACTGCACCGGGGGAGAAACAGTAATGAGAGAAAGCTGCGCTATTGAAAGGGAGCACTGAGCGTTGCACTGTTGAAGGGGTGTACTGACGGATTGGGAATTGGCATCTGTGAAAAGAGTAGTACTGAAAGAGTGCCACACTGTCAGAGAGATAACATTGAGGCAGGGCCACACTATTGATGGATTTACCTTTTGGATGCAACATACCAGTTAGATACAATTGATCCAATGGTAATATGATAATGTAGAGCAAAGATAGACACAAAATGCTGGAGTAACTCAGCGGGTCAGGCAGCATCTCTGGAGAAAAGGAATGTATGATAGTTCAGTCTCAACCCAAAATGTCACTTATTTCTTTTCTCCTGAGATGCTGCCTGACCTGTTGAGTTACTCCAGTATTTCATGTCTATCCTCGGTGTAAACCAGCATCTGCAGTTCCTTCCTACGCAAAAGCACATAGAAACATAGAAAATAGGTGCAGGGGGCCAATCGACCCTTCAAGCCAGCACCGCCATTCATTGTGATCATGGCTGATCGTCCCCTATTAATAGCCCGTGCCTGCCTTCTCCCCATATCCCTTGACTCCACTAGCCCCTAGAGCTCTATCTAACTCTCTCTTAAATCCATCCAGTGATTTGGCCTCCACTGCCCTCTGTGACAGGGAATTCCATAAATTCACAACTCTCTGGGTAAAAAAAAATTTCTCACCTCAGTCTTAAATGACCTCCCCTTTATTCTAAGACTGTGGCCTCTGGTTCTGGACTTGCCTAACATTGGGAACATTTCTCCTGCATCTAGCTTGTCCTTTTATAATTTTATGTTTCTATAAGATCCCCCCTCATCCTTCTAAACTCCAGTGAATGCAAGCCTAGTCTTTTCAATCTTTCCTCATATGACAGTCCCGCCATCCCAGACAGTTGTCTTCTGTGTCCATGTGCCCAACATTCAACCCCACATCAGTAAAAGCGATATGAATCATGTTGTGAAATGATCACAACATTTCTGTTTGCTGGATTGCTGTACACAAGTTTTTCCAACCCATTTCCTGCATTCTGACTATATTTCAGCAAGCATCTTGTTGGTTGAATGGCACATTGAGACAACCTGTAGTGGCATCCATCCATAAAATAACACATCTTACCCTAGGCTTTCCTTTCCAGAGCTGTGAAGCTGATTTTCCTACTTAATCTTTCCCCAAGCCACCCTGTCAATCCAAGTTAGCTGAAATTTAACTCCTTTCCCTGGCATGTTTTGCTGTCCCTGTTACAGGCTTACAATGCTTTAGACAAAGAGAAACGTGGAAACTGCAGTACCAGCTTAAGCTGTATTACTATGTAATGTAATAAATTAATGTTTCATTAATAATTTTACAGGAATAAAGGAAAGGAAATCAAATAAAGCAATCATTCCTTCTGATATGTGAGCATGGAAGCCTATAAGACATCCTGCTTTAATATCGGTGAAAATCATGTCAAGTTTATTTCACCTGCCCCTTCTCAGAAATGCCTGTGCAGGTTAGGTTGTACAACTTTCTATCATACAATAACTCTTGAATTGTGAAGAATGTTCAGTCGATATTAATTGTGGATGGCTGGATCTCAGCTGGACAGCATAATAATGAAACTATTCAATCTCTGCATTCAATTTTTGTCATCAAGCTCGACTGTAGTAATGGCCAATTAACATTTTGCTGCCCAAGCTCCTCTCTGTCAGTTAACTGCAGTGACTAGTGGGGTGCCGCAAGGCTCAGTGCTGGGACTCCAGTTATTCACAATATACATTATTGATTTAGACGAGGGAATTAAATGTAACATCTCCAAGTTTGCGGATGACACAAAGCTGGGTGGCAGTGTGAACTGCGAGGAGGATGCTATGAGGATGCAGGATGACTTAAATAGGTTGGGTGAATGGGCAGATGTAGTATAATATGGATAAATGTGAGGTTATCCACTTTGGTGGCAAGAACAAGAAGGCAGATTATTATCTGAACGGTGTCAGATTAGGAGAAGGGGAAGTGCGACGAGACCTGGGTGTCCTTGTACATCAGTCACTGAAAGTAAGCATGCAGGTACAGCAGGCAGTGAAGAAAGCGAATATTGGCCTTCATAGCAAGAGGACTTGAGTATAGGAGCAAAGAGGTCCTATTGCACTTGTACAGGTCCCTGGTGAGACCACACCTGAGGTATTGTGTACAGTTTTGGTCTCCTAATTTGAGGAAGGACATTTTTGCTATTGAGGGAGTGCAGCGTAGGTTCACCAGATTCATTCCCGGGATGGTGGGACTGACATATGATGAAAGAATGGTTCGACTGGGCTTGTATTCTATGGAATTTAGAAGGATGAGAGGGAATCTTATAGAAACATAAAATTCTTAAAGGACTGGACTGGCAAGATGCAGGGAAAATGTTCCCGATGTTGGGGGAGTCCAGAACCAGGGGTCACAGTTTAAGAATAAGGGGAAGGCCATTTAGGACTGAGATGAGGAAAAACATTTTCACCCAGAGAAGGTTTTGCACCTATTTTCTATGTTTCTAAGAAGGGGGGCAGTGGGGTGGGGTTGTTAAGTTACCTGAAATTGGAGAATATGTTGGCTACCAAATGTTTCTGAACTGAGAGATGGATATAGACAGGTCAGGAATAGCAGTGCTCTTCTTCTGCCAAGTTTTAATACAGCATTTATTGCACCTACCCAATGGGACCTCGGTAGATAACATCTCATCCAAATGGTTCCAAAGATCACCTTGCTGCTGGAGTGGGTGTTGAAACTTCAGATACAGCAAAAAGAACCACCTTTCACCGACCCACTGCTGCCTTCTGCAGATGTAACCACATGTTAACAGCGTTTGGCAACATTCTGAATTTGTGAAGGGTGCTGCAGAAATGGAAGTTGTTCTTTGAATTAATTTTCTAGGTTAGAATCAAAATTGCACAATAAATTCAGAAGCAAGTTTGGCGTTTTAGCAGCTCTCAGTGGTCAGAAATGGTAATGCACTTCAAATCCTTTAATTTCCAACCTCAAAGACTAAAACATCTCGGATTGGACTGGAACAACTAGAGAGCTACTATCTACCTCATTGGAGACTTTAATGGACTCTATCTTGCATAAAACCTTATTCCCTTTGCCTGTACACTGTGGATGACTTCATTGTAATCATGTATAGTATTTCCACAACAAAAAAGCTTTCCGCTCTACCTTGGTACACATGATGCAAAACTAAACTAAACCTTAAAAAAATAATTGGTTCCTCTTAACCTTAGCATATTATTTGAATCGGACCTTTGACTCGCTATCCCAGATTTCTTAGAATCATAAAATATTTATGGCACAGGGGGGAGATTATTCAGCACATTGTGTCTGTGTCTCTCTATCCTCCATTTTATTTTTTCACCTGTACTATCCTGATCTGCTTCACATCACCTTCTGTCGAAACTTTCATTACCTCCAGATTCGACTGACTCTCCTCCCTCATTTTACCATCAGTAAACTTGGCATCATCCTCAATTTTGATGCCAAAGTCCATGTTTACACCAAGCCCTGTGGTTATTGATCTGCACCAGCTCCTAATCCAAACTGCCTCCCTCCCATTCGATGGTTTCACTTATCATTAACTCTGGAATATTTGACCAAAGGCAAGTTATTGTGTTTTTTTAATCTTTCCCGGGCTAACACTTAACAATAGCAAACATACAACGATCATTCCATAATGCAGTACGTTAATCCATTGTCACACAATCCCAAAAGTTTTTATTTTTTCTTTTCATGAAGAGTTTATTATCCAGTCATGTACAGTATTTATTCCCCATTCTGAGTTTCCCTTGAGCAGGTGCTGATGGGCTGCTGTCTTGAACTACTGCAGTCCCTCTGTTCGAGGTGCTCCAACAGCGCCGTAGGGTGAGAGTTTCAGGAGTTTGAAAGGTATGAACGAAAGGCTGATGAGTTCCTCCGTGTGAATAGTTGATGATTACGAAATCATTTACAGTTGATGGTAGGAAAAAGTGCCGGAAAACGATCAGCAGGTCAGGCAGCATCCACAGAAAGAGAATTGACGTTTCACATCGAAGACACTTGTTCAGAACAGGACAATACTGGTGTTCCTAAGTGCCTGCTGCCCTTGAGCTTCCAGGTTGCAAGTGTTGTGGAAATGTTAATGAAGCCTTGGTAAGCTGTTGATGCCCATCTGCAGTCATGATGCATTGATGAACTGGAAATTGTTTGCAAGGTCTGAAAAATCATCTCTAAATGTCTGAAGGGTTTTGGCCCAAAACGTTGCCTATTTCCTTCGCTCCATAGATGCTGCTGAACCCGCTGAGTTTCTCCAGCACTTTTGTCTACCTTCTAAATGGTACAGTCGGATTGCAGAATGGCAAAATAGTAAGATTAAACGAGAACTTACCAGTTCGAAGTTTGATCTTTATTTTATGAGGAGTAACGATGAGGGATTACGTGAAGAAGGCCCACCTGGCGCTGGAACGGCATACTTCAAAGCAGCGGCATGGAAAACACAGAACACAATAGCCGGAGTAATATAGTAAGGCTCATCATAGATTTAGAACTACCAGATGATCATTTATTTTATGAGGGTGTGGAGTGGAGGGCACGTAAATCCCTCATCGTTACTCCTCATAAAATAAAGATCAAACTTCGAACTGGTAAGTTCTCATTTAATCTTACAATATTTTACTTCGGAGTCACGTGAGTGACTACGTG
Source organism: Okamejei kenojei (assembly GCA_035221665.1). Lineage (NCBI taxonomy): Eukaryota > Metazoa > Chordata > Chondrichthyes > Rajiformes > Rajidae > Okamejei > Okamejei kenojei. Next base: position 113,196,029 of record CM069136.1, read on the forward strand.
AAGAGTTTGAAGCTTTCTGTGTTTTTCATGTCGTAGAATTTATTCCATACGACAGTCCGGCTCATTTAACACAGTAACGAGCGAATAACACATTTTTCCACAAACATTGCCTCAAGTTTATGTGATAAATTATTTCACATTATAAAGAATAAAAGTAATGCCCTTTCCATTGAAAGGCAAGTTTATCACAAAATACCAATTGATATATATATTTTGATGGCATGACAAAGCAACAATTATAGAGAACCCAACACTGCTGTGTGTCCAAACCTGACACCATGACTGGTTCCTTTTACTTAAACATTAATTTACACCCTCCTGCGGCCTTGCATCTTTGCTCGAGCGGCTCATCCCGTGCCATTCCTGTGAATGTATCTACCTCATTAACAGAGTGATTTTCCCACCTTTCAGTGTCTAGTTCCACTGAATGTATCCAATTTCTAACCATCTAGAATGCATTACTCTAGAACCATCAATTCTTACTGAACCTAATGTGGTTTTTTGTGTAATAAGGTAGTGCTGTCTCATTACCACAGAGACTCTTACCTACTTCAACATATTTCATTAATGTTCACACACACACACACAACTTAAGGCCAACAGGATATGCTTATAGGTTTACCTTGGTTTCAGCTCCTCTTGGTGTGCTTTGTTTGGTAAATTCATAAACATATATGATAATGTAATCTGTATCCACATGCAATTATAACGTAATATTTTGCAATGTTTGCACTCTTATATTGATACTAAAAGTCATCAGCATTATATTTTCAATGTTAACTCTTTTTTTTTTGAATCATTGATAGAATTAGAGTCCATTGCCTAAGGCAATTCAGGACTATTTATCTCCCGACATATATTACAATTTTGGACAGATTATATATATATATATATACACACACATATATATATATTTATAATTAATATCCCACATATATATCCCTTTCCATATTGGGATATTATGAATGCACCTGATAACTTCTTGGTTAGTATATTGTCCGTAACACTCTATCAAATAGATACTCAGAAAAATGCAATCCACAAGGAACTCACATATATCTAATATGATAAAATAACTTTACTGTATACACAGACTTCCAATTTCTTATAACAAAATATTGTTTTTTAAAACTTATTTCTGCAAATTGCAGGTATAACACTTCTTTTATACATAATTATTTTATTGTTATGTTGTTATATTAGTTAAACATTCCTAGACTTCTTTGACCATCAAACTGTTGTAATTGTTTGGTCAACCTGTGGATAGTCAAATTCATATTTTCATGTCATGGATGCCTTTGTACAACAATAAATTACTGCAGGGTTACACAAAACTGGAGACCCCAGCGGGTGCAGCAGCATCCAAGGAGCGAAAAGGAGATAGGCAACGCCTCGGGTCGAGACCCTCCTCAGACTTCAATAAATTACTGCAACTATGAATCATCACAAATGGTTCAACATCACTCAATATTAATGAAACCATGAAGGATCCGTATTGGGCCACCAAAATGCCTCTGGCAGTGTCCTGCTACATTTTCATCAGACACTGCCCTATCAACAAAATGAGGAAAACAAAAGAACATCTTTTCCTCATGTAATTGAGAGAAAACATCCACCTTTTCCTGTACTTGTTTACCCCCCACAAGAACATTTGAAAGATCGGTGATTTAATCTGTATGCAACCAGATTAAGTCGTAAGTAATCCCTATTAATGACAATGTGTTTTCCTCCTAAATTTGTTATCTCCGATACCATTGTCTCTTCCTTAGAGATAAACAGCTGGACTAAAACTTTTAGAATATGCCACATCTGTTTACTCAGATAATCCCCTGATTATTATTTGACTTATCTTGTGTGTTTTAACATATGCCACAGCCGTGGAATTGTTCGCCTTGATATGACATGGACACTTCCATAATAAAACAATCCATATTTAATCCATAACTCCTTATACTTCAATAATTAATACAAATGTTTGGAAATGTTTTAGGACAATCCATTTATGCTCACCTGGTATTATTGTCCGCAGTCCCAACAAGAGACGTATCACCAAACATTCACAGAAGCTGTACATCATAGAAACATAGAAACATAGAAACATAGAAACATAGAAATTAGGTGCAGGAGTAGGCCATTCAGCCCTTCGAGCCTGCACCGCCATTCAATATGATCATGGCTGATCATCCAACTCAGTATCCCGTACCTGCCTTCTCTCCATACCCTCTGATCCCCTTAGCCACAAGGGCCACATCCAACTCACTCTTAAATATAGCCAATGAACTGGCCTCAACTACCCTCTGTGGCAGAGAGTTCCAGAGACTCACCACTCTCTGTGTTGAAAAAAGTCTTTCCCTCATCTCGGTCTTAAAAGGATTTTCCCCCCCTTATCCTTAAGCTGTGACCCCTTGTCCTGGACTTCCCCAACATCGGGAACAATCTTCCTGCATCTAGCCTGTCCAACCCCTTAAGAATTTTGTACGTTTCTATAAGATCCCCTCTCAATCTCCTAAATTCCAGAGAGTATAAACCGAGTCTATCCAGTCTTTCTTCATAAGACAGTCCCTGACATCCCAGGAATCAGTCTGGTGAACCTTCTCTTGCACTCCCTCTATGGCAATAATGTCCCCTTCCTCAGATTTGGAGACCAAAACTGTACGCAATACTCCAGGTGTGGTCTCACCAAGACCCTGTAACAACTGAAGTAGAACCTCCCTGCTCCTGTACTCAAATCCTTTTGCTATGAAAGCTAACATACCATTCGCTTTTTTTCGACTGCCTGCTGCACCTGCATGCCTACTTTCAATGACTGGTGTACCATGACACCCAGGTCTCGCTGCATCTCCCCTTTTCCTAATCGGCCACCATTTAAATAATAGTCTGCTTTCCTGTTTTTTTTTGGCCACCAAAGTGGGTGATCAACCTCACATTTATCCACATTATACTGCATCTGCCAAAACATTTGCCCACTCACCCAGCCTATCCAAGTCACCTTGCAGTCTCCTAGCATCCTCCTCACAGCGAACACTGCCCCCCAGCTTAGTGTCATCCGCAAACTTGGAGATATTGCCTTCAATTCCCTCATCCAGATCATTAATATATATTGTAAATAGCTGGGGTCCCAGCACTGAGCCCTGCGGTACCCCACTAGTTACTGCCTGCCATTGTGAAAAGGACCCGTTTACTCCTACTCTTTGCTTCCTGTTTGCCAGCCAGTTCTCTATCCACATCAATACTGAACCCCTAATACCGTATGCTTTAAGTTTGTATACTAATCTCTTATGTGGGACCTTCTCGAAAGCCTTCTGGAAGTCCAGATATACCACATCCACTGGTTCTCCCTTATCCACGCTACTAGTTACAGATTTGGTAATTAATATTATATATTTCTTCCCATTGAGCTCCACAAACTGATGGCAATTTATTTTATTTTTAAAATATTAGTTATTTGCACAACGTTTTATTTTATTTTATTTTCCTTGTTTTTTTTTTTTCTTTTGAATAGTAATGCCATGCACCAGTTTGAAATACTTTGAAATTGTATTTCTTTATATCTCATATAATTTGAGCCATGGATATCATAAACGGATTCACCGTTGATATTTTTATAAAAACATAAAGTTTTATCATATTCCGCTGTTTCAATCATTACAGCTTTGGTGAGTTTTTAGTTTCCATGTTTACTTTTCATGGCCTCACTCATTATTTGTTCTGCTGTTTTAACCATAACAGCTTTTAGTGAGAAACCATTTTGGTTCTCAATGGTAATTTTCCATGGCCTCATTTCTTATTCAGGTGTTGTGCATTCACCTGTGTATATATATATATATATATATATATATATGTATATATATATATTTTTGGTGCTGTGGTGGGTACTTCATGACCAGCCACCACTATCAGTGCATTTTTTAGGGTCAGTTTTTCCATTTTATTTTTCACTGCCCTTATTTCTCCTGAGTTTTTTTTTTTCCTCAAGGAGACTACCTTCAGAAAAATCTGAGGTAGATATTCCCACCATATTTCATCATATTTTTTTTTCTCTCTTTTATATGTGAAACCCCCTTAGGGTAGGTTAGGGAATATTTCCATTATTTTCCGTCTAAAGGCCTTTATTAACTTTTTTTTTTTTTTAAATTATGGCCTTTCTGACATTTAAAATTCCCCCCCCCCCCCCTGCCAAATAGTTTGTGGAGCATCAAGCTTCCTAACGTAATTTTAACGGTCACCAGTATCGGAACCGGCTCCGCAATTTATCTCCCGTTCCGATCGCTGGTATTCCCCCGGGACGTTCTTTTTTTAAACTCCGTTTTTATACAGAGTTATTTCTGTTCTATTTTAATCTTTTATTTTACTTTTGTTTTTAAATTCATTTTAAATCCTGGTTCAATATACCAGGCACAGAGTTTTCCAGACCCTAAAAGTTTTTCAACTGCACTTACCTGCCGGTTCCGTACCTACCGCTGTCGACGAGCTAGCCTCTGCAGCTCTTCCTTCTGCCGTCAGCGTCGACGTAATGCCGTTCCAGTGCCAGGCGGTCCTTCTTCACGTAGTCACTCACGTGACTCCGAAGTAAAATTAGTCATTATTCCTTTAATATCAGTAATTATTCCCCAGGGCCTGATGGTCTTCACCCCAGAGTACTCAAGGAGGTGGCCCTGGAAATCATGGATGCATTGGTGATTGTTTTCCAATGTTCTGTAGACTCTGGATCAGTTCCTGTGGACCGGAGGGTCGCTACATAACCCCACTTTTTAAGAAAGGAAGGAGAGTGAAACGGGGGAATTATAGAATTAAAGGGGGAAGATGCTTGAGTTGATTATTAAAGATATAATAGCAGCGCATTTGGAAAACATGACAGGATCAGTCAAAGTCAGCATGAATTTAGGAAAGGGAAATCATGCTTGACTAATCTTCTGCAATTTTTTGAGGATGTAACAAGTAGAATGGATAAGGGAAAGCCAGCAGATATGGTGTACCTGGACTTTCAGAAAGCCTTTGATAAGGTCCCACACAAGAGATAAGTGTGCAAAATTAGAGCACATGGTATTGGGGGTAGGATATTTACATGGATAGAGAACTGGTTGGCAGACAGGAAGCAAAGAGTAGGAATTAATGGGGGCCTTTTCAGAATGGCAGGCAGTGACTAGTTGGGGGCCGCAAGGCTCAGTGCTGGGACCCCAGTTATTAACAATATATATTAACGATTTAGATGAGGGAATTAAATGTAACATCTCCAAATTTGCGGATGACTCGAAGTTGGATGGCAGTGTGAGCTGCGAAGAGGATGCTATGAGGCTGCAAGGTGACTTGGATAGGTTGGGTGAGTGGCAGATGGATGGCAGATGCAGTATAATGTGGATAAATGTGAGGTTAACCACATTGGCGGCAAGAACAGGAAGGCGGATTATTATCTTAATGGTGTCAGATTAGGAAAAGGATCTTCACCAGTCACTGAAAGTAAGCATGCAGGTACAGGAGGCAGTGAAGAAAGCTAATGGCATGTTGACCTTCATTGAGCGAGGATTTGATTTGAAGAGCAAGGTGGTCCTACTGCACTTGTACACGGCTCTGGTCAGACCGCACCTGGAGTATTGTGTGCAGTTTTGGTCTCCTAATTGAAGAAAGAACATTCTTGCTATTGAGGGAGTGCAGCGTAGGTTCACCAGGTTAATTCCCAGGATGGTAGAATAGAATAGAATGCCTTTTATTGTCATTCAAACAGCTTGGTTTGAACAAAATTGTATTTTCTACAGTCTTAACAATTACAAAAAAAAAACAAGACTCACACTTAACACACTTTACACAAACATCCATCACAGTGAATTTCCAACACCTCCTCACTGTGATGGAAGGCAAAAGTGTTATCTCTTCCCTTGTTCTTCTCTCGCGGTCCAGCAGTCCAACAGCAAAGTCGAGGCGAGCTGGGGCTCCCGATGTTAAAGCCCCCGGCGGGTAAGTCCCGCGGCCTTTAAGCCCTCGGCGTGGGCAATGTTAGGCCCCGCTCCAAGTTATTTCACCCCGCGATTCTGGCGGGAGAAGTTGCCTTTGCGGGAGCTCCGAAAAGCAGTCTCCCACCAGGGACCTGTGAGTTACCGATGTTACCGTCCATGGGGCCTGCGGCCAGAGCCTCCGAAGCTCCGAAGTCGGGTCGCAGCAGCGCGCCACCACAGCTCCTCGCGCTCCGTAGCCGGCCAGCTCCGCGATGGCAGATCCGCAGGCTCCGCGACTGGAGCCCTCAGGTTGGTTCCAGCCGGAGGCTGCCGCCAGCTCCACGATGTTAGGCCCAACGACATCGGAGACCCAACAGGGAAAAAGTCGGGTCCCCGTACAGGGAAGAGATTAAACGGTTTCCCCTACCCACCACATATACACAGCTAAAAAAATTATATAAACTAGAGTCAAAACATACATTGACAAGACTAAAATTTAAAAAAGACAGACGGACTGCAGTCGAGCCGCTGCCATTAGGTGCCGCCACACTACTGGCATTTGATGAAAGAATGGGTCGACTGGGCTTGTATTCACTGGAATTTAGAAGGATTAGAGGGGATCTTATAGAAACATTTAAAATTCTTAAAGGACTGGACAGGCGAGATGCTGGAAAAATGTTCCTGGTGTTGGAGGAGTCCAGAACCAGGGGTCACAGTTTAAAAATAAGGGGTAGGCCATTTAGGACTGAGACGAGGAAAAACTTTTTCTGCCAGAGAGTTGTAAATCTATGGCAGAAGACTCAGAAGGCGGTGGAGGCCAATTCACTGGATGTTTTCAAGAGAGAGTTAGATTTAGCTCTAAGGCTAAAGGAATCAAGGGACATGGTGAAAAAGCAGGAATGGGGTACTGATTTTATTTCGTAGTCACGTGAGTGACTACGTGAAGAAGCCCCGACAGGCGCATGCGCATCATTACGTCCGACGCATGGCGCACCGACGGGCTGGAGAGCGCAGCTCCACCAGCGGTAAGTAGTAAACCAGCAGGTAAGTGATTTAAAACTTTTCTGCAGGTACTTAAACTCCATGAGACTGGCTCAGGAGCCAGCGGGAGTCATTAGACAATAGGCGAGTTGTAAAAAAGTCTGTCCGTAGTAGGAGCTTAACTCGCGGGCCCGCAGATCGGGTAGGGAGATACCGGCTGCGGTAACGCCGGCTCTGACACCGACTACTGATCTACCGGCAGCTCAACTGCCTCCATCAACTCCAGTGCTTCAGGGCGTTGAAGCCACTCCAGCAGGGAGAAAGGCCAAAAGGAAATCTCTCAGGCCCATTTTCTCTGACGAGTCTGATGAGGATGACTCCCCTCCTTCTAACAAGAATGTCTGGGGACGGCTCGATCAAATGGAGAAAATGCTGCATACAACGATGAGCCACAAAATATTCCAATCGAGGTCGAATGCCCCTAGGATTCCCCAAACAGCCTCACGCAGAGGCCCTTATGGCGTGGAGGACTTTACCGCCTATGAATATCAGTGGGAATCACCCTCGCCAGCACCTTGTTTAGGGCTGGTAGAGACCTCCCTAGAGCAAGAATCGGGAGAGACAGGGCAGGAGGAGTCTGACCCTGAAGTTGGTGTCACTGCTTTTGGGCACACACCAAGGCACATGAGCCATGCTCCAGGTGTCCCGGATGTGGCAAGAAATGTTGCCATTCTGGAGGGTACTGGTGAAGCCATGGAGGAAAACCTGGCTTCTAACATCAACTACATGGCCTCTCACCAGCTACAGGATTCCATTATGGAACAAACGACCATGCGTAACGTAACACCTGTTAACTGTGCATAGCTCAAGGTGCCCACTGTGAACTCTGCTATCTGGGCACAAATGAGTGCAACGATGTGTGGACAAGAGATTCGGTTCCAGCGAGTCCTCAAATTGGTGGGGGCAGGGATCACAGCTCTCGGCAAAATGGTCCAAGGGGCACCGATGTCCGGGACACAGCAGGATATGTTGGCCCTGCTGTGCAATGCATACTTTGAAATCAACTGCATCCGGAAAATTGCTATCAAGCCGACATTGAACCCACGATTTGCAGCTGTGTGCAGGTCATCGAACATTCAAGCGCCAAATTTTCAATTTGAAACGATTGGCCTCATGAAAACTTACATCCCTTCGGCCAGGATGCCACCTTGCAGGTCTTTTTTGGCACGACGGGGGTCAGATCCTGGGGCAGGCCCAAGCAGAGTGGTACCAGTTGGACGGTGTTATTACCCACCTGTGTATGCCCACTACAACCCTAGCATAGCTAGGAGAACAAGAAGTTTAAGGTCGACTATGGAGGTACGGGTGATTCATTCAGTCCAGGATAAATCCTCTGGGGAACAACCTCCGGTTGGGGGTAGGTTACAGTTATTTTATGATGAATGGTGCTGCTTAACATTTGATCTGTTTATACTGGACACTGTCTCAGGGTCTCGAATAGAGTTTATGTCAGGAATTCACCCACCTGCACAAAATATGCCTGGTCGGGTATTGTTTTTTTCTGGACCAGAAACTCTGCAGGTCAGTAAAGAAATTGGGGTTTTGTTCCAAAAAGGGGTAATTGAGAGGACGACATACCATCCTCAACAATTTGTGACCAATATATTCCCCAGACAGATAAAAGATGGTGGGTGTTGAGTCATTCTGGATCTAACCCAGTTAAATTCCTATGTCCAGTATAGGCATTTTAAAATGGACACCTTCAATACTGCTAAACAGCTGTTATCAGAAGGTTGTTATATGGCAACCATAGATCTGAAAGATGCATATTATTCAGTACCTATTCATCATCAGTACCGAAGATACTTGAAATTTAGTTGGATGGGACAGCTGTGGCAATTTAAGGCGTTGCCCAATGGGTTAACCTCAGCTCCTAGGTTGTTCATGAAATTGTTAAAACCAGTTCTGGCGCTACTTCGTGCCCAGAGTCACATTGTGATGGCTCATCTAGATGATATTTTAATTATAAGGAACACTCAGGAAACAGCTGAGGAGTCGGTTTCAGCAACCAAACACCTGTTTGAGAGGCTAGGTTTTCTCGTCCATCCAACAAAATCCAAGCTAGAGCCATTCCAAAAAATTGACTATTTGGGGTTTGTCATTGATTCAGTTGATATGTCAGTGACTTTGCCTACGGCCAAGGCTGTTGAAATCACGGAGGTCTGTACCAGTCTTGCAGAAAACCAACAACCCTCCATCCGGCAAGTAGCCAGTGTTATTGGTAAATTGGTGGCGGCTTTCCCTGCAGTGGAGTTTGGACCTCTGCACTATCAAAGTTTGCAACAAGCTAGAGAACAAGCAATTAAAGAACATGCAGATCATTTTGATAGACCTATGCAGTTGCCAGCCTAAAGCCATCGCCGAATTACAATGGTGGATAATCAATATTGCACAAAGTACCAAATACATTTTGATTCAACAACCTTCAGTGGTTTTACAAACAGATGTGAGTGCTTTGGGATGGGGAGCCACGGACAGCGAGTCTTGCTGTGGTGGTAGATGGAATGGGGTGGAAGATTGCAACCTTCACGTGGTCCACCCTGTTTCAACTAATGCAATCAACTCGACGTGCACAAACAGAAGATCAAATAGAACAAGTCGTCCTACAACTTTAGGCTGTGCACGCCACATGAAAGAAGAAGAAGGTAGATGGAGTATGCAAGAGGATTTAATCCTGCAAAGGCATGGTATAAATTACTTAGAATTGCTGGGTGCATTCTATGGATTAAAGGCTTATTGTTCAGCAATGAATAATTTACATGTTCAGCTCCAGATTGACAATACTACGGCTGTTGCTTCTATCAATCACATGGGAGGAATAAGGTCAGTATCATGTGATAATCTGGCTAACCTCATTTGGGACTGGTGTATTTCCAGAAATATCTGGGTCTCAGCTATCTACCTACCAAGAAGAGATAATGTGGTGGCGGACATTATCTATTTAATGAAACATTGAAATTTAATGACAACATAGAATGGATGCTAAATCCTGATGTTTTTTAAATGATTGTCAGCCGCTATGGTTTGCCAGATATAGATCTGTTTGCATCCAGGCTAAATCACCAGTTGCCTAAATACGTTTTGTGGGAACCAGACCCAGGAGCAGTAGCAGTGGATGCATTCTCGCTACATTGGGACGTACGTTCTTTTACGCTTTTCCCCCATTCTGCCTCATTTAGGCAATGCCTCACCAAAATAGAGCAGGAGTCCGCCTCAGTTGTTTTGGTGGTGCCGGTTCCCAATGGTTCCCATTGGTGCTGAGAATGATTACTCAGCCACTCATGACTGTCCCCAAGTGCAGTAATTTGTCGGTAAGTCATCCGTTACATGATCGTATTAATCTGTTAATCTGCAGGTTCTGACCAGACCGTTCCAAGGCTTGGACTGTTGAGCAGGACCATGGATGTGATAACTGCAGCTTGGAGAGATAGTACTAAAAAACAATATGTATCTCATATTAAGAAATGGGAGATATGATGCAATATGATCAGATATATCCGATCATACTGCAAGCATACCAGATGTGTTGGAGTTCCTTGCTACATTGCATTTTGATGAACACTTGAGCTATAGTGCCATTAATAGTGCTCGGAGTGCTTTGTCCTCCTATTTAGGGCAGTTTTCAGAACAACAATCTATCGGGTCTCATCCGTTATTGTCCTGATTCATGAGAGGAATCTTTAACAAGAACCCTCCTAAGCCTAGATATACAGAAATCTGGGATGTCAGTATAGTTTTCACACTGCTTTGGCAATGGGCTCCAATTACGACGCTGTCTTTTCAGAAGTTAACACTTAAAGTGGTTATGCTCGTGGCACTAGTATCAGCGTAACGAGTTCAAACATTGCAAAAACTACGGCTAGATAGCATGTACTCTTCTGCAGATAACATTACGTTTTTTGTGTATGATTTAATCAAACAAAGCAGGCCAGGAATGGCCGGAACCAAAGTAAGCTTTAAAGCATACCCCGTTGACCAAACGCTATGTGTAGTCAAGCACCTGAGTCAATATATCGAGGTAACTAAGAGTCTCAGAGGCTCTGAGACAGCTATGCTCATCAGCCACAAAAAAACTCATAAAACGGTGCCAGTACAAAGTATTTCTAGATGGTTAAAACAGGTTTTGGATTGTTCTGGAGTAGACACTCATGTGTTTAAATCTCACTCCACCAGGGCGGCATCAACATCCACAGCGAAGGCACAGGACGTGCCTCTAGACTGAATCCTCGGGGCCACAGGATGGTCTAGGGAGGCGACCTTCTCAAAATTCTATGATAAACCTGTCCTGACAGTGCAAGGTTTTGGGCATGCTGTTTTGGGTTTGGTTTGATATTCTTTTCTTTTCAAAATTTCATTTGTAATTTTCCCCTGGGACAGAGGGATTATTACTGTTTTGTTTATTATTATTAAAAAATGTTTATTGGATAATTCGAAGCAATGTTCAATACATTATTTATTCACTACTGTGTCAACTGAAGCAGTGTGTCGTATGGAATGGATCTACGGCATTAAATCACAGAGCTTTGAAATCTTCACGTAGTCACTCACGTGACTCCAAAGTAAAATAGTAAGATTAAACGAGAACTTACCAGTTTGAAGTTTGATCTTTATTGTATAAGGAGATACGATGAGGGATTACGAGCCCTCTGCTACCGGCCCTCATAATCACGAAGATCATCTGGTAGTTCTCGTCTTCTGAGTCTTACTATATCACTTTGACTATAGTTTCTGTGTTTTCACGCCACTGCTTTGAAGTATGATGTGCATGCGCCTGGCGGGGCTTCTTCATGTAATCCCTCATCGTAACTCCTCATAAAATAAAGATCAAACTTCAAACTGGTAAGTTCTCATTTAATCTTACTATTTTAGATGATCAGCCATGATCATATTGAATGGTGCTGGCTCGAAGGGCCGGATGGCCTACTCCTGTACCTATTTTTTTATCTTTCAATGTTTTCTCCACATTAAATGTATGTCATGATGCGTTGAGAAACAGTCACATAATTCTACTGCGATTCCGTTTATAACCACCAAGTTAAGATACTTTTAATTTTGTGTATCCAGTCCACTCACTGGGAGTAACCTGATTTAAATTATTTAATATCTATTGGGCAAACTCATTGTAGCATATAATTATTCTATTAAATCATAACTGCGGCAGTCAGTTTGTTATTACAATAAACCTTCATTATAACGGACCATAGTTAGGGGAATTGTGTCCGTTATTGCCGATTGTCCACAATAACCGAGTAAGGGATTTAGAGCATCATTGTATATGTGGTAGAAACAAACAACTGCAGATGCTGGTTAATACACAAAAGGACACAAACTATTGGAGTAGCTCAGCAAGTCAGGCAGCATCCCTGGAGAACATTCGGGTTGAGACCCTTCTTTAACGGGTGTGGTGTAGCAGTGAGGCTGTGAGACCTGGTGTCAGCAGCCAATCCTGGCAGTGAAGTTTAGTAGATCTGGACTAGAAGCGGCCGGCGAGGCAGTGCAGACCGGTATTGGCTTCGGAGCCTGGCTTGGCAGTGAAGGTTCATCCGCTATAACCTAAATCTGTTAAATAGTGGTCTGTAATAAATAGTGTTTACTGTAAATTGAATTGCCGATTGATATGTAAACACTTTTAAAAAGTATTTATTGGTGACGAGCAACAGCCAAAAAAAATCAATGTAGGTTTGAAACGTCATCCGGGACCAGTGGTTTGGCAGAATGTGACGTTGTCAAGTTGGGGCAGCCCAGCATGTGAGTGTAGACACAAAAAGCTGGAGTAATTCAGCGGGACAGGCAGAATCGCTGGAGAGAGGGAATGGGTGAAATTTCGGATCGAGACCCTTCTTCAGAGATGCTGCCTGTCCCGCTGGGATACTCCAGCTTTTTTTGTCTATCTTCGGTTTAAACCAGTAACTGCATTTCCTTCTAACACCAACATGTGACTGTGCCTGAACCTTAAACCAGGAAATGTGCGGAAGTGGATTTTGGCTATAATTCCGTCTTGTGTAAAACCAGGGCTGCCAACATTGGGTGAGAGGTGAGAGCGAGAAATGGCGAGGGAGTGCAGCGACCGAGAAAGGGGGGGGGGGGAAGGGGTGTGTGAAAGAGGGAATTAGGAGCAACACTAGCAAGTTTGCGGATGACACAAAGCTGGGTGGCAGTGTGAACTGTGAAGAGGATGTTAGGAGGTTGCAGGGTGACCTGGACAGGTTGAGTGAATGGGCAGATGCGAGGCAGATGCAGTATAATATAGATAAATGTGAGGTTATCCACTTTTGCGGCAAAAACAAGGGGGCAGATTATTATCTCAATGGGGTTAGGTTAGGTAAGGGGGAGGTGCAGCGAGACCTGGGTGTCCTTGTACACAGGTCAATGAAAGTTGGCGTGCAGGTGTGAGGGATAAAGTGATTAAACCCCATTAAAGTAAGGAGTTTTAAAGAGAATCCGAACTGAGAGGGGCTGGAGAGAGGGTTCTGACACAGCTGTGTCTGAAGGTTGCCAGACCCATCCTTGAGTCCTTGAGTAAGAAGTAATAGCATTGTATAGCAGTAGAAGGGAGTGATGTAGAGAGATCCCTATCAGTGGAAGGGAGTGATAGATGGGACCCTTGTCACTATAGCTTAGCTTTAGTACTGATATAGGAGAACTGAGAGGGTTCACTAGGAGGTGAGTAAAACTAGGGTAGGTCATGAGCAACTGAGCATGCTTAATAGAATAAATGAATATTAACAACACACCCCTGGTCAAGAAAACTGCTCATTACCATGAACATGTTTGAACATGCGACGTATGATATGGGAGGTGCGAGGGGATGTACGGTGGGATGCACCTCAGACCCTGATTGGAGAAGGTCCAGAGGGGGAGGTTGAATGTAAAATTCTGTGTATAAAGGGGGATGACTTCTTTGGCTTCGGGGTGTCTCGATTTGGAGAGGCACCCGGGTCTGCAGAGTCGAGAGGAATAAAGAACTCTTGCTTCCAAGATTTAGTCTTTGAGCGGTTATTGTGAGCACAAAGCGTATCTCACAAATTGGGGGCTCGTCCGGGATCGCCACTTTCCGGCTGCTTGGTGGAGGCAAAGAAGGAGGGGAAGGTGCACCCTGCTGATTTCAGCAGTCTCCCGATCTCCTTGCTTGCCATCAGCAGTTTGAGCGAGTGATATTCGGTGGGAAAGACTCGGGAAGCAAGAGGGGGTGTAAGGTAAATACGTACGGGACGGTCGAGCGATTCTTGTGCACAGGACCCAGGTAAAGAAAAGCAACTATTAAGTATTGCCCCTGGGGCGACCGGGGTCTGTCGGACGGGAATAGTCCGACGAGACGATGGGAAACCGGAACGGGAAAAAGTAAGGGTCCGGGGAAACAGGATGAGGCTCATACTGATATGGAGCCGAACATTCCGCCCGATAGTCCCGTTGGGGGCGAATGTTGTATGGATGGGGTGAAGGGAACACCTGGGGTAAGAGTAAGGAAACTATGATAAAATTTATGTTACTTTGAGTGGCCAAAGGAGCCTATTCGAGGGTGCGCAGTGTGGTGGCCGCGGTTGGGTTCAAATGAGGACTGGGTGGGACAGGCGTTGAATGTTTTTTTGTGAATGAAAGACAAACGCCGAATCAAATAGAAAAGGAATATGCCCAGTGCTGGAAACCCAATAATGGGATGTTTCCGTTTAAAGACGGAAAGAGAGCAGGATGAACCTGACTGGCCACCAATTGGTGATGATCACCTACAGAGACTGCCCCCGCCATATGAATGCCAGCCCCCAAATATATCGCCATCAGCGCGGCTGCATCTGCCCAGGAGGTCCCACTAAGCCAGAGCGGATATCTGCAGTAAACCTGTCCGCTCTTGTCTCAGAAGAGACAGATAATAGAGAATTACAGAAAGTAGAAGGTAATGAGAGCTGTCCCAGGGGGTAGGACAAACAATTGGCCATTAGGACCCTTCCAGAGAATACAGGTGGGACTTCACAGAACTACCAAAAGTACAGCAGTGGAAATATCTTCTGGTTATAGTGGATCACTTCACCAGGTGGGTAGAGGCATTTTCCCACGATAAATGCCACTGCCCAGGCAGTCACTAAGATACTGCTGGAACAAATCATCCCATTGATAAGGAGTCATTGAATCCATAGATTCAGATCGAGGAACACATTTTGCTTCCAAGGTGCACCTATTAATTTGTCACGCCTTGGGAATAAACTGGAAGCTGCATACTCCATGGCACGCACCCAGAGTTCGGGGAAGAGTGGAACGGATGAATGCCACTCTAAACAAATTCGATAACCTAAATTAATGGAGGAGACGGGGTTACCCTGGACTAAATGTCTACCAATTGCTTTGATTGCGAATACGGAACGGCACCACAAAAGGATATTGCGGTGTCTCCCTATGAAATGTTTTTGGATTGCCTTATTTTGGGAAGGTGGAAGGCACACCAACTTTGAGGGAGGTGATGTGTTCTTGAGGAACTATTTACTGGCAGTGTCTCGTTTCCCTGACAGAATTAAAAGCTAAAGGATTATTGGCTCAAAGCCACACACTTGCGACTTTCCAATACATGCTGTAAAGGCCGGGCGACTGGGTACTGGTCAAGAATTGGAAGGAGGAGAAACTCCAGCCCAGGGTGGACCGGACCGTACCTATTATTACTGACAACCGAGACAGCAATTACGAACAAAAGAAAAAGGGTGGACCCACGCGATCCGGGTTAAAGGACCCTCGATCCACCCGTTTCCTGATGAGGAGGAACAGTGGATGGTGAAGCCAGGAAGCAAACCCCTAACAGTAATTTAAAAAAAAAAAAGCATTGAATGTATAACTGACAGTATGAAAGGAGCACAGTCGTGGTATTGTTTGCCTTGTATGTAATTGTGGTAAAAGGTAACTAATAATTGTGATAAATGTTATCATCCTATCCAACAGAGGGCGGACAACAACCAGAACATTTACCCCATCATTCCCATGGAACAATGTATGCCATAACCCATAAGACTAGAAAAATTTGTGAAGAGGGGGGGGAAAGGAGTATTGATGGTAGGCAATAGGGGGTATATAGGGAAGTTTGGGCCCGTTACCTGCCCAAGGGGGAGAGAGATGGGTTTGTGTACAGTGATAGTTGTTTTCCCTTCTCAGCAGAGATCGTAAAATGGGCAATAGATAAGATGAAGGAGGAAGTAATAAAAGAGGTTACAGAAGTAGTAGTCACTAAGCCTCCCTTCCTCCCACCCACCTACTCAGTCTCAAGTGCACCCAGACACTGTACGAAGAGATAAAGAAGCAGATCGAGATCCCTGAAGGAGAAAAAACCTGTTTGTGGACTTGGCCTCCGATAGCTGGAATCCTGAATGTGACTAACTGTTGGGTCTGCGGAGTGACCCACTGATGAGTTCACGTTAGCCGTGGATGGGGAACCATTGTTGAAGTATGGGACCTGATGGGATGGAACCTGACAGTTGGACAAGACCGATATCCCCAGGTATGGTATTGTCCGGGACAGACGCATCCGGTCGGGACTGAGTGTATCGCTAGGCTGGGCAAAGGATGCCGTCCTAGTAGGCAAGCAGCCCCTGCAGCGCATCGCCACCCCCAGTGGCCAAATCAGTCCTGAGTGTGGTGGCCAGAAGGAGCCTAAAAGGTATCTAACTAAGAAATATGGGAAAACTGCGCTATCTGGATGAAGACCGATGGTGTGGCATCGGCTGGTACTAATGGAACTGCAAACACCGGGAACAACCCCCCTTATCAGGGATCCAGTATTGCGAGATATATGGAACAAGCTGCCTCTATACCGGCCCCTGAAGGCCTGTTATGGATATGCGGAATACAAGGCATACTCGTTGTGGTTAATTAACCGATGATTTGGAGTGGGACTAGTTTTATTGACAGGTACAAACCTGGTATTTTCCTGTTAAACACCAAAGAAGGCCGGTCCCCGTTAGGAACACCGTCATTTGATGACCTCTATCGGACAAAGAGGAAAATCGGCATTGGAAGCAATGGTAGAAGATAATGGCCACCAGCAAGAATCATCTCATACACGGACCAGCCACTTTGGGCACAGGATGGACCTGGGGCTTAAACCGAACACGTATAAACATGTTAAATACCAGATCATAAGGCTTCAGCAGTACTGGAGGTAATTACCAACCAAATTGCGGGGGCCGCAGGAAAAGCGTGCAAAGCAGCAGACCCGCAGGATGAGCGCCGCGGATATAACCAGAACGGTTACCCTAGATACCTCCTGGCAAAAAGGAGGGGTATGCGGGAAATTCAACCTCACTAAGTGCTGTTTGAACACTCGATGATAATGGACAAGGCATGATGGCCATAGCAGAAGGATCCGAAAGTTGGCGCATGTTTCCAATACAAATGTGAATTCGATTATGGGAACCCAATGGTGGATTCCACCTGGGAGGAACATGGAGGAGACTCGTGGGACTTCGTGTTTTCAATGTGCAGGTTGGTGGCTGGACTGATCTTTAATCCCTGATGCAATCCCTTGTTTTTTAGGGACTTAATTACCAAAGTATAAGTCAATGCAGGCAGTAGACATGCCATGGGAGAGAAGGGGAAATACCAGAAATAATGATAAAATGCGGCCAGGGGGAGGTTCATGATTTACAGGAAGAGAGGTTAGGACAATGTTCGACAGTTCGAGTTGAGGGAACTGAAATAGTGGTTTAATCAGTGTATAGCGTAGCAAAATAACAAGGGGCGGATTGTGAGGGATAAAGTGATTAAAACACTACCCCTTTAAAAGTCAGGAGTTTTTAAAATAAAGAGAAATTATCCGAACTGAGAGGGGCTGAGAGGAGGGTTTTTCTGACAACACAACAGGCTGTGACTGAAGTGGCCAGACCCATCCGTAGTCCTTGAGCAGAAGTATACTTGTAGAGAAACATAGAAACATAGAAATTAGGTGCAGGAGTAGGGCCATTCAGCCCTTCGCGAGCCTGCACCGCCATTCAATATGACATGGCTGATTCATCCAACTCAGTAACCCCCCGTACCAGCCTGTCTCTCCATACCTCTCTGATCCCTCCTTAGCCAAAAGGGCCAACAATCCAACTCACTCTAAAATATAGCCAATGAACTGGCCTCAACTACCCTCTGTGGCAGAGAGTTCCAGAGACTTTCCACCACTCTCTGTGTGAAAGAAAGTCTTTTCTCATCTCGGTCTTAAAGGATTTCCCTTCCCCCCTTATCCTTAAGCTGTGACCCCTTGTCCTGGACTTCCCCAACATCGGGAAACAATCTTCCTCTTCCTCCTGCATCTAAGCTGTCCAACAAACCCCATAAAAAAATTTTTGTAAGTTTCTATAAGATTCCCCTCTTAATCCCTAAATTTCCAGAGAGTATAACCAAGTCTATCCGTCTTTCTCATAAACATCCTGACAAACCCAGGAATCAGTCTGGTGAACCTTTCCTCTGCACCCCTCAATGGCAATATAGTCCTTCCTCAGATTTGGAGACCAAAACTGCACGCAATACCTCCAGGTGTGGGGTCTCACCAAGACCCTGTACAACTGAAAGAACCTCTCCTGCTCCTGTTCTCAAATCCTTTTGCCTTGAAAGTAACATACCATTTTCGCATTTTTCACTGCCTGCCGCACCTGCATTGCCTACTTTCAAGACCTGGTGTACCATGAACACCCAGTCCTCGGCTGCATCTCCCCCCTTTTTCCTAATCGCCACCTTTAAATAATAATCGGCTTTCCTGTTTTTTTGCCACCAACAGTGGATAACCTCACTTTATTCCTCATTATACTGCATCGCCAAACATTTGCCCACTTCCCCAGCCTATCCAAGTCACCTGCATCTCTCCTAGCAAACCTCCTCAACAGCGAAACACTGCCCCCCCAGCTTAGTGTCAATCCGCAAACTAGGAGATTTTGCCTTCAATTCCCTCATCCAGATCATTAATATAATTTGTACATAGCTGGGTCCCAGCATGAGCCCTGCGGTACCCCACTAGTTACTGCCTGCCATTGTGAAAAGGACCCGTTTTACTCCCTACTCTTGTTGCTTCCTGTTTGCCAGCCAGTTCTCTATTCCACTCAAACTAACCCCCTAATACCGTATGCTTTAAAGTTTGTATACTAATCTCTTATGTGGACCTTGTCGAAACCTTCTGGAAGTCCAGATATACCACAACCACAGGTTCTCCCTTATCCAACGCTACTAGTTACATCCTCGAAAAAAATTCCACCAGATTCGTCAGACATATTTACCTTTTGTACACCCATGCTGACTTTGTCCAATGATTCACCACTTTTCCAAATGAGCTGCTATCCCATCTTTAATAAAATGACTCAGCAGTATCCCCCCTACCGATGTTAGCCTTAACTGGTCATAATTACCCCCCCCCCGTTTTCTCTCTCCCCTCCCCTTCTTAAAAAGAGGGTTTACATTGCTACCCCCCCACCACCCCCCCCCCCCTCCCCCCCGCCAATCCTCAGAGGAACTACTCCAAACTAAAGAGTTTTGAAAGATTATCACTAATGCATCCACTATTCCCTGAGCTACTTCCTTAAGTACTCTGGATCAGCCTATCTGGCCCTGATGGGGATATCATCGCCTTTTAATCTATTCAATTTACCCAACACCACTTCCCGACTGACCTGATTTTCACGTCAATTCCTCCTTTGACCCACAGTCCGACTGCTATTGCTCAGGCAGAATTATTTATGTCTTTCCTAAGTGAAGACGGAACCAAAGTAGTTATTCAATGTTCCGCCATATCCTTGTTCCCCATGATCAACTCACCTTTTCTTGACTGCAAGGGAACCTACATTTGTTTTAACTAACCTCTTTCTCTTCACATATCTATAAAAACTTTTGCAGTCAGTTTTTGGTATGTTCCCCCCTGACAGTTTTCTTTCATAATCTATTTTTCCTTTCCTAATTAAGCCCTTTCCCCTCCTCGCGCTGCTGGTCTCTGAATTTCTCCCAGTCCTCTGGATAGTGCTGCTTTTTCTGCTACTTTGTACGCATCATCCTTTGCTTTGATACTATCCCTGATTCCCCCTTGTTATCCACGGATGCACTACCTTCCCCCAGATTTATTCTTTGCCAAACTGGATGAACAATTTTTGTAGTTCATCCATGCAATCTTTAAATGTCTTCCATTGTATATCCACCGTCAACCTTTTAGAATTAATTGCCAGTCAATCTGGCCACAATTCACGTCTCATACCCTCAAGTTACCTTTCTTTAAGTTCAGAACCATTTGTTTCTGAATTAACAAAGTCACTCTCCATCCTAATGAAGAACTCAAACCATATTATGGTCACTCTTGCCCAAGGGGGCACGTACAACAAGACTGCTAATTACCAACCCCTTTGCCTCATTACTCAAAACCCATATCCTAAAATAGCCTGCCTCTCCTCGTTGGTTCCCTCTACATGTTGATTTAGATAACTATCCCTCATACATTCCAAAAAATCCTCTTCCTCAGCACCCCTGCCAATTTGATTAACCCAATCTATATGTAGATTGAAGTCACCCATTATAACTGTTTTGCCTTTGTCGCAAAGGCATTTCTAATTTCCTGTTTGATACAGTAGCAGTAGAAGGGAGTGATGGTAGAGAGATCCATATCAGTGGAAGGGAGTGATAATGGGACCCTTGTCACTATAGCTTAGCTTTAGTACTGAGAATAGGAGAACTGAGAGGGTTCACTAGGAGGTGAGTAAACTAATGGTAGTCATGAGCAACTGAGCATGCTTCATAGAATAAATGAATATTACAACACACCCCTGTCCAAGAAACTGCTCATTACCATGAACATGTTTGAACATGCGATGTATGATATGGGAGGTGCGAGGGGATGTACGGTGGGATGTACCTACAGATTGTGCACCTCAGACCCTGATTGGAGAAGGGTCCAGAGGGGAGGTTGAATGTAAAATTCTGTGTATAAAGGGGGATGACTTCTTTGGCTTTGGGGTGTCTCGATTTGGAGAGGCACCTGGGTCTGTAGAGTCGAGAGGAATAAAGAACTCTTGCTTCCAAGATTTAGTCTTTGAGCGGTTATTGTGAGCACAAAGCGTATCTCACACAGGTATAGCAGGCAGTGAAGAAAGCTAATGGAATGTTGGCCTTCATAACGAGAAGATTTCAATATAGCAGTAAAGAGGTTCTTCTGCAGTTGTATAGGGCTCTGGTGAGACCACATCTGGTGTATTGTGTACAGTTTTGGTCTCCTAATTTGAGGAAGGACATACTTGTGATTGAGGCAGTGCAGCGGAGGTTCACGGGATTGATCCCTGGGGTGGCGGGACTGTCATATGAGGAAAGATTGAAAGGACTAGGCTTGTATTCATTATAGTTTAGAAGGATGAGGGGTGTTCTTACAGAAACATATAAAATTATAAAAGGACTGGACAAGCTAGATGCAGGAAAAATGTTCCCAATGTTGGGCGAGTCCAGCACCAGGGCCACAGTACTAATAGAATAAAGGGGAGGTAATTTAAGACTGAGGTGAGAAAAAACTTTTTCACCCAGAGAGTTGTGAATTTATGGAATTCCCTGCCACAGAGGGCAGTGGAGGCCAAGTCACTGGATGGATTTAAGAGAGAGTTAGATAGAGCTCTAGGGGCTGGTGGAGTCAAGGGATATGGGGAGAAGGCAGGCACGGGTTATTGATAGGGACGATCAGCCATGATCACAATGAATGGCGGTGCTGGCTCGAAGGGCCGAATGGCCTCCTGCACCTATTTTCTATGTTTCTATGTAACTGGACATCCCTATTTCCAACATTTGCTGATTTTGAACCAGGTAACATAATTTCCAACATTTTCTGATTATGAACTGGACGTCCCTATTTCCAATCATTTTGCTGATTTGGATCTAGATATCCTCTTGAAAGGCAATGCTGGGAATCACACAGCAACCCTTCAGCCTTTCAAGCATGTGCTATCTCAAATGGTGCCCAATCCCACAGCCTCCCTCCCACCCCCGCAGGTGTGTCAGTGGGAGGACTCCTCCGCCGTCCCACAATGCCGCGGGTGTGCGCCTTGACGTGTCGGTTTGTGACGCTGCGGGCCGAGCGGGAGGACGAGGATGGAGATGGGGATGTGTCCGTGTCCGTGTCCCCGGCCCCGGCTCCTGCTGCTGCTGCTCGCCGCCGCCGCCCTCCGGCCCCGCCTCGCCTCCACCTTCTACCTGCCCGGCCTGGCTCCCGTCAACTTCTGTGAAACCCCGAGCGCCGAGTGTCAGGTGAGGCGGCAAGGCCCAGGGCCGCGCGGACTGGCCCCCTCCCTCAACACAGCACAGCCTCACAACACAGCCTCATCCCCCCCCCTCACATCAACACAGCCCCCCCCCCCCCCCCCACACTCAGCACAGCCTCACAACACAGCCTCTCCCCCCCCCCTCACAACACAGACAGCCCCCCCCTTCACACGCAGCCTCACCCCCCTCACAACGCAGCCTCACACCCCCCCAGCCTCCACCCCCCTCAACACACACAAGCCCCCCCACAACACAGCCTCACCCCCTCACAACACAGCCTCGCCCCCCCCCCTCACACACAGCCTCACCCCCTCAAACACAGCCAGCCCCACCCCCCCCCTCACAAACAGCCTCACCTCACCTGCCTCACCCCCCTAACACAGCCTCACCCCTGCTCAACACAGCCTCACCCCCTCAACACAGCCTCACCCCCTCAACACAGCCTCACCCCCTCAACACAGCCTCACCCCCCCCCTTCACACACACAGCCTCCCCCCCCCCCCCCCCTCAACACAGCCTCACCCCCCTCAACACAGCACAGCCCCCCCCCCACGCAGCCTCACCCCCCTCACAACGGCCTCACCCCCCTCCCACACAGCACAACCCTCACCCCCCTCAACACAGCCCTCGCCCCCCCCTCAATAACAACACAGCAAGCACAGCACCAGCTCCCCCCTCCTCAACACAGCCTCACCCCCTCAACACAGCCTCACCCCCCACAACACAAGCCTCCCCCCTCCACAACACACAGCCTCACCCCCTCACAACACAGCTTCGCCCCCCCCTTCACAACGCAGCCTCAACCCCCCTCACAACACAGCACACACCTCACCCCCCTCAACACAGCCTCACCCCCCCCCCCAACACAGCACAGCCCCCTCAACACACTCCCCCCCCTCTACACTGAGCACAGCCCCCTCAACACAGCCTCAGCCCCCCTCCAACACAGCACAGCCCCCTCAACACTAGCCTCACCCCCCCCCCCAACACAGCACAGCCCCCTCAACACAGCCTCAACCCCCCTCCCCCCAACACAGCACAGCCCCCTCAAACACAGCCTCACCCCCCCCCCCAAACCACAGCACAGCCCCCTCAACACAGCCCACCCCCCCCCCTCAACAACACAGCCTCAAACCCCCTCAACACAGCCTCACCCCCCCTCACAACACAGCCCCAGCCCCCTCAACACAGCCGCCCCAGCCCCTCAACACAGCCCCAGCCCCTCAACACAGCCCCAGCCCCTCAACACAGCCCCAACACAGCCCCCCTCAACACAGCCCCAGCCCCTCAACACAAGCCCCAGCCCCCCCCCCCCCCAACACAGCCCCCCAGCCCCTCAACACAGCCCCAGCCCCCCTCAACACAGCCCCAGCCCCTCAACACAGCCCCAGCCCCCCTCAATACCACCCCCTCCCTCACAACACAGCCCCAGCCTCACCCCCCTCCCTCAACACACCCTCAACCCCCACCCTCCCTCACAACATAACCCCCCCCTCCTCCCTCACAACCCCCCCCTCCTCCCTCCTCACAACCCCCCCTCCTCCCTCAAAACCCCCCCCTCCCTCAACACTCCTCCCTCTCCTCACAACACCCCCCCTCCCTCTCTCACCACCACCCCCCCTCCTCCTCCTCCTCCCTCACAACACCCCCTCCTCCCTCCCTCACAAACCCCCTCCTCCCTCCTCACAACCCCCCCTCCCTCACCACCACCACCTCTCCCTCCTCCCTCACCACCCCGCCCCCCCACCTCTCAGGACAAACCTGCCTTTCCAGGAATCAATCAGGTGATACATTTTTGCACTCATTTTGATGCGCATATACTTCCTTAGTTGGTAAACCAGTCGTGCACATGATATCTACATCTCCCCATGGCCTTATTACTGTATGTTGAAGTTGACTTAAGTCAGGAACATTAATGTTTTTTTTTCTCTTTGTCCCCTTCCAGAGTGCTATTGAATTATTTGTCAACAGGCTTGATTCGGTGGAATCTGTCCTTCCTTATGAGTATGCTGCGTAAGTAAATGTATTCAATTTGAAACCTTCTGAACCTATTTGTGCTTGGGCAATTAATTGATTTATCAGTTAATGTTTTCTGGCTTTATCTACATATTCAATTAGAAATATAGAAACATAGAAAATAGGTGCAGGAGTAGGCCATTCGGCCCTTCGAGCCTGCACTGCCATTCAATGTGATCATGGCTGATCAGCTTGCATTTAGCTTGCATTTAAATTGAAAACATATTGAGTTGGGAAAATGTAAAATTATTTCTTCCTGGTAAAGGTTTGATTTCTGTCAGTTGGAAGAGGAAAAGCGCCCATCAGAAAACCTTGGCCAAGTACTGTTTGGTGAGAGGATTGAGCCATCTCCATACAAGGTAAAGATTTGCCTTTCTTCAATTGAGGTTTTTGCAAATAAATACAGTTTCTCATTTTATATATACAAAAGCAGATGTTTCTTAGTCAAAGATGAGTTAAAAGTACCAAATAACTGCATCTCAAGTTTCACCTCCACTTGTCAATTTTAATGATTTCAGGCAGTTGTAACATCTATATTTTCCCAGACTAGTGAGAGTAAGATCAACCAAGGTTGATGCATATTGTGCTGGCCAGAGTGTCAAATTGTTTTCATTTAAAGCTCAGTTGCCTTTTAAGTTTCCTGAAGTATAGAATGGTTGAATCCAATTCTCCATTGTAACAGCAGTGGTAACTAAACACCCATTAGTTTTCAGCAGATTCAAGTCCCTTTACATTGAACTCTTATTCCTATCATGGTTTCTATGGTAGAACCTTTCAGTGAAGCCCTTCCTAATTTAAGAACGTTCTACATTTTGGATGCCTGGAGGAAAAGATCACATCAAGAAAACCTAATAATTAAAGCATTTTTATTTTAAATCTTGGGGAAAGTTAGCTTATGGTGAAAATGTTGTTTAGTTTTGTTAGTCACATCACCGGGCTGTCACATAGTACTGTTCTGCTTGAAACAATAGACACTACCAACATTTCTTAAAATCAGAAAATGCTGGGATGATCAGGTGTCAGGGGGCATTGGTGGATAGAGGAGCATTGATGATGTTTCAGGTCAATGACTAGTTCCCAGCAGCTGTAGTTTATTGCAATATTTTTATTTTTTTTATTTTCCTATTTACAGGTGCAATAATATGATTACAGTCTTATTTATCTTCAGTATTCTCATTCAGTTTGGTACCATGAGTAAAGTTAATTGAACATCAATACAGAATTAATTTTATATAGATTTCTCTCATTTTAATATTCTGCTTCTTAATTTTATCCATCACTTCTACTTTATTGTTATTTTTCCAGCTTCTTGCTTCTCCCCAGTTCCTATTCATTTCTTCATTCTTTCTTGAGTTTATGCATATAACATCAGCAGCTTGCATTTATATGGTGGTATTTAACATAAGAAAACATCTAAGATACTTCAGAAGAATGTAATCAGACACAAATTGACAAACAAACAACAAGAGGAGATGTTTTGGACAGGTGATTATGATCTTGGTCGTTGATCTTGCTTTTGCATTGATCTTGCTTTGAATTATATGGGCATCTGTGTTGAATAGTAAACTGGCCATATAGAGAACTATTCCATTAATGGCGAAGGTATGCTTTCAAAGACACCTATCATTGTGATGCACAATATTATGAGATAAATGGCTATCGCAATAAACATTCTTGCATAGCAGCAAACTTGCAAAAATCCAACTCAGACATCCAAGAATTGAAGTAATGTTTGAAAAGGAAATGTAATATGAAATAATCGGTTACATTTTATTTGTCTTTGTGAACTGCATTATAGTTAATTTGAGGAGTTCTCAATAATTGTGTTTCTAAACAAAATCTGAAAGATGATTTGTTAATTTGCAGTTCCAATTCAAGAAACAGGAGATGTGTAAACATGTATGCACAAAAGAATATAACATTGGGAAAGAAGAGGACAAATCAAAGTTGATGTTTTTAAAAAATGGCATGCATTTAAATTATCAACATCATTGGTGAGTAGTTCAAAACAGTTATGGTTGCTTTATATAAAATAAACATCTGTCTGCAAACATCCTCTTGAAAAGAGAAATCACATAACTTCATTGTTCCACCATATTGTTCCCACTAAAATTAGTCTTGAGCTTTCATATATTTTGCCATATTCTTTGACAAATATAGGACAGCCATCTTTCAGTTAATTGACGGGTTTACTTTGCAAATAGGTTTTTCTTACTAATTAGGCATAAACATATTATTGCTTTGACCAGCAATGGTGACATTTAGAGGCTTGATGATAGGCACATGAATATGTGGGGAATGAAGGCGTAAGGATCATGAGCAGGTATAAGAAATTAGTTTAACTTGGCATTGTGTTCAGCATGGATATTGTGGGCTGAATGGCCTGTTCCTGTGCTGTATTGCACTATGATGGTAAATCAGTGGCCTTGCCTATTAAGTGAAGGATTAGAAAACACACAGTTGGTGCAGTCACCTCTCGTGCAGCATGTTCGTCCAGTTAAGCATTTCCTTGGGTGCACAGGCTTCATCCCAGACTGCATGCACAGATTCTCAGAGTGGAGTTTGAATCCTCTATTGTAAAACTCATGCCACGTAAACTAAGCTAACAATTAAAAGAAACATGCTAAAATACTAGCCAAAGATTTCAGTATTGTTCACTTGATTTTATTGGTGCTTTTATGTATACCATCTTGTAGAGGCAGCCAAATAAAAATGATTGGAAGTGGGTTTCCAAAACCGAGGTTATGTTTAAACAAGTTTGTAGCTCCGTTGTGCAGTAAATGTTGTTACAGTACCGGCATTGTAGGCAGTCCAGAAGAGATTCAATCAGATAATTGCTGGATTGAGAGGATTGTCCTATCATGAAAAGCTTTTAACAAGTTAAACCTGTATTCTTTGGAGTTTAGAAGAATGCGTGGTGACGTTATTGAAATAGTTCTGTGGGAGCATGACAGAATTGACGTTGAGATATTTATCAACTGGTGGGTGTTGCAAATAAGGAGATAAATTTACACGGTCAAGGGAATTTAAAGGTCATTTAAAACTGAAATGAATTGGAATTTCTTCTCTGAGTGTGATGAATATCTGGAATTCCCCATTCCCAAGAATTGTGAAACTAGATAACTGAAAGTAGTTAAAAAGGATATCAGGGAATTGATGCTCTGAATTGGGAATTGAGGGCTCTGTTGAGTCCTAGAGCAGAACAGTCATGATATTGAAAAGTGGGGCAACTTTGAGGAGCCAGGTGGCTGACTCCGGCTTCTGTCTGTGCTGTTGTAGAGTCGTTTAGTGAAATGCATATGCACTGAAACTGATGATCTGAGTACTAGATCTGGGAGTGGGGGGTGATGGCAAGATAGACATGAGAGAGATATCTAAGAATATCTAAGAAATGAGGCTGATGGTGAGAAGGCACCGAGACATCTGGCTTTGTGTTAAGCCACAGATTAGTTCATTTTAATTCATCAAATGCAATCCTGCATTAGTTAAATGTGGATGTTTTATTTCAGGGTGCTTCAATAACCACACTCATTAATTTGATTAATCACATAGATCAAAATGATTCTAAGTTAGATCCTCATCTATATTCGCTTAACCAATCTTAATTGCTTGACGGGTGAGATTTGCAATAGGGAACCATCATCTTTACATCAAGGTAGAATTGTCCAGAGTTCTGACTTCAGATTACAAGTTATTGCTTTCTGCTGGGTGTATATGCCCAGCATGAGAGGCCCTAACAGAGTTTGAATCACCTTCTATCAAAAGGGAAAAGTTGGAAGATAAAATGCAATGTATTCAGTGTTCAAAATAATTATAAAATTACATATGACTGGAAATAATTAAACAGATAACCTTGAAGATGTAATTGTTGAACACATACATTTTAGATGATACGGTTTATTAAACAAAAGTATTGTTTAGGAGGCAAGTGTGATCTTTGTACGTGGTAGCCACATTAATCTAGAAATGAAGACGAGGTAGGAAGAAGATGGGAAACCCAAGAGCCTTGTTAAAACAAAGAGTATAATGCCTTATCTCATTCCAGAAATGTTGGGAAGGATTAATGATGGGTAGTTATGACATTGTGAGAAAGAAAGAGATTCAGTATTTCCCATAACATTGAGGAGAAGTGGCTGCTCTATAATTCTTAGGTGTATAGAAATTAGTTAATTAAATTATGGGAGTGCTCATTGACAAAGACCAAGCGATAGAGCAGTAGTGTACATTTATGCCCATGAAGGGAAGTTTAGGAGTGCTTATTTATGTAAATTAGCTACTTATTCCTTTGATCAATATGTATAATTTACACGCAGGATCATTGATAATATGCCGGTCACATGGTGCTATGATGTGGAAGATGGGCAGAAATTTTGTAATCCGGGATTTCCCATTGGTTGCTACATTACAAAAGCTGGCCGCCCAAAAGATGCTTGTGTCATTAGCGTAAGTTTGCATACATATTGGATATTTGAGTGCTGACCCTAATATTCTAGTACCAATTTTTGATCAAAGATTCAAACACAATGTCACTTACTGGACAAATGTACGGCTGAGGTTGAAGCTGTTCAGCATCTGCACTCGTACCTCCTAGATTTCCAAAAGAACTGTTCAAGAAAAAAAATCTAAACATTCCTTTCACAAAGAACGACCTTCCCAAATCCTCCCGTGTCAATGCAGATTGTAGTCCGCTGATTTTAACTGTGCTTATTTTCATGCACCTTTTGTTTACTGGTGTTGGAAATATTTTCTTTAGTTCCATGCCAGGTTTGGCACATGCAATATTTTATTGTTGGGGAAGGAAATAGTTGCAGAATCACATGTAATGTGACTGTCTGGGTTTCCTCCCACATCCTAAAGCTTTGTAGATGTATTGACCTCTAAATTGCCCTGGTGTGTCGGGAGTGGATGCAAAAGTGGGATAACATAGAACTATTATGTACGAGTGATCGATTGTCATTGTGGGCCGAAGAGCCTGCTTCCATGCTGTATCTTTCAAAGAAAAGCATGAGGTGGGTGAAAGGTTTGTACAATCT
Source organism: Okamejei kenojei (assembly GCA_035221665.1). NCBI lineage: Eukaryota > Metazoa > Chordata > Chondrichthyes > Rajiformes > Rajidae > Okamejei > Okamejei kenojei. Next base: position 113,225,283 of record CM069136.1, read on the forward strand.
AGTTTCTGAAAACTGTACATGTACTTCTCCAGCTGGGAGCCGCCACTGAGTAGTGAATAAGAAATGGGAATCTTGATTGAAGGTATAAAGGTTAATTTTGTTTCCCATGTGCTATTGATTAGACTTGACAGTGTCTTGACTGTGTTCACTATCACTTGACAGTGACCACTCTGCTACCCCGCGTAATTAGTTTTTAGACATTTAGAAGCCATTGTCATTTGAGCAAAAAGTAAATTATTGGATGTTTGTAAATTCAGGTTTCTTCAAGGAAACCTTGATTGTAACAAACAAATGAATAACACACAAATTTAGATAAGTCTTAGTACCAGATATAACTAAGTTTATGACTAATTATTCACATTCCATTGTACAGACTTCCTTCAATGAGAAGGACACTTACTATGTCTTCAATCATGTGGAGATCACAATATATTACCACAGCGAAATTGAAAATGCTGGAGCAAGACTTGTGGCTGCTAAATTAGAACCAAAAAGGTAAGCAGAATTTAAAAGATATGTAGAATATTAAAATATTTTGAACATATTAGAAATTGTGCATTTGAGTGCGATGTTGATGTTTTCTATGCTATATTCCCTTGTATTTCTTATGGAAAATGCACTTAAAGCATTTTCAATTGAGATACTGGAAGTAATGGATATTTCATGTTGAATTTAGTTGTCTACCATGCAAGTGCAGGGGTCTGACAGTGAAATGGTAGTTTGAAATTACCAACGGAGTGGTAGATTTTGGCAAACAACTTTTGAAGTTTTGAGATTCACCCTTAAAATCTGGTGTATGCGAGTAAAGTACAGTTACTGCTGTTAACTAAACTTTTATTTTCAGTGAAATTTGACTAAGTTTACACAAGGCATTTATCTGACCTCTTGCTACACCTTGCATTCACATTGAGTTCAGGGACATTCCATTATTTAGCTGAGGGACTGAATACAATGCCACGTATTTAGCTGAGGGACTGAATACATATCACATACCTAGCACAGCCCTATTCATTTAGAGTTATAGAGTGGATTTTGGAGGGATACGTAAGTGTTTATAAAGGCAACTTTCCCAAACCTATTTGGAGTGCTATTGGGAAAGGACCTTGGGCATTGTAGCATTTGAGGGACAGCTGTGGAACCTGGGCATGAGATCAATGGAGCTGCATGGTCCAAAGGATTATTAAGGGATGGTGTGGGCAATAGTTTGGATATGACAACATTCATTTTTTGTCATTAGCAGGATAGAAAATCACCTGCTGATTATTTTGATGATTTATTTCACCTTTTGATCTTAATATTATTGGGAAGAAATTGCATTATTACTTTTGTATTTTTAATTATAGATTATTAATTTATGTCTTAACAGCTTCAAGCATGCACATATCGATAAACCTGACTGTTCAGGACCTCCCATGGGAATCCCTAATGAATTTAAAGAGAAAATTAGTGTTGCCTATACATATTCCGTTAACTTTGTTGTAAGTAAATTTTTGTTTCCCATAAATATATAAATAACAGTAGGGAATTAAGATGAGTTTTGATTTAAATTTGGGAGAAGTGGATTATAATGGATTTGTGTTGCTGTTTCTCTGAATTGAAAGAATGGGAGGGAAAATATCTGAAAAGCACGCAGCAAAAGAGACAAGAATATTATTCTAAAAGAATGCGAACAAATTTTGAAAGAGAAAGGAAAATATTATTGCACAGAGGACTAACATTTGAAGGAGGATAGACCCAAGGTGGTCCCTGTTAAAATAAAAGTTAAAACTGTTTCATAACTATCATATTCAGAGCAAATTGATGAACTTCAGTTTTGGTAGAAGATTATAAAAATGATATCCAATAAAAGTTAAAACTGTTAATCCAATACCCAGTGGTAATGGATAAATGGTTTGACTTGAACTCACACGTTAGCCTATAATGTGCGCCAGGGGTTCCAGAGTGCATCAGCAGTTAGTCAGGGTTCTGATCCAGTATACGTAGAGTCAGGAATGTAGGTAGATCTGCAGCTAATGCCAAGATCCGGAGTGCTTCCACAACCCCAATGCACACTGGGTTCACTGGAAAATTTGCGTGCAAGAAAAAAATAAAATAAAAGTGCATTTGGGTGTTCAGAAGGTCATAAGGGATATGAATAAAATTAGGCCATTCGGCTCATCAGGTCTACTCCGCCATTCAGTAATGGCTGATCTATCTCTCCCTCCTAACCCCATTCTCCAGCCTTTTCCCCATACCCACTGACACCTGCACTAATCAAGAATCTATTTCTGCCTTCAAAATATTCACTGACTTGGTCTTCGTTGGCACAGAATTCCACAGATTCACCGCCCTCTGATTAAAGACATTTCTCCTCATCTCCTTCCTAATAGAACATCCTTTAATTCTGAGACTATGCCCTCTAGCCTTAGACTCTCTTACTAGTGGAAACATTCTCCACATCCACTCTATCCAAGCCTTTCACTATTCTGTATGTTTCAATGAGGTCCCCCCCTCATTCTTCTAAACTCCAGCGAGTACAGGCCCAGCGCTTACAAATGCTCATCATAAGTTAATCTACTCATTTGTATCATCCGCCAACTTTGCCGCAAGACATTCAATCCCCTCGTCCAAATCATTAATATACAACGTGAGGAGTAGTGGCCCCAGCACCGACCCTTGTGGAACTCCACTAGTCACTGGCAACCAACCAGAAAAACATCCCTTTATTGCAACTCTTTGTCTTCTGCCATCCAGCCAACCTGCTATCCATGGTAGTATCTGCCCTTTGATACTGTGGTTTCTCATCTTAGCAGCCTAATGTGTGGCACCTTATCGGCTTTCTGAAAATCTAAGTAAATAACATCTACTGACTCTCCTTTGTCTGTCTTGCTGCTTACTTCAAAGAATTCCAGCAACTTTGTCAAGCAAGACCTCCCCTGACATTGGCCTATTTTATCGTGAACTTCTAAGTACTCCGTAACTGCATCCTTTTATAATGGACTCTAAAATCTTATCAACCACGGAAGTCAGACTAACCGACCTATAGTTCCCACTATTCTGCCTTGCTCCCTTCTTGTGAAGCAGTTAATAGTGCAGTGTTAATAGAGTAACATCCAGAAAATCTTGAAGCTATGACAGAAATATTTCAAATGTCATTAGAAACGGGAATAGTGCCGGAGGATTGGCGTACTGCGCATGTTGTTCCATTGTTTAAAAAGGGTTCAAAGAATAAACCTAGCAATTATAGACCTATTAGTTTGACGTCAGTGGTGGGCAAATTAATGGAAAGCATACTTAGAGATAATATATATAAGCATCTGGATAAACAGGGTCCGATCAGGAACAGAAAACATGGATTTGTGCCTGGAAGGTCATGTTTGACAAACCTTGAATTTTTTGAAGCGGTAACTAGGGAAATTGATGAGGGTAAAGCAGTGGATGTTGTCTATATGGATTTCAGTAAGGCCTTTGACAAGGTTCCCCATGGAAGGTTGGTTAAGAAGGTTCAATCTTTGGGTGTTAATGGCGGAGTAGCAAGATGGATTCAACAGTGGCTGAATGGGAGATGTCAGAGAGTAATGGTGGATTTGTCAGGTTGGAAGCCGGTGACCAGTGGGGTGCCTCAGGGATCTGTGTTGGGTCCACTGTTGTTTGTCATGTACATCAATGATCTGGATGATGGGGTGGAAAATTGGATAAGTAAGTATGCAGATGATACTAAGATAGGTGGTGTTGTGGATAATGAAGTAGATTTTCAAAGTCTACAGAGAGATTTGGGCCATTTGGAAAAGTGGGCTGAAAGATGGCAGATGGAGTTTAATGCTGTTAAGTGTGAGGTGCTACATCTTGGCAGGACAAATCAAAATAGGACGTACATGGTAAATGGTAGGGAATTGAGGAATGCTGTGGAACAGAGGGATCTAGGAATAACTGTGCATAGTTCCCTGAAGGTGGAACTTGCATGTAGATAGGGTGATAAAGAAAGCCTTTGGTGTGCTGGCCTTTATAAATCAGAGCATTGAATATAGGAGTAGGGAAGTAATGTTTAAAATTGTACAAGGCATTGGTAAGACCAATTCTGGAGTATGGTGTACAATTTTGGTCGCCTAGTTATAGGAAGGATGTCAGCAAAATAGAGAGAGTACAGAGGAGATTTATTAGAATGTTGCCAGGGTTCCAGCAACTCTGTTACAGAGAAAGGTTGAACAAGTTAGGTCTTTATTATTTGGAGCGCAGAAGGTTAAGGGGGGACTTGATTGAGGTCTTTAAAATGATGGAAGGGATAGACAGAGTTGACATTGAGGGTAGGGAAGATTCAAACAAGAGGGCATGACATGAGAATTAAGGGACAGAAGTTTAGGGGTAACGTGAGGGGGAACTTCTTTACTCAGAGGGTGGTGGCTGTGTGGAATGAGCTTCCAGCAGAAGTGGTGGAGGCAGGATCGATTTTAACATTTAAAAGTAAAGTGGATAGGTATATGAACGTGAAGGGAATGGAGGGGTATGGAGGAAATGGAGCAGGTAGATGGGACTAGGGGAAAACAAATGGTCGGCACGGACTGGAAGGGCCGAGAGGGCCTGTTTCCGTGCTGTAATTGTTATATGGTTATTATATGTTATATGGTTATAAGTCTGCCATCCCAAGGGAGCCGATTATCAGAGTTTCACTGTGAATTTCAAGACAACGCTCCCCCGCATTCCCTGGCCCCCTCCTTTGCTGAACGATTGCGTCAGTGGGGCAGGCCCTTAACCAGAGCACATATGTCCTGAAGAATAATCAATGCATTTTTCAGTCGCAGCAGTTGGAATATCTGCAGTGTGCTTTGACACTAATGTGCATTTTGTTTCCATAAAAAGGACAGTTTGCTCCTTCGAGTAACCAGAAGGTGATTGGTCTAATACCAGGGGTGTTAAATGCACTCTTCAAGCTTGCTATATCTAATCAATTTCAGGGCTGAGACACCAGATTTTGGTTCTTCTTCCTATGATCTACAGTTCATTTGTTAATTAGTTGATGCGAAGCATTTCAAAGACTTGCTTGTGTCTGTTTTGACTTGTAATCTTTCAGATGCCAATTTATTTCCATGCCAATGAAGTACTTTGAGTATTGTGTCTACATTAATGTAGAAAGTGCAGCATTCAATTTGCAGCAGTCCATAAAAAACAGCAATAACCACAACAAACAGCAATAAATCAGCTATCACCATGGAGCTTTTAAATTTACCTAAGACGTGGGAAAGAGCGTTGGTTCATTATTTCATCTGAATAATGCTACTCTAATGTTGGAGCAGTCCATGAGTACTGCATTTAAATATTAGCTTCTGGAGTGAAGCTTGAATCTACAATCTTTGAATGGAAACATGAATATTCTGCCAGCACTGTATGAAGTTATGCAAATATCATTCAGTAGGGTTTCACTGATTTTGTATTGTACCATTAATTTCACAGTACTTTGAAGGCTATGCCATGCATCAGTTCCGTGCTGTGAAATAGTGGGGAGCCTGCATTCATGTTGTTACTGCACCACTGTCTGTGTATCTGTCCCACTAAATACCAAACATAACTAAAGAACAAAGCACTCGAAAGAAAAAGAAAATTGTCAAAATAAGTTCCCTGAAATTCTGGCTCCTCTCTTTTGATGGGGCTCCTTTTCTAGTGTTCAAAGCAAAACCTTGTCAAGAGTTTACGAAGCGAGATGACAAGGCTACATACAGCCTTCAAAGGAAGAATGGCAAATTTTATCACCAAATTACCTTTTACAAATTGAATTCTTATTTATTTAACTAACAACTGAACTATTTTCCTGAAATATCAACAGCATTTCCACCATCCTATATTTCTTTTTTCCTTGTAGAGATCGCCAATTAAATGGGCATCAAGGTGGGATTATATTTTAGAATCTATGCATCATACAAACATTCAGTGGTTTAGGTAAGGAATTGTTTTAATTTTTTTTTAATTGCACTTTGTAAAATGTGTGCAGTAAAATTGCAACAGAATTTCAATCACAATGCTAGTGCAGGTGAAATAAGTGTTAAAACAAAAACAATATTTTGCAATAATGAATATGTATAAGGTAAGTTTAAATCTGACATCATGAAGTATAATCTGTTGACATCAGTTGTGGAACAGACCAAAATGTTAATTGTATGGTTTTCACGAGCCTATCTTGTTAAGCATGGTGACTTACCCACAAAATGGAGATTAAACCCATATCTTATTTATTTGTGATTATCTCTTTGGATTTATATTTATATAGATTTGGGGTCTTACTGTTTCTCAGATTGTGCTGAGTTTGAAGCTTTTTTGTTTTGAGTATTTGGCAGGGAATAGACGACCTGAAACTGAAGAAGGGTCTCGACCCGAAAAGTCACCCATTCCTTCTCTCCAGAGATGCTGCCTGTCCCGATGAGTTACTCCAGCTTTTTATGTCTATCTTTGTTTTAAACCAACATCTGCAGTTCCTTCCTACTCTAAGAACCGACTTGTTTTGTATTTAATCTCTCTTTGGAAGCATTTATTGCCATAAATTTAAGCAACTGTAAAAATAGTCAGCCTCTCTATCAAAACTTCCCACCTGAACCAAACTATTCTGGAGTTGGCTGACTAAGAATTGCATGTGGTTTTATCCTCCAATGCTCCAGATCACAAATAAGTAAGAATATTTAGGTTCTGGTAAACCAAAGTAACTTGGTTGCATGTAACCTGCACTGAAAAATATCACATTGCATTCACTTTTGATTTGTGTGTGAAATATAAAGCCTCCTTTGCAAGATCTAAGCCAGGGCTGATGTAAACCACTGCATCGTAAGAACATGAAGATGGAAGAGATTTGTAGCTGCTGGTATCTTGAGCAAAAACCAAACTGCTGGAGTTAATTAGTTGGACTGGCAGCATCTGTAGAGATATATGGACAGATGACATCTCAAAGAAGCATCCTGATATGTCAAAAACAGTGTTTGCACTTGCCCACATGTCAGCACTGGTTCATTACATTTTACTGAAGGACTGCACGAGGTGCACCTCAACTTGTGTGATAGACCACTTGCGAAAACCTGCACTTCCGTAAGCAATTCTTTAAGCCAACTGTTTTATTTCCGAGTTGCACGGCTCGGTAGCATTGAGTTACTGCCATTGCATGTGTTCTCAGCTGTTCTCGTGGATGCTCCCATATGGTCTTCGTGTCGGAGCATCCACGTGATCTCCATGTCTGAGCTCCCATGTGTTCCCCGCATCGAATAGTAAATTTACGCATGCGCAGTTGTACTTCTGTGTCCAACTCCCGTAATATCTGATCTATGTAAGTCAGTGCGCGTCTGTAAATGTTGTAGCCATGAGAGGATATTGTTACAAGATTAGTGGCAGCCATTTAGATTACATATCTAGAACTACTTACAAAGGGTGGTGAATCTTTCCGCCGTAGCATTGTGGTGTTACATTGTGGTATTGGATGCAGCAAATTTAATGAGTACTCATTGTGCAAATACAAAATCAAGAAACTGGAGATACTGGAATACAAAAAAAAGACACACGTTGTTGGAGTAACTCAGCCGATCGATCAGTCAGCATCTCTGGAGAATGTTCAGAAGTGATAGGAGCAGAATTAGGCCATTCGGCCCATCAAGTCTTCTCCGCCATTCGATCATGGCTGTTCCAGCTCGTGCCCCTCAATCCCATTCTCCTGCCTTCTCCCCATAACCCCGTACTAATTAAGAATCTGTCTATCTCCGCCTTAAAAATATCCATTGACTTGGCCTCCACAACCTTCTGTGGCAATGAATTCCACAGATTCACCACTGGAATATGGATTCTAGAGATGCCTGTTCTCCAGAGATGCTACCTGACCCACTGAGGTACACCAGCCCTTCGTGTGCAAATCCATCTGGTTTCAAAAGTAACGTGGTGGCTGAGAGTACAAGGTTTCATTTGTGGATCAAGCAGTGGAGTATCTTTGAAATGGCAGGCGTGGCAAATCACTCCACTTTTGGACGTTATCATTTGTGCATCAGTATTCAGCCCAATGGTTTTAGTGGTAATAGACACATGTGATAGCTTAAGTAGTAACAGTTTGTAGTTAAGAGTCGAATTCTAGTTTATTTCTCCTTTCGCTTGTTGATTCAGATTCAAAAGTATTTGGCTAGCAAAAACAGATTGATTTGGTTGTCAAAATTCAATAGTCTGTGAAGATTTATAACGGTAGACTACAAAATGCTGGAGTAACTCAGCGGGTGAGGCAGCATCTATGGAGAGAAGGAATGGGTGACGTTTCGCTTCTGAATTTATAAACTTGCTGTAAATTGACGTTTTGGACATATGCCTTAAATTTCTTTTTATGCTGAATGTGTTTCTAGATTTGGCTAAGTTATATACACTGCCCCTGAGTTAGGAGCCTTGATTTATGGACACGTGGATTTATGGGCTTCTGTACAAATAGAACTTATTCATTACCCAAGAATGGCCTTTACACATGAGAGGTAGTAGGGAGGGTAAGAACAATGACAGAGAGCCTGTTTAACTAGTTTTAGTACAACTTGTGCCTGTAAACATATCATGTTCACTCTGTCACGGAAATGAGTTCATCTATGCAAACCCAACTGGCAAGGCCAGCAAGCGAACTCTGACCACATTAACTGTGCTCTGTGTGCTACTGATAATTTAATGCTATTGGCCTTTTTATTCAAAGGGTAATTTGATGCTTTGTGTACTTGAAAGTACATTCCATAAAGGTCATTTTAATGAGGAGAGCTTTCAAATTATGAATTGTAAATGTCAGATGGTGAATAAGTTAACTTGGCACTTCCTGACGGTTTAGATCTGTTAAACATGTTATCTACCCAATTTAATTTAACTTGAAGATGAGTAGAGAATCCTTAACTGACTTTTTATTATACTTCATCAGTTTTGTCTGAGATGTAACATTTGGTAAGTTTATGGTATCATTTATTATGAATTTGATAAACATTTTAAGAAGAGTTATCCTTTCAAACACATAATGTAGGAAGGAACTGCAGATAGATGCTGGTTTAAACGGAAGACAGACACAAAAAGCTGGAGTAAGTCAGCGGAACAGGCAGCATCTCTGGAGAGAAGGAATGCGTGACGTTTCAGGTCGAGACTGAAGAAGGGTTTCGACCTGAAATATCACACGTTCCTTCTCTCCAGAGATGCTGCCTGTTCCGCTGAGTTACTCAAGCATTTTGTGTAAATGCATGTATTAGTTTGACATTTGCAAAATATCTCCAATGTTGCATTCTGTGTGCAATTAAAGACTTTTATCTTTTTTGCAGCATTATGAATTCTTTGGTAATTGTCCTCTTCCTTTCTGGTATGGTTGCTATGATCATGCTCCGCACCTTGCATAAGGACATAGCAAGATACAATCAGATAGATTCAACTGTGAGTACTGCATTTGATGTTTGTTGGGTAGTTTGTTGGGAATGTGCCTATCACATATGCTTGCTCATGAGGCACGAGCATAAGTCAGCAGGAGGATGAGCTGCTTTGTTCAGGTGGATAAGGAAGCATCACCACTTTCCCTTCTAAGTTGCGTATCGTCGTATCTTAGAATTACATAACCAATTTCACTTTGCTTGGTCAAAAAACTCTTGAAGTACCAAGGTTGTATGGATATAAGTGACTCAAAGATGTTCACTGCCTCTTTACGAACAGTTATAGTCATAGAGTTATACAACATGGAAAACAGGCCCTGTGGTCCAACCTATCCATGTTAACCAAGCTGCCTTCCTGAGCTAGTCCCATTTGCCTGCATTTGGCCCATTTCCCTCTAATTCTTTCCTTCCCAGGGGTAATAAAGGCAGTCCTTCCTGTGGTACCCACATACTATGAATTAATAACGCTGTAATTTTGTGGGCTAGAATGCAGAATTTTATAGTAATTTTGAAAGAATGCTTCCTGACTTTACACATAAATGATCAATATTATGCTCCATTATTCTGAATTCCCCACCGGTGGGCAGATTTCCTGCATTCACTCTGCTTCAATGTCTTTGTTTTAAATATTTCATTTTCAGGCATCCCACAGCATTCTAAACAAAAGAAGTCCAAACAAATGTATTAAAATGCCCGATTTACCTGTTTTAAGTGTTTTTCTCCTTCTCTCTGACTTGCTCTCCCATACATTTAGACAATGTAAGCTAAGCAGGAAGGTTGAATTATTGTGCTGTGAATGGAGGTTGGTGGTGTTCAAAATAAAAATCTGGCCATTTTCTTCTGGCGGGGTGTGCAAACATTCTGAAATTATTGGGCTTTGCACATGTCCTCTTTTCCACGTCTGGAGCACCTAGTTCCACCTCTGTGGTTTAGAACCTGGGTTTGAACATTACTGTGGCGAAACGGTAGTGTTGCTGCCTTAAAGCGCCAGAGACCCGGGTTCTATCCTGACTATGGGTGCTTGTCTGTACGGAGTTTGTATGTTCTACCTGTGACCTGCATAGGTTTTCTCCCGGATCTCCAGTTTCCTCTAACACTCCAAAGACTTACAAGTTTGCAGGATAATTGGCTTGGTATAACTGTAAATTATCCCTTGTGTGTGGAGGATAGTGTTAGTGTGTGGGGATCGCTGGTCCCAGTAACTGTTTTCTGTGCTGTATCTTGAAACTAAACTAAATAAGCATTATTTGCATTTTTCTATTATGTAAAAGGCCCTGTACTTTAATACCTTGTTTATGTTTTACCAGGAAGAAGCCCAGGAGGAATTTGGGTGGAAATTGGTCCACGGTGATGTCTTTCGACCACCCCGGAAGGGAATGATATTATCTGTTTTTCTGGGTTCTGGTGTTCAAATCTTTATCATGATGTTCATTACTCTGTGTAGGTATTTGATATTTTCTAAAAACATATGAACTAAGATTTTTTTTCCAGATGATTAATTTAAACCAAAGAACTTAAAGCTGTAATAATGCTGTAATAAAAATTTCACTTTTTGACAAGTTTCTACAATGACTTTGAATTTCTAAACCTTTGTGCAAGTTTAGAATCACAGAATGGCTCGCAATGAATTGGTTATCCAGAGTACAGTAGGTCTGTGCTTTCCAGTACAGATGCGTTACTTTTAATGTGTCGTTTTATTCCCTAGTTTTCGCTTGCCTGGGATTTTTATCTCCTGCAAATAGAGGATCCTTAATGACTTGTGCCGTTGTCTTGTGGGTGCTGCTTGGGACCCCAGCAGGCTATGTAGCTGCCAGGTTTTACAAATGTAAGTACAAAGAATTTAAGCTGACAGGATTTCTATTCATTAGTTTCAATTAGCATCACCCTTTGGCATTCAGTGTTTGTAAAATGTGCTCAATATGCTCCATCAATAACCATTCAAATGCTTGTTTGGTTTTTTTAGATACAATGTTTAGTTTGATTGCTAGGTTTCCCTCCTTTTCAAAAGTCCAACAGCGTCTTTCCGGGCCATTAATGTTATGGAGTTGTGCACAAGATCAACCTGGTTAAATTTCCCATCCTTCCCCACTCATAGGCAGAACAGCTGAGACCATCCATTTGACAGATGCAGGGTGGTGATTCTAAAATATAATGCCCTCTTGCTGTAACTTGTTGGTGGAGCTCTAAGCTGTGTCAGCACATAGAATCACATGCCACAGAATAAGGCCGTTTGGCCCCTCGTTATATTTCAGTAATTTTCTAATCTTTTCGCAACACTTTTAAAATAAATTATCCTAAATCCAAGTTCAAGGGCTACAGGTAGCCTGATTTGAAGTAGTCCAACTTTATGCAAATGTTCCCATACAGTTTTAACGTATTTTTCAAGATAACAATAAAATGCTTCATGGTAATTATTAATGATTAGATACAGTGTATAATCCATTGTTCAATTCTTGGTTGTATTTGGGTGAATATTAAAAGAAATGGAATAATTACAACAAGTGTATGTAGAGCGATAAAGAGTAGTTATGGAAAATGGACGTTACTGACTTACAGAGAAATCAATTTTCAGAAACGGAACCCTTGCATTACCCGGGCGCCACCTGTTTCTTGGTTGGATAAAATTTCTTCAATCTTCAGCATGTTTTCTCAAACAAATTAGAGATGCTGCGATGGGTAGTAATAGTGTTTTGCCATTAATTGCCATTACATTCTCATTAATTTTAATGTCTGTACGACTACAGAGCTTTAACTATTTCCATTTTGTTTTAATAGCATTTGGCGGTGAGAAGTGGAAAACAAATGTATTATTAACTTCTTTTTTATGCCCAGGGTAAGTTTATTTATTTGAATTTTATTTCTGTACTTTTAATGTTATTTGTCCCCGGGCTGAGGGAATGAGGTGGGGGAAGGTAATGTGGAGGATACCAAGTGGGGCGGCACGGTGGCGCAGCGCTAGTTTACAGCGCCAGAGACCCCGGTTTGATCCCGACAATGGGTGCTTGTCTGTACAAAGTTTGTATGTTCTCTGCATGAACTGCATGGGTTTTCTCTGAGATCTTCAGTTTCCTCCCACGCTCCAAAGAGTGCAGGTTTGTAGGTTAATTGGATTGGTAGAAATGTAAATTGTCCCTAGTGTCTGTAGGATAGTGTTAATGTGCGGTCATCGCTGGTCAGTATGGAATCGGTGGTCCGTAGGGCCTATTTTCGCTCTTTATCTCTAAACTAAACCAAATGCCAAATACCAGAAGAAATCTTTGGTATTTTGCTCAATACCATATCCATGTATTTAATCCTGATTTAATTTTGTTTTGAATAAAGTCAAATTCTTTAGGTTATTTTACTTTCACAAGTTTTTCAAAATGAGCTTAAATGTGTGCATAAAAATGGAAATGGACAAATAAACATGTTAAATTCAATGCATTTCGTGGGATGGAAAATTTTGAGCAAATTGGAGATTTTTTTAAACAGTTATGTACGGACATTGCATACAAAAAATGTTAATGATCATAGACAATAGGTGCAGGAGTAGGCCATTCGAGCCAGCACCACCATTCAATGTGATCATGGTTGACAATCCACGATCAGTATCCCGCTCCTGCCTTCTCCCCATATCCCCTATCTTTAAGAGCCCTATCAAGCTCTCTTGAAAGTATCCAGGGAACCTGCCTCCACTGCCCTCTGAGGCAGAGAATTCCACAGACTCTCATCTCTCTGTGTGGAAAAAGTGTTTCCTCATCTATGTTCTAAATGGCTTACCCCTTATTCTTAAACTGTGGCCCCTGGTTCTGGACTCCCCCAACATTGGGAACATGCTTCCTGCCTCTAGCATGTGCAAACCCTTAATAATCTTTTATGTTTCAATAAGATCCCCTCTCACTCTTATAAATTCCAGAGTATACAAGCCCAGCCACTCCATTCTCTCAGCATATGACAGTCCCACCATCCTGGGAATTAACCTTGTGAACCTACGCTGCACTCCCTCAATAGCAAGAATGTCCTTCCTCAAATTAGGGGACCAAAACTGCACACAATCCTCCAGGTACGGTCTCACTAGGACCCAGTAAAACTGCAGAAGGACCTCTGCTCCTATATTCCTCTTGTTATGAAGGCTAACATGCCATTCGCTTTCTTCACTGCCTGCTGTACCTGCATGCTTACTTTAATTGACTGATGAACAAGGACCCCCAGATCCCATTGTACTTCCCCTTTTCCCAACTTGACACTATTTAGATAATAATCTGCCTTCCTGTTTTTGCTACCAAAGTGGATAACCTCACATTTATCCACATTAAACTGCATCAGCCCACTCACCCAACCTGTCCAAGTCACCCTGCATTCTCATAGCATCCTCCTCACAGTTCACACTGCCACCCAGCTTTGTGTCTAATATATTTGTAATATAAGATCCACTGAAGCATGGGTCTGTTATCTTTCAATTCACTCAAGTTCCTGATTTCCCAGTTACAGGATTTGTTGAACAACATTGCAGTTTGCTGCCAAATGTATATTTTCTCTCCCCAGAATTGTCTTTACTGATTTCTTCCTCATGAACTTAATTCTGTGGAGAGAAGGATCTTCAGCTGCGATTCCTTTTGGTACACTGGTTGCTGTTCTGGCATTGTGGTTTGGTATTTCTGTGCCTTTGACCTTTATTGGTGCCTATTTCGGCTTCAAGAAGCATGTAAGTTCCCTTATTCTTCTTTGTGGGGGAGAATCTTTTTACTGAATATAGGTGAAAATAAAGCTATTGTCTCAAAACTCTTAAACATTTTTGAATGTTTTAAGCCAGTTATTCACTTGGCATGTTGTCATCCATTTGTGTCCCTGGCCTGAAAGTGCCGCATCCCAACATGTTAAAGTTGTCCAACGATATTAAGCAGCACATTTACTTCACAAAAAATGTTACATAGCTGCTTCATAGCATTGTCAACAGAAAATTATTAAAGTAGCAATGTTACAAAATTTTGAGATTTTGAAAATCAAGTCTGCAATTTATCCCATCAGATAAAGCATAAAAATAAGTTTAATTTGACACCTAATTCACTTTGATATCGTCAGTATTAATAAAGTTATGGCCATTTTCATACTCAGAAATTAGCATCTTGTTCCCTTTTGCTTTTCCATTGACTTAACACAAAAGCTGTGATCGAGGACAGTCAAAAGCCTATAACTTTCTTAAAAATTAAGAGAACTGAATGAAATTTTCAGTTATTATAGATTGAAGCAATCTGAAACAAATATGAAACAATCTTACTTGGATGACCTGAAATTAAAGCATATAATTAGTTAGTTACCTAATTGTAGCTAATTACAAATTCAATTACCAGATCTAAACAGCTATCCATTTCTTAAGAAAAGGTTAACATTTTTTAAAAGCCTAAGTGTCCAAATAACATTCACACAAGAATTCACAATATAACATGATTTTGAAATCTCATTGTCATTAATTTATAGGCCATATTGAAGGAATTTAGTTCCCGTAAATTAATGGCCATTTAAATCATCTTGCGAGTGGGTTTTGGTGGAACGGGATCGTTTGGAACGTTGCGGTTTGCGGTGAATTTAACCCCCAGTCGGCAGGAAAAATGCTGCCGGTTCGTATAATTTCAAAGTCACTTTTTCGCAACATGAAATTTTGATTAAAGGCTTCCTAAGAAGCACGTTTTTATGTAAAAATAAACTGTGTACCTTGTTTTGTCCCCTATGTGAGATCCGTCCCGTTGTCGGCGTTCACGGCTTTAGAAGATTATTTTTAATTTATTCATGCTATTAAATGACCCAGCGTAGTTTAAAAATAACTCCATAAAACAAATGTCGGAGCGATTTCTCTTCAGCAACTAAACCCCCTGAGATTAATCGATTTGAATAGTCTGGAGTAAACGGCATTTTAAACCCGCCCCCCTCTCAATGGCGCCAAAGTCGCACACACGGGCAGTAGCAGAACTGCAGCGCCGCTAAAGGTAAGTTTTGTAACATAACTAATTAAAGTGCCAAGTAGAAAACAGGAGATGGTGATATTTATTTTCCAATGAGTTTGCTTTTCAATCTGTTTCATTACAATTTTTTTCAATGGTATATTTTGAAGAAATCCTATGGCTTCCTATGGTATATTTTGAAGAAATCTCCCCCCCCGTGTTGCGGTAATTTACATAATATGAAAATAAAATGTTATCTTTGGCATTGCTGTCTTCCGGGACATGGTATGGGCAACTTGCCAGTCGCGTTGCAAGCAAGTCAAGTCGAGTTTATTGTCATATGCCTCAGAACAGTGGGTTATAGGTACAATGAACATTTTTAAACTGCAAAGTAAATTGCAGCGGCATCACAGGCACATAGACTCGAGGACACAAAAAGCAGAAATTGCACAAATTCTACCAAGCATTGAAAGGAAAAAGCCTGCAAAAATAACAAGACATTAGTTCAAAAACACACAATTAGAAGAGTCTGTGGTAGTGCAAAAAGTGGTCTGGAGTGTTCCATTGCTGAGGTAGGTTTAAGGTTGTGCAGGTTGGTTCAAGAACATCATGATTGTAGAAGTTATTTGTTCCTAAATCTGGTGGTGTGGGACATCAGAGTTCTGCACCTCTTGCCTGCATCTGCCCACTCCCCCAACCTGTCCAAGTCACCCTGCATTCTCAGCATCCTCCTCACAGTTCTCCCTGCCACCCAGCTTTGTCATCTACAAATTTGCTAATGTTACTTTGAATCCCTTCATCTAAATCATTGATGTAAATTGTAAATAGCTGTGTTCCCAGCACCGACCCAAGCGGTACCCCCCTAGTCACTGCCTGCCATTCTGAAAGGGACCCGTTAATCCCTACTCTTTGTTTCCTGTCTGCCAACCAATTTTCTATCCATGTCAGCACTCTACCCCCAATACCATGTGCCCTAACTTTGCCCAATAATCTCCTATGTGGGACCTTATCAAATGTTTTCTGAAAGTCCAGGTGCAATACATCCAATTGCTCTCCCTTGTCCATTTTTCTAGTTACATCCTCAAAAATTCCAGAAGATTAGTCAAGCATGATTTCCCCTTCGTAAATCCATGAAGGGGATTTACGAAGGGGAAATCATGAAGGGAATCATGAAGGGAACAGACTCAGACCGATCCTGTTAATGCTATCCAAATGTGCCGCTATTTCATCTTTTATAATTGACTTCAGCATCTTCCCCACCACCGATGTCAGGCTAACTGGTCTATAATTCCCTGTTTTCTCTCGCCTGCCTTTCTTAAAAAGTGGGATAACATAAGCTACCCTCCACAGGAACTGATCCTGAATCTATAGAACATGGGAAAATTATCACCAATGCCTGCATGATTTCTAGAGCCACTTCCTTAAGTACCATGAGATGCAGACCATCAGGCCCAGGGAATTTATCAGCCTTCAGTCCCATCAGTCTATCCAACACCTTTTCTTGTGTAATGTGGATAATGTTGATCAGATCAGGCATCATGTCGTATGGGTTCACATCACATTGTTATGATATGCATAGCAGCATCTTGCTGCTTGTGTAAAGAGTTTAATCTGGCTCTGTTTTGTTCCATTTGTTGTTCAAAAGCATTAAATGCTGTTCAAAGTATTAAATGCAGTTACCTTTGCAGGCAATAGAGCATCCTGTTCGCATTAATCAAATCCCACGCCAGATCCCTGACCAGTCATTCTATACGAAGTCTGTGCCTGGAATCATCATGGGTGGCATACTGCCTTTTGGATGCATCTTCATTCAGCTGTTCTTTATTCTCAATAGCATATGGTGAGTCCTGTTGTTGGGCAAATCAGCAATGCAGTTGTAATCAGTTTATTTCTGCATTGGATAAACCTATGAAGACACCTCCATACAGTGCACTCAGAAAGTATTCAGACCCCTTCACTTTTTCCACATTTTGTTACGTTACAACCTTCTAAAATGAATTAAATTCATTTTTTTTAATCCTCAATCTACACACAATACCCATAATAAAAAAGCAAAAACAGGTGTACAGCTTCAAGTCTTCTTGCGTATGAAGAAGGGTTAGATGCTACATGCTTGGCACACCAGTATTTGGGGAATTTCTCCCATTCTTCTCTGCAGATCCTCTCAAGCTCTGTCAGGTTGGATGGGGAGCGTCGATGCACAGCTATTTTCAGGTCCCTCCAGAGATGTTTGATCGGGTTCAAGTCCGGGCTCTGGCTGGGCCACTCAAGGACATTCACAGACTTGTCAAAGCCACTCCTGCGTTGTCTTGGCTGTAACCTTAGGGTTGTTGTCCTGTTGGAAGGCAAACCTCCGCCCCAGTCTGCGGTCCTGAATGCTCTGGAGCAGTTTTTCATCAAGGATCTCTCTGTAGTTTGCTCCGTTTATCTTTGCTTTGATCCTGACTAGTCTTCCAGTTATGCCGCTGAAAAACATCCCCACAGCATGATGCTGCCACCACCATGCTTCACCATAGGTATGGTATTAACCAGGTGATGAGCGGTGTCCGGTTTCCTCCAGACGTGACGTTTGGCATTCAGGCCAAAGATTTCTATCTTGGTTTCATCAGACCAGAGAATCTTGGTTCTCATGTCTTTTGGCAAACTCCAAGTGGGCTGCCATGTGCCTTTTACTGAGGAGTGGCTTCCATCTGGCCACTCTACCATAAAGGCCTGATTGGTGGAGTGCTGCAGATATGGTTGTTCGTCCAGAAGGTTCTCCCATCTCCACAGAGGAACTCCGGAGCTCTGTCAGAGTGACCATCGGGTTCTTGGTCGCTTCCCAGACCAAGGCCTTCCCCCCCGAATGCAGAGTCCTAGTGGTTCCAAAGTTCTTCCATTTAAGAATGACAGAGGCCACTGTGCTCTTCGGGACCTGCAATGCTGTAGAAATCGTTTTATACCCTTCCCCAGATCTGTGTCTCGACACAATCCTGTCTCGGAGGTCTACGGACAATTCCTTCGTCTTCATGGCTTGGTTTTTGCTCTAACATGCAGTGTCAACTGTGGGACCTTATATAGACAGGTGTGTGTATTTCCAAATCATGTCCAATCAATTTAATTTACCACTGGTGGACTCCAATCAAGTTGTAGAAACATCTCAAGGATAATCAATGGAAACAGGATGCACCTAAGCTCAAATTGAATGTCATAACAAAGGGTCTGAATACTTATGTAAATGTGTTATTTATTTTTTAATTTCTTTGCAAAAATTTAAAAACACCTGTTTTTGCTTTTTTATTATGGGGTATTGGGTGTAGATTGATGATTTAAAAAAAATCAATTTTAGAATAAGGCTGTAACGTAACAAAATGTGGAAAAGGTGAAGGGGTCTGAATACATTCTGAATGCACTGTACTTAACAGGAAAATTACAAGGTGGTGTTAGTACTCATTGACATAGCATTTCATGTTTAAATGGGCCTGTTATATTTATGACAGAATGAATGTAACTTCTGCACAGCAACTCAACAGCTGAAATTAACTATTTTGTTGAATTAATGCAAATTTGCTTTCTGATGAACTATATTTTTCTTATCCTGTTGCTAATTTCTGTATCATTACAGGTCTCACCAGATGTATTATATGTTTGGTTTCCTGTTTCTGGTGTTTATTATTCTTGTCATTACTTGCTCTGAGGCAACTGTTCTTCTCTGTTACTTCCACCTTTGTGCCGAGGTAGGTTCACAAGTGATTTAATGAAAAGTCATATTATTTTGCTATTTTCCTGTGTCAAAGTACACAAGTTTTGTTTCTCTGAGCTGCTGTTGAATATTCCATCTGAGCAATTTGGTGAAATGTGCAGGTCAGTGCACCAGGAGTGTAATAGCAATCCACCGAGGCTCCAGCAATATGCCTCCCAGGCCACAAACCTCTACCATGGGCAGCAGGTTCATGTCAACATTGTAAACAGAATCTTCTCCAAGTCACTCACCCTCTTGACTTGCAAATACCCTGTCATTGATCCGAATCCAGGAACTCCCTAACTAGCCACTAAAGGAGTTAATTCACAAAAAGAACATCAATATGCCGAGAGCTGACAACGAATGCTTGCCCTGTCGGAGCTTCACATGTTAGAAACAATTTTTAAGAAATTATGCACATAGACTAACTGGTTTGAAGACTGCTTGCATCAAAAGGGTGCATGTCTTTTGTCAGTCACATCAAAATCACAATTTCAATCCCAAAACTTAATCAATCTTTAAACATGATTCTGCCAGTGCTTCATATTTACATCCTAAACTAATTCTGTACTGAATTGAGATAGAAGCAAAAAGGGCAAGTATGCTAGTTGAATTTGATGGGTAGCTCAGTGGCACTGCTACTTGACCTGCTGCCTTACAGCGCCAAAGGCTTAAATTGAATCCTGACTTTGGCTGCTGCCTGTCTGCAGTTTGCGTGATTTCCTGTGTCCATGTGGGTTTGCCCTGGGAGCACACGTTTCCTCCCACCTAGATTACTGCAACTCCCTCTACACTGGCATCAGCCAATCATCCCTGTCCCGCCTGCAACTGGTCCAAAACGCCGCAGCGAGACTCCTGACGGGCATCCGAAAAAGGGACCACATCACCCCGATCCTGGCCGCTCTCCACTGGCTCCCTGTGTGGTTTCGAATAAATTTCAAGACCTTCCTCTTTGTCGACAAAGCCTTCAATGGGCTTGCCCCCACCTACATTAAAAATCACCCACCACACCACCTCCAGGTCCCTCAGATCGGCCGACTTGGGGTTGCTGAATGTCCCGCGGTCTAGGCATAAGCTCAGGGGCGACCGTGCCTTTGCGGTCGCAGCTCCTAGACTGTGGAACAGCATCCCCCTCCCCATCAGAACTGTCCCCTTCATGGACTCCTTTAAGTCAAGACTAAAAACTTATTTGTTCTCCCAAGCCTTTCCTGACGTCCTCTGAGCGAGGGCTATTTGTGTACATGTATGTAGCCTGCTTGTGTATACTATTCTTATAACAAATGTAAAGCACTTTGGTCAATGAGTTGTTTTTTAAATGTGCTATATAAATAAATATGACTTGACTTATATAGGTTAGTAGGTTAATTGGCAGCTTTCTACATCATGGGTGCAAAGTAGTTTAAAAACCTTCTAAAGTGTTGTAGTACTCTTATACATTAAACTGTACTCTTCAAGTAAGGAAGCATATCATCCTAGCATGTCCTTGCATATTTTAAGAATGTGTTTATCCTCTTATCATTTCAGGACTATCACTGGCAATGGCGTTCATTCCTAACCAGTGGATTTACAGCAATATATTTTTTAATCTACGCAGTCCATTATTTCTATTCCAAACTACAGATAACTGGAACTGCCAGCATCATTTTGTATTTTGGATACACAATGATAATGGCACTGATCTTCTTTCTTTTCACAGGTAAGCTGTTCAGAACAATTCTGTGCAAGTTATCTTGAATTTATCTTTGAATGTTGCACTTATAAAGTTTCTCCTGTCCTTTCCTCCAAAAGTTCACAAGTGACATGGAACTAATCAGCTTTGTTCTATCATGAAACATTAATTATTTCATTCTCAATTAAAATCTTAAGCTGGTGTAATCACAAACATTCTATTTATAATTAAATTGAAATTTACATTTTAAAATTGAGATGTCAGATCATCTCAATCATTGGCTACAGAGGCATGGGGTCATTATGATACAAGTGAAGGTTTGGGTTGGCTACTAACATGGCCTGTTCAGCTGTTTCATTCTGGTGCTGGCTCTGTGAAGTTTGCAAGTTTTTATATGCTCCGACGCGTTTCTTCTGTTTACTCGAAATGCATGAAAGTTAATGAATGAGTTGCCCACTTGCTGTAAATGGTGTATAGGTGAGTGCTGGAATCTGAATGTAGTTAATGGGAATGAGTGGAATTTTAAAAATGGTATGAGTATAGATGAGTGCATGATGGCCTACATGGACTTGGTTGGCTGACAAGCTGCGTAAGATCTATGAAAATCTGGAGTGACATTTTTGTTGCACAATTTTCCTATCAATCCAGTTATGAATTAACATGTGAATAGCTGTTCACAACTGCAGGATGTCCCAAAGGGCTTTACAATAAAGCAAACCTTTTGTTGATTATAATGTTGGAAATACAGCAGATAATTTGCATACAGCAAACATCCATAAATGGAGTACTCAGATGGTGACACAAGAAACTGCAGTTGCTGGAATCTGGTTTGGAACACTTAAGTGCTGGAGTAACTCAGCGGGTCAGGCAGCATCTGGAGGGCATGGATAGGAACTGAAGTGCCGTTTGGTAAGATCATGGCTGATCTTCTGCCTCACTCTATTCCCTAATATCCAGAAATCTCTTGGTGACATAAAGCTTGGGAACAGGCCCTTCGGCACGATTCGTCCAAGCTTGTCCCATTTGCCCACATCTGACCATATCCCTCTAAACCGTTACTATTCATGTACCTGCCTAAATGTCTTTTAAATGTTATTGTACCAGCTTCAAATGCTTCACTTGGCAGCTCATTCTTATATCACCAGCCTCTGTGTGAAACGTTGCCCCTCAGATGCCTATTAAATCTTTTCCCTTTCACGTTTAACCTGTGTCCTCTAGTTTTTGATTCCCCCTATCCCAGGGATAAATGAATTCATCCTACGTATCCACCTCTTGATTTTGTACATGTCTGTAAGATGTACAACATGATGTACAAGATGTCAGCTTTATATGCTCAAAGGAATAAAATCCTAGTCTGCCCAACCTCTCCCTGTAGCTCTGGCACTGGGTCTTGGTAACATCCTTAAAAATCTGCATTCTTAACAGCTTAATGGCATCTTTCCTATCAAAGTATGACCAAAACCAATACACCAATTCATCACATCTTGTTCAATTACATCCCAACTTCTATATTCAGTCTTTGATGAAAGCCTGCGTGCCAAAAGCCTTCTTCACCACTTCTACCTGTGGCGCCACTTTCTGCAAAATACTCGTTTGTATTCCTAGATCCCTCTGTCCTACAACACTTGCCAGGGTCCTGCCATTCACTGTGAAGGTCCTGCCCTGATTTGACTCTCCAAAATACAATATCGCACATTTAATCTGAATTAAACTCCATTGGCCTTAGCCCACTTGCCCAGCTGATCAAGATCCTGCTGTAGTAATTCTTAAATGTAGGACTAGGAGTGGACCATACAGCCTCCTGAGTCCCCTCTGCTATTTAACGGAATCTTCATATTTAACTTAATATCAATGAAATACTGCCACCTCCCACCCCCACCTCCCCAGTGCACGGGGTGAAAGGATTTCCATTCAAGATCCAGTGTGCTGTCCGGCATTTTACAGAAGCTAATTAACCTACTAACCTGCACATGTTTGGAATGTGGGAGGAAACTGGAGCACCCGGAGAAAATCCACGCAGTCACAGGGAGGACATACAATCTCCGTACAGACAGCACCTGTAGTCAGGATCAAACCCGAGTCTCTGATGCTGTAAGGCAGCAACTCTATTGCTGCACCACTGTACCGCCCTTAAGTTATGAGGATACATCTGTAATTCCACTCTTGAGGCTGACAGTGCACCAGCCAATGTCACAAATGCTCTACATATGTTTGTTCAGCTAAGAGGAAAAGACGGGTTCAGGAACTGTTCAGTGCTGTGGTTTGTGGAGGTGCCCTGCTGTTAAGTCGGTGATTTACTTGCTGGAGGCACTGGCATTCCTGTTGCATTCCAGGTCATTGGTCAGCCTCAGCAGGAAGAATGCCACTAGCTGCAAGATAGATCTCTTTGATTCACAGCTGGGTTGTGGCAAGGTATCATAGGCAATATGCTGGTAAAGCATCAGTGGTCTTGAAGAGCATGAAAATTATATCGTTTATGTTTCGTAGCTAGAGTCACTGGAGGGAAAATTAAACAAGAAATCAGTAATAAAATCGGGCATTTTTATGCTTCTGAATATCACTAATGTCAGCAAACAGCTTATTTTAGCTTTTTGTTTTCCAGGAACTATTGGGTTTTTCGCATGTTTCTGGTTCGTGTCCAAGATCTACAGTGTTGTCAAGGTGGATTAAAAGAATTACATTTGAGGAAATATACATATGTTTAACAGGACTTGCGTTTACCAAATGGAGTTGATAACCTGCAGAAAACTCAGAAGAACAGTTGTACAGAATACTGACGCAGCATTTCTATTTCATATTCTAAACTTGTTAGGCTAAAAGCATTTTGGAACAATTAGACCTGTATTGGGTTTGGAGAAAAATATCTCCACTTCATCATTTATGTTGAATCAGATTTGAAATATACGTTGCCTTTCCATTTATATATTGTGCTTCAATTTGTACAATTACTTTGAAAGACACGTGTAAAACAATAATGCTTAAGTAAATTGTACACACTTTCTGCTTGGAATGAAGATCTCTAATATTTGAAAGCTGAGAACAATACACTGAAAGTCTGGTTTCTAATAGTTTAATCAGAAATCTATTTTGTGATTTTCTTTCCATACTTTCCTACTTTTTTGATTAATTGATTTGAAGGATGACACATTTAAACGTATGGGCAGCATGTCTGCATGACTTTCCTCCTTTGGCCTTTAATACCATGAGGTATTGAGAACTTTTGTTTTAACAGTTGCAGGGACAGGCACTTCAGTTGACCATGTAAATGATTAATGCACTATTTTCTGGGGTACAATTTCAAAGTCATTATTTACAGAGCTTTTCATAATTTATTGGTGTTGCGATGCTAACAATGCTGTCTCTTCATTGTTAGGTGAATCAATCACCACGAGAGAAAAATGAAAAGTACCTGGGTGTCCAATAATATATTTATGTAAAGTTGAACCTTGAATGGATTGTTGAACAATTTCAAGCCCCAGGACTTCCTGACTTGCTCCATTGATCACTGTACTTTCCCTCTTTCTCGCTGGTACCTTTTTTAAAATCCTGTTTTTGCTACTGCAAAGTTGCTATTGCCTAACTCAATGAAAACGATATTTTCCTAAATTGTCTTTGCAAATTCCTTGCAATCCTGTTTCAGCTGTTTTGCTCATTACGCTTCCAAATATTTTCCCACTTGCAAACTTGCGGTGTCACCCTCTGATGCGGAAAGAAGGTATAAAGATTTTATTTAAAGGCAAAGAATAAATTTTACTACAAGATATAAAGGAAGCCACACTGTAGAGGTGGATATCCTTGCCATGGTGAAGTGAGAAGAGAGTAAAACTGTGAAAAATCAAAGGTGTTTTTGTCGCACTCCTAATTTTTTTTTCTCTTGATTCTTTGTTACACATACGTAATATTATGGAAATAAATTAAGAGGATTAATTTTACTCCTTGGTATTAGCTCTGTATTTGGAGGTGAAGGCTTTGTGATTTTGTTCTCCTTTAGATGGCTATTTGAAGATTTGACGGGAATACTTTCTATTGTAAATAATGTTTTCTATGACAGCAATGGTGATTTGATTTATGAAGAATAACTTAAATATGGTTTAAGACAGTTATGCTGTTTTTGTTAATGGTACATTTTTTAATGGGTGGTCATTGTTGAATACAGTATCTTTATATTTTTTAATGATTTGGGATGAAACTATGGCTAACAGTTTTCAAATTTCAGTCTCGTTGAATAAACTTTGTAAAAAAGAACATTTATGCTTTGCTGATTTAAAAAAAACATGGAAAATTAGTGATTTGGTTTAATTATAAAATCATAGAAAACGACCAACCATAGCCCATTTGGCCAAATTTGTCTGCACCTAACACAAAAAGAGCTGTCTTGCTAATCCAGCAGGCAGGGCCAACTATCCAAATCCCAGCAACATTTAAGGATGATCTCAACCTGAAATGACCCCGTCCATCCCCTCCACAGATGCTGCCTGATCTGCTGAATTTCTCTAGCACTTTCAGTTTTGCTCCGTATTCCTGTAAGTCTGCTCTGCAGCCTGTCCAGTGCAAATTTTCCCTGTAATTTGCTAACCAGAACTGTACATAACTCTTAAGAAGAATCCCAACCTAATACCTTGACTGTCCATATTCCTCAACACATGCTGCTTGACCCGCTGAATTCCTCCAGCACTTTGTATTTTGGTCCACAGCACTCGGGCCGGTTATTATGTATGTTTGGCACACTGTCCCTGCTCTTGTCTTGTTGATCACCTCTACTGCCTTTAAGGATCTGTGAATGTATACTCCGAGTCCCACAGTTCTTTCCCACTCGGGTCCTTTCATTTATTGTGCACAGAGGCTCCCTGGGATACAGAAGACCTGATCTATGGAAATCTGACTTTGCACAAATTTACCAAAAAATGTTTTAAGATTTTTTTTCCTGAAGAAATGGAAGCTAGTATTTATTACAAACTGGAGGGTGTATATGTTATATTAGTTTAATTATGGGTCGCGTTGGGGTAAACACAAAATATCCAATGAAATGAAAGAATTATAGAAAGTGTATGCAGAGTTATATGATATCTTTGTAGAGCAGTGAATAGATGCTGTTCCACAATATGGGACCATTTTACTATGATAATAGCCTCTGGTTGACAATCCTACATAATTTGATTTTGTAAAACCTAGTTTCATGGGTGAGTCATTGGGTGGGTTTGTAGAAATCTACTGCATTAATATCAATAATACTATCAATAAGAAAAGATTGACAGTGGCTGTAAACACTCAGGGACATTTTGCATCACTAAATACAGTATAAAAGTACACCATTCCTGTAGGATTGAGATAAACTGCTTCCACCTCCCAACTTGTATTAAAGCCCGTCTTGCCAATCACATGGAAAATTAGTGATTTGGTTTAATTACAAAATCATAGAAAACATCTGTGGCGTCTTTTAAGTTCCTGGGAACCATCATCTCCAAGGACCTTAAGTGGGGGCTACTATCGACTCCACAGTCAAAAAGGCACAACAGAGGATGTACTTCCTACGGCAGCTGAGGAAGCACAATCTGCCCCAGGCAATGATGGTCCAATTTTACACGGCCATCGTGGAGTCTGTTCTCACCTTCTCCATCATGGTCTGGTTTGGCTCAGCCACCAAGCACGGCACCTGGAGGCTGCAGCGAATCGTCCGATCAGCAGAGAAGGTTATTGGCTGCAACCTTCCCTCCATTGATGAACTGTACACTGCAAGGGCCAGGAAGCGAGCGGGCAAGATCATCTCTGACCCCTCTCACCCTGGCCACAAACTCTTTGAATCACTTCTGGAAGGCGACTCCGGATTGTCAACCAGTCTGAAGAAGGGTCTCGACCCGAAACGTCGCCTATCTCCTTCGCTCCTTAGATGCTGCTGCACCCGCTGAGTTTCTCCAGCTTTTTGTGTACCTCCGGATTGTCAAAGCTGCCACAGCCAGACATAAAAACAGTTTTTATTCACGAGTAGTTGTTCCACTCAACAGCCAAAGGATTAGGAAAAGGGGAGATGCAACGAGACCTGGGTATCATGGTACACCAGTCATTGAAAGTAAGCATGCAGGTGCAGCAGGCAGTGAAGAAAGCAAATGGTATGTTAGCATTCATAGCACAAGGATTTGACTATAGGAGCAGGGAGGTGCTACTGCAGTTGTACAGGGCCATGGTGAGACCACACCTGGAGTATTGCATACAGTTTTGATCTCCTAATCTGAGGAAAGACATTCCTGCCATAGAGGTTCACCAGACTGATTCCTAGGATGGCAGGACTTTCATATGAAGAAAGACTGGATAGACTTGGCTTGTACTCGCTGGAATTTAGAAGATTGAGGGGGGAACTTACAAAATTCTTAAGGGGTTGGACAGGCTAGATGCAAGAAGATTGTTCCTGATGTTGGGGAAGTCCAGAACAAGGGGTCACAGTTTAAGGATAAGGGGGAAGTCTTTTAGGACCGAGATGAGAATTTTTTTTCACACAGAGTGGTGAATCTGTGGAATTCTGTGCCACCGAAAGTAGTTGAGGCCAGTTCATTGGCTATATTTAAGAGGGAGTTAGATGTGGCCCTTGTGGCTAAAGGGATCAGGGGGTATGGAGAGAAGGCAGGTACAGGATACTGAGTTGGATGAACAGCCATGTTCATATTGAATGGCGGTGCAGGCTCGAAGGGCCGAATGGCCTACTCCTGCACCTATTTTCTATGTTTCTGGGAATAAAGACCTCAGATGTGCCAAGTCTACTGGGCAGCAACGAGCCTTGTCTGCCTTCATGGCTCAGAAATGAACGATCTACAGCAGGCATCTCTAAGAACTGGAAAAATACCACAAACACTGTCCCTGCAAAATCCTCCATATTTACCAGAAGGATAAATGAATATACTTGGTATAGCTTACAAAGTGATACATTTCACAAAGGGAGTGCAGAGAAGGTTCACCAGGACTGTCTTATGAAGAAAGACTGGATAGACTCGGTTTATACTCTCTGGAATTTAGGAGATTGAGAGGGGATCTTATAGAAACTTACAAAATTCTTAAGGGGTTGGACAGGCTAGATGCAGGAAGATTGTTCCCGATGTTGGGGAAGTCCAGGACAAGGGGTCACAGCTTAAGGATAAGGGGGAAATCCTTTAAGACCGAGATGAGAAAGACTTTTTTCACACAGAGAGTGGTGAGTCTCTGGAACTCTCTGCCACAGAGGGTAGTTGAGGCCAGTTCATTGGCTATATTTAAGAGTCAGTTGGATGTGGCCCTTGTGGCTAAGGGTATCAGGGGGTATGGAGAGAAGGCAGGTACGGGATACTGAGTTGGATGATCAGCCATGATCATATTGAATGGCGGTGCAGGCTCGAAGGGCTGAATGGCCTACTCCTGCACCTAATTTCCATGTTCTATGTTTCTATCATTGGCTATATGCGGTTCCTAGATGCAGCAAATTTGGCTCATCTTTGTTTCATTATATCCTATGGCCATTTAACCGTAGAATGTCACTTAGCCTGCATTTACAGAAATCATTTTATTTAATATTTCTTCCATTAGTTCATTAATTCTTGATCTATTGACTGCTGTTTTAATTGTGCCTCATATTGGCATTTGTGTCAAATGTTTTATGTGGTTTAAATAAACGTATATTTTTTTATTTATGCACACTGTTTTTTGCTCGAAAGTGTGATGCCTTTCAAGATCTAATAGCACGCATTTGAATTGCTTTGTTTTTTTCTAATTCAGTTTTAAGGATTCATGTTGAGTCTTTTGCATTTCAGATCCCTGCAGTTTAACGAGCTTGATGTGTCTTTATTTGCATCGGTTCTATTAATGCCTCCAGTGTAGACCTCTTTACACTGGCAAATGTAACGATCTTGTCATAAACCTGCGTTAATGGACACAGCAGAAAGTAGATGAATTGAATATTTTGTGTGCTTACATGGTTCATAAGTATTTGAGTTCGCAAAGTGGGGAGGGAAGGGCAACAACCATAAACTGCTTCTTTTTCTGGAATAATGTAGAGTGCACAGCAGAGAAACAGGCTGTTTGGCTTACCTTGATCCTGGTGGCATTTTCGTTGCGCCTTCCTTCCTTCCACCCTATTTCCTTCCTTGAGCATTTGCCTAGATTCCCTGAAATACAACCTACCTCAACCATGCCCTACAGGAGTGAGTTGCACATTCTCCCTGCTCTGCATACGGGGAATCAGACCATTTATGCCCCGTCCGGCAGTTGGCTTGAAAGCTCGCACCACACATTCAATCACAGCTTCTCCCCACTGTTATCATACTAATAAATGGGCCTTCTATTAGCTAAGAGTGTAGTATTGATCTTCCAACCTACCTCACTGCCCTCGCACTTTAATCTGCGCTATCTCTAACTAACACTATAATCTGCACACTGCTATTTTCCCTTTTACGCTATCTATTGAACGTGTAATGGCTTGATTGTACTTGAGTAAAGTATGATTTGACGGGATAGCATGCAAGGTTTCTCACTGTATCTTGGTACACATGACAATAATAAACCGATACAAAACTACTTCATAATTCTCTTGAATTATTTTTTGATTCATGGAGTGACCAATCGTATATGGGCACCGGGGGAGAGGGCCATTGGTTTGCGGGCCGAGCCAGTCGAGAGCGATGGAGGAGGCCCTGCATCGGCTTGGGGGTTTACCCGGAGTGGGAGCCGCTCCAGTACATTAAGCACTTGGACTTTTTTGTAAATAGTGATAAATAAATGGCGACACGTGCATGTACGATTATGCAGAAATAATGACACTGCAGTGCATTTGTGACAATAAAGAACCGTTGAACCATTGCTGTGGTCTGCTGAGCACAGCGATCCCATCTGTCGGTATTTTTGGAAAAGCACTCTGCCTTGAGGAGGCATCTCAAGGCACCGGATGTTGCAACCACAACATGCTCCAAATCCTATCCGTCAATGCAGTGTTCTGTTCCCGGTATTGGTTTATTATGATTTATTATTGATCAAGATGGCAACGCGTGCACAGCACGAGGCTCTGCGTCTCTCCGGTTTTCGCAAATTAGTAGTATTCTGGTTACTAGTTTCAGTACTTTTCACACAGTACAGTCGTGCGAACACACCGTGTGGCCGACAAGAACTTTTGGATCTCAGTTTTCTTTGTACAGTCAGTACATTAGACGACCTCCAGCTACCACCGGAGATCGGCAGGACGCCGCGGTCTAGCGTGCCAGCTCCTCCGACAGGAAGTGCCCGGAGGCGGCGCAGAGACCGTAAACAAAGACGTGGGAAGCGGGGAGGCTATCAGGCTAGGCTAAAGCTAAACCCGCGCCAACTAGCTCTGCCCAGCATTTTCCTCGCCAATGTTCGGTCTCTGGTGAACAAAATGGACGAACTACGGCTGCGGATCACTTCACACAAACAGATTACAGACTGCAACGCCATGGTCTTCACTGAAACATGGCTCACCGACAACATCCCGGACAACGCCATCGAGCTGGAGGGGCGCACTGTCTCCAGGGCCGATAGAACAGCGGGGCACTCCGGTAAGACCAAGGGCAGCGGGCTGTGCATTTATGTAAACAACGCATGGTGTACGGATGCTGTTATAACTGGTAGTCACTGCTCTGCTGATCTGGAATACCTGATGCTAAAGTGTAGGCCCAGAGAACTCACATCGACTGTTATCACTGCAGTCTATGTACCTCCGGATGCCAATGCTAGGCTAGCAATGAAAGAGCTGCAAGCTGCTAGCAGTAAACAACAAACTGCACATCCAGATGGGGCCTTTATTGTTGCGGGTGATTTCAAACACTCCAACCTTAAAACTGTACTCCCCAAGTTCCATCAACATGTCTGCTGTCCAACCAGAGGAGACAATATTCTGGATTTAGCGTACACTAACATTGCTGAAGCCTACAAAGCCCTCCCCCTCCCCCACCCCGGGACAGTCTGACCACCTTTCTCTGGTCCTGCTCCCCAAATACACACCTCTCATCAGACGTGTGAAACCAACTGTGAGGATCGTGAAGGTCTGGCCTGAGGGGGCTGTCCCTTACTACAGGAGCAGTTTCAGCAAACAGACTGGAGTTTGTTTGCCACTCAGGCCACCTTTGACTCTCAAGTGGACATTGAAACATACACCTCATCTGTTTTGGACTACATAAAATCCTCCACTGACAACGTCACAACCCACAAACAAATAAAGATTCCCTAATCAGAAGCCGTGGATGAACAGTGAGGTCAGACTCTTGCTGAAGGCTCGCGATGCCGCTTTCAGATCTGGTGACGCTGAGAGATGCAGCTCATCCAAGACCAACCTGAAAAAGGGAATCAGGAACGCAAAACACAAACACAAGCTGCAGATCGAGGAGCATTTTCAAAATAACTCCGACCCCAGACGCATGTGGCAAGGCATCAAATCCATCACGGACTACAACAAAGTTAACACCCCTCCCTCCCCCCCCCCCCCCCCCCCCCCCCCCCCCCTCGCCCCCCCCTCCCCTCCCCCAGCCACCGACGCCTCCCTTCCTGAAGAGCTAAACTATTTCTTTTTTTTGATAAATATTTTTATTAGTTGTAGAAACATATTAATAAAAATACTTATTAGATACATTCATAATATTATTAATATTAATATTAACATTTAAGACTTTATGTTTCTATACACTTTTTTAAAAATTTTTATAAAGTAGGAAGAGATAGAGAAAAATAATATAAAGAATAAGAAAGTGAATGGAGTATTAATCAATAATCTGTCATTGGAGATATAACCATGATTTATTATGCGTAATTCTTCATCCATTCTATTATTCAGGCCTCAGTCAAGCCCTCGCACTGAGCCACTTTGACCCTGTAAATATTCAATATATGGAGACCATATCCCTCTGAAGAGATCCAACCTGTCCATTAGGACAAGCCTCAATCTTTCCAGATGGAGTGTCTCCGACATTTCTGTACTCCACATTTTGATGTAGGACCTTTCCAGAATTTTAGTATTACATTTTTTTCACAATTATTAAACCATAATCAATAAAAATTCTTTGATTCGTTGTTATTAATTGGTCTGTTTCCAATATTCCTAGTATTATTAACTTTGAGTCAGGGGTCAGATTCATATTAACAACATTCGAAATTATCCTAAATATCTCTATCCAAAACTTTGTAATTTTTACATAATTTGTAAATGAGTGTGGGTACACAAAAAGCTGGAGAAACTCAGCGGGTGCAGCAGCATCTAAGGAGCGAAGGAGATGGGCGACGTTTCGGGTCGAGACCCTTCTTCAGACTGGTCAGGGATCAGGGAAACGAGAGGTATAGACGGTGATGTGCAGAGATAAGGAACAATGAATGAAAGATATGCAAAAAAGTATCGATGATAAAGGGAACAAGCCATTGTAAGCTGTTTGTGGTGTGAAAATGAGAAGCTAGTGCGACTAGGGTGGGGGGAGAGAGATAGAGGGAATGCCAGGGCCCGAGGGCTGAGGGAGAGGTGGGAAGGGGAGGAGACAGCAAGGGTTAACAGAATTGAGAAAATTCAATGTTCAAGCCCAGAGGATGCAGAATCCCCAAGCGGAATATGAGGTGCTGTTCCTCCAACTTGCGGTGTTGCTCACTCTGGCCGTGGAGGAGGCCCAGGACCGAGAGGTCGGATACGGAATGGGAGGGGGAGTTGAAGTGCTGAGCCACCAGGAGGTCGGCTTGGTTATTGCGGACCAAGCGGAGGTGTTCGGCGAAACGATCGCCAAGCCTCTGCTTGGTCTCACCGATATAGATCATCTGGCATCTGGAGCAGCGGATGCAGTAGATGAGGTTGGAGGATGTGCAGGTGAACCTCTGTCGATCTGGAAGGACTGCTTGGGTTCCTGAAAGGAGTGGAGGGGGGAGGTGAAGGGACAAGTATAGCATTTCTTGCGATTGCAAGGGAAAGTGCCCGGGGAAGGGGTAGAGGTGGGAGGGAAGGGAAGAATTGACAAGGGAGTTGCGGAGGGAGTTTGCGGAAGGCAGACAGGGGGGGGAAGACAAGTTTGCCATCCCTGGCGTCATTACAGTGAATCTACTGTATTAAGTATTTACAATGACAATAAAGTGTATTATTATTATTATTATTGTAACTCCTGATAGTTTTAATGCATTTTCTAAAATATATATATGTTTTAAACGGCATTCAACAACCACATTTTGTATAACCGTACTCTTTCGATTTTTTTATGGTCCTATTTTATGTAAGTAAGTTTATTGACCTTAATAATAAAACATTAATGATAAAACACCATTGATCAAGCATGTGAACCAACAAAATACCAGATCAAAGGGAGGCTACAGATTTCTGGCTGTTGAGTAGAGCAACTACTCGTGGATAAAAACAGTTTTTATGTCTGGCTGTGGCAGCTTTGACAATCGAGTCGCCTTCCAGAGGGAAGTGATTCAAAGAGTTTGTGGCCAGGGTTCGAGATGATCTTGCCCGCTCGCTTCCTGGCCCTTGCAGTGTACAGTTCATCAATGGAGGGAAGGTTGCAGCCAATAACCTTCTCTGCTGATCGGACGATTCGCTGCAGCCTCCAGGTGTCGTGCTTGGTGGCTGAGCCAAACCAGACCATGATGGAGAAGGTGAGAACAGGCTCTACGAGGGCCGTGTAGAATTGGACCATCATTGCCTGTGGCAGATTGTGTTTCCTCAGCTGCCGCAGGAAGTACATCCTCTGTTGTGCTTTTTTGACTGTGGAGTCAATGGTAGCCCCCCCACTTAAGGTCCTTGGAGATGATGGTTCCCAGGAACTTAAAAGACTCCACAGATGTGACTGTGGTGTTGTTGATGATGAGTGAGGTGAGTGAGGCGGATATCTGTACCTCTAGATTTTTCTTGCTTTTGCTTGAGGTGCCATTGGTCTACTCTTGCTCCTACTTCTGATGGGAATCATTTAGCTTTTTTGTATTGAGAGTATCCTCCCATTCATTGTTTCCTTGTAAAAATGCCATAGATCGCACATTTAAAGTAGTGTGTACTGTTCCGTAGAATATATTTGATTCCGGTTCCGATATATTGCAATCTTATGAGCTAAATTAGTTGTGCTTCACTTGTAAAAAGCTTTGAAATTATATTGATAGTATTTCACTGAATGCATTATTGTAAAAATGCAGTTCAATCACAGCATTCCTCAATTCCCTACCATTTACCATGTACGTCCTATTTTGATTTGTCCTGCCAAGATGTAGCACTTCACACTTAACAGCATTAAACTCCATCTGCCATCTTTCAGCCCACTTTTCCAAATGGCCCAAATCTCTCTGTAGACTTTGAAAATCTACTTCATTATCCACAACACCACCTATCTTAGTATCATCTGCATACTTACTTATCCAATTTTCCACCCCATCATCCAGATCATTGATGTACATGACAAACAACAGTGGACCCAACACAGATCCCTGAGGCACCCCACTGGTCACCGGCTTCCAACCTGACAAACAGCCATCCACCATTACTCTCTGACATCTCCCATTCAGCCACTGTTGAATCCATCTTGCTACTCCGCCATTAACACCCAAAGATTGAACCTTCTTAACCAACCTTCCATGGGGAACCTTGTCAAAGGCCGTACTGAAATCCATATCGACAACATCCACTGCTTTACCCTCATCAATTTCCCTAGTTACCGCTTCAAAAAATTCAAGAAGGTTTGTCAAACATGACCTTCCAGGCACAAATCCATGTTGAATGTTCCTGATCAGACCCTGTTTATCCAGATGCTTATATATATTATCTCTAAGTATCCTTTCCATTAATTTGCCCACCACTGACGTCAAACTAATAGGTCTATAATTGCTAGGTTTATTCTTTGAACCCTTTTTAAACAATGGAACAACATGCGCAGTACGCCAATCCTCCGGCACTATTCCCGTTTCTAATGACATTTGAAATATTTCTGTCATAGCTCCTGCTATTTCTACACTAACTTCCCTCAATGTCCTAGGGAATATCCTGTCAGGATCTGGAGACTTATCCACTTTTATATTTTTCAAAAGTGTCAGTACTTCCTCCTCTTTGAATCTCATAGTTTCCATAGCTACTCTACTTTTTCCCCTTTACTCACAGAGTTCAATATCCTTCTCCTTGGTGAATACCGAAGAAAAGAAATTGTTCAATATCTCCCCATCTCTTTTGGCGCTGCAGATAGCTGTCCATTCTGGTTCTCTAATGGTCCAATTTTATCCCTCGTTATCCTTTTGCTATTAATATAGCTGTAGAAACCCTTTGGGTTTACTTTCACCTTTCTTGCCAAAGCAACCTCATATCTTCTTTTAGCCTTCCTAATTTCTTTCTTAAGATTCTTTTTACATTCTTTATACTCCTCTAGCACCTCATTTACTCCATGCCTCCTATAATTATTGTAGATATCTCTCTTTTTCGAAACAAGTGTCCTGAAAAATCCTGAAAAAGATCCGAATTCAGTTATTAATTTTAACAAATTTTGGATACTAATTTCTGGTTTTGTGATATAAAGTAATACATCATCC
The DNA here is from genome assembly GCA_035221665.1 of Okamejei kenojei. Classification (NCBI taxonomy): domain Eukaryota; kingdom Metazoa; phylum Chordata; class Chondrichthyes; order Rajiformes; family Rajidae; genus Okamejei; species Okamejei kenojei. The sequence continues at coordinate 113,260,458 of CM069136.1, forward strand.
GCGTATAAGGAAATTTTATTTTTAGTATCTCTAGTATCATACCCATATATTTCAGGATGTGATCTCATCCTCTGAGCTAAGGGTTCTATTGCAAGTGCAAACAGTAAGGGGGATTAAGGGCAACCTTGTCTACAGCCTCGAGATAAATTGAATTTAGTTGATAACATTTGATTTGTTATTATTCTAGCTGTTGGGTTAGTATATAATAATTTGATCCAAGTAATGAACTTCCAATTTAAAAGTTTCCATAACCGAAAACAGATAGGACCATTCCACCTGATCAAAGGCTTTCTCTGCATCTAACGAAATAACTACTAGATCTTTTTTAATACCTCTTTTCGAATATATAATATTGAATAATCGTCTCAAGTTATATGAGGAATATCGTTTTGGTATAAATCCTGTTTGATCGGGGTGAATTAATTCATTAATAACTGTGCTTAGCCTTTGTGCTAATATTTTAGTTAATATCTTTTGATCAGTATTTAAAAGAGCTATAGCTCTAAATGATCCTGGTTCATCCAGATCTTTGTTTATTTTAGGTTAAGTGTTATAATAGATTCATTTAACGTTTCTGGTAATTTCTGCTGTGTATATATATATTCATATAATGATTTCAGACGTGGTACAATCTGATCATAAAATGTTTTATAGAATTCCGAGCCAATACCATCTGGTCCCGGTGTTTTACCATTTTTTAATGATCTAATAGATTCTTGGATTTCTTTTACTGAAATTTCAGCGATAATGATTCTCTATTTTGTGAGTCCAACCCCTTCAGATTACATTTTTTTTTAAATGTTTCTATTCCTATCTTATTTTCTGTTGTTTTAGCAGTGTATAAGTTTTTATAGTATTGCATAAATCTCTCATTAATATCTTTAGGTTGTATTAAAAGTTCGCCATTATGTGATTTAATCCTATGGATTATTTTTTCTGCCTCCATCTTCCTCAATTGGCGAGCCAATAATTTTTGAGTTTTACAACTTGATCTGAATATATTTTATTTAATTTATATTTCAATGCTGCAATTTTATTATGTAATATTATAGCTGGATTAGCTGCATTCTCTATATCTAATTGTTTAATCTCCTTTTCCAGTTCTTGTTGATCCCTTCGATTCTTTTTATTATAAAATGCTTGGGAGGAAATCATGATTCACCGGAGATATGCTTTAAACGTTTCCCATAATAAGGAACAAGATATTTCCGGTTTATCATTTGTTTCGAAGAAAATCTTAATCTGTTCTGTGATATATTCCAGTGTTATTTTGTTTTTTAAAATTTGTGGATTAAATCTCCACTGTCCCCGTTTCTCTGTTTTATCATTTATTTTAATGTTAAAGGTGCATGATCTGAAATTATAATATTGTGATATTTAGAATTATGAGTGAGTGAAATAAGTTTGGCATCGACCAAAACGTAATCTATTCTCGAGTAGGTTTTATGTACCGGCGAATAAAAGGAATATTCTCGGATTTTCTAACCCCAATCTCTCCAAACATCTTTAATATTAGTAGTTTCCAAATAAGCATTTAATAAGTCACTAGAATGTGATTTAGTTTTCCTTTGTCTTGTAGATCTGTCTAAGTAAGGATCTAGTGTACAATTTAAATCTCCTCCAATTATTAGGTTATACTGTGTTAATTCCGGGATATTGTTAAATATTTTCTTGAAAAACAATGGACTATCAAAGTTTGGTCCATATACATTAACAAAAATCATTTTTTGTGCATTTAGTTCTCCTATTACAATAATGTATCTGCCATCGTTATCAGTTATAGTTGATGTATGTTTAAATTAAATTTCTTTACAAAATAATATTGCTACACCTCTTAATTTATGCGTAAAAGAAGAATGATACGTTTTATCTATCCATTTAGCTTTCAGCCTATGCTCAGCATCTTTTTTTAAGTGAGTTTCTTGGATAAAAATTACATCAGCTTTAATTGCTTTTAAATGTGCTAATACTTTACCTCTCTTAATTGGTTCATTAATACCTTTAACGTTCCAACTACAAAACGTTATTCCTTCATTCCCCATATTCATTTTTAAGTCTTGCATCTTTTGTCTATGGGGGTCTGTAATAGAGCCAATGGTTCAGCCCGACAGACCTGACCTTACACCCGAACACCGAATAGATGAATTTTAAGTCCCGTGAATGCCTCTCACGTGTATATCTCCTTTGATCCAATATATAACTCCATTCAAACTGAAAGAAACAATAATAGTTTATAAAAGAAAAGAAGAGAGGATAGATTAAGAGGTTAGTATAGTGTACAAAGGAAGAAAAAACTACATCTAGTATTATTGTAGTTAGTGCTAGCCATACTAGCATGGCTAACCATCTACCGACTTCCATAGTTGATGTTACTAACTTAACCAGCTCCCTGGTTTTTGGAATTATTATTCCATAATGATATTTTACCGGGGGTATTACATTAAAAAAAGGAAAAAAAGAATATTCGGATTATAATAATTAAAAGTATGAAAATACATATATTTAAAACTTATTTGAAAATCTAATTATTAAAAAAAAACACATAAGATGAAAGAAAAACAAGAAATAAAAATGAAAATTACTGGTGTAAAAGAAAAATCTCCAAATGAAATCCAGCTCTATATTTGACTCTAATCATTCCAACATAAATGAACATTAGTTATTAGTAATAATAATTAAATTTAATTAATAAAAGTGATACGCTATAATTTTGATATTTATTAGTTATTATATTATTAGTAAAATTAGTGATTAGTAAAAATACCACAGTGTGACTTTAAGATGTATTAGTTATTTTTATTAGTAATGTAGTTATACTAATTATTAGTATCCATGTGAGGTTTTCCGATCCACATCTTTCTCCAGCTTCCATCCAGCGTTATCCAGTTCCATCCTGACCTGCAAAGTCTTATAAAGTCTTGCAGAGTCTTGTAGATTCTTGTAAAGTCCATGAAAGTCAGTATGTTCGATGATAAGGCCTTCTCAGGTCTTAATCTTCCGGGAAAAGTCCAGTGCTTCCGCAGGATTGGAGAAGAAATATTCCTTGTTGTTATAAGTAACTCTTAAAATAGCTGGATAAATCAGGCCATATTTCAAATTTTCCACTCCCCTCAGGAGACTTTTAGACTCATTAAATGCTTTTCGTTTCCTGGAAACTTCTGCTGGGTAATCTCGGTAGATACTGATCCTTTGTCCTTCAAATACAAGGTTTCTGTTTCTCGAAGTTTTTCGCATTATTTCCTCCAAGACGTAGTCATATTGTACCTTTATAATCATTTGTCTTGGGGGGGGCATTTAGTCTTGTCTGACGTCTCCTCACTCTATGTGCTCGGGCTAATAAAGGCTTTTGTTCCAGAAATAAAACATTTTGCAGTAGGTTCGCAGTAAATTCTCGAGGGTCTTCATCTTTCTCTCGCCCTTCAGGAATACCCGCGATTCTTAGGTTTTGTCTTCTCTGGCGACCTTCTAGTTCAGTACATTTCTCGGTTATTTTGGTCAATAAGTCCGTTAGACGTTCATTTTCTGTAACCAGCTTTGCTGTAGTCCCAGCACTTATGTCAGCTAGTTCTTCAAGGCTTTTTATACCAGCCGTCTGTTGGTCCAGTACCTCCTCCACAGGATTCAGCCTTTTTTCAAAGTCGGTTTTCACCTTTTCAATCTTATCATTCATCTCCTTTGACATTTCACTCATCATTTCTGTGATTTCTTTCTTCAAGTCTTCCGATATTTTCTTAGCCTTGTTATTAATATTGGAATTAGTTTCAAGTTGTAATTCTTTCATTTCAGTATTCATCTGGTTTATTTCCTCCTTTAAACCAGCAATTTCACGTGAAATAGAAGTTTTAAGTTCTTCATTTTCAGATTTTTTTGCTGTTCTTTTCGACACATCTTCTTGGGATGAGTCCGAGGCTTCAGTCAGGCCTTCTCCCGGTCTCAGCCTGGTTGATCGAATTTTCGATTTTTCGGTTGGGCTGCGTGTTGTAGACATAACTAGTCGCGCGCCTGATGACGTCACTCACAACAATCGGTGCAGAGACGGCAGGCAGCAGGCAACAGGCAGCAGGTAGGTCCGTTAATCCCCGTTTTTTTCTCATTTTTTTGCGCGGAGCTGGCTGGCGTTATCCTCTAGCCCTCCATAGCGCCACCAGAAGTCCAGAGCTAAACTATTTCTATGCTCATTATGACCGGGACAGTAAAACTCCAGCCATCAAAGTTGCTCCACCCCCGAATGAACAGCCCATCAGTCTCTCCACCTCTGCTGTACCAGGCGCACTGAGCAAAGTGAATGAGCACAAAGCTGCCGGCCCCGATGGCATCCCCGGGCGTGTGCTCAGGGAATGTGCTGGACAACTATCCCTGGTCTTCACTGACATCTTCAATCTGTCACTGGTCCAGGGATAGTTGTCCCTCATCCCTACATCTGTCCCTCATCCGTACATGCCTCAAGACCACAATCATCGTGCCAGTGCCCAAACAGTCAGCTTCAGGAGTCGCAACGACTTCCGCCCAGTGGCACTCACCCCCATCATCGCAAAGTGCTTCGAGAGACTGATCCTGGCTCACCTCAAATCCAGCCTCCCTCCCACACTGGACCCCCATCAGTTTGCCTATCGGCCCAACAGGTGAACAGAGGATGCCATATCAGCGGCTCTTCACTCAGCTCTGACCCACCTGGACAATAACAACTCCTACATCAGGTTATTATTCATTGACTTCAGCTCTGTATTTAATACTGTCATCCCCGCCAGTCTGATCACCAAACTCAGCAGCCTTGGCATCAACATCTCCCTCTGCAACTGGACACTGGATTTCCTCACTAACAGACACAGTCTGTTAGGGTCAACAACCTCACCTCCTCCACTATAACACTGAACACCGGCATGCCACAGGGCTGTGTACTCAGCCCTCTCCTCTACTCCCTCTTCACCCACGACTGCGTCCCTAAGCATGGCTCCAACTCCATCATAAAATTTGCCGACGACACCACGGTGGTAGGACTGATCAGCGACAACGATGAGTCAGCCTACAGGGAGGAGGTCCAGCACCTGGCAGCTTGGTGTACCAACAACAACCTTGCCCTCAACACACAGAAGACAAAGGAAATCATTGTGGATTACCGGAAGACCAGAGGCGGCAGACACCCCTCCCCCGTCCACATAAACGGGACTGAGGTGGAACACGTCTCCACCTTCAAATTCCTCGGGCTACACATCTCTGAGGATCTGTCCTGGTCCCTCAACACCGCCAAACTGATTAAAAAGGCGCAGCAGTGCCTCTACTTTCTGAGGAGGCTTAAGAAAGCTCACCTGTCCCCTCAGATCCTGTCCAACTTCTAGCGTTGTACGATAGAAAGCATCCCGACCACCTGCCTCACGGTTGGTCCAGCGGCTGCACCACAGCTGACAGGAAGGCACTACAACGGGCGGTGAAAACTGCCCACACATCATCGGTGCCCCGCTCCCTGCCATGGCTGTCCTTCACCGCACACGGTGTCTGAGACGGGCTGGCAAAATCATTAAGGACCCCTCACACCCCAACCATGGACTGTTTGCCCTCCTCCCATCAGGGAGGCGGTACAGGAGCCCCGGGTCTCGCACCAGCAGGCGAAGGAACAGCTTCTTCCCCAACACCATTACCCTGCTGAACTCACAGGCCCCGGCGCTAGCCCCCCCCCTTCTCATCAGTATTATTTATAGTTTATATGATTTATAGTTAAGCAATTATTCACCAGAATATAGCACGTGTCTTTTGCACCTTAACAACTATCTGTATATATGTATATGCCTATGTACATACACCAATATATCCTCATTTGTACATATTGTCTTAATCAGCACTTTACTACTTTGCACCCTGGTTGGATGCAAAACTGCACTTTGTTGTACTGGACTTATACTGTGTGCAATGACAAAGTTGAATCTAATCTAATCTAATCTAATTACTGTAACGTGACTTGAGACACAGTAAAAAACTTTGTTTTGCATTCTATCTAGGCAAATTATACTACACATGCATTACATCAGGTAATGAAAGCGTGAAAATGGGGTGTGTAATATAGTGTTGAAGTTACAGAGAAAGCACAGCTTAAAAAAAGTGCAAGGGCTGCAACACGGTAGATTGGAAGATCAGTTTCAACTTATTGCATGAAAGGTCCATTCGAGTGTCCAATCATTCAAATGTGCTTTCAAGCTTTTGTATCTTCTGATCGATGGGAGATTGGGGAAGCGAGAATGATGGAGATATGAGTGGTTGTTGGTTATCTTAGCTGATTTCTTGAGGCAGCATGAAGTATAGATAGTCAGGGGAGGAGCAACTGATTTGTTTGATAGACTGGACTGTTCACAACGCTATTTCCTGTGGTCTTGGTCAGAGCAGTTGATGTATCAGACTGTAATGCATCCGGATAGAATGATTTTACTTTGAATCACGTGAGTGACTATGTGAAGAAGCCCCGCTTGGCTTATGATCGGCATTATGTCGACGCTGACGGCAGAGCAAGAGCTGCAGAGCGCAGCTGCTCTCAGCGGTATGGAACGGGCCCGCAGGTAAGTGCATATGAATTCACTTTTAGGGCGTTGTAAAAACCGTTACGCTGGCGTATAGAGCCAGCAAAGTGAAAGTAAAGAGTAAAGAAAATGGAGAAATCTCAGAGGAAGTTTTCGCGGGTAAAAAGATCGTCCCGGGGTGAGGTTAAAGAGTCGGGACAAGAGATTAGTGCGGAGCCGGTTCCGATACCCGTTGATTTACCCGTTAGTGAGACTGTAGTTGCTCCACAAACAGAAGCCACGGAGGAAAATGTGCCTAAGAAAAGTAAAAAGAAATCCAAGAGGCGCGTGGTTTCTGATGATGACTCTGATAATGAAAGCCCTCCGGATAATAAAGCCATGTGGCATAAAATGGAACATATGGAGAAAGTTCTCCAAAGTATTATGAGACAAGGGTCCAAGAACCCAGAGTTTTCCCAAACAGACCCTGAGGGGTTTGAATATCCAGAATATGGCTGTATGCCAAATTGGGAATATGAATCTCCAGACCCAGGATTTAGGGTGGAGGAAGTCCCCTTTGATGAAATGTCAGGAGTACCAGGGCTGCAAGAGACAGACCTTGAAAGTGGTGATGTTGATTATGAGTACACACCACAAAGTAAAAAGAAAAGGCCATGTGTGCCTGATCTGGCAAGAGATTTTGCTATACCTGAAGGAAGTGGTGAGACTATGGCAGAAAACCTAGCTGCCAGCATTAATTATATGGTATCTCACCAACTTCATGATGCTGTTATGGCTGAAACAGCAGATTTATATAAAACACCGGAAAATTGCACCTCATTGAGGGTACCTACGGTGAATCTATATGGGCACCTATGTCATCAGTCATGAGGGGACAAGAAATACGTTTTCAAAGAGTCCTCAAACTTATTTCAGCTGCCATTACCGCTTTTGGAAAGCAAATGGAAGGGTTGGAAATGATCAAAATCCAAAAAGATACACTGGGTTTATTGTGCAATTCCTTTTTTGAGCTCAATTGTATGAGGAAAATTGCGATTCGGCCCATATTTCATCCTAGATTTGCAGGTCTGTGCCGATCAAGTGGTGTTCTAACTCCTGGTTATTTATTTGGAGAAAACCTGCCGAAACAAATCAGAGAAATGGATGAAGAGGCTAAATCTATTAGCTACATGAAACCCTTCGTTTTTGGCCAAAAAAGGTACAATACACCAAGAAGGGGATCTGATTTTGGAACAAACAGAGGCAGGAGTATGGTAAGGAGGTATTACCATCCAGCACAGCCTAATGTTTACCCATATACGGGGAGAAGGAGACCACCACGTTCTTATGGAGAGGTACAAAAACTTTATTCTGTTCAAAAAGAAACTTTGGACGAATCTCCAGTTGGTGGGAGATTAAAAATGTTTTATGATAAATGGCTTTGCATCACATCTGACCGGTTTATTTTACAAACTGTTTCAGGAGCTACAATAACATTTAAAGAAGGTATTGATCCACCGGTACAGTATAAATCTATTCATGGTTTTATGTTCTCTGCTTTTGAGGAAGCAGAAATTAATGTGGAAATTGATAAATTGTTTAAAAAAGGTGTGATTGAAAAAAACTGTTAAGCATCCACACCAATTTGTGTCAAACATTTTTCCAAGAGATAAAAAAGATGGTGGTTGTAGAATTATTCTGGACCTTACAAACTTTAATACATTTGTCCAGGATAAACATTTCAAGATGGAAACATTCAACACTGCAAGACATTTGATATCAGCAGGTTGTTATATGGCTACAATAGATTTGAAGGATGCGTACTATTCAGTACCAATACATCGGTTTTTTCAAAGGTACTTAAAATTTAATTGGTTGGGACAGCTGTGGCAGTTTAAAGCTTTACCAAATGGGTTAAGTTCAGCTCCTAGGCTCTTCACAAAGCTGTTGAACCAGCTTTAGCACAATTAAAAGCACAAAAGCACATTGTTATGGCTTATCTGGATGACATCTTAATTATCATAACAAAGGAAGCTTTATTGGAATTGCAATGGTGGATTGCGAATGTTCCACAAGCTGCTAAAAACATTTTAATACAGCAGCCTGAAGTGTTTTTACAAACAGATGCAAGTGCTCTCGGATGGGGGGCGACAGATAATTTTACCAGCTGTGGGGGCAGATGGACTGTCCAAGAGGAATTGTTTCTCCAAACATATGGTATTAATTATTTGGAGTTATTGGGGGCATTTTATGGATTAAAAGCCTATTGTTCTACAAAAAAGGATCTGCATGTCCAGGTACAATTAGACAATAAGACAGCTGTTGCATATATTAATCACATGGGTGGAGTAAGATCAGTATCATGTGATTGTCTGGTCACTCAGATATGGCATTGGTGTACTGAGCACCAAATTTGGGTTTCAGCAAGTTATATCCCAGGTAAAGACAATGTGGTGGCAGACAACAGATCAAGCGTATTTAAAGACAACAGAATGGATGTTAAACCCACAAGTTTTCAGTAAAATTGTCATTCGCTATGGGTTACCAGACATTGATCTGTTTGCATCAAGATTAAATCATCAATTGCCCAAATATGTGGCTTGGGAACCCGATCCAGGTGCGGTAGCAGTAGATGCATTTTCGCTACCTTGGGGAAATATGTTATTTTATGCTTTCCCTCCATTTGGTTTTTTTTGTTATATATTTTTATTAGACGTAAATACATATTAATAGAGTATACTTCTCACATACATTCGTAATATTATTAATATTAACAATTATGTCTTATATATTTCTATGCTTTTTTTACAGGTAAGAAAAGATAGAGAAAAATAAAGTAAGAGTAGAAATGAATGGAGTATTAAAAAAGTTATCCATCATTGGAGATATATCCATGATTTGTTATACGTGATTCTTCATCTATTCCATTATTCAGGCTTCAGTCAGGCTCTCGCACCGAGCCATTTTGACCCTTTAGATATTCAATAAATGGAGACCATATTCCTCTGAAAAGATCTAACTTGTCCAATAGGACAAGCCATAATCTTTCCAGATGAAGTGTCTCCGACATTCCTGTGATCCACATTTTGATTGTGGGGGATGTAGGACCTTTCCAGAATTTCAATATTAAATTTTTCCCAATTATTAAACTGTAATCAATAAAAATTCTTTGATTTGTTGTTATTAATTGATCTGTTTCTAATATTCCCAGTATTATTTACTTTGAGTCAGGGATCAGATTCATATTAACAACATTCGAAATTATCTTAAATATCTCTGTCCAAAATTTAGTAATTTTTACACAATTTGTAAATGAGTGCGTTAAGTTAGCTTCTAAGTGCTGACATTTATCACATATGGGAGATACATTTGAAAAAATACTATGTAGTTTAGATTTTGAATAATGTAGTCTATGTAATATTTTAAATTGTATAAGAGAGTGACTAGCATTTAACGAGCAGTGGTGTATATGTTGTAAACTTTCATCCCATATTTCAGGTCTAATGATTTTGACCTAATTCGTTTTCCCATGATTGCCTATATATTTCTGTCATTGGAACATCGTTTTCCAGTAAAATATTATAAATATATGATATCAATTTTTCTGTGTTCGGGTGTTTATTTAGGCATTCATCTAAAATTTCTGTCTTTCTATTTCTAATTTCCTGTGTATTTGCTTTTACTTAGTCTCTAATTTCTAGATATCTAAAGTAATCTTTTGAATGTAATCCATAAATTTGTTGTAATTCTTGAAATGAAAGGAAAGAATTTTCCCTGTAGAGATCTCCCATCTTATTAATTCCATAGTTTTTCCATTGTACAAAACCTTTGTCCATCATTGAGGGTTTAAAAGTAACGTTATTTACAATGGTAAGGGCTAGTGGTATACATTCCAATTTTAGTGTTTTCTTTATTTGTTTCCAAATACGTATTCCACTTTCTATTATAAGGTTTTCACTATAGGTTTTCTTACCTATTTTAATATTGGCGAATAAAATTGAACTAATTCCAAAAGGCGAACAGTCTTCTTTTTCCATTTTTAACCTGGTTGGTTGTTTATCTGTCTCTACAAACCAAAAATTCATATTTTTAATATTAACTGCCCAGTAATAAAACAAAGTTTGGTAGTGCAAGACCTCCATTTATTTTTGGTTTACATAAATGTTTTTTGTTTATTCTATGGCTCTTATAATCCCAGATAAAGTTGGTGACTATAGAATCAACCTTCTTAAAAAAATTTTTAGGAAGATATATCGGAATCAATTGGAAAAGATACAGTAATTGTGGGAGAAAAATCATTTTTATTGCATTAATTCTACCTAGCATTGAGATAGGTAATGTGTTCCAATATAAAATGTTCTTATTTAATTTATTCAATAAAAGTGGAAAATTGGATTTAAATAAAGAGTTAAATCCTTTTGTTACATGAATTCCAAGATATTTGATTTTTTCGTTTGCTATCTTAAAAGGAAATTGTTGTAGTATATGTAAGTTATTTACCATTATTGGCATAAGTTCACTTTTATTCCAATTAATACTATATCCTGAAAATAATCCAAATTCAGATATTAATTTTAGTAAATTTGGGATACTAATTTCCGGCTTTGTAATATAAAGTAATACATCATCCGCATATAAAGAAATTTTATTTTCAGTATCTCTGGTGTCATATCCATATATTTCAGGATGTAATCTCACCCGTTGAGCTAAAGGTTCTATTGCAAGTGCAAACAGTAGCGGGGATAAAGGACAACCTTGTCTGCAGCCTCGGAATAGATTAAATTTAGTTGATAGCATTTGATTTGTTATTATTCTAGCTGTTGGATTAGTGTACAATAATTTAACCCAAGTAATAAACTTCTCTCCCAACTTAAAAGTTTCCATAACCGAGAACAAATAAGACCATTCCACCTGGTCAAAGGCTTTCTCCGCATCTAACGAAATAATTACTAGATCCTTATTAATATCTCTTTTTGAATATATAATATTGTATAATCATCTCAAGTTATATGAGGAATATTGTTTTGGTATAAATCCTGTTTAATCGGGGTGATTTAATTTATTAATAACTTTGTGCTTTGTGCTAAAGTCTTTGTGCTAATATTTTGGTTAGTATCTTTTGATCAGTATTTAAAAGAGCTATAGCTCTATATAGAAACATAGAAACATAGAAATTAGGTGCAGGAGTAGGCCATTCAGCCCTTCGAGCCTGCACCGCCATTCAATATGATCATGGCTGATCATCCAACTCAGTATCCCGTACCTGCCTTCTCTCCATACCCTCTGATCCCCTTAGCCACAAGGGCCACATCCAACTCACTCTTAAATACAGCCAATGAACTGGCCTCAACTACCCTCTGTGGCAGAGAGTTCCAGAGACTCACCACTCTCTGTGTGAAAAAAGTCTTTCTCATCTCGGTCTTAAAGGATTTCCCCCTTATCCTTAAGCTGTGACCCCTTGTCCTGGACTTCCCCAACATCGGGAACAATCTTCCTGCATCTAGCCTGTCCAACCCCTTAAGAATTTTGTAAGTTTCTATAAGATCCCCTCTTAATCTCCTAAATTCCAGAGAGTATAAACCGAGTCTATCCAGTCTTTCTTCATAAGACAGTCCTGACATCCCAGGAATCAGTCTGGTGAACCTTCTCTGCACTCCCTCCATGGCAATAATGTCCTCCCTCAGATTTGGAGACCAAAACTGTACGCAATACTCCCGGTGTGGTCTCACCAAGACCCTGTACAACTGAAGTAGAACCTCCCTGCTCCTGTACTCAAATCCTTTTGCTATGAAAGCTAACATACCATTCGTTTTTTTCACTGCCTGCTGCACCTGCATGCCTACTTTCAATGACTGGTGTACCATGACACCCAGGTCTCGCTGCATCTCCCCTTTTCCTAATCGGCCACCATTTAAATAATAGTCTGCTTTCCTGTTTTGCCACCAAAGTGGATAACCTCACATTTATCCACATTATACTGCATCTGCCAAACATTTGCCCACTCACCCAGCCTATCCAAGTCACCTTGCAGTCTCCTAGCATCCTCCTCACAGCGAACACTGCCCCCCAGCTTAGTGTCATCCGCAAACTTGGAGATATTGCCTTCAATTCCCTCATCCAGATCATTAATATATATTGTAAATAGCTGGGGTCCCAGCACTGAGCCCTGCGGTACCCCACTAGTTACTGCCTGCCATTGTGAAAAGGACCCGTTTACTCCTACTCTTTGCTTCCTGTTTGTCAGCCAGTTCTCTATCCACATCAATACTGAACCCCTAATACCGTATGCTTTAAGTTTGTATACTAATCTCTTATGTGGGACCTTGTCGAAAGCCTTCTGGAAGTCCAGATATACCACATCCACTGGTTCTCCCTTATCCACGCTACTAGTTACATCCTCGAAAAATTCCACAAGATTCGTCAGACATGATTTACCTTTTGTAAATCCATGCTGACTTTGTCCAATGATTTCACCACTTTCCAAATGTGCTGCTATCCCATCTTTAATAACTGACTCTAGCAGTTTCCCCACTACCGATGTTAGACTAACTGGTCTGTAATTCCCCGTTTTCTCTCTCCCTCCCTTCTTAAAAAGAGGTGTTACATTTGCTACCCGCCAATCCTCAGGAACTACTCCAGAATCTAAAGAGTTTTGAAAGATTATCACTAATGCATCCACTATTTCCTGAGCTACTTCCTTAAGTACTCTGGGATGCAGCCTATCTGGCCCTGGGGATTTATCGGCCTTTAATCTTTTCAATTTACCCAACACCACTTCCCGACTGACCTGAATTTCACTCAATTCCTCCTTTGACCCACAGTCCCCTGCTATTTCAGGCAGATTATTTATGTCTTCCTTAGTGAAGACGGAACCAAAGTAGTTATTCAATTGGTCCGCCATATCCTTGTTCCCCATGATCAACTCACCCGTTTCTGACTGCAAGGGACCTACATTTGTTTTAACTAACCTCTTTCTCTTCACATATCTATAAAAACTTTTGCAGTCAGTTTTTATGTTCCCTGCCAGTTTTCTTTCATAATCTATTTTTCCTTTCCTAATTAAGCCCTTTGTCCTCCTCTGCTGGTCTCTGAATTTCTCCCAGTCCTCTGGTATGCTGCTTTTTCTGGCTACTTTGTACGCATCATCCTTTGCTTTGATACTATCCCTGATTTCCCTTGTTATCCACGGATGCACTACCTTCCCCGATTTATTCATACCTTTGCATCATTCATTCATTACCTCAATATGATCCTGGGTCATCCAGGTCTTTGTCTATTTTAGGTATAAGTGTTATAATGGATTAATTTAACGTTTCTGGTAGTTTCTGGTGAGTATAAATGTATTCAAAGCGTGTCTTCAGACGTGGTGCAATCAGATCATAAAATGTTTTATAAAATTCCGGGCCTATACCATCTGGTCCCGGTGTTTTACCGTTTTTTAATGATCTGATAGATTCTTCGATTTCTTTTACTGAAATTTCAGCATTTAATGATTCTCTATTTTGTGAATCCAACCCATTCAAATTACATTTTTTTTTTAATGCTTCTATTCCTATCTTGCTTTCTGTCATTTTAGCTGAATATAAATTTTTATAATATTGCAAAAATCTCACATTAATATCTTTAGGTTGTACTAATGGTTCGCCATTATATGATTTAATCCTATGGATTATTTTTTCTCCCTCCATCTTTCTTAATTGACGAGCCAATAATTTTTGAGGTTTATCTCCAAATTCAAATTGTAATTGATTAGTGTATTGGTAGAGTTTTACAATTTGATCTGTGTAACCATATAACAATTACAGCACGGAAACAGGCCCTCTCGGTCCTTCCAGTCCGTGCCGATCATTTGTTTTCCCCTAGTCCCATCTACCTGCACTCAGACCATACCCCTCCATTCCCTTCCCGTCCATATACCTATCCACTTTACTATTAAATGTTAAAATCGATCCTGCCTCCACCACTTCTGCTGGAACTCATTCCACACAGCCACCACCCTCTGAGTAAAGACGTTCCCCCTCACGTTACCCCTAAACTTCCGTCCCTTAATTCGCATGTCATGCCCTCTTGTTTGAATCTTCCCTACCCTTAATGGGAAATGCTTATCCACGTCAACTCTGTCTATCCCTTTCATCATTTTAAAGACCTCAATCAAGTCCCCCCTTAACCTTCTGCGCTCCAAAGAATAAAGACCTAACTTGTTCAACCTTTCTCTGTAACATAGTTGCTGGATCCCAGGCAACATTCTAGTAAATCTCCTCTGTACTCTCTCTATTTTGTTGACATCCTTCCTATAATTAGGCGACCAAAATTGTACACCATACTCCAGAATTGGTCTCACCAATGCCTTGTACAATTTTAACATTATTTCCCTGCTCCTATATTCAATGCTCTGATTTATAAAGGCCAGCACACCAAAGGCTTTCTTTACCACCCTATCTACATGCGATTCCACCTTCAGGGAACTATGCACAGTTATTCCTAGATCTCTCTGTTCCACAACATTCCTCAATCCCCTACCATTTACCATGTACGTCCTATTTTGATTTGTCCTGCCAAGATGTAGCACTTCACACTTATCAGCATTAAACTCCATCTGCCATCTTTCAGCCCACTTTTCCATATGGCCCAAATCTCTCTGTAGACTTTGAAAATCTACTTCATTATCCACAACACCACCTATCTTAGTATCATCTGCATACTTACTTATCCAATTTTCCACCCCATCATCCAGATCATTGATGTACATGACAAACAACAGTGGACCCAACACAGATCCCTGATGCACCCCACTGGTCACCGGCTTACAAC
This sequence comes from Okamejei kenojei, assembly GCA_035221665.1. Classification (NCBI taxonomy): domain Eukaryota; kingdom Metazoa; phylum Chordata; class Chondrichthyes; order Rajiformes; family Rajidae; genus Okamejei; species Okamejei kenojei. The sequence goes on from CM069136.1 coordinate 113,275,754, forward strand.
CTGACAAACAGCCATCCACCATTACTCTCTGACATCTCCCATTCAGCCACTGTTGAATCCATCTTGCTGCTCCGCCATTAACACCCAAAGATTGAACCTTCTTAACCAACCTTCCATGGGGAACCTTGTCAAAGGCCTTACTGAAATCCATATAGACAACATCCACTGCTTTACCCTCATCAATTTCCCTAGTAACCGCTTCAAAAAATTCAAGAAGGTTTGTCAAACATGACCTTCCGGGCACAAATCCATGTTGACTGTTCCTGATCAGACCCTGTTTATCCAGATGCTTATATATATTATCTCTAAGTATCCTTTCCATTAATTTACCCACCACTGACGTCAAACTAACAGGTCTATAATAGTAAGATTAAACGAGAACTTACCAGTTTGAAGTTTGATCTTTATTTTATGAGGAGTAACGATGAGGGATTACGTGAAGAAGCCCCGCCTGGCGCCGGAATGGCATACTTCAAAGCAGCGGCATGAAAAACACAGAACACAATAGCCGGAGTAAGATAGTAAGGCTTCTCATAGATTTAGAAGTACCAGATGAATTTATTTTATGAGGGTGGGGAGTGGAGGGCATCGTTACTCCTCATAAAATAAAGATCAAATTTCAAACTGGTAAGTTCTCGTTTAATCTTACTATTTTACTTCGGAGTCACGTGAGTGACTACGTGAAGATTTTGAAGCTTTCTGTGTTTTTCATGTCGTAGAATGTATTCCATACGACAGTCCGGCTCATTCAATACAGTGAGTAGCGAATAACACATTTTTCCCCAAACATTGCCTCAAGTTATGTAATAAATTATTTCACATTATAAAGAATAAAAGTAATGCCCTTTCCATTGAAAGGCAAGTTTATCACAAAATATCAATTGATATATATATTTTGATGGTATGACAAAGCAACAATTATAGAGAACCCAACACTCCGTGTCCAAACCTGACACCATGACTGGTTCCTTTTTACTTTAACATTAATTTACACCCTCCTGCGGCCTTGCATCTTTGCTCGAGCGGCTCATCCCGTGTCATTCCAGTGAATGTATCTACCTCATTAACAGAGTGATTTTCCACCTTTCAGTGTCTAGTTCCACTGAGTGTATCCAATTTTACTTCGGAGTCACGTGAGTGACTACGTGAAGAAGGCCCGCCTGGCGCTGGAACGGCATTTACGTCGACGCTGACGGCAGAAGCAAGCAGGAGCTGCAGAGGCAGCTCCTCGACAGCGGTAGGTACGGAATCGGCAGGTAAGTGCAGTTGAAAAACTTTTAGGGTCTGGAAAACTCCGTGCCTGGTGTATTGAACCAGGATTTAAAATGAATTTAAAAAACAAAAGTAAAGTAAAAGATTAAAATAGAACAGAAATACTCTGTTAAAACAACGGAGTTTGAAAAAGAACGTCCCGGACCCAGCTCTGATTTATAAAGGCCAGCACACCAAAGGCTTTCTTTACCACCCTATCTACATGCGATTCCACCTTCAGGGAACTATGCACAGTTATTCCTAGATCCCTCTGTTCCACAGCATTCCTCAATTCCCTACCATTTACCATGTACGTCCTATTTTGATTTGTCCTGCCAAAATGTAGCACTTCACACTTATCAGCATTAAACTCCATCTGCCATCTTTCAGCCCACTTTTCCAAATGGCCCAAATCTCTCTGTAGACTTTGAAAATCTACTTCATTATCCACAACACCACCTATCTTAGTATCATCTGCATACTTACTTATCCAATTTTCCACCCCATCATCCAGATCATTGATGTACATGACAAACAACAGTGGACCCAACACAGATCCCTGAGGCACCCCACTGGTCACCGGCTTCCAACCTGACAAACAGCCATCCACCATTACTCTCTGACATCTCCCATTCAGCCACTGTTGAATCCATCTTGCTACTCCGCCATTAACACCCAAAGATTGAACCTTCTTAACCAACCTTCCATGGGGAACCTTGTCAAAGGCCTTACTGAAATCCATATAGACAACATCCACTGCTTTACCCTCATCAATTTCCCTAGTTAGCGCTTCATAAAATTCAAGAAGGTTTGTCAAACATGACCTTCCAGGCACAAATCCATGTTGACTGTTCCTGATCAGACCCTGTTTATCCAGATGCTTATATATATTATCTCTAAGTTTCCTTTCCATTAATTTGCCCACCACTGACGTCAAACTAATAGGTCTATAATTGCTAGGTTTATTCTTTGAACCCTTTTTAAACAATGGAACAACATGCGCAGTACGCCAATCCTCCGGCACTATTCCCGTTTCTAATGACATTTGAAATATTTCTGTCATAGCTCCTGCTATTTCTACACTAACTTCCCTCAATGTCCTAGGGAATATCCTGTCAGGAACTGGAGACTTATCCACTTTTATATTTTTCAAAAGTGTCAGTACTTCCTCCTCTTTGAATCTCATAGTTTCCATAGCTACTCTACTCTTTCCCCTTAACTCACCGAGTTCAATATCCTTCTCCTTGGTGAATACCGAAGAAAATAAAGTGTTCAATATCTCCCCCATCTCTTTTGGCTCTGCAGATAGCTGTCCATTCTGGTTCTCTAATGGTCCAATTTTATCCCTCGTTATCCTTTGCTATTAATATAGCTGTTTACTTTCACCTTTCTTGCCAAAGCAACCTCATATCTTCTTTTAGCCTTCCTAATTTCTTTCTTAAGATTCTTTTTACATTCTTTATACTCCTCTAGCACCTCATTTACTCCATGCCTCCTATAATTATTGTAGATATCTCTCTTTTTTCGAAACAAGTGTCCAATTTCCCTTGAAAACCATGGCTCTTTCCAATTTTTACTATTTCCTTTCAACCTAACAGGGACATAAAGATTCTGTACTCTTACAATTTCCCCTTTAAATGTCCTCCATTTCTCTTCTACATCCTTCCCATGAAACAAAGTGTCCCAATTCACTCCTTTAAAATCCTTACGCATTCCCTCAAAGTTAGCCTTTCTCCAATCAAAAATCTCTACCCTAGGTCCAGTTCTGACTCTCTCCATCATTATATTGAAACTAATGGTATTGTGATCACTGGTCCCGAAGTGCTCACCAACGCATACCTCCGTCACCTGACCTGCCTCATTTCCTAACAGGAGGTCCAGCACTGCCCCTTCTCTGGTCGATACCTCTATGTACTGCTGCAAAAAACTATCCTGCACACATTTTACAAACTCCAAACCATCCAGCCCATTTACAGAATGTGGTTCCCAGTCTATTTTTGGAAAATTGAAATCTCCCACAATCACTACCTTGTGCTTACTAATAATATCTGCTATCTCCTTACATATTTACTCTTCCAATTCACGCTCCCCATTTGGCGGTCTATAATACACCCCTAAAAGTGTTGCTACACCGTTCCCACTTCTCAGTTCCACCCAAATAGCCTCCCTAGACGAGCCTTCTAATCTATCCTGCCAAAGCACTGCTGTAATATCTTCTCTGACAAGCAATGCAACACCTCCCCCTCTGGTCCCTCCAATTCTATCACACCTGAAGCAACGAAATCCTGGAATATTTAGTTTCCAATCACAGCCCTCCTGCAACCATGTTTCACTGATTGCCACAACATCATATTTCCAGGTGTCAATCCAGGCTCTAAGTTCGTCCACCTTACTTACAATGCTCCTAGCATTAAAATATACACATTTTAGAAACCCACCATCCCTTATTCTCGGTCTATTATCTTTTTCATCTTTCTCGCCTACATTTTGGATCAGAGTGCTTCCCTTCTCTACCTCTTGCCCCACACCCTGACCCCTAGCCCCCTCTACCCGAGTCCCTCCCCCCAGCCTTTCTAGTTTAAAGTCTCCCCAGTAGCCTTTGCAAATCTCCCTGCCAGGATATTGGTCCCCCTCGGGCTCAAGTGCAACCCGTCCTTTGTGTACAGATCATGCCTTCCCCAAAAGAGGTCCCAGTGATCAAGAAACTTGAATCCCTGCCCACTGCACCAGTCCCTCAGCCACGCATTTATCCTCCACCTTATTTCATTCCTACTCCCACTGTCACGCGGCACAGGCAGTAATCCTGAAATCGTTACCCTTTTGGTCCTTCTCCTTAACTTTCCCCCCAACTCCCTAAATTCTCCCTTCAGGACCTCATCACTTTTTCTGCCTATGTCATTGGTACCTATGTGTACCACAACATCAGGCTCCTCTCCCTCCCTTATCAGAATCTTTTGTACACGTTCTGACACATGCGAGACCCTGGCACCAGGGAGGCAAACTACCATCCGGGTCTCCTGACTGCGTCTACAGAATCGCCTATCCGACCCCCTAACTATAGAGTCCCCTATTACAATTGCCCTCCTCTTTTTGCTACCCTTCTGAGCATCAGGGCCGGTCTCTGTGCCGGAGGCCCGGCTGCTGTTGGTGCCCCCAGCTAGGCTGTCCCCTCCAATCGTACTCAAACCCGAGTACCTATTTTCCAGTTGTACGGTCACAGGGGTACTCTCTAGCCCCTGCCTCTGCCCCTTGCCCTTTCTAACCGTGACCCACTTGTCTGCCTCCTGTGGTCTGGGAGTGACTACCTCCCTGTAGCTCCTCTCTATGACCTCCTCACTCTCCCTGAGGAGACGGAGGTCATCGAGCTGCTGCTCCAGGTTCCTAACACAGTCCTTTAGGAGCCCCATCTCAACACACCTGGCGCAGATGTGGACGTCTGGGGGGCTATCAGATTCCCTGACCTCCCACATCTGACATCCAGAACAGTACACTGCCCTGGCCTTCATACTGCCCCCTTACACAGGATACAATATCAACACAATACAAAGTACACAACAAACTGCTGGAATCTGACTGCCAATCAGCTGCTTACCCTGGTCCACTTTCCACCAATCAGCGGCTTCCTCCAAAAAAAAACCCACTTCTCCAAATGGAATGTTATGGATTTGGGTAAGCCTCTGAAAGAAAACAAGCCCCGCGCTAGATTTTGAAGCTTACCGGTCGGGTGTCGCTCCTCCCCCTCCTCCTCTTCCAACGGCTCCTGTGTGCCTGTGAAAGAAAACAAGCCCCGCGCTAGATTTTGAAGCTTACCGGTCGGGTGTCGCTCCTCCCCCTCCTCCTCTTCCAACGGCTCCTGTGGGCCTCTGAAAGAAAACAAGCCCCGCGCTAGATTTTGAAGCTTACCGGTCGGGTGTCGCTCCTCCCCCTCCTCCTCTTCCAACGGCTCCTGTGGGCCTCTGAAAGAAAACAAGCCCCGCGCTAGATTTTGAAGCTTACCGGTCGGGTGTCGCTCCTCCCCCTCCTCCTCTTCCAACGGCTCCTGTGGGCCTCTGGAAGAAAAAGAAAAAGAAAATAAAATAAAACGTTGTGCAAATAACTAATACTTTTTAAATAAAATAAATTGCCATCAGTTTGTGGAGCTCAATGGGAAGAAATATATATAATTTACCAAATCTGCACTATAGATTCGCAGATCAATACAAATCAGGTTATGTTAAACTCCTGATTATTATGGAATAAACCTGCCTTATGATAAATCAAAGATATTGATTACAAAAGAACAGACTACTGATCTTTAAACTTTGGGGGGAAAAAACTATGATCCTTTGGACAATGTTTTAACTTGCACAGCTTGACCCACTTTAATTAATTTCAAGCACTTGTAATATTGATTAACACTTTGTTAATAGCAACTGTATTTCCATGTTCTAGATGTTTCCATTTTAATACATGTTCTTACACTGTGAAAGTGTATATAAAATGATGTTTTGTATGGTTTATACCATCAAATCTTTACACTGAGGTAATTTTCTAATATACATGTACGTACCCCTTCTTTATTGGAATTACTTTTGAGTGCAAACCTAAAATCAATTTTTAAGGTTTTCTTATACAGGTGAACCAATCCTTCCTTAATTATATTAAATTAATGATCATAATACACCTGTAATCCCCCACAATTGGAGATTTCATTAACTTATTTTGTAACCAGATGTTTGCACCTCTTCAACGTACTTCAAGCCTTCTTTTCCCAATTATATGGGTTTGGATAAGGCTATGTTGGATTATACCACTTCTGCCTTTGTTTTGATCCAATATCAAATCTGTTAAACAGAATACTGAAGGAACAATTATGCTGATAAAAGATCAGCACTTGCACTAATGAGGTCATGGTCATGGGTTATCTTGATTACATTTAAATTGGAAGGTTATAAGAGTCAGCTGCAAATTAGTGCTGCAATTACAAACCTAGTGGTGGGCAAGGACCTGACCCATTACATAAAGCGTATGCTTAGGCATTAATAAAATATTCATAAATTACTATTCTGAATTTAGAAGTAATTCAGCACCATAAGAGGGGGAAAATTGTTCCATGATACAAATATGTCTCATTGTTGTTGACATGCTTTGTCCCTCCATTAGGTTAGGTAAAGAATAAATAAAGTTCCAAAAGAAGGAATACAGAAGCTTATAAGAATATGTATGCCTTTATGAGAGGCTTATGCAAATATCAAATGATACGTTATCATTATTAAAGTAATGTAAAAAAGGTTCACAAGCTGCTTCAACTATAAGATTAACAGCTGTTGCAAACTGAAGCAAGTGTTACAGATGACGTACAGCTTCTGTGAATGTTTGGGTAAAGATAAGAATATTATCTATTCTTATAAGAATAATTGATACGTCTCTTGTTGGGACTGCGGACAATAATACCAGGTTATAAAATCGATTATTTTATTATGGAAGTGTCCATGTCGTATCAAGATGAACAATACCACGGCTGTGGCATATGTTAAAACACACAAGATAAGTCAAATAACAATCATGGGATTATCTGAGTAAACAGATGTGGCATATTTTAAAGTTTAGTCCAGCTGTTTATCTCTAAGGAAGAGACAATGGTATCGGAGACAACAAATTTGGGAGAAAAACATATTGTCATTAATATGGATTACTTACGATTAATCTGGTTGCATACAGATTAAATCACCGATCTTTCGAATGTTTCTTGTGGGTAAACCAAGAACAGGGAAGGTGGATGCTTTTCTCCCAATTACATGAGGAAAAGATGTTCTTTTGTGTTCCTCATTTTGTTTGATAGGGCAGTGTCTGATGAAAATGTAGCAGGACACTGCCAGAGGCATTTTTGGTGGCCTAATACGGATCCTTCATGGTTTCATAAATATTGAGGGATGTTGAACTACTTGTGATGATTCATAGTTGCAGCAATTTATTGAAGTCTGAGGAAGGGTCTCGACCCGAGGCGTTGCCTGTCTCCTTTCGCTCTTTGGATGCTGCTGCACCCGCTGGGATCTCCAGGTTTGTGTAACCCTGCAGTAATTTATTGTTGTACAAAAGCATCCATGACATGAAAATATGAATTTGACTATCTGCAGGTTGACCAGACCATTACAACAGCTGATGGTCAAAGAAGTCTATGAATGTTAACTAATATAACAACATATCAATAAAATAATTATGTATAAAAGAAGTGTTATACCTGCAATTTGCAGAAATAAGTCTAAAAAACAATATTTTGTTATAAGAAATTGGAAGTCTGTGTATATAGTAAAGTTATTTTATCATATTAGATATATGTGAGTTCCTTGTGGATTGCATTTTTCTGAGTATCTAATTGATAGAACCAATAATAGGGCTCAGAGTGTTACCGTCCTATTAACGGACAATATATTAACCAAGAAGTTATCAGGTGCATTCATAATATCCCGATATGGAAAGGGATATATATGTAGATATTAATATATATATATATATATATATATATATATATATATATATATATATATATATATATATATATATATATATATATATATATATATATATATATATATATAATCTGTCCAAAATTGTAAAAAATATAAGTCGGGAGATAAATAATCCTGAATTGCCTTAGGCAATGGACTCTAACTCGATCTATGATTCAAAAAAGTTAAACATTGAAAATAATAATGCTGATGACTTTAGTATCAATATAAGAGTGCAAACATTGCAAATGTTACGTTATAATTGCATGTGGATACAGATTGCATTATCATATAAGTTTATGAATTTACCAAACAAAGCACACCAAGAGGAGCTGAAACCAAGGTAAACCTATAAGCATATCCTGTCGGCCTTAAGTTGTGTGTGTGTGTGTGTGTGTGTGTGTGTGTGTGTGTGTGAACATTGATGAAATATGTTGCAGTAGGTAAGAGTCTCTGTGGTAATGAGGCTGCTTATTACACACAAAAACCACATTAGGTTCAGTAAAAACTGATGGTTCTAGAGGAATGTATTCTAGATGGTTAGAAATTGGATAAACTCAGTGGAACTAGACACTGAAAGGTGGAAAATCACTCTGTTAAAGAGGTAGATACATTCACAGGAATGGCACGGGATGAGCCACTCGAGCAAAGATGCAAGGCCGCAGGAGGGTGTAAATTAATGTTAAAGTAAAAAGGAACCAGTCATGGTGTCAGGTTTGGACACACAGTGTTGGGTTCTCTATAATTGTTGCTTTGTCATGCCATCAAAATATATATATCAATTGGTATTTTGTGATAAACTTGCCTTTCAATGGAAAGGGCATTACTTTTATTCTTTATAATATGAAATAATTTATCACATAACTTGAGGCAATGTTTGGGGATAAATGTGTTATTCGCTCGTTACTGTGTTAAATGAGCCGGACTGTCGTATGGAATAAATTCTACGACATGGAAAACACAGAAAGCTTCAAACTCTTCACGTAGTCACTCACGTGACTCCGAAGTAAAATAGTAAGATTAAACGAGAACTTACCAGTTCGAAGTTTGATCTTTATTTTATGAGGAGTAACGATGAGGGATTACGTGCCCTCCACTCCACACCCTCATAAAATAAATGATCATCTGGTAGTTCTAAATCTATGATGAGCCTTACTAACTTACTCCGGCTATTGTGTTCTGTGTTTTTCATGCCGCTGCTTTGAAGTATGCCGTTCCAGCGCCAGACGGGCCTTCTTCACGTAATCCCTCATCGTTACTCCTCATAAAATAAAGATCAAACTTCGAACTGGTAAGTTCTCGTTTAATCTTACTATTTCTAACCATCTAGAATACATTCCTCTAGAACCATCAGTTTTTACTGAACCTTATGTGGTTTTTGTGTGTAATAAGCAGTCTCATTACCACAGAGACTCTTACCTACTTCAACATATTTCATCAATGTTCACACACACACACACACACACACACACACACAACTTAAGGCCAACAGGATATGCTTATAGGTTTACCTTGGTTTCAGCTCCTCTTGGTGTGCTTTGTTTGGTAACTTCATAAACATATATGATAATGCAATCTGTATCCACATGCAATTATAACGTAACATTTGCAATGTTTGCACTCTTATATTGATACTAAAGTCAGCAGCATTATTATTTTCAATGTTTAACTTTTTTGAATCATTCATAGAGTTAGAGTCCATTGCCTAAGGCAATTCAGGATTATTTATCTCCCGGCTTATATATTACAATTTTGGACAGATTTTATATATATATATATATATATATATATATATATATATAATATATATATATATATATTATATATATACACATATATATATATATTTATATTAATATCCACATATATATCCCTTTCCATATCGGGATATTATGAATGCACCTGATAACTTCTTGGTTAATATATTGTCCGTTAATAGGACGGTAACACTCTGAGCCCTATTATTGGCTCTATCAATTAGATACTCAGAAAAATGCAATCCACAAGGAACTCACATATATCTAATATGATAAAATAACTTTACTGTATACACAGACTTCCAATTTCTTATAACAAAATATTGTTTTTTAGACTTATTTCTGCAAATTGCAGGTATAACACTTCTTTTATACATAATTATTTTATTGTTATGTTGTTATATTAGTTAAACATTCATAGACTTCTTTGACCATCAGCTGTTGTAATGGTCTGGTCAACCTGCAGATAGTCAAATTCATATTTTCATGTCATGGATGCCTTTGTACAACAATAAATTACTGCAGGGTTACACAAAACTGGAGACCCCAGCGGGTGCAGCAGCATCCAAAGAGCGAAAGGAGACAGGCAACGCCTCGGGTCGAGACCCTTCCTCAGACTTCAATAAATTACTGCAACTATGAATCATCACAAGTAGTTCAACATCACTCAATATTTATGAAACCATGAAGGATCCGTATTAGGCCACCAAAATGCCTCTGGCAGTGTCCTGCTACATTTTCATCAGACACTGCCCTATCAAACAAAATGAGGAACACAAAAGAACATCTTTCCTCATGTAATTGGGAGAAAAGCATCCACCTTCCCAGTTCTTGGTTTACCCACAAGAAACATTCGAAAGATCGGTGATTTAATCTGTATGCAACCAGATTAATCGTAAGTAAGTCCCACGAGTGATTAATTAACGGCAGGTGTTTAGTTAACTGTTCAAGTCATTTAACTCGTTGTTTTTCTCCAGAGATCGTGTCTATCTTCGGCCTTTCTGCCATTTTGCCGAAGGGGCAAGTCTGTGGGACTCCTTGTGGTTCAAACAGCGAAGGAATGGGTGGCATGGACTGAAGACTCGACTCTATTAGAGAATTGTGTGTGTGTTGTCTCTCCCTCTCTGTCTATCTGTGTGTATAAACACCCGAGCTGCTTGAAAAGCTAGGCCTCACATCCCGAGCTTTCTGAAGTGGTGGCCAGCTGCTGTCTGTGTGTATCTGTGTGTGTGTGTGTGTGTGTGTGCTCTCTCGTCTATCTGTGTTATCTGTGTGTGTGTCTGATGTCGGGTCCCGGTGGCCGCTCATAATCCCTTTAGAATTATGAAGAGTAACCTACAGGCAGTCTCGTGCGCAGCCACGATCTATCACTCACTCGGGGTAACTCGCAACATTAGTAATTCGTGTTGTCTCCGATACCATTGTCATGGACTAAACTGCCACATCTGTTTTACTCAGATAATCCCATGATTGTTATTTGACTTATCTTGTGTGTTTTAACATATGCCACAGCCGTGGTATTGTTCATCTTGATACGACATGGACACTTCCATAATAAAATAATCGATATTTATTCCATAACTCCTTATACTTCAATAATTAATACAAATGTTTGGAAAATTTCTTATGACAATCCATTTATGCTCACCTGGTATTATTGTCCGCAGTCCCAACAAGAGACATATCAATTATACTTATAAGAATAGATAATATTCTTATCTTTACCCAAACATTCACAGAAGCTGCACGTCATCTGTAACACTTGCTTCAGTTTGCAACAGCTGTTAATCTTATAGTTGAAGCAGCTTGTGAACCTTTTTTACATTACTTTAATAATGATAACGTATCATTTGATATTTGCATAAGCCTCTCACAAAGGCATACATATTCTTATAAGCTTCTGTATTCCTTCTTTTGGAACTTTATTTATTCTTTACCTAACCTAATGGAGGGACAAAGTATGTCAACAACAATGAGACATATTTGTATCATGGAACAATTTTCCCCCTCTTATGGTGCTGAATTACTTCTAAATTCAGAATAGTAATTTATGAATATTTTATTAATGCCTAAGCATACGCTTTATGTAATGGGTCAGGTCCTTGCCCACCACCAGGTTTGTAATTGCAGCACTAATTTGCAGCTGACTCTTATAACCTTCCAATTTAAATGTAATCAAGATAACCCATGACCATGACCTCATTAGTGCAAGTGCTGATCTTTTATCAGCATAATTGTTCCTCCAGTATTCTGTTTAACAGCCTTGAACTGGTTTAATCCTTTGGACAATGTTTTAACTTGCACAGCTTGACCCACTTTAATTAATTTCACGCACCTGTAATATTGATTAACAATTTGTTAATAGCAACTGTATTTGCATATTCTAGATGTTTCCATTTTAATAAATGTTCTTACACTGTGAAAGTGTATATAAAATGATGTTTTTGTATGGTTTTATACCATCAAATCTTTACACTGAGGTAATTTTATAATATATATGTACGTACCCCTTCTTTATTGGAGTTACTTTTGAGTGCAAACCTAAAATCAATTTTTAAGGTTTTCTTATACAGGTGAACCAATCCTTCCTTAGTTATATTAAATTAATGATCATAATACACCTGTAATCCCCCACAATTGGAGATTTCATGAACTTATTTTGTAACCAGATGTTTGCACCTCTTCAACGTACTTCAAGCCTTCTTTTCCCAATTATATGGGTTTGGATAAGGCTATGTTGGATTATACCACTTCTGCCTTTGTTTTGATCCATTATCAAATCTTTCATTGGATCATAGTTTTTCCCCCAAGTTTAAAGATCTTTGCCTTTGTTTTGATCCATTATCAAATCTTTCATTGGATCATAGTTTTTCCCCCCAAAGTTTAAAGATCAGTAGTCTGTTCTTTTGTAATCAATATCTTTGATTTATCATAAGGCAGGTTTATTCCATAATAATCAGGAGTTTAACATAACCTGATTTGTATTGATCTGCGAATCTATAGTGCAGATTTGGTAAATTATATATATATTTCTTCCCATTGAGCTCCACAAACTGATGGCAATTTATTTTATTTTAAAAGTATTAGTTATTTGCACAACGTTTTATTTTATTTTATTTTTCTTTTTGAATAGTAATGCCATGCACCAGTTTGAAATACTTTGAAATTGTATTTCTTTATATCTCATATAATTTGAGACATGGATATCATAAACGGATTCACCGTTGATATCTTTATAAAACATAAAAGTTTTATCATATTCTGCTGTTTCCATCATTACAGCTTTGGTGAGGTTTTGGTTTCCATGTTTATTTTTCATGGCCTCACTCATCATTAGTTCTGCTGTTTTAACCTTAACAGCTTTTAGTGAGAGACCAACTAATTTTTGGTTTCCATGGTAATTTTCCATGGCCTCACTTCTTATTCAGGTGTTGTGCATACACCTGTGTATATATATATATATATATATATATATATATATATATATATTGGTGCTGTGGTGGGTACTTCATGACCAGCCACCACTATCAGTGCATTTTTAGGGTCAGTTTTTGCATTTTATTTTTCACTGCCCTTGTTTCTCCTGAGTTTTTTCCCCCTCAAGGAGACTACCTTCAGAAATATCTGAGGTAGATATTCCCACCATATTTCATCATATTTTTTCCCTTTTTATATGTGAAACCCCCTTAGGGTAGTTTAGGGAATATTTCCATTATTTTCCGTCTGAAGGCCTTTTTTAACTTTTTTAATTATGGCCTTTCTGACATTTAAAATTTCCCCCCCTGCCAAAAGTTTGTGGAGCATCTTAAACTCCCTAACGTATTTTTAACGGTCACCAGTATCGGAACCGGCCCCGTAATTAATCTCCCGTCCCGATCGCTGGGTATTCCCCCCCGGACGTTCTTTTTTAAAACACCGTTGTATTATACAGAGTATTTTTGTTCTATTTTACTCTTTTATTTTATTTTTGTTTTTAAATTCATTTCAAATCCTGGTTCAATACACCAGGCATGGAGTTTTCCAGACCCTAAAAGTTTTTCAACTGCACTTACCTGCCGGTTCCGTACCTACCGCTGTCGACAAGCTAGCCTCTGCAGCTCTTCCTTCTGCCGTCAGCGTCGACGTAATGCTGTTCCAGCGCCAGGCGGGCCTTCTTCACGTAGTCACTCACGTGACTCCGAAGTAAAACTGCTAGGTTTATTCTTTGAACCCTTTTCAAACAATGGAACAACATGCGCAGTACGCCAATCCTCCGGCACTATTCCCATTTCTAATGACATTTGAAATATTTCTGTCATAGCTCCTGCTATTTCTACACTAACTTCCCTCAATGTCCTAGGGAATATCCTGTCAGGACTTGGAGATTTATCCACTTTTATATTTTTCAAAAGTGTCAGTACTTCTCAAAAGTGTCAGTATATTTGATTTAATTTATATTTCAGTGCAGCGATTTTATTATGTGTTGTTATAGATGGATTAGCAGCGTTCTCTGTATCTAATTGTTTAATCTCCTTTTCCAATTCCTGTTGTTCCCTCTGATTCTTTTTATTATAAAATGCTTGAGTAGAGATCATAATTCCACGGGCATATGCTTTAAAAGTTTCCCATAATAGGGAAGAGGATATTTCCGGTTTATCATTTATTTCAAAGAAAATCTTGATCTGTTCTATAATATATTCCTGAGTTGCTTTGTTTTTTTTAAATTTGTGGATTAAATCTCCGTTGTCCCCGTTTTTCCGTTTTACCATTTATTTTAATCATAAATGTTAAAGGTGCATGATCTGAGATTATAATATTATGGTATTTTGAATTGTAAGTAAGTGAGATAAGTTTAGTGTCAACCAAAAAATAATCTATTCTTGAATAGGTTTTTGTACAGGTGAATAAAATGAATATTTTCGTCCAGTTGGGTTTTCTACTCTCCAAACATCTTTAATATTGCTAGTATCCATATATGCATTTAATAGGTCACTGGAATGGGATTTGGTTTTCCTTTGTCTTGTGGATCTGTCTAAATAGGAATCTAATGTACAATTTAAATCTCCTCCAATTATTAAGTTATGTTGTGCTATTTCAGGGATGTTGTTAAATATTTTCTTAAAAAACAGTGGACTATCAAAGTTTGGTCCACATACATTGATAAGAATCATTTTTTGTGCATTTAATTCTCCTATTACAATAATGTATCTGCCATCATTATCAGTTATAGTTGATGTATGTTTGAATAAAGTGCCTTTACGAAATAAGCCTTCGCTCCTTAGATGCTGCTGCACCCGCTGAGTTTCTCCAGCTTTTTGTGTACCCTTTACGAAATAATATTGCTACGCCTCTTGATTTGTGTGTAAAAGTAGAATGATACGTTTTATCTATCCATTTAGCTTTCAGCCTATGCTCGGCATATTTTTTTAAAATGTGTTTCTTGAATGAAAATCACATCAGCTTTGCTTTACCTCTCTTGATTGGTTCATTAATACCTTTAACGTTCCAGCTACAAAACGTTATTCCTTCATTCCCCATATTCATTTTAAAATCTTGCATCTTTTGTCTATGGGGGTCTATAATAGAGCCAATGGTTCAGTTCGACAGACCCGACCTTACACCCGAACTCCAAATAGACGAATTTTAAGACCCTTAACTGTCTCTCACATGTATATCTCCTTTGATCCAATTTGTAACTCCATTCAAACTGAAAATAATAATGGCAGTTTATAATAGTAAAGAAAAGGGGATAGATTAAGAAATTAGTATTGTGCACAAAGAAGGAAAAAACTACATCTAGTATTAGTGTAGTTAGTGCTAGCCATACTAGCATGGCTAACCATCTACCGACTTCCGTAGTTGATGTTGCGAACTTAACCAGCCCCTTTATATCTTGGAATTTTTATTCCATATCAATATTTTACTGGGGGTATTAAATTTTAAAATATTCGGATTTCAATAGTCGAAAATGTGAGGATACAAATATTTAAAACTTGTTTGAAAATCTAATTAAAAAATAAAAATTAAAAAAAAACGAAAAGAAAGGAAGAAAGAAAATAAAAATGAGAATTACTAGTAAAAAAGAAAGAAGGTTTCCAAAGAGGACAAATGAAATCAAACTCTATATTTGATCATTCCATTATAAGTAAACATTGGTCATTAGTGATAATTATTAATTCTGATTAGTAAAAATACAACGGTATAATTTTAGTATTTATAAGTTATTTGTATTAGTAGTGCGTTTATACTAATTATTAGTATCCATGGGAGAGTTTCCAATCCACGTCTTTCTCCAGCTGCCTTAGTCATCACTTCAATTCCATCCAGTCCTGCAAAGTCAGTTTATTCAGTGGTGACGGATCAAGCATCCTCTCAAGCCTTAATCTTCTGAGCAAAGTCCAATGCTTCCACAGGATTGGTGAAGAAATGTTCCTTCTTGTTCAGGATAAGGGGGAAATCCTTTAAGACTGAGATGAGAAAGACTTTTTTCACACAGAGAGTGGTGAGTCTCTGGAACTCTCTGCCACAGAGGGTAGTTGAGGCCAGTTCATTGGCTATATTTAAGAGTGAGTTGGATGTGGCCCTTGTGGCTAAGGGGATCAGAGGGTATGGAGAGAAGGCAGGTACGGGATACTGAGTTGGATGATCAGCCATGATCATATTGAATGGCGGTGCAGGCTCGAAGGGCTGAATGGCCTACTCCTGCACCTAATTTCTATGTTTCTATGTTGTACGTGACTCTTAGGGTGGCTGGACAGCTCAGACCATATTTCAAATTCTCCACTTCCCTCAGGATACTTTTGGTCTCATTAAATGCTTTTCGTTTCCTGGAGACCTCTGCTGGGTAGTCTCGATAAATACTGATCCTGTGTCCTTCAAATAGAAGATTTCTGTTTCTTGATGTTTTTTGCATTATTTCCTCCAAGACGTGGTCGTACTGTACTTTTATTATCATTTGTCTTGGGGGAGCATTTTGTCTTGTCTGGTGTCTCACCACTCTATGTGCTCGGGCTAGTAAAGGCTTTTGATCCAGAGATAAAACCTTTTGCAGTAAATTTGCAGTGAATTCTCGGGGATCTTGATCTTTCTCTTCCCCTTCTGGAATACCCGCAATTCTTAGGTTCTGTCTTCTCTGGCGACCTTCCAATTCAGTACATTTCTCGGTTATTTTGCCCAGTAATTCAGTTAGACGTTGATTTTCAGTAATAAGTTTTGCTGTAGTCAGAGCACTTGTTTTGGCTAGCTGTTCAAGGTCTTTTATAACAGTCGTCTGCTGGTTCAGTGCCAGTTCCACCGGATTCAGCCTTTGTTCAAAGTCAGTTTTCACGTTTTTGATTTTATCCTTCGTCTCCTTTGCCATTTCAATCATTATTTCTGCGATTTCTTTCTTCAACTCTTCCGATGTATTCTTAGTTGTGGTATTAATGTTGGTATTAATTTCAAACTTTGTCCATCATTTCTTCCTTGATTTTTTTTATTGCTTCACCAATATTCATCAGCTTTATTTCTTCCCTTAAAGCAGCAATTTCACCTGCAATAAAGGTTTTGAGATCTTCCGATTTTTTCGCCGTTTTTTTCGTCACATCTTCTTGGGATAACGTCCAACCTGAGCCCGAGGCTTCAGTCGGGCCTTTTTCTTGTTCCACCGTTTTCTGCCTAGCAACAGCACGAGTTGTCGGTTTCTCCGGGAGGGGGCTGCGCTGCATAGACATGATAAGTCGCTCGCCTGATGACGTCACTCACAGCAGTCGGTACAGAAGCAGCAGGCAGCAGGTAGGTCGTTTTCTCCCCGGTTTTTCAGCGTTTGTTCTCACGGAGCTGGCTGGCGTTACTCCTTAGCCCTCCATAGCGCCACCGGAAGTGGCCTGGTTAGGCAATGTCTTAAGGAAATAGAACAAGATTCTGCCACAGGGTTGTTGGTGATTCCAAATTGGCCCACACAACCATGGTTCCCGTTGATGTTAAAGATGATCAAGGAATCATGTATGTCGATTCCTAGCTGCGGTGATTTGTTAATACAACCAGTAACAAAAGAAATTCATCCATTACATGTTCATATGAATTTGTTAATCTGCAGGTTTTGACCAGACCACTGCAAGGGCTTGGACTGTCGGATAGGACCATGGATGTTATAGCCTCAGCATGGCGAGATAGCACTAAGAAACAATATACGACACATATAAAGAAATGGAAAGTCTTTTGTAGACAGTCAATATATCTTATCATACTGTGAACATTTCAAACATATTGGAGTTCCTTGCTGCGTTGTATTTTGAGCAGCACTTAAGTTATAGTGCCATTAATAGTGTTCGTAGTGCTTTATCGTCCTATTTAAGACAAATTTCTGACCATGAATCAATTGGATCTCATCCATTAATATCCAGGTTTATGAAAGGGATTTTTAACAAAAATCCGCCCAAGCCAAGATATACAGAAATTTGGGTTGTCAGCATTGTACTTACTTTGCTTAGGCAATGGACTCCAATCACAGTTATGTCTTTGAAAAAATTAACATTTAAAGTAGTAATGTTAATGGCGTTGGTATCAGCACAAAGAGTGCAAACATTGCAAATGCTACGTTTAGATTGTATGCATGTGCCTTCAGATAACGTTGTGTTTTACGTTTATGATCTGATCAAACAAAGCAGACCAGGGAGAACTGGAGCTAAGGTAATGTTCAAAGCTTACCCTGTTGATCAAATGTTGTTTGTAGTTAGACACTTGACTCAATATATAGAAGTAACCAAGAGTCTTCGAGGTGATGAAAAAGCGTTATTTATTACGCATAAAAAACCACACACAGAAGCATCAGTACAAACCATTTCTAGGTGGTTAAAACAGGTGTTAGATTTAGCGGGAGTAGACACTGATGTGTTTAAATCTCACTCCACCAGGGCTGCAGCTACGTCCGCGGTGAAGTTACAGGACGTACCGCTCGAACACATTTTAGAAGCCGCAGGGTGGTGTAAAGAAGAAACTTTTTCAAAGTTCTACGATAAACCTGTTCTCACGATGCCAGGCTGTATTGGGTTCACTACGATGGACACGCAGTATTGGGTTCACTGTAATCATCTGCTTTGTTTTACTATCTATTTATATTATCGATTTATGTTATCACTTTATACATTTATCACTTTGTAGTGATTTTCCCCTGGTATAAAAAGGGGTTATTATTTGTTCTTTTATGATTAAAAGACATTAAATAAACTGAAGCTGAATTTTGGAAAAGGTTATTTACTCACTTATGTGTTGACTTAGCCGGACTGTCGTATGGAATGAATCTACGACATAAAAAACACAGAGCTACAAAATCTTCACGTAGTCACTCACGTGACTCTGAAGTAAAATAGTAAGATTAAATGAGAAACTTACCAGTTCGAAGTTTGATCGTTATTTTATGAGGAGTAACGATGAGGGATTACGTGCCCTCCACTCCCGACCCTCATAAAATAAATGATCATCTGGTAGTTCTAAATCTACGTTGAGCCTTACTATCTTACTCTGGCTATTATGTGCTGTGTTTTTCATGCCGGTGCTTTGAAGTATGCCGATCATGCGCCAGGCGGGGCTTCTTCACGTAATCCCTCATCGTTACTCCTCATAAAATAACGATCAAACTTCGAACTGGTTTGGAATACCTGAAACGGAACAAATAATTACAAGGAATCAAAGAATTTTTATCGACTATTCTCTAATAATTGGGGAAAAAATTAATACTAAAATTTTGGAAAGGCCCTGCATCCCCAACAATTAAATGTGGAATACAGAAATGTCGGAGACACTTCACTTGGAGAGATTGAGACTTGTCCTTATGGATAGGTTAGATCTCTTCAAAGGGATTTGGTCTCCATACATTAAATATTTACAGGGTCATAATGGTTCGGCGCGGGGACTTGACTGAGGCCTGAATAACTGAATGGATGAAGAAATACATATAATAAATCAGAATGTATCTCCAAGAACGGATTTTTTCACCTTTTCTATTTTCTACTTTCTATCTCTATCTTTCTATCTTTAAGTAGGAAAAAAAGTATAGAAACATATTATATATATTCTTAATATTAGTATGAATAGTAATTATATAAAATTGCTTTTCAACTATATAATAATTTTGAAATATAAAGTTAATAATAATACAAACACTCTTAATATTATGAAAATATCATGAATATCATAGAAGTTTGGTTAGGATTGGGTATTATGTAGTTATATTAGGGGGGATTTGTATTTGGTAATCAGAAGAAATATGTATGGTATGAGAAGTATGAGTATATTGCTTATTTTATATACTTATACAAAATAAATAACCAGGAAATGTATAATGGATAACATTACAAATAACACAAACAGTATCAATTGATAATCAATATTATATAATTTTGTATATTATATAATCTTTAATGCCGCATAAGAGTGTACTCTGTATATATTGTTTCTATAATAAAAATAAAAAAAAAATTAAAAATAATTAAAAAAAATAAAAATAAAAACTTCGAACTGGTAAGTTCTCATTTAATCTTACTATTTCTGTGCTGCCTCTGTATTGATACAGACTGGTGTGTGTACTCTACCCTGCTTCCTGATGTTGATTACTAGTTTGTTGTGAGGACATTAGGGGAGAAGTGAATGGACAATGTCACTCGCATCCTAATCCTGAGAGTGAATCCACAGAACAGAGTCCTCAGCCATGAAGCAGGAGTATTTGGAGTATATAACCTCCCCCTACTCCTAAACTGAGATCCCTATCTCTTTTAGGAAAACCACTAACAAAACATTGCCAAAGATAAAACAAGGTGATATGCCTTAAATCACTGACTATCATCCACTCTCTCTGACAACCAAAACCATGGAGTGCTTCAAGAGGCTGCTCGTGGCAAAAGGTTCACAGCATACTCCACCCCCCAGGCCAAGTTTAGTTTAGTTTATTTTTGTCACGTTAGCAAGGTATGATAAAAATGTTTTTGTTGCCAGCAATCCATTGAACAAAAAAACTATATGTAAACAAGTGTACGGACACTGTATGGTGTTTAAGTCAGCTTTAATCATCAGTCACAGTGACACAGTACAATACATGTTAGTTCCACTCTACCACAAGTGCGACTACGTAATATAGGAAGCGAGTGTTCATATGAAGTGTTCAATAAGGTGGAGTTAGTGGTAGTACATTACTCTGATTGGTTAACATGCAATAACCAATCTACATACTTCCCTGTAGAGGAAAGAGTTGTTAGAATACGTGTGGTTAAACATACTCGCTGTATCTGTCCGGTGATCTTCTAACCCGAGCGCTGCGGACAACCCCCCTCCATTCCCTTAGCTGCTTTGCGCTCCTGACAGCACGCTCCGCGAGGCCGTTGGATTGAGGGTATTCGGGGCCTCTGGTAACATGCTCAAAGTTCCATTGCCTTGCAAAGTATTTAAATGCTTGGCTGGTGAATTGTCTTCCGTTGTCAGTTTGCAATTGAACCGGTACACCGAACACAGAAAAATGTCTTTGAAGCTTTTGTATCATCATCTCAGACATAATGGTAGGTAGCAGATCAAGTTCAAACCAATTGGAATACTAAGAGAACTTACCAAGTTATTAAATGAGAACTTACCAAGTTTGAAGTTTGATCGTTATTTTATGAGGAGTAACGATGAGGGATTACGTGAAGAAGCCCTGCCTGGCGCATGATCGGCGTACTTCAAAGCAACGGCATGAAAAACACAGAACCAAATAGCCGGAGTAAGATAGTAAGGACTACGAGATGATCATTTATTTTATGAGGATTGGGAGTGGAGGGCACGTAATCCCTCATCGTTACTCCTCATAAAATAACGATCACACTTCAAACTTGGTAAGTTCTCGTTTAATCTTACTATTTTACTTTGGAGTCACGTGAGTGACTACGTGAAGATTTTGTAGCTCTGTGTTTTTTATGTCGTAGATTCATTCCATACGACACTCTGGCTAAGTCAACACAGAGGTGAGTAAATAATATATCTTTTAAAACATTGCTTCAGTTATGTAATAAGTCTTTTAATTATAAAAGAACAAAAGTGATAACCCCTTTATACCAGGGAAACGTTTACAATAAATTGATAAAGGTATACAGTGATACCATAAATCGATAATATAAATCGATAGTAAACAAATCAATAAACAATAAAGTGATAAAAGTATAAAGTGATAACATAAATCGATAATATAAATCGATAGTAAAACAAAGCAAAGAATCACAGAGAACCCAATACTGCGTGTCCAAAGTCTGGCACCGTGAGAACAGGTTTATCATAGAACTTTGAAAATGTTTCTTCCTTACACCACCCTGCGGCCTCTAAAATTTGATCGAGCGGCACGTCCTGTACCTTCGCCGCGGATTAGCCCTGCTGCCCTGGTGGAGTGAGATTTAAACACATCAGTGTCTACTGCTAAATCCAAAATCTGTTTTAACCATCTAGAAATGGTTTGTACTGATACTTTTGTATGTGTTTTTTTGTGCGTAATCAATAATGCTGTCTCACCACCCCGAAGACTCTTGGTTACTTCAATATATTGAGTCAACTGTCTAACTACACATAGTGTTTGATCAACAGGGTAAGATTTAAACATTACCTTTCTTCCAGTTTTCCCTGGTCTGCTTTGTTTGATTAGATCATAAACATAAAACACAATGTTGAGGCCATATGCATGCAATCTAAACGCAACATTTGCAATGTTTGTACTCTTTGTGCTGACACTAATGCCATTAACATAACGACTTTAAATGTTAACTTCTGTAAAGACATTGACGTGATTGGAGTCCATTGCCTAAGCAAAGTAAGCACAATGCTGACATCCCAAATTTCTGTATACCTTGGTTTGGGAGGATTCTATTAAAAATCCCTTTCATAAACCTGGATATTAATGGATGAGACCCGATTGATTCACAGTCAGAAATGTGTCCTAAATAGGACGATAAAGCACTACGAGCACTATTAATGGCACTATAGCTTAAGTGCTGATCAAAATGCAACCCAGCATGAGACTCCAATACATTTGATATTTTCACAGTATGATAAGATATATTTGACTTCTACAAAAGACTTCCCATTTCTTTATATGCGACATATATTGTTTTTTAGTGCTATCTCGCCATGCCGAAGCTATAACATCCATGGTCCTATCGGACAGTCCAAGCCCTTGCAGTGGTCTGGTCAAAACCTGCAGATTAACAAATTCATATGATCATGTAATGGATGAATTTCTTTTGTTACTGGTTGCACCAACAAATTACTGCAGCTAGGAATTGTCATAAATGGTTCCCTAAACATTTTAAGCATCAATGGGAACCATGCCTGTGTAGGCCAATTTGGAACCACCAATAAACCTGTGGCAGAATCTTGCTCTATTTTCACAAGACATTGCCTAACCAGGTAGAATGGGGGGAACGCATAAAAGAACATATTCCCCCAATGTAGTGAGAATGCATTTACTGCTACTGCTCCTGGATCGGGTTCCCAGGACACGTATTTTGGCAATTGGTGATTTAATCTAGACGCAAATAGATCAATGTCTGGCAATCCATACCGATTGACAATATTATTGAAAACTTGTGGATTTAACATCCATTCCGTATTGCCTTTAAATTTCCTTGATCTGTTGTCTGCCACAACGTTGTCTTTACCTGGGAGATAAATTGCTGAAAGCCAAATTTTATTATCAATACACCAATGCCATATCTGATTAACCAGACAATCACATGATAATGATCTTACGCCACCCATGTGATTAATATATGCAACAGCTGTGGTATTGTCTACTTGTAATTGGACATGCAAATCCATCATAGTAGAACAATAAGCTTTTAATCCATAAAATACCCCCAACAACTCCAAATAATTGATACCATATTTTTGGAGAAACAATTCCTCTTGGACAGTCCATCTGCCCCCACAGCTGGTGGAATTATCCGATGGATCAGGAACCCTAGCCTTTTAAACAGGCTTGTAGTTGCTTCAACTGATTTTTCAGCTGACTCCTGATTAGTACTGACAATTAAAATGTCATCCAGATAAGCCATAACAATGTGTTTTTGTGCCCTTAAGGGCCTGTCCTACCAGCATCCGACTCCGTGCGGTGGGCGCGATCAAACCGGAAGCGGGGGCTGCGCGGAGGTCAGGTGATCCCTGTACAGGGCCGTTCCCACCAGCATGCGCCTGCATGCGAAGAGTGCGACCAAACCAGCTGTGAGTCAGATAGAATGGACCACGGATAGATTTTGAATTTTTTCTTCAGGTACTAAAGGTGAATGCTTATTAGTGATTATATTATGAACATGTCTGCTGCAATAATGGTGACTCCTCACAATTCAAATAAGAAAAACACATTAATTCCTTGAATCCCTTACATTCTTCAAAATATGCGCATATATTTTCTAATATACATCTGCAAGAAAGATTTTCTACAAATCTTTACTGAATGTTTAGTGAATAAAACAGCACAATTATAGAAGTGTACGCGCGGAGGTGGGGTGAGTGGCGCAACGTGGCGCAAAGTGAGGCGAACTTGGAGCGAAGTCTTAAAGGTAAGTTCGCCAGGACAGAGAGGGACACACAGAGAGGGGCACAGAGGCACACACAGAGAGGGGCACAGAGGCACGCACAGAGAGGGTCACGGAGGCACCTACAGAGAGGGTCACGGAGGCACGATGTCGAGGCGGTGTGTAATGTGTCGAGGCGACTGCGAGCCGACAAGCCGTTGCTGCGCGGAATTTTTGAACATAGTCAGTTTTTCGTAGCCCCGCGCGATGTCGGGACGAACTCCGCACGGCTCCGGCAATCGAAGAGGGACCGGCCCCGCAACGCCGGACGGTTCAAGCGACCACGTTAGGTCACGCTCATCGCATGGAGTTGCATGCTGCTGGGATAGGCCCTTTAGCTGTGCAAGTGTTGGTTTCAACAACTTTGTGAACAGCCTAGGAGCTGAGCTTAATCCATTAGGTAATGCTTTATATTGCCACAGCTGTCCCATCCAACTAAATTTTAAGTACCTTCGAAAATGACGATGAATTGGTACTGAATAATACGCATCCTTTAAATCTATAGTAGCCATGTAACAACCTGGTGATAACAACTGTCTTGCAGTGTTGAATGTATCCATCTTAAAATGTTTATACTGTGTGTAAGGTCCAGAATGATTCTACAACCACCATCTTTTTTAGGTCTTGAAAATATATTTGATACAAATTGCTGCGGATGCTTAACAGTTTTCTCAATAACTCCTTTTTTAAACAATTTGTTTACTTCCTCTTTAATATCAGCTTTACCAAGTGCAGAGAACATCAAAACACGATTAGGTTTATTCTGTACCGGTGGATCAGTACCTTCTACAAATTTTATTGTAGCTCCTGATACAGTATCTAATATAAACTGGTCAGATGTAATACAGTCCCATTCATCATAAAACAATTGTAATCTACCACCAATTGGAGGTTCATCCAAAGATTCTTCTGTGATAGAATAACGTTTTTGTACCTCTCCAAACGTACGTGCTGGTCTCCTTCTCCCCACATATGGGTGAACATTAGGCTGTGCTGGATGGTAATACTTCCTTACCATACTCCTGCCTCTGCTTGTTCCAGCTCCAAAATCAAATCCCCTTCTTATCGCACCGTACCTTCTTTGGCCAAAGATGAAGGGTCCATGAGGCTAATAGATTTTGCCTCTTCATCCATCTCTTTGATTTATTTGGGCAGGTTTTCTCCGAACAAAAAAACCAGGAGTTTGAACATTACTTGTTCTGCACAGCCCTGCAAATCTAGGATGCAAAATGCGCCAAATCGCAATTTTCCTCATACAATTGAGCTCAAAAAATGAATTGCAGAATAAACCCAACATATCTTTTTGAATTTTGGTCATTGCAGAACCTTCCACTTGCTTCCCAAAAGCAGTGATCCCAGCTGAAATAAGTTTGAGGATTCTGTGAAAACATATTTTCTGTGCCCGCATCACTGACGCCATTGGTGTCTAAATAGTCGGATTCACCGTAGGTACCCTTAGTGAGGCACAATTTATGGGTGTTTTATATAAATCTGCTGTTTCAACCATAACAGACTCTTGAAGCTGGTGAGATACCAAGTAATTAATGTTGGCAGCCAGGTTTTCTTCCATGGCCTCACCACTTCCTTCAGGTATAGCAAAGCTTCGTGCCACATCAGGCACACCTGGTTTCATCTTTTTATATTGTGGTGGGTACTCATGACCAACATCACCTCCTTCAGGATCTGTCGCTTGCAGCCCTGGTACTCCTGAGACTTTATCAAAGGAGACTTCCTCCAGCCCAATTTCTGGGTCTGGATTATCAAATTCCCAATTTGGCATAATGCCATATTCTTGAAATGCAAACCCCTCAGGGCCTGTAAGGGAATATTCTGGGTTCTTGGACCCTTGGTTGATAATAGTCTGGAGAACGTTCTCCATACGTTCCATTTTTAGCCACATGGCTTTTCTATCCGGAGGACTTTCATTATCAGAGTCATCAGAAACCACGGCCTCACGGATTTCCGTTTACTTTTCTTTGGCACAGGAATTTCCTCCGTGGCTTCTGTTAGTGTAGTAATTATAGGCTCACTATGGGTATTTCCATGGTCACCGGTATCGGGAACCGGCTCCGCACTAATCTCATGTCCCGACTATTTATCGTCTCCCCGGGACACTTGTTTAACCCGCGGTGATTTTTTCTGTATTTTTTCAATTTTTATTTTAAACTCCTCCTGGCTCTGCACACCAGCATAATGGAGTTTGAAACACGCCCTTTAAGTAAATTAAATGTACTTACCTGCGGGCCTGTTCCTTACCGCTGGTGGAGCTGCGCTTTGCAGCTCTTTGCCTACCGACAGCGTCGATGTAATGCCGATCATGCGCCAGGCGGGGCTTCTTCACATAGTCACTCACGTGACTCCGAAGTAAAATAGGAATCAACTAGAACTAGGTAGTGTTTGCCGTGCCATTCGAAAATGTCCGCAGTGAGGGAAGTCTAGGGTGGCGCTGGAGAGTGTTGTTGCAGGAAAGATAGAAAATAGGTGCAGGAGGAGGCCATTCGGCCCTTCGAGCCAGCACCGCCATTCATTGTGAACATGGCTCATCGTCCCCTATCAATAACCCGTGCCTGCCTTCTCGCCATATCCCTTGACTCCACTAGCCCCTAGAGCTCTATCCAACTCTCTTAAATCCATCCAGTGACTTGGCCTCCACTGCCCTCTGTGGCATGGATTTCCATAAATTCACAACACTCTGGGTGAAAAATGTTTTCTCTTAAATGACCTCCCCTTTATTCTAAGACTGTGGCCCTTGGTTCTAGACTCGCCCAACAATGGGAACATTTTTCCTGTATCTAGCTTGTCCAGTCCTTTTATAATTTTATATGTTTCTATAAGTTCCCCCCTAGTCTTTTCAATCTTTCCTCATATGACAGTCCCGCCATCCCAGGGATCAATGTCGTGAACCTACACTGCACTGCCTCAATCACAAGGATGTCCTTCCTCAAATTAGGAGACCAAAACTGTCCACAATACTCCAGATGTGGTCTCATCAGAGCCCTATACAACTGCAGAAGAACCTCTTTTCTCCTATACTGAAATCCTCTTGTTATGAAGGCCAACATTCCATTAGCTTTCTTCACTGCTGTACCTGCACGCCAACTTTCAGTGACTGGTGTACAAGGACACCCAGGTCTCGCTGCATCTCCCCCTTCCTTACCTAACCTAACCCCATTGAGATAATAATCTGCCCCCTTGTTTTTGCCACTAAATTGGATAACCTCACATTTATCTATATTATACTGCAACTGCCACGCATCTGCCCAATCACTCAATCTGTCCAGGTCACCCTGCAACCTCCTAACATCCTCTTCACAGTTCACACTGCCACCCAGCTTTGTGTCATCCGCAAACTTGCTAGTGTTGCTCCTAATTCCCTCTTCCAAATCATTAATATATATGGTAAACAGTTGCGGCCCCAACACTGAGCCTTGCGGCACTCCACTCGCCACTGCCTGCCATACTGAAAAGGACCAGTTCACTCCTACTCTTTGCTTCCGGTCTGCCAACCAATTTTCTATCCATGTCAACACCCTACCCCCAATACCATGTGCTCTAATTTTAGTCACCAGTCTCCCGTGCAGGACCTTATCAAAGACTTTCTGAAAGTCTAGATACACTACAACCACTGGCACCCCGTCATCCATTTTACTTGTCACATCCTCAAAAAATTCCAGATTAGTCAAGCATGATTTTCCTTTCATAAATCCATGTTGACTTGGACTAATCCTTTTACTGCTATCCAATGCCCCATTATTACCTCTTTAATAATTGACTCCAGCATCTTTCCCACCACCGACGTCAGGCTAACTGGTCTGTAATTAGGAGGTGCGGGGCCCAATTGGGAACAATTTTGGTGAGCCCCAGGTATGTAGAATCATAGAAATATAAAAATCAGCCAAGGTCTGAAAATCATAGAAATATAAATAAAGGTCGATTATAGACTTTATATCTCTATGGTAGAATGGAAATAAATCAAAATGTGTGCATAAAAAGTGCATGCGACCAAACAGATCTAAGCTACATTTTAATATAAAATTGCATACATGTAAGCCTACAAGTAACAAACAAAATGTGTAGATCACCTCTGAAAAGTACATAGTTACAATACCACTTGTTTTAGTGACTGCGAAATGAAAAAAAAAAGAAAAAAAAGTAATTTAATTAACTATATCCTGGAAAACCAATAACCATTGGCGAAAAACCAGTACAGGCATTAAATTTTGGGCTTGAGCCCCACCCTACCCTTTCGGGGTTTGATTACTGCAGACATTTTTGAGTGGAAGACTTGCTATAAAACCACGGATTTCGCGATTTAACTACTTGGTTTCCCTCCCAAGTTGACTCGAACTTTCCCCACGAGAGCTCGCTTGAACTAAATATTAAAAAAATTAAATTTGTCCAGAAGCTGGTGAATTCAAATCCAGACATCTATTGAAAGTTGAGTGCTGTTTTCCACATATAGATGCGGTGTCTATACTCAAAACATCATTACAACATAAACATCCCCTCCCCATTAGAACTGCCCCCTCCATCGACTCCTTTACGTCTAGTCTAAAAACGTATCTGTTCTCCCAAGCCTTTCCTGACGTCCTCTGAGCGAGGGCTATTTGTGTACATGTATGTAGCCTGCTTGTGTATAATGCTCTTATGACAAATGTAAAGCACTTTGGTCAACGAGAGTTGTTTTTTAAATGTGCTATATGAATAAATGTGACTTGACTTGACTAATATGTTGCTCAGTTTCAACTGTATGGTGCCCTCCCATTCCTCCCATACTATGAAATGATTTATTAATTTTTTTTTCCAGAATAAAACATTTCCGAATTTAAGTGTATTGTTGGAAACAAATTATCTTTTTTGGATTTCTATTAACAATCATAAATTATAAATGTCATATTATTATTGCCTTTTATTATGAGAAAGTTATCTTTCTTGCTTTTTTTCTCTGCAAAGTCGTTAGAATTTTGTCTAAGTTTAAACTCCTGCTATTTTCAGATTCAATGGACATAATTACCAAACTGTTCAAACGCTTGTGCTGAATTGATGATCTCAAGTAAGTTTTGATTACTTTCAGCTTGGAAAAACCCTTTCTCCAGATGCCACAGTCACTGGGATTGTCAAGAAAATCCGAAGAGCAATAAATAAATTTGGAAATGTGGTAGATCTGTTGTTGCAAGCAAGGAATTCAAGCATTTTCAGCAGATAATCTTTACTGCAGTTCACAGCAACTGAGCGTAGCCTGCAAATGCCTTTTGGAGTTCTCATGCTTAGCTAGTCTTGTATGAATGTTCAGCCAGCTATTAAAACCACTTGATTTTATCACATGATACAAAGTATATTAGCCATGGTCGATCTACAATTTCACCATTTGGCAGTTTTCTTTTGCAGTGACATTTTGAAAAACTCATTCTTGGGGAAAAATTCTACTCTATTTGTAGGTGGTCCTTTTTTCACTAAATAATCCCTAACACTCTGACTTATCATTTATGGCCATGTTGCAGGATCATCTATTAATTCTACAAAACTGGCAGATTTTGAATTCCCATTCTCCCTTGCCTCAGAGGCACCAGCAGTCATGTCAACAGGCGAATGTCCTTGTTTGTCAAATGTAACTTTCGAAATGGCCGATCTCACTTTCAGTACATAACGTCTTCAGACTGGCTTCCTTCGGTGTCATTATCTTCTCTGTGTTGTGGCTCCACTTGCCCTTCTGCATTTTCTGCGATAGTTTTGCTTGAAATACTTATCTAATGCACCTCTCCTTTTCTGTTTTGGCATTCTTTGCCTTGGCTACATCCCTCTTCTTACTGCCACTTAAATATGTTCTGCTGATGATCCTTAATCTTTTACTCATATTTACAGAAACCACAGAAATCTCTGCAGAACCTGCAATGTGGTGTTACATATATATTGCAATATGTTGTTGTGTGTACTTGATGAGCCAAGAGTAGATTAGGCACGCGCCCCAATTGGGAGCAATTGGTCCAATTGGCTTAAGAATGGCCCTGTCTGTAATTCCCCGTTTTCTCTCTCGCTCCTTTCTTGAAAAGTGGGATAACATTAGCTATCCTCCAATCCACAGGAACTGATCCTGAATCTATTGAACATTGGAAAATGATTACCAATGCGTCCACTATTTCTAGAGCCACCTCCCTGAGGACCCTGGGATGCAGACCATCAGGCCCAGGGGATTTATCATCCTTCATTCTCATTAGCCTACCCAATACTATTTCTCGCCTAATGAAAATTTCTTTCAGTTCCTCTATCCCCTTAGATCAGTGGTTCTCAACCTTGTTTGCCCCATGCACCCCTGTCACCATATGTCAGAATGTCATTTCCCCCCTTTCCAAGATTGTCTGCCTCAAAAAGTGCATTCCAAATAATATGCATATAATACTGAAAATCCTTTATTTCTAACAGTTTGAGTTTGCTAATCTGTGGTCCCAATTCCCCCCCTGAAAACCTGAAATTCCCCCCCTGGGGGGAATTCCCCCCTGGTTGAGAACCCCTGCCTTAGATCCTCTGTCCTCCAGTACATCTGGGAGATTGTTTGTGTCCTCCTTAGTGAAGACAGATCCGAAGTACCTATTCAACTCTTCTGCCATTTCCTTGTTGCCCATAATAATTTCACCTGTCTGCCTTCAAGGGACCCACATTTGACTTTGCTACTCTTTTACCCTTAACATATCTAAAGAAGCTTTTACTGTCCTTTATATTCCTGGCCAGCTTCCCTTTGTACTTCATCTTTTCAACCCGTATTGCCTGTTTTGTTTCCTTCTGTTGTCCTATGAAAGTTTCCCAATCCTCCGGCTTCTGGCTACTTTTTGCTGTGTTATACATCTTTTCTTTTAGTTTTATTCTATCCCTAACTTCTCTTGTCAGCCACGGTTACCTCCTACTCCCCTTAGAATCCTTCTACTTTTTTGGAATGAAATTATCCTGCGTCTTCCAGATTATGCCCAGAAATTCCTGCCATTGCTGTTCCATCGTCATTCCTGCTGGAATCCCTTTCCGGTCTACCTTGGCCAGCTCCCCTCTCATACCTTCATAGTCCCCTTTGTTCAACTGCATCACTGACACTTCCAATTTAATGTTCTCCTTCTCAAATTGCAGATTTAAACTAATCATATTATGATCACTACCTCCAAGCGGTTCCTTTACCTCGAGTTCTCTTATCATATCTGGTTCATTGGACAACACTAAATCCAGAATTGCCTTTTCTCTGGTCGGCTCCATTACAAGCTGCGCTAAGAATCCATCTCGGAGGCATTCTACAAAGTCTCTTTCTTGGGGTCCTGAACCAACCTGATTTTCCCAGTCTACCTGCATATGGAAATCCCCCATCACCACAGTGGCATTACCTTTGTTACATGCCAGTTTTAACTCCTGCTGCAACTTACACCCTACATCTGGGCTATTATTTGGGGGTCTATAGATAATTCTGGGGTCATTAACCATCCCTTTATTCTCTTTCCCTTTAACTCCGTCCTCGACTATCCCATTTGACACCACACCCCCCTTATTCAGTTTAAAACCACCCGTGTAGCTGTGGCAAATCTGCCTGCCAGAATGCTGGTCCCCCACCTGTTAAGATGCAATCCGTCCCTTTTGTACAGATCCCCCTTACTCCAAAACAGATCCCAGTGATCTAAGAATCTAAATCTCTGCCCCCTGCATCAGTTCCTCAGCCACACATTCAGGTCCTGTATCTCCCTGTTCCTGTTCTCGCCAGCACGAGGAAATGAAAACGAACAGGAGATAACAACCCTGGAGGTCCAGCTTTTCAGCATTTTTCCAAGCTCTCTAAAGTCACGCTGCAGAATATTCATCCCCTTCTTTCCGACATCGTTTGTGCTGACATGCACCACCACTTCCGGCTGTTCACCTTCGCCCTTGAGGATTTTCTACACTCTGTCCGTGACATCCTGGATCCTGGCACCAGAAAGGCAGCACACCATCCTCGAATCCCGTCTGTTGCCGCAGAAACCCCTGTCCATACCTCTCACAATGGAGTCTCCAACTACAGTGGCGCTGCCTGACGTTGGCCTCATTGGTTTTGGCTCAACAGCCCTTTTTGCTTTGCAAGCCAATCCGCCGCTCAGTGTGATGTCTTCTGTCCTGACAGCTTCTAAGTGGGTGAGGCTGGTCACAAGAGGTACAACTCCCGGGTCCTTTCTCCATGTTTCCCTTCCTTTCTCACCGTCACCCACCTTCTCTCTTCCAGTACCTTAGGTCTAACAATCTTACTGTAGGACTTGTCGAGGAACGACTCAGTTTCTCGGACGATCCTGAGGTCATCCACTTGCTTCTCCAGTTGCCCAACACGGTCCTTCAGGAGCTGTACCTGGATGCACTTCTCACATTTGTAGCAGCCAGATGCACCAGCAGTGTCCTTGACCTCCCACATACTGCAAGCATCGCACTGAATCAGCTTGCTTGACATCTCCTTCTTTTGTTTCTCCCTCTCCAGCGTTTTGTGTAGCCTCCTCTCCTCAGCCTCCTCGCCGAAGACTCTCGAGCCAAAGACTAGCACTTTACTCACAGGGTACTTCCCTCACATGGCCGCTCCCTAAGAGCCGTCCTGCTTATATTGACTGATAAATTGCCTAATTTACCAATTTACAATCCAAATTCCTCAGTTTTAAACTGTTTTCCCCCTCTGACTCACTTCTAACTCTCCTCCCACTCGGGCTAGAGCCAATCAGTGCTTTCTGCTGCTTCTCGTTGTTGCTGTTGCTCCAAAATCCACGAGAGCTCTTGAGTTAAGTCTGCCTGTGCTTTGCCTCTCCTTTTCAACTGTTTTCCCCCTCTGACTCACTTCTAACTCTCCTCCCATTCAGGCTAGAGCCAATCAGTGCTTTCTGCTGCTTCTCTTTGTTGCTGTTGCTTCAAAATCCACGGGAGCTCTGAGTTAAGTCTGCCTGTGCTTTGCCTCTCTTTTTCAACTGTTTTCCCCCTCTGACTCACTTCTAACTCCTCTCCCACTTGGGCTAGAGGCAATCAGTGCTTTCTGCTGCTTCTCTTTGTTGCTGTTGCTTCAAAATCCACGGGAGCTCTGAGTTAAGTCTGCCTGTGCTTTGCCTTCTCCCTTTCAGGAGAGGCTGTTTCTGTTGGTGGGGTGCCGAGCAATTGCAAGTGGAGCAGAATGCTGTTTTTTCACAAATGTATTTGACCATTCCTGGCCAATAAAACATGCTTTGGGCACGGGCGAGCGTGGCCTCAGTACCTGGGTGGCCGTTGTGGACGTCTTTGTAGTATTCCTCCTGCAGGGATGAGGGAATCACAACTTTGTGACCCTTGACGATGATCCCGTCTTGCATTACCAGTTCATCGCGAACTAAGAAGAATGGATGTACCTCCAGTGGTGTGCTGGATCGTTTGGTAGGCCAGCCCCGTTTGATAACGGAGGAGAGCAGCAGCTGCAGTGTTCTGTTGGCAGCTTTGTGCTCCGCAAGGCGATGCAGAAGTTCCGTTGGGACAAAGTCGACTTTAAGCACGGCGAGCTCGTCACACTCAAAGGGGTGTTGTTCACAGGACGCCAGTGACGCTCGAGAGAGAGTGTCGGCGATGTCTTTGCCCTTTTTGTAGACAATCTTGAAATCAAAGCGCTGGAGCTGCATCATCATGCGCTGCATTCGTGCAGGCGCTGCGTGAATGGGCTTATTCAAGATGGTGGTCGGTTTCAATTGTAAAAGTCTTCCCGAAGATAAAGTCTCTGAACTTGGAACATGCAAAGCTGACAGCTAGCAGCTCCTTTTCGATCTGGGCATAATGCTGCTTGGTCTCTGTCATGGTTCGAGAGGCGTCCGATACGGGTAGCACGGTACCGTCGGTTGTTGTTTGCAGGCAGGCTGCGCCTAGACCGTATTGTGAGGCGTTGCAGGTGATAGTGACCGACCGCAGGAGGTCAAAATACATCAGGATGGGGGCGCTGGCCAGCTGCAGTTTTAAACAGTCAAACACTTGCTGGTGTTGCTGGTACCAGGCCCAGGCAGTGTCCTTGTCAGTGAGTTGTCTGAGTGGTGCGACTAGTTCGCTGAGATTGGGTATGAACTTCCCCAGATAGTTAACCATACCCAGAAAACGCTGAAGGCTGTTCACGTCAGTGGGAGCAGGCAGTTCGTTGATGGCTGCAGTCTTTTGAGGGTCTGGTTTTAATCCTTCGCTGGTGAACACATGTCCGACGTAGGTAACCTCTGCGACACGGAACTTGCACTTCTTTGGGTTGAACTTTAGATTCATCTCACGTGCCCGGTCTGGAAGCATTTTTAAGTTTGAGTCGTTCACCGCTAGGTCGCGACCCCAGACAAGAATGTCGTCAACGATGATGGCACATGGGGAGCCTGTGAACAGCTGTTCCATAGCTCTTTGGAAAACCTCACTGGCTGAGTTGATTCCAAATGGCATCCTGAGAAACCTGAATCTGCCGAATGGTGTGGCAAATATGGTCAGTATTGAGGATGCGTTGTCCAGAAGAATCTGCCAAAATGAGCTTTTGGCATCTAGTACTGAGAACACTGTTACGCGATCGATTTGAGCTGCAACGTCTTCGATGGTCCTCATCGGGTAGTGCAGTTGTTTAATAGCTGTGTTCAGGTCTCTTGGGTTAATGCACACACTGAGCTCGTCTTTGTCGCCCTTTTTTGTAACAACCACGGTGGAGACCCAGTCTGTGGGTTCACTTATTTCAGCCAGTACCCCCATGGACACCATGTGCCTAAGCCCGGCTTGAATTCTGTCACGCATAGCATGGGGTACGTGGTGAGGAGCACGAATTGCTGGGACAGCATCGTGGTCAATAGTGATCTTGTAAATTATCGGCAGTTTGCCCAGTTTGTCAACAAACAGATCCTGATAGATTTGTGTCGGTTCGTCAGATAGGCGCAGCTTGTGAACAGCACGTCCGATGGGAAACCAGTCCAGGTCTTGGCATGCATGGATGCCTAATGGCCCTGTCTCACGGTGCGAGTTGACCCACGAGGTACCCCGAGAGAAAGACTCGTGGTTGTGTATGAGACTTCAAGTTTATGATCAAGTGTTTAACCGAGTTCCCACGGGTATGTCATTCCTGCGATGTTCCAACTTCCCCTCCCGAGTTACCAAGTCCTCTCCCGTTACTCGTGAATGAAGGTATGTTTTAATAGACTAACAGTGTTAAAGAAGACATCTCCATCCTGTGGCTTTGAGTTATTTCAGCGCGGCCGCATCTATTGATATGACCTACAAAGGGAAAATGCGCACCCTCCAGTAACCAATAACGTGGTAAGTGCATTTCTTGGTGCTTTATGTTTTTAAATACTGTATTTCCCGGGGTGGGAGAGCTCAGTTCACAGTGTTTGGGGAGTCTGGCGTTGTGAAGGAGGGGATTGGGGTCAGTAACCCACTTGCCACGCTCCGGTCTGAGTGCAGGTAGATGGGACTAGGTGACAGTAACTCAGCGGGACAGGCAG
Organism: Okamejei kenojei; assembly: GCA_035221665.1. Lineage (NCBI taxonomy): Eukaryota > Metazoa > Chordata > Chondrichthyes > Rajiformes > Rajidae > Okamejei > Okamejei kenojei. Next base: position 113,311,243 of record CM069136.1, read on the forward strand.
CATCTCTGGAGAGAAGGAATGGGTGACAGTTCGGGCCGAGACCCTTCTTCAGTGTTTTGTTCTGGTGTAGAGCTGCACGGGAACACCAATGTGTTGCGTGTCACTAGAATATGGACGACGGCAGCCTGTCCCGCTGAGTAACTCCAGCATTTTGCGTCTATCTTCGGTTTAAAGCAGCATCTGCAGCTGCTTCCTACAGCCTGACACCAGGTTGGCCCGAGGATGGTGCCTTATCTATTGTGTATCAGATTAGAAACCCGACGTTCATACTATATTGTGCGGGAAGGAACTGCAGATGCTGGTTTACACCGAAGATAGACACAAAAAGCTGGAGTAACACAGCGGCTCAGGCAGCATCTCTGGAGAAAAGAAATAGGTGAGGTTTCGGGTCGGTTCTTCAGACACTATACCATCTTATCCCTTTCATGTGTGTAGTTCACTATAAGTAGAATTTCGATTCAAATTTTTTAAAGAGCAAATCTCTCCCCGAGCACAACAGCCAGGCATTATCTCATGACTGCCTCCCATTGGGATCGGGATACCTTCCAGGCTGGGCATCATCATTACCGTGGCTCAGCCGTGAGTGTTTGATGCTGGTCGAGATGGAACCTGCTCTTCCCCTCGTTGCAAGGCTGCACCCTGGAACCGAACGAAACTCCGGGCGAGTTGGACAGGTGTGTTTCTAGGTCACTGGGAGAACGTGCAAACTCCATACGGACAGCACCAGTCGTCAGGATTGAACTCGGGTCTCTGGCGCTGTGAGGCAGCAACTCTACTGCTGCGCCGCCAATGTGACATTCCAATGTTTTGAATGAAGTTAGCCGCTTCACCGAGGAGCGGGTGCAGTAGAACGAGAATGAACGGATTTGCCAGCGGTGACATTGCAGCCGAGGTCTGGGGAAGACAGAGAGGGGAACAATGAGGACGGAAGTTTAGTGGGGAATCTCATTGGTTATTGTGTGGGAAGGAAGTCCAGATGCTGGTTTAAAGATAGACAAAATGCTGGAGTAACTCAGCGGGACAGGCAGCATCTCTGGGTAGTGGTCTAAGGAAGGGTCTCGACCCGATACATCATCATTCCTTCTCTCCGGAGATGCTGCCTGTCCTGCTGAGTTACTCCAGAATTGTGTGTGTGTGAGAGTTACTCCAGCAGTGTTCGTGTGTGTGTGTGTTACTCCAGCATTGTGTGTATGTGTGTGTGAGTTACCTTAGCATTGTGTGTGTGTGTGTGTGTGTGAGTTACTCCAACATTGTGTGTGTGAGTTACTCCAGCATTGTTTGTGTGTGTGTGTGAGTTACCCCAGCATTGTGTGTGTGTGTGTGTGTGTGCGAGTTACCCCAGCATTGTATGTGTGTTACCCCAGCATTGTGTGTGTGTGCGAGTTACTCCAGCATTGTGTGTGTGTGTGAGTCACTCCAGCCGAGTGTGTGTGTGTGTGTGTCACTCCAGCTGTGTGTGTGTGTGTGCGAGTTACTCCAGCATTGTGTGTATATGTGAGAGTCACTCCAGCATTGTGTGTGTGTGTGTGTGTGAGTTACTCCAGCATTGTGTGTGTGTGTGTGTGAGTTACCCCAGCATTGTGTGTGTGTGTGTGTGTGTGTGTGTGTGAGTTACCCCAGCATTGTGTGTGTGTGTGTGAATCATGAATTGCCAAGACACAAGGCACTGTAGATACAAATATTGTCATACATAAGAAAGGGCAGATGCTAGTTGAAAAAAGTGAACACATGGGGCTGGAGAAATTTGGAAATGTCATCCCGTCACCCATTCCTTCTCTCCAGAGATGCTGCCTGCCCGCTGAGTTAAAAGAGTTCCCACGGTAGACTCACGAATCACTAAGGTAAACGCACGGGCCACCACGTTATAAACGAGTTTAAAATGTTTCAATTTTTATCTTGAACTGTAAATTTGACTCGTGGAAAAAATCAAACATGTTTGATTTTTTTCACGAGTTACCAAGTTTCACGGGTACCTGCTGTTAGCGCCACGAGTCGCTAAGTTGCTCGCAAGAGTTCCGACGTTCCCGCTACATTTAGTGTACGTGATTACCGCGAGTGACAACTCGGGGTCACTCGTGGGTCAACTCACACCGTGAGACAGGGGTTTTTCAAAGTCTCAGAGTTTGATTTCACAACATTAAAAAATGAGGTTTTTAGCAATATTGTCCACTACACACTTGAAATCAGCTTTTCCGAGAGGGTGCAGAACCTTCCCCCTGTAGGCATGCAAGGTGGAGGAATCCTTAGCCAAGGTCTCATTATTCCTTATCTTGTTGTAGACTTTCAGGGACATCACATTCATGCTCGATCCCGTGTCCAATTCAGCTTGTAGAGACTTGTTATTAATGTGCACAGTAACAGAAGGGTCCAGAAGCTTACCAGATGTGTGTAGGAGAATGTGAACAGTAGACTCGTCTTGTGAGCTAATTGTCTCTGTGTCGTGGGCGGCTTCAAACTGTTCAAGGGAGTCAAAGAATGTTGGGTCTTGCTGCAGCAGATGGAGATTAGACTCTGACTTTGCATTACGGTTCCCACGGGAATGGCAGCAGGCAATGAAGTGGTTAAGTTTCTTGCAGTAATTGCAAGGCTTTCCGTTTGCTGGACAGAATTGTCTACCTTTAATATGGAGATAATTGCAGTTTGCACACCTCTGTGGTGGCTCATTCGTGGATCTTTTAGTTGCGGCTGACGCGGTGCGATTTCTGAAACTGGTCAGATTGACATTCAGTTTCTGAGCAACAGGCTGAGAGTCAAACTGATCACTCAGCAGGGCCACGACCTCCGACATGCGGCAGGCGTGTACAGCCTGTTCAAGGGTCAGGTCTGCATTTCGTAGTAGCTCTATCTTTAATTTGCTGATCAGACATGCCGCTAACGATCTTATCGCGTATTAACTCATTGGTTATCTCACCAAAGCGACATCGCAGGGCCATGTACTTTAAATCACAAATGAAACTTCAATAGGCTCATCTGGAAGCTGGTGTCGTGCAAAAAACGTAGCTCTTTCTAGAATCCGGTTAGATGGTATGTCACATAACTCACGGAATTTTCGTAGCAGCCCAATTGGGTTGCGCGCCGTCTCAGCTGGGACCAGCACCTAGTAAAGGTGGCGCTAAGTCGAAGGTCTGCGCACGAATCATGGCCTCTGGTCCAGCCAGGTTGGGCAAGAGAGATGCCTTGACCTCGTCTGGGTCGTTGCGATGGGCGATATTGATGTAGTGCTCGTCATCGATCGCGAAGAGCCTCCATCGCTCGCCTATGTCTGTATCATAGATTAGCTGGGCTGGCTTTCGGCACGAGTGAGCCATCGTAGCAAAAGATCAAATCACTAAAATACAAATAAAACCCGATAAACGGACGCAGTGGGTAGTCTCCAGCTTTCTGACACCATGTAAACAAGTGTACGGACACTGTATGGTGTTTAAGTCAGCTTTAATCATAACGGCACAGTACAATACATGTCAGTTCCACTCTGCCACTAGTGCAGCTACGTAATATAGGAAGCGAGTGTTCATATGAAGTGTTCAATAAGGTGGAGTTAGTGGTAGTACATTACTCTGATTGGTTCACATGCAATAACCAATCTACACTATACATATACTATAAAGACTATACAATCAAGCTGTCTACGGTGTACAGATGCAGCATAAAAGGAATAATGTATAGTGCAAGATAAAGTCCAGTAATGTCTGATTAAAGAGAGTCTGAAGGTCTCCACTGACGTAGATGGTAGTTCAGGACTGCTCTCTAGTTGATGATAGGATGGTTCAGTTGCCTGATAACAACTGGGAAGAAACTGTCCCTGAATCTGGAGGTGTGCGTTTTCACACTTCTGAAGCTCTTACCTGATGGGTGAAGGGGAGAAGAGGGAGTGACCGGGGTGAGGCTCGTCCTTGATTATGCTAGTGGCCTAGCCGAGGCAGCGTGACTCTCCCATCATTGAGCTGCTGATCACATTCAGCCAGTTCCAAAGGCAGACCATGTCATCTGTATGCCCAACACCAGACTCCCAAATCTGCCGCTCCAACCATTAGCTCACCGTGATTTCTTGAGATTCCCCGGAATGAGGGACATCCAGGAAGGAATGATGTACCGTCAGTCATTATACCAGTAAAACGTGGAGACACAGTAGAAAAGAGGGCACATCATATCCAACACCTGCCAGCCCCATTCCCATTATGGCATGGTCTGTGTAGTTTATTGTCACGTGTACCAAGGTGCAGCGAAAAGCTTTTGGTGCATGCTAACCAGTCAGCGGGAAGATTACAATCGAGTCATCAACAGTGTGCTGATATGTGATAAAGGCAATAATATGAATAGCAATTACAGTCAAGTCATCAACTCTATTTGATCAAAGTCTGATCAAAGACAGTCCAAGGGTGTCCAATGAGGTAGAGAGTAGTTAGGACTTCTCTCTAGTTATTGGAAGGATGGTTGTTACCTGATATTTTCTGCCGCTCATATGGACTCTTCAGCCATCTCAGAACCCATGCAATGAAAGTGGAGACAAATCATTCTTGACACTGCTAAGGAAGTAGTAATTGTGCATAAGCGCAAATCATACAGTGGTACTTCTGCTCATTTTGAAGTTTTTGTAATTTTTGGAAAATATTCAGATGCTGGGAATACTTAAGATCCTGTCCCACTTTCACGAGTTATTCACGAATTCTCCCGAGTTTTACCCTTGATTCAAACTCGCAGAATGTTTGTAACGGGTCCGTAGGAGGTCGTAGGAGTTCGTAGATATATCGTGGCTGCTCGTTATGCCAGCCGTAGGTACTCGTGGCGTCAGGTAAGCCGGGACATTTTTTCCAGCCCAATAAAAAATGTCCACGAGTAAAAAAGTGGTCGGGATGAAAGAAATTGCAACTTTTTACTCGTAAGGAGGGCATCAAAATAGTCGTGGGAATTCGTAGACATACTCGTAGGAGTTCGTAGGAGTTTGTGAAAATAGTCATGGAAGGTCGTAGGAGTTCGTAGATGACCAGTATCTTGATTTATTTTTTTAGATCCCATTAAACTCAGCAGAGGTTTCGAATTAAGTCGTGAAAGTGGGACACGCCCTTAAGGCTGTGGAGAAGCACTATTGCTGACATTTCATAACCCCAGTTTTGATATAAATTGCAAAACTCACCAACCTAAAACATTGTTTCAGTCTCACTGCTGCTGCCTGACGGACTGATCTTGACCAGTGTTCTGTCTTTATTTCTGTTTAATTAATATTACTGTTTACAGAGATTCAAAGAAATAAAATCTTCTAGTTTTACCAATTTCTTATTGAGGATTATACTTCCATCTGTTTTGAATGTTTTCTTAGACAATGCATTTAAAAAGAACATTGTCCAAATCTTGCTGCCTGTCACAGGAAGTATTATTGCTGTGAAACCTATGAAAGTAATTTGTGATTTTACTTCAGAGTCACGTGAGTGACTACGTGAAGACCCCGCCAGCACGCATGCGTGACATATCGTCGAACGCATTGCGGAAGCGACAGTCGGGAGGAGCGCCGCTCCTCCAGCGTGAGTTTTTAAAAAACTTACTGAAACATAGAAACATAGAAATTAGGTGCAGGAGTAGGCCATTCAGCCCTTCGAGCCTGCACCGCCATTCAATATGATCATGGCTGATCATTCAACTCAGTATCCCGTACCTGCCTTCTCTCCATACCCTCTGATCCCCTTAGCCACAAGGGCCACATCCAACTCACTCTTAAATATAGCCAATGAACTGGCCTCAACTACCCTCTGTGGCAGAGAGTTCCAGAGACTCACCACTCTCTGTGTGAAGAAAGTCTTTCTCATCTCGGTCTTAAAGGATTTCCCCCTTATCCTTAAGCTGTGACCCCTTGTCCTGGACTTCCCCAACATCGGGAACAATCTTCCTGCATCTAGCCTGTCCAACCCCTTAAGAATTTTGTAAGTTTCTATAAGATCCCCTCTTAATCTCCTAAATTCCAGAGAGTATAAACCGAGTCTATCCAGTCTTTCTTCATAAGACAGTCCTGACATCCCCAGGAATCAGTATGGTGAACCTTCTCTGCACTCCCTCTATGGCAATAATGTCCTTCCTCAGATTTGGAGACCAAAACTGCACGCAATACTCCAGGTGTGGTCTCACCAAGACCCTGTACAACTGAAGTAGAACCTCCCTGCTCCTGTACTCAAATCCTTTTTCTATGAAAGCTAACATACCATTCGCTTTTTTCACTGCCTGCTGCACCTGCATGCCTACTTTCAATGACTGGTGTACCATGACACCCAGGTCTCGCTGCATCTCCCCTTTTCCTAATCGGCCACCATTTAAATAATAGTCCGCTTTCCTGTTCTTGCCACCAAAGTGAATAACCTCACATTTATCCACATTATACTGCATCTGCCAAACATTTGCCTTACCTTTAGTCTTACCTTTCTGGTGGCGACTGGGTGTACTTTCTTTTTCAGAACGGAGGAAGCACCATGGAGTCACGTAAGGGGGAGCAGCGGCCAAAACCGCTGCTGTGGAAGCAGCCAGCAGCGTGCCGTCTCTCCAGAGCTGCAGGTGCTGCCAGCAGCTGCCGGCTTCTCGCCGCTACAGACCGCAGGTGCACCGCGGTCCGGCGGCTAACCACCCGGAAGTCGGACAGGACCGTTGACTCGGCTGGGTCCGGACCTGAAGACACCCCGTTCCCGGATAACGACGGTGGGCGTCTTTCCCGCAGGAGCGGATGGGGAGCAGTGCTCCAGCGTGACCTACTTATGCAGGGGCAGAGTCACGGTGGGTCTCCTCGCAGACCCACGGCAGCATCCTTTCAAGGACTGCCAAATGTCTCACCCTCTTCGGAGGCGAGCATTAGGGGCCAGAGCTGGGCTGACCCTGAAGAAGGGGCAATGGCTGAACAGTCATCTGTGTTAGGGGTGCCAGAAGAAATGTTGGGCATGGGAAAACATGCTGTACCAACACAGGAAGGACTGCCTATACATCCCAAGCTGGCAGCCAGTACAAATTACATGGCTACAAACCAGCTGCAGGAGCAAGCCATAAACTCTACTGCTGGGAAATACTTCGCTCCAGAGAACTGCATTCTCTTAAAGTACCAGCAGTCTACAACCCCATCTGGGGCAACATGAGCCCATCTATGAGCCAGGAGGTGAAGCTCCAGAGAATCCTTAAACTGCTGGCTGCTGGAATCTTAGCAGTAACCAGGACAGCTGATGGGGTTGATTTGCCTGAAGAGCTACAAGATGCTCTAGCATACTGTGTAATACTCCGTTCGAGATTAACAGTTACAGGAAGAGCATCATCAAGCCTGCACTTATAACCATATAACCATATAACCATATAACAATTACTGCACAGAAACAGGCCCTCTCGGCCCTTCCAGTCCGTGCCGACCATTTGTTTTCCCCTAGTCCCATCTACCTGCACTCAGATCATACCCCTCCATTCCCTTCACGTCCATATACCTATCCACTTTACTTTTAAATGTTAAAATCGATCCTGCCTCCACCACTTCTGCTGGAAGCTCATTCCACACAGCCACCACCCTCTGAGTAAAGAAGTTCCCCCTCACGTTACCCCTAAACTTCTGTCCCTTAATTCTCATGTCATGCCCTCTTGTTTGAATCTTCCCTACCCTCAATGGGAAAAGCTTATCCACGTCAACTCTGTCTATCCCTTTCATCATTTTAAAGACCTCAATCAATTCCCCCCTTAAGCTTCTGCGCTCCAAAGAATAATGACCTAACTTGTTCAACCTTTCTCTGTAACATAGTTGCTGGAACCCTGGCAACATTCTAGTAAATGTCCTCTGTACTCTCTCTATTTTGTTGACATACTTCCTATAATTAGGCGACCAAAATTGTACACCATACTCCTGAATTGGTCTTACCAATGCCTTGTACAATTTTAACATTACTTCCCTACTCCTATATTCAATGCTCTGATTTATAAAGGCCAGCACACCAAAGGCTTTCTTTACCACCCTATCTACATGCAATTCCACCTTCAGGGAACTATGCACAGTTATTCCTAGATCCCTCTGTTCCACAATTCTCTACCATTTACCATGTACGTCCTATTTTGATGTGTCCTGCCAAGATGTAGCACCTCACACTTATCAGCATTAAACTCCATCTGCCATCTTTCAGCCCACTTTTCCAAATGGCCCAAATCTCTCTGTAGACTTTGAAAATCTACTTCATTATCCACAACACCACCTATCTTAGTATCATCTGCATACTTACTTATCCAATTTTCCACCCCATCATCCAGATCATTGATGTACATGACAAACAACAGTGGACCCAACACAGATCCCTGAGGCACCCCACTGGTCACCGGCTTCCAACCTGACAAACAGCCATCCACCATTACTCTCTGGCATCTCCCATTCAGCCACTGTTGAATCCATCTTGCTACTCCGACATTAACACCCAAAGATTGAACCTTCTTAACCAACCTTCCATGGGGGAACCTTGTCAAAGGCCTTACTGAAATCCATATAGACAACATCCACTGCTTTACCCTCATCAATTTCCCTAGTTACCGCTTCAAAAAATTCAAGAAGGTTTGTCAAACATGACCTTCCAGGCACAAATCCATGTTGACTGTTCCTGATCAGACCCTGTTTATCCAGATGCTTATATATATTATCTCTAAATCCCAAGTCCGGGATTATGCAGGACCCGTAGCACACAGCCGCCAAAATTGCTGTTGGGGACACCTCCCGAAGCAGGTGAAAGACCTGGATGAGGAGGCCAAGGCTACAGGCCTGATCAAGGTGCCAAACACCTTTAAATCCCACTATCAGCAGCGGCAGCATCCCTACACACCCACCAGACATCGGTACTATGGAAGACCATCTGGTGGTGAAAGCTCGAAGGCCGGCCCACCTGCACAGCGGTCTTTTAGACCATGGTCCAGCCAGGCCTTCATGGAAAATGCACCAACCTCACAACGCAGCAGCACAATACCAGAAGAAACAAGGGCAGAGACAATCCACACAACACCGGCGGTAACCATGGTACGTGGGTCTGGTTGCCTCAAAAACATTGCATGTCCGATTCATCAAAAGTTGGTGAACGGTTGCACTTGTTTCATCATGTGTGCAGCACTTTTACCACTGATCCTTTACATACTCGGATGTATTCAGCGTTACAAAATTGAATTTGTATACGAACTCCCCGTCCCAGTTCAGCATACGCCTAGCCGGAAGTTCATACTTTCACAAAAAGAGAGAACAGCAGGCCATGCTGAACTATTAAGACAAAAGGGGTGATTGAGAAGACAATCAGAGAATCTCAAGAGTTCGTATCAAATATATTTACAAAAAACAAAAAAGATGGCGGTTGCCGCATCATTATAGATTTGACCGAACTAAATACTTCCGTTCAGTATGCCCATTTCAAAATGGACACGTTTGTCACACACAAGGATCATCGTAAATACCTGAAATTTATCTGGATGGGACAGCTATGGCAGTATAAGGCCTTACCCGATGGATTGTCATCAGCATCCAGGCTGTTACAAAATTATTAAAATCAGCTTTAGCATACTTAAGGAATCATAACCATATCGTCATGGCTTACCTTGATGATATTCTCATTATAGGTGTGAATTTGGAGATTGCTACATTGGCAGTATCAGCCACAAAACATTTTTTTTTCAAAAGCTGGGATTTATCATACATCCAGATAAATCAAAATTGGAACCCTCCACTCCCATGGATTATTTGGGGTTCACTATTGACTCTGTTCAAATGTCTATCACCTTGCCACCAAACAAAGTGACAGACTTGATGAGAGCATGCAAAAGCCTCACTGGCATCAGGGAACCATCCATTCGGCAAGGAGCCAGAGTGATTGGGAAATTGGTGGCTGCGTTCCCAGCAGCACAATTTGGACCACTCCATTATCAAAACCTGTAAGAGCAAAATGTTAGCTCTCAAAAATCATGCAGGCCATTTCGATAGGCCTATGGAACTACCAGGGAAAGCAAAATCAGAATTAAACTGGTGGATAGAAATGCTCAGCATTGTTCTAACCCCATCACTATCATATATCCCTCTGACTGATGCCAGTGCTAAGGTTGGGGAGCAACTAATACCACCACAAGTTGTGGTGGCAGATGGAGTGCACAAAAATTAACCCTGTTTAAAGCACTAGGGATTAATTATCTAGAAATGCTGGGAGCATTTCATGGACTCAGTGGTTCAGATATGCACCAGTTGCATGTACGGTAAAAATTGATAATACCACAGTGGTGGCCTATATTAATCATATGGGTGGAATAAAGTCGATATCATGTGATGAATTGCCTAATAATATCTGGCACTGGTGTCTGGGAGAGAGATTTGGATCTCAACCACTTACCTTCCAGGTAATCTAAATACAGTGGCGGACACCAGGTCACGTAAATTCAACGACAACATTAAATGGATGTTGGATCGGAAAGTGTTTACAGATATTATAGAACGGTATGGGACACCAGATATCGACCTTTTTGCATCCAGACTAATTCACCAACTACCAACATATGTTGCTTGGGATCCAGACCCAGGGGCAGCGGCGATGGACGATTTCTCGCTGCATTGGGGGGATTTGTTTTGCTATGCATTTCCCCCCCTTCTGCCTCATCAGTCGGGTCTTACAAAAATTAAACAAGACTCCGCAACGGGTACCATTGTTCCCAGCAGTACTAAAGATGGCCTCAGAACCCTGCATCTGGATCAACAACGGCCGAGTTTGTTGGTACACCCCGTGACGGGAAGGTTATCCGTGCCATGACCGAATGAACTTGTTGATTTGCAGATTCTGAACAGGCCATTTCTGGGATACAGACTCTCCGACAGGACGATCAATGCCATCTCAGCGTCGTGCAGGGAGTCCACGAGAAGACAGTACCTGACATATGTCAGGAAATGGGAAGTGTTCTGCACCAGGACGAACACTACATATGACTCGGCCACCAACACTGAAGTGCTGGAGTTCTGGCCACCCTTCATTTCGATGAAGGATTGAGTTACAGTGCCATTATTGTGCAAGGAGTGCCCTATCTAATATCTGGGCAGAGGGAGTGATCACCTGGCTATAGGATCACACCCACTAGTACCTAAACTAATGAGGGGTATTTTACTCTAATCCCCCCAGGCCCAGATACACCCATACATGGGACATGGGCGTAGTATTAACTATGTTACGAGGATGGACACCCATATCGGGGCTCACTATGGACAAACTAACATCCTAGATGGGAATGATTATGGCACTTGGATCAGCACAACGGGTCCAGTCCTTACACAAGCTAAGTATGGACGCCATGTATGTCACAAATGGCAGATAACCTGCTACATACAGGGGTACTTAAACTAGACCGACCCGGTTCCTCTGGCCAATATTAGAGTTCTGGCCTATCCTGCAGATAGTCGGCTCTGCATAGTGACACATATTGTGCAATATATAGAGTCACCAAGACACTAAGGGGCATGGAGAGAGCTTTTCTCATAAGCCATAAACGCCCTCACCAAAAGTTCACAGTGCAACCATATCCAGATGGTTAGGGTGGTATTACGTGCAGCGGTGGATACTAATGTTTTCAAATCTCACTCCACCAGGGCTGCATCTACATCGGCGGCTAGGATGATGGGAGTTCCTATGGACCACATCCTTGCCACAGCGGGTTGGAGCAATGAACGAATTTCAACGCTTTATAATAAACCCGTGGCCGCTCCTGAGACATTTGCAGGGAAAATTTAAGTTCTGTAAAATAAATTACCCAATGTGGGTCATATTATTATTCTTGTTTTTCAGCACAGTGTCGTGTCTGAAAAAGGTTCATCCTCCTTCCCAGAATGGCAGTGTGTGAGCATGGACTCGTTCCAGGGCATGAAATCACAGAGCTTTGAAATCTTCACGTAGTCACTCACGTGACTCTGAAGTAAAATAGTAAGATTAAATGAGCTTACCAGTTTGAAGTTTGATCTTTATTTTATGAAGAGTTACGATGAGGGATTACGTGCCCTCCGCTCCCAAAACCCTCTATTGTAATGTTCAACTGGTATGGAAGTTCTCTCTTATCTTACTATATTAGTCTACTCTGGTATCTGTGATTTCACACCACTGATTTGAAGAATGTCGCGCATGCGTGCTGGCGGGGTCTTCACGTAATCCCTCATAGTAACTCCTCATAAAATAAAGATCAAACTTCAAACTGGTAAGTTCTCATTTAATCTTACTATTTTAAATAATCATATCCAAATCTCCTTACTCCTTCTTTCCCCTGCTCTCAGGAGAGCGATCCTAGATTTTCCATTGTCTCCATATCACTGAAAATTTTGATCCCTGAAGGGCTGGAGAGATTTCATGATAAAAGGGATGAGGCTGCAAGTGAAAGGAGAACTTTGTGTCCAGTTGAGATGATGATGGAATTAGCAAAATCATTAGCATCTTCTGCTCTGCAGAAAAATTGAGCCATTGGTTATGATATGAAATTACTGAGCCCCCTAAGTCCAGAAGGTTGTAAAATACCTCATCAAAAAATCATCTGCAGTTCCTTGCGCGCACTGTGGGCATTGCTGGATCAATGTGAAAAGCCAAGCTCAGTGTGGCACGAGGAATTAAGTAACAAAGTACCTGTTAATAATTTTGTGTCAGCCAAGGAGATGGCTTTAGGTGCGGCAGATGTGTGACTGTGCTGTTTGGAATGTAGTGCTGGGCCAGTCCTGCTTGCACAGGTGCAGTCTCATTAAACAATGAATTATCCAGCTAATAATGTCAGCATAGTCAACAAAAAAAACATGTCCATGGGGATCAGACAACTAATGAAAGGAACTCGAGAAAGACAGGGTGTGAAGGGTAGTTACTTACTAGCAGGGGTGCAGTGCTGCCAGAGCTCACCGGAGCGCACCTCTGTAAAAAAAGCCAAAATAAACAGCGGGGAATTTTAACTAGTGGCTGTGGGGTTGGGGTAACCTGGTTAAAAGAGGGGGGTAGAGGAAGACTCACTACTGAGGTTCCCTGTAGGAGTGGAGAGGAGCAGGTGGACCCTGCAGAGTCAGACCACGTGCTGTCTGCATGGTAGAGGCTGTGGGCCTGGTGCTGAGCCTGGAACTCTGGTGAGGAGACGCCTCTGGCCCGCTGGTGGCCGGTGGAGAGGCGAGGGTCGGCGGAGTCGCTGGTGGAGGCCCGTGGGGGGCAGGGGTAGAGATACGGGTCGGCGGCAGCAGCATCGGTGGCCCCGGGGAGACGGTGAAGGTCGGCGACAGCGACGCGATGCCCTGGGAAGGTGGTCAGAGTCGGCAGCTGCGGCAGTTTCGGTGGTCCGGGCCTGGGTTTGGCTGGGGGGTCGGAGAACGGTGGATGTTGTTGCTGCTTCTTGTGGTGGCCATCTCGGCCTCGTGGTGGTTGGGCAGGTGGCGGTGGAGCTCCGGGCCTGCGGGCGGGCGGGCGGTCGAGTCAAGGAGTGTCGGTGGAGGGACAGGTCTGGACAAGGGGCGGGCAAGCTCATGTCATGCCCTCTTGTTTGAATCTTCGCTACCCTCAATGGGAAAAGCTTATCCACGTCAACTCTGTCTATCCCTTTCATCATTTTAAAGACCTCAATCAATTCCCCCCTTAAGCTTCTGCGCTCCAAAGAATAATGACCTGACTTGTTCAACCTTTCTCTGTAACATAGTTGCTGGAACCCTGGCAACATTCTAGTAAACATCCTAGATCCCTCTGTTCCACAATTTCCTACCATTTACCATGTACGTCCTATTTTGATGTGTCCTGCCAAGATGTAGCACCTCACACTTATCAGCATTAAACTCCATCTGCCATCTTTCAGCCCACTTTTCCAAATGGCCCAAATCTCTCTGTAGACTTTGAAAATCTACTTCATTATCCACAACACCACCTATCTTAGTATCATCTGCATACTTACTTATCCAATTTTCCACCCCATCATCCAGATCATTGATGTACTTGACAAACAACAGTGGACCCAACACAGATTCCTGAGGCACCCCACTGGTCACCGGCTTCCAACCTGACAAACAGCCATCCACCATTACTCTCTGGCATCTCCCATTCAGCCACTGTTGAATCCATCTTGCTACTCCAACATTAACACCCAAAGATTGAACCTTCTTAACCAACCTTCCATGGGGAACCTTGTCAAAGGTTACTGAAATCCATATAGACAACATCCACTGCTTTACCCTCATCAATTTCCCTAGTTACCGCTTCAAAAAATTCAAGAAGGTTTGTCAAACATGACCTTCCAGGCACAAGTCCATGTTGACTGTTCCTGATCAGACCCTGTTTATCCAGATGCTTATATATATTATCTCTAAATCCCAAGTCCGGGATTATGCAGGACCCGTAGCACACAGCCGCCAAAATTGCTGTTGGGGGACCTCCCGAAGCAGGTGAAAGACCTGGATGAGGAGGCCAAGGCTACAGGCCTGATCAAGGTGCCAAACACCTTTAAATCCCACTATCAGCAGCGGCAGCATCCCTACACACCCACCAGACATCGGTACTATGGAAGACCATCTGGTGGTGAAAGCTCGAAGGCCGGCCCACCTGCACAGCGGTCTTTTAGACCATGGTCCAGCCAGGCCTTCATGGAAAATGCACCAACCTCACAACGCAGCAGCACAATACCAGAAGAAACAAGGGCAGAGACAATCCACACAACACCGGCGGTAACCATGGTACGTGGGTCTGGTTGCCTCAAAAACATTGCATGTCCGATTCATCAAAAGTTGGTGAACGGTTGCACTTGTTTCATCATGTGTGCAGCACTTTTACCACTGATCCTTTACATACTCGGATGTATTCAGCGTTACAAAATTGAATTTGTATACGAACTCCCCGTCCCAGTTCAGCATACGCCTAGCCGGAAGTTCATACTTTCACAAAAAGAGAGAACAACAGGCCATGCTGAACTATTAAGACAAAAGGGGTGATTGAGAAGACAATCAGAGAATCTCAAGAGTTCGTATCAAATATATTTACAAAAAACAAAAAAGATGGCGGTTGCCGCATCATTATAGATTTGACCGAACTAAATACTTCCGTTCAGTATGCCCATTTCAAAATGGACACGTTTGTCACACACAAGGATCATCGTAAATACCTGAAATTTATCTGGATGGGACAGCTATGGCAGTATAAGGCCTTACCCGATGGGTTGTCATCAGCATCCAGGCTGTTACAAAATTATTAAAATCAGCTTTAGCATACTTAAGGAATCATAACCATATCGTCATGGCTTACCTTGATGATATTCTCATTATAGGTGTGAATTTGGAGATTGCTACATTGGCAGTATCAGCCACAAAACATTTTTTTTTCAAAAGCTGGGATTTATCATACATCCAGATAAATCAAAATTGGAACCGTCCACTCCCATGGATTATTTGGGGTTCACTATTGACTCTGTTCAAATGTCTATCACCTTGCCACCAAACAAAGTGACAGACTTGATGAGAGCATGCAAAAGCCTCACTGGCATCAGGGAACCATCCATTCGGCAAGGAGCCAGAGTGATTGGGAAATTGGTGGCTGCATTCCCAGCAGCATAATTTGGACCACTCCATTATCAAAACCTGTAAGAGCAAAATGTTAGCTCTCAAAAAATCATGCAGGCCATTTCGATAGGCCTATGGAACTACCAGGGAAAGCAAAATCAGAATTAAACTGGTGGATAGAAATGCTCAGCATTGTTCTAACCCCATCACTATCATATATCCCTCTGATTGATGCCAGTGCTAAGGTTGGGGAGCAACTAATACCACCACAAGTTGTGGTGGCAGATGGAGTGCACAAAAATTAACCCTGTTTAAAGCACTAGGGATTAATTATCTAGAAATGCTGGGAGCATTTCATGGACTCAGTGGTTCAGATATGCACCAGTTGCATGTACGGTAAAAATTGATAATACCACAGTGGTGGCCTATATTAATCATATGGGTGGAATAAAGTCGATATCATGTGATGAATTGCCTAATAATATCTGGCACTGGTGTCTGGGAGAGAGATTTGGATCTCAACCACTTACCTTCCAGGTAATCTAAATACAGTAGCGGACACCAGGTCACGTAAATTCAACGACAACATTAAATGGATGTTGGATCGGAAAGTGTTTACAGATATTATAGAACGGTATGGGACACCAGATATCGACCTTTTTGCATCCAGACTAATTCACCAACTACCAACATATGTTGCTTGGGATTCAGACCCAGGGGCAGCGGCGATGGACGATTTCTCGCTGCATTGGGGGGATTTGTTTTGCTATGCATTTACCCCCCTTCTGCCTCATCAGTCGGGTCTTACAAAAATTAAACAAGACTCCGCAACGGGTACCATTGTTCCCAGCAGTACTAAAGATGGGCCTCAGAACCCTGCATCTGGATCAACAAACGGCCGAGTTTGTTGGTACACCCCGTGACGGGAAGGTTATCCGTGCCATGACCGAATGAACTTGTTGATTTGCAGATTCTGAACAGGCCATTTCTGGGATACAGACTCTCCGACAGGACGATCAATGCCATCTCAGCGTCGTGCAGGGAGTCCACGAGAAGACAGTACCTGACATATGTCAGGAAATGGGAAGTGTTCTGCACCAGGACGAACACTACATATGACTCGGCCACCAAACACTGAAGTGCTGGAGTTCTGGCCACCCTTCATTTCGATGAAGGATTGAGTTACAGTGCCATTATTGTGCAAGGAGTGCCCTATCTAATATCTGGGCAGAGGGAGTGATCACCTGGCTATAGGATCACACCCACTAGTACCTAAACTAATGAGGGGTATTTTACTCTAATCCCCCCAGGCCCAGATACACCCATACATGGGACATGGGCGTAGTATTAACTATGTTACGAGGATGGACACCCATATCGGGGCTCACTCTGGACAAACTAACATCCTAGATGGGAATGATTATGGCACTTGGATCAGCACAACGGGTCCAGTCCTTACACAAGCTAAGTATGGACGCCATGTATGTCACAAATGGCAGATAACCTGCTACATACAGGGGTACTTAAACAAGACCGACCCGGTTCCTCTGGCCAATATTAGAGTTCTGGCCTATCCTGCAGATAGTCGGCTCTGCATAGTGACACATATTGTGCAATATATAGAGTCACCAAGACACTAAGGGGCATGGAGAGAGCTTTTCTCATAAGCCATAAACGCCCTCACCAAAAGGTCACAGTGCAACCATATCCAGATGGTTAGGGTGGTATTACGTGCAGCGGTGGATGTTTTCAAATCTCACTCCACCAGGGCTGCATCTACATCGGCGGCTAGGATGATGGGAGTTCCTATGGACCACATCCTTGCCACAGCGGGTTGGAGCAATGAACGAATTTCAACGCTTTATAATAAACCCGTGGCCGCTCCTGAGACATTTGCAGGGAAAATTTAAGTTCTGTAAAATAAATTACCCAATGTGGGTCATATTATTATTCTTGTTTTTCAGCACAGTGTCGTGTCTGAAAAAGGTTCATCCTCCTTCCCAGAATGGCAGTGTGTGAGCATGGACTCGTTCCAGGGCAGGAAATCACAGAGCTTTGAAATCTTCACGTAGTCACTCACGTGACTCTGAAGTAAAATAGTAAGATTAAATGAGTTACCAGTTTGAAGTTTGATCTTTATTTTATGAAGAGTTACGATGAGGGATTACGTGCCCTCCGCTCCCAAAAACCCCTATTGTAATGTTCAACTGGTATGGAAGTTCTCTCTTATCTTACTATATTAGTCTACTCTGGTATCTGTGATTTCACACCACTGATTTGAAGAATGACGCGCATGCGTGCTGGCGGGGTCTTCACGTAATCCCTCATAGTAACTCCTCATAAAATAAAGATCAAACTTCAAACTGGTAAGTTCTCATTTAATCTTACTATTTTAAATAATCATATCCAAATCTCCTTACTCCTTCTTTCCCCTGCTCTCAGGAGAGCGATCCTAGATTTTCCATTGTCTCCATATCACTGAAAATTTTGATCCCTGAAGGGCTGGAGAGATTTCATGATAAAAGGGATGAGGCTGCAAGTGAAAGGAGACTTTGTGTCCAGTTGAGATGATGATGGAATTAGCAAAATCATTAGCATCCTCTGCTCTGCAGAAAAATGGAGGCATTGGTTATGATATGAAATTACTGAGCCCCCTAAGTCCAGAAGGTTGTAAAATACCTCATCAAAAAATCATCTGCAGTTCCTTGCGCGAACTGTGGGCATTGCTGGATCAATGTGAAAAGCCAAGCTCAGTGTGGCACGAGGAATTAAGTAACAAAGTACCTGTTAATAATTTTGTGTCAGCCAAGGAGATGGCTTTAGGTGCGGCAGATGTGTGACTGTGCTGTTTGGAATGTAGTGCTGGGCCAGTCCTGCTTGCACAGGTGCAGTCTCATTAAACAATGAATTATCCAGCTAATAATGTCAGCATAGTCAACAAAAAAAAACATGTCCATGGGGATCAGACAACTAATGAAAGGAACTCGAGAAAGACAGGGTGTGAAGGGTAGTTACTTACTAGCAGGGGTGCAGTGCTGCCAGAGCTCACTGGAGCGCACCTCTGTAAAAAAGCCAAAATAAACAGTGGGGAATTTTAACTAGCGGCTGTGGGGTTGGGGTAACCTGGTTAAAGAGGGGGGTAGAGGAAGACTCACTACTGAGGTTCCCTGTAGGAGTGGAGAGGAGCAGGTGGACCCTGCAGAGTCAGACCACGTGCTGTCTGCATGGTAGAGGCTGTGGGCCTGGTGCTGAGCCTGGAACTCTGGTGAGGAGACGCCTCTGGCCCGCTGGTGGCCGGTGGAGAGGCGAGGGTCAGCGGAGTCGCTGGTGGAGGCCCGTGGGGGGCAGGGGTAGAGATACGGGTCGGCGGCAGCAGCATCGGTGGCCCCGGGGAGACGGTGAAGGTCGGCGACAGCGGCGCGATGCCCTGGGAAGGCGGTGAGAGTCGGCAACCGCGGCAGTTTCGGTGGTCCGGGCCTGGGTTTGGCTGGGGGGGTCGGAGAGGCGGTGGATGTTGTTGCTGCTTCTTGTGGTGGCCATCTCGGCCTCGTGGTGGTTGGGCAGGTGGCGGTGGAGCTCCGGGCCTGCGGGCGGGCGGGCGGTCGAGTCAAGGAGTGTCGGTGGAGGGACAGGTCTGGACAAGGGGCGGGCAAGTTGTGTCCAGGTAGGTGAAGAAGCTTTTAGGGTGAGGGTGTGGATCTGGCGTCAAATGAAGTAGTTGTGGTCCATTGCAGGTGTGGGTGAGTGTGTGAGTGTGTGAGTGTGTGAGTGTGTGAGTGTGTGTGAGTGTGTGAGTGTGTGTAGGCCCAGAGCTGCGGGAGGGCCAGGGCGAGTTGGTGCAGGCCGCCACCTCTGTAAATATACACGATTGCCGTCTTTTTCGTTACTTGCTTGATAATTATATTTCATGATAATTAGTGAGTGCAACCGTGCAATATTTTGTCATATGATTAAATTAAGTTTATATGTTTTATTGTACTAGTTATACACTGGGTTGTAGTGATAGGCTATAGTCCTGTTTGACCCTGTTGGGAGACCAGCTTGCCCCCCCCCCCCCGAGCAAAACCTGAAATGATGCCCCTGTTTGACAGCTCCAGCACCTAAACAATTATCACTGCAATACTGCTTACTATTAGGTAAGGTCAGCTGACAGTGTCTGAGCTAACAGTGAGATAGAATCATAGAGTGATACCGGCCAACATGTCCCAATACAATAGTCCCCCCTGCCCACATTTGGTTCATATCCCTCCAAACCTGGCCTATCTATGTACCTGTCTAACTGTTTTTTAAATGTCGGGATAGTCCCAGCCTCAACCACCTGCTCTGGCAGGTTGTTCCGTACACCCACTAGCTGAATGTGTGAAGAAATTACCCCTCAGATTCCTATTAAATCTTTTGTCCTTCACCTTAAACCTATATCCTCTAGCCCTCGATTCACATACTCTAGGCAAGAGACTCCACCCGATCTGTTCCTCTCATGATTTTATACACCTCTATAAGATCACGTCTCATCCCCTTGCACTCCAAGGAATAGTCCCAGTCTACTCAACCTCTCCCTATAGTTCAGGCCCTCTAGTCCTGGCAACATTCTCGTAAATCTTCTCTGTACCCTTTTCAGCTTGACAACATCTGTGGCAGCGCCTAACGGCAGCGGCTCGACTGCAGTCCATCTGTCTTTTTTTTACATTTTTGTCCCGTTAAATGGATGTTTTTGATTCTAGTTATTATTTTTTTTTAGCTGTGTATATGTGGGGGGTGGGGGAAACTGTTTAATCTCTTCCCTGTACGGGGAGCTGACTTTTCCCTGTCGGCTCTCCGGTGTCGTTGGGCCTAACATCATGGAGCCGGCAGTGGCCTCCAACCGGAACTAACCGGAGGGCTCAAGTCGCCCGCCGGAGGCTTTAACATCGTGAGCCCCAGTCGCCTCAACGCTGCAGTTGGACTGCTGGACCCCGGGAGAAGAACAAAGGGAAGACTTTTGCCTTCCATCACAGTGAGGAGGTGTTGGAGATTCAATGTGATGGATGTTTGTGTAAAGTGTGTTAAGTGTGTGTCTTGGGTTTTTTTGTAATGTCAAGACTGTAGGAATGAAATTTCGTTCAAACCTTGTCTGTTTGAATGACAATGAAAGGCATTCTATTCTATTCTATTCTATCTTTCCTATAACATGATGCCCAGAATCATGACATTGCTACCACCATGTCTCAAAATAACATTGAACATTATGAAGCCTTAATATGAGAACCATGTCATGGAATAACATTGTACATTATGAGGCCTTAATATCAGAAGCACTTGAGAACTGAAGGATGAAGATCTGTAAAATGGCCATCCAATTTGATTTTCCAAGTGTGATAATAGATTTTGTGAACAGCAAAATCTGCAGATTCTCCTCAAGGAAGTGCAGGCGATGAGATAAAGGATCAGATCCATTTTGAGAAGTCTAACCCCAGGGTAGGACCTTCACAGTAAACGTCAGGGTTCTGGAGAATGTTGTAGAGCAGAAATATCTGGGAATGGAAATATCTAGGAAAGAGCGAGGAGAAGATTTACAAGGATGTTGCCAGGACTTGAGGGCCTGAGTTATAGGGCGAGGTTGGGCAGGCTAGGACTGTTTTCCTTGGAGCGAAGGAGGATGAGAGGTTATCTTGTAGAGGTGAGTAAGATCATGAGGGGAATAGATAAGGTAGATGCAGAGTATTTTACCCAGTAGGGGAATCAAGAACCCAAGGACATTGGTTTAAAGTGAGAGGGGAATAATTTAACAGTGATCTGAAGGACAGCTTTTTCACAGAGGGTGGTGAGTACTGCATATGGAATGAGCTGTTAGAGGAGTTAGTTGATACAGAAACTATAAGAACATTTTTAAAAGATTTGGATAGGTATACGAATAGAAAAGGTTTAACGGGATATGGGCCAAATATGGGCAGCTGGGACTAGTGTAGATGGGGCATCTTGGTCAGCATGACCACGCTGGGCTAAAGGGTTTGTTTCCACGCTGTATGACTATGTTTCATCTCCTCCACTGGGATTTGGTGGCAGGTGGAAAAGGCATGGAGTCAGCCTCAGCTTGAATTGACGCATCTTGGAAAGAATGAGTATTAAGTATCAATCTGAGGAGAGCTGGATTGAATGATTAAAAAATTTAGAGCAGCTCCAATTCAGGTAATGCAATTGAGTGACGCCTGCGTGATTCCCACAGGGATAACTAAGGTTCTGAGGTCACGAGCAATCCAAGTCAGAAAGTATCCTGAATGTGAAATGTCAAAGACAAATGTAGAGAAAGATTTGACTGCAGCCTCTCAGAAACAAATGCTACTTGCCACATTATCAGTTCGTGCCTGAGTGTTGAAGAGTTAGAAGTGGAAATGGAACATTGTGTAAACACCTTACTACTGACTAAGCGGACCACATCGGGAGCACCAAATGCAGTAGATGAGGTTAGAGGAGATGCATGTGAACCTCTGTCTTGCCTAGAAGGGTTGTTGGGGTCACTGGATGGATGTGAGGGAGGAGGTTTTGGCACTTGGCTGTTGCAGGGGAACGTACCCAAGGAGGGGGTGGTTTGGGTGGGAAGAGATGAGTGAACACATGGATTTACGTTGGGTGTGGTCCCTGCGGAAAGGGGTGGGGATGGGATGATGTGACTGTTAGTGGGATCACATTGAAGATGGCAGAAATGTGGGAGAATTATGTGTTGGATGCGGAGGCTGGAGGGCTGAAAGGTTAGAAGCAGGATAACTCTATCTGTTTCATCCAGGGTGAGATGGAGCAAAGGAAGAACAATGGGATACAGAGGAGATACAGGAGAGGGATTCATCTACAACAGGACACCACATTAACTAAAGAAAGCGGACACCTCAAATGTCTTCGAATAGAGAGCCTCATCATGGGCTCAGATGCAGCAGAGAGTAGTGAATGGCATCTTTGCAAGACGGAAGGTGGGAGGGGGTGTGGTCAGATCACCGATAAAGCAGGTAAAAGTGGTTGTACCTCTTGGGAAGATTGTTCATCTCGTAATCATAGGGAAAAATCAGAAAAGGTATTACAGACATACTATGGTTTTATGGTAGACAAACATGCTGGAGAAACTCAGCGGGTGAGGCAGCATCTATGGAGCGAAGGAAATAGGCAACGTTTCAGGTCGAGACCCTTCTTCAGACCTCCCTTCGTTCCATAGATGCTGCCTCACCCGCTGAGTTTCTCCAGCATATTTGTCCACCGTCGATTTTCCAGCATCTGCAGTTCCTTCTTAAACATTTTGTCTACTCCTAAGGTTTTATGCGCATTATACACTGATGGTAATGGAATATGTTTATCAGACTCTCAACAATGTCCAACTTAGGCTAAACCAATGTATATTGGGCACTTTCAGGCAGTCAATATATATTGTGTTTTAGCTGGACAGGTTTTGATCTGAGGTATAGCTTCTGTAGCTTTTGCAAATTTGAAATGTTTCCATGACAACTACTCCTGATAATCTACGTTGTGGCTGCAGTCACACTTAAATTCCCTGCAGGATGAGAAATCTCTTTCAAAGGGTGTCAGTCTACCTTGGTATTTTGTCACATGTAATTATTAACCCTGTTTTAGAGCCTCAGTTACTCTGAGTAATGGATGAAATCATGCAGTGAGTGACCCGTAGATAATTACCAGTCACAGGCACATTTCACTACCGTCAAGTACATTTTGAATAATTAAAATTTTGTAATCCAAGATCACTCAGGACTTTTAGAAACTGTAATTAGTCCAACCGTAATTGTTGGAATAAAGTGCACGCAACAATTTTGGTTCAACTGTCTGTCGCAACAACAATTTGCATTTATATAGAATCTTTAATGCAGTGAAACTTGCCAATGTGCACCACTAGAGCATTATTAAACAAAATTTAACCAAGTTTCTCATATATAAATAAGACTAAAAGCTTTACTATGGGGGGGGGGTGGGGTTAAGGAGCCTTTTCAAGCACTCAAAGGGAGTCAGATCAGTTTACAAGAGAAATTCCAGAGCTCAAAGCCCAGACAGTTTATCGTTCAGAACAATGGCAGGGTGATGAAAATTGGTTGTCTGGGAGTCCAGGTTTGAAGCGGCTTGTGGTAGTTGAAGAACTAGACTTCAATTTGCCATTCCATTCTCGCTCTGCCCTCTCTGTAGACGGCCTCCAGCAATGTTCCAACAAAGCTCAAGAACGTGAACCTCATCGTCAAATTTAACAAATGGCAGGAGAGTAGTGGAATAGTTAAAATTACGGGGTAATGAAGGCAAGAGGATTTCATCAGTTAGTGAGCTGATTCACACATATTTTCTTTGCAAAGCAATGCCACAAGAATGAAGAAACAAAACTCTCCCATTTTTGTACAGAGCGATGTTGGGATCCAAATCCATAACTGCATGAAAGAGGCAGCACAGGTAGATAGAGTGGTAAAGAAGGTCTTTGGTATACTTGCCTTCATTGGTTGAGGCATTGAGATAAAGAGTCAGGAAGTCACAATGTAGCTTTATAGGACTTTGATTAGGCCACATTTGGAGTATTGCATGCAGTTTTCTGGTCTCCCCATTACAGGGAAGATGAGGAATCTTTGGAAAGGGTGCAGAGGAGGTTACCAGAGCCTGGATTAACTACAAGGAAAGGTTGAATAGATTTGGATTGATTTCTCTGGAATTATGGAGATTGAGGGGAGACCTCATAGAATTATATGAGAGGTATAAAAAGTTTAGATAATCAGAACCAATCTCCCAGGGTTGAAATATCGAATACTAGAGAGTATAGCTGTAAAGTTTAAAGATATATGCAGTACAAGCTTTTTACACAGCGGGTGGTGAGTACCTGGAACTTGCTGGTGGTTGAGGCAGATATGATGATGGGATTTATGAGATTTTAGAAGTGCACATGGATATGCGGGGATTGGAGGGATATGGATTATAAGCAGGTAGACACAAAATGATGGAGTAACTCAGTGGGACAGGCAGCATCTCTGGAGAGAAGGAAACATAGAAACTTAGAAAATAAGCGCAGGAGTAGGCCATTCGGCCCTTTGAGCCTGCACCGCCATTCAATATGATCATGGCTGATCATCCAACTCAGTATCCTGTACCTGCCTTCTCTCTATACCCCCTGAGCCCTTTAGCCACAAGGGCCACATCTACCTCCCTCTTAAATATAGCCAATTAACTGGCCTCAACTACCTTCTGTGGCAGAGAATTCCAGAGACTCGCCACTCTCTGTGTGAAAAATGTTTTCCTCATCTCGGTCCTAAAGGAATTCCCCCTTATCCTTAGACTGTAACCCCTTGTTCTGGATGGGTGACGTTTCGGGACAAGAAGGCTCTCGACCCGTAACGTCACCCATTCCTTCTCTCCAGAGATGCTGCCTATCCCGCTGAGTTACTCCAGCATTTTGTGTCTACCTTTGATTTAAACCAGCATCTGCAGTTCTTTCAAACTGGATTATATGCAGGCAGATAAGGATTGGTCTTGGCATTATGTTTCGTACAGACATTGTGGACTGGAGGGCCTGTGCTGTTCTATGTTCTATTTACATTTCTTTATTAAAAATAGGAAATGCTGGAAGGATAAACACGGTTAATGTCCCAGTTGATGATTTTTCATCAGAACTAGAACATAGAAAGATAAGCTAAAGATAAAGTGGGATGAGCAGAGTGGAGACCAGGGGAGACTGAATGACACCACTGGTTGCAGAGCATTGTCTGGGAGATGTATATCTGGAAGGAGATGAATTAAATCTGAAAACCCAGATGAGCAGACACCTTCCCCATCCCTTCGAAGCAGAAACCACCTCCATCTACATCATTCATTCTCTCCTGGCCTCCTGTCTGTTCTCTCAGCTCCCCCCTTCCCCACCAGGGATTGCCAGTAGTCAATGTGAATCAAAGACCATAGTATCATTGGTGAATACACTGTGTACAGTAAACCTTCGTTACAACGGACCATGGTGAGGGGGGGGGGTGTCCATAACTGCTGATTTGACTGCTAAATGTTATAAGTAGTAGAAAGAAACAACTGCAGTTGCTGGTTAATGCTCTAAAGGACACAAAGCATTGCAGTAACACAGCAGGTTAGACAGCATCTCTGCAAAACATGGATAAGTGATCCTTATAACCATATAACATATAACCATATAACAATTACAGCATGGAAACAGGCCATCTCGGCCCTTCTAGTCTGTGCCAAATACTTACTCTCTCCTAGTCCCATCTACCTGCACTTAGACAATAACCCTCCATTCCTTTCCCGTCCATATACCTATCCGATTTATTTTTAAATGATAAAATCGAACCTGCCTCCACCACTTCCACTGGAAGCTCATTCCACACAGCTACCACTCTCTGAGTAAAGAAGTTCCTCCTCATGTTACATGTAAACTTTTGTCCCTTAATTCTCAAATCATGTCCTCTTGTTTGAATCTTCCCCACTCTCAATGGAAAAAGCTAATCCACGTCAACTCTGTCTATCCCTCTCATCATTTTAAAGGCCTCTATAAAGTCCCCCCTTAACCTTCTGCGCTCCAAAGGATAAAGACCTATCTTGTTCAAACTTTCGGTCCAGAACTGGGCTTGGCGTCCAAGTAACCTGATGGCCCCGGCCTGTTGGCAGCCAGGGTGCAGGTCGAGGATCGGCAGAGTCTTTGGTTGCAGCCCGCGGGCGGCTAGAGTGCAGGGAAGGCTGGAAGGTGGCGGCAGCAGCAGGCGTTGCTATGGAGCGGCCGATGAAGCAGTGTGGGCTGGTGGTGGAAGTCCGGCCTTGAAGTGGTGTGAGCTGGGAGTGACGCGGGCATCCAGGGCTGCGAGCGGCGGGAGAGGCAGGCGGGCTGGGAATAGCATCGGCAGCTGTGGGTAGGTCTGTCCACTATAACCAAAATCCGTTATCAAGAAGTCCGTTAAAATGAGGGTTTACTGTATTCACCAGCATCCTCAGTTGTTTGATTCTACTACACAATCCTGGTTTGTCCCCATTGCCCTTAAACAAAGATAACATTGGCTTTTCTCCAGTCTTCTAGGATCCGTGGCTAAAGAAGATGCAAAGATTTCCATCACGGCCCCATCTCCCCATATATTCCTACAGGCCCTGAACACCTATCCGCCTTAATGTTTTCAAGAGAACGCCAGGAAAGATTGAAAAAAAGATATTGGGCTATTGATGTAGCCTGACTTTACACTGGTCTAAATTGCCTGCAGTTAAAAATCGAAATGCAACTATGCCTTTGCCTCCGCAGATGCTGCTTATTTGACCCGCTGAGTTCTTGCAGCAGTTTGGTTATTGCTCAAAGACAGAAATGCTGTTAGAACTCAGCCAGCCAATCATCCATCTGCCTATCCATCTGAGATGGTGCTGGGCTCCCTGAGTTACTCCAGCACTTTGTGTTCACACAAAATTGAAGCATCTGGAGTTCCTTGTGTCTTCAAGCATCTGTCTAGAGCATCTTTTACAGATGCTGCTTGTCATTACTGATTCACGTGCTAACACCTGTGGTTTTCCATTGCTTTGGCCATGTATCTGCAGGTAGACACAAAAGGCTGGAGTAACTCAGCAGGTCAGTCAGCATTTCTGGAGAAAAGGAATAGGTGACGTTTCGGGTCAAAAACCTTCATCAGACTGAGTGTCAGGGAGAGTGAAACGAGAGATATAGACGGTGATGCAGAGCGATGTGGAACAAATTAATGAAAGATTTTAAAAAGTAATGACGATCTTTTGTTAGCTGTGGGCTCGATGATAACGAGTTAACACAATGAAACTGACCAGGATGCCAGTGAAACTAGTACAACTACAAGGTTGGAAGAAGGACGGAGAGAGAAGGAATGCAAAGGTTACTTGAAGTTAGAGTTAGCAACTGAATCATCCTACCACAAGCAGAAAGCAATGCTGAACTACTATCTACCTCGCGGCTGCGGCGTCTGTCTTTTTTTTTCTCTTTTTGTACTGTTATGTCCATGTTTTGGTTGTAGTTTATATATTATTTTTAGCTGTGTATATGTGGAGGGGTGGGGGGGAAACTTTTAATCTCTTCCCTGTACGGGGAG
The DNA here is from genome assembly GCA_035221665.1 of Okamejei kenojei. Taxonomy (NCBI): domain Eukaryota; kingdom Metazoa; phylum Chordata; class Chondrichthyes; order Rajiformes; family Rajidae; genus Okamejei; species Okamejei kenojei. The sequence goes on from CM069136.1 coordinate 113,338,774, forward strand.
CCGACCTTTCCCTGTCTGGTCTCCATTGTCGTTGGGGCTCAGCACTGTGGAGCGGCCTCCAATCCAAATTGACCTGGGGCTCCAGTCGCAGAGCCTGCGGACTCACCAGTGCGGAGCTGGCCGACTTCGGAGCGGGAGGAGCTGTGGTGGCGCGCGGCTGCGACTCGACTTCAGAGCTTCGGAGGCTCTGGCTGCAGGCCTGGTGGACGGTAACATTGGGAGCTTGCGGGTCCCTGGTGGGAGGCCCGAATTGCTGGGTTGAAAATGACCCGGAACCCACAACCCGAATTGCTGGGTTGAAAATGACCCGGAGCGGGGCCTTACATCGCCCCAAGCGGCTTTAACGGCCGCGGGACTTACCAGCGCCTGCTGGGGGCTTTAACATCGGGAGAAGAATAAAGAACAGGGAGAGACAAGACTTTGCCTTCCATCACAGTGAGGAGGTGTCTGGAGATTCACTGTGATGGATGTTTATGTAAATTATGTAAATTGTGTTAATTGTGTGCCTTGGGGTTTTTTCTTGTTTGTATAACTTCATCAGTCAGAGTATTGAGTATGGAAGTTGGGAGGTCATGTTACAGTTGTATAAGACGTTGGTGATACCGCATTTAGAATATTGTTTTCAGTTCTGGGCACCGTGTTATAGGAAAGATATTGTCAAGCTTGAAAGTGTTCAGAAAAGATTTACGAGGATGTTGCCAGGACGAGAGGGTGTGAGCTATAGGGAGAGGTTGAGTAGGCTGTGTCTCTATTCCATGGAGCGCAGGAGGATGAGGAGGGATCTTATAGAGGTGCACAAAATCATGAGAGGAATAGATCGGGTAGATGTAAAGAATCTCTTGCCCAGAGTAGGGGAATCTAGGACCAGAGGACATAGGTTCAAGGTGAAGGGGAAAATATTTAATGGGTGTATGGAACAAGCTGCCAGAGGAGGTAGTTGAGGTTGGGACTGGGATGGGAGATTGCAACCTTCACGTGGTCTGCCCTGTTCGGGGGGGGGGGATGCCTGTGCAGCGCGGTCAGTCACTCTGGGTGGGCGGAGGGACCAGACTGTCCCCAATTCTGCTGCAGCTGACGTGAACATAGAAAATAGGTGCAGGAGCAAAGATACTAGAGCATTTGGTTCAGAGCGCTCCACAATTAGTTACAGCACAAAAATTGACCATTTCGGCTTTTTTTAACAGGTAAGAAAGTACACGTTTCGTGTGTTAACAGTGCATGCCTGCAGAAGGATTGAGGACCCTTTGACGTTACGTGCAACCCCCACCCCTATTCCCATATTATGTATCTATACACTGTAAATCGATTGTAATCATGTATTGCCTTTCTGCTGACTGGTTAGCACGCAAGAAAAGCTTTTCATCGTAACAATAAACTGAACTGAGAAATCAATGTGAAGATGGGTCTCAACCCTCTGCAGAGTAGCTGCCTGTCTCGCTGAGTGAGTGAGTCACTCCCCAGTGTTTGTGTCTGTCCTTCAACATGCACAGCGCTGGGCTGATTGACAGGTGGCTCCGGGAGCGCCGACCCGCCCACCACCCAATCAGCGCTCTCGCCCGTCGCACCCATCCGCATCGGCCAATGGGCGCCTTGCCGGTCGGGCCCCAGCCAATCAGCGGCGGCGTAAGCCCGGACCAACCAGCGCGCTCCCCTGTTTGGGCCAATCAGGGCGCGGCAAGATGGCGGCGCAAATCCGCAGGCGGTTTGGTCGCGGGCGGCGGCTGTAAGTTGGCGGCGCCTCCTCACCCGGCCCGGCCCGGCACAGCACACCCCGGCTCAGCCCGGCCCGGCACAGCACACCCCGGCTCGGCCCAGCCCACCCCGGCTCGGCCCGGTCCACCCCGGCCCAGCCCGGCCCAGCCCAGCCCAGCCCAGCCCAGCACAGCACGGCCCGGCCCGCCCAGGTCAACTCAGTCTGGCCCAGCCCAGCTCACCTCATCCCAACTCACCCCGGCTCAGCTTAGGTCACGTCAGCCCAGCCCAACCCAACTCACCCGGCCCGGCTCAACTCAGCCAGCCGAGCCCAGCTCACTTCAGCTAGTCCACCCCAGCTCACCTCAGCACAGCTCATCTCAACCCAGCCCAACTCAACTCCTCAGCCCAACTCAACTCCTCAGCCCAGCTCACCCCCAGACCAGCTCAACTCAGCCCAGCTCACCTCAGCCCAGCTCACCCCAGCCCTGCTCACCTCAGCCCAGCCCAGCTCAACTCGGCTCAGTTCACCCCAGCCCATTTCAGCCCAGCGCAACTCCCCTCTGTGGTGCCTGCCCGTCCTGCCTCCCCAGCTCTCATATTTCTCATATTCTCCAATCCACCCCTGACCTCCCCACCCCTTCCTCACAGTCCATGAATTTGACCAATCCGCATCTAATGTATTAAAGATAGACACAAAAAGCTGGAGTAACTCAGCGGAACAGGCAGCATGTCTGGAGAGAAGGAATGGGTGTCGTTTCGGGTCAACAAGGGTCTCGATCCGTAACGTCACCCATTCCTTCTCTCCAGAGATGCTGCCTGTTCCGCTGAGTTACTCCAGCTTTTTGTGTCTAGTGTCTTCGGTTTAAACCAGCATCTGCAGTTCCTTCTTACACACTGCATCAAATGTATTGCTTTTTCAGTACCTGGCCTAATCTGTACTCATTTGCAAAATATATTTGCTGTATATTGATTGTTATTGATCAAAACCAGAATACACGCATGGTAATGCTAATCAAATAATTCTGAACCAGTCAAACGGCATGGCTGTGCCTGAATCCTATCATTATTGAAATTTGTGCTTTGGAACTGATTTAACCTGATGCACGTGATTGTTTCTCGTTGCACTTGGACCAGAGAGTGAGACTAGTCACTACATCATCCAAGACACTGCAGCTCATGGTGTAAATTACACTTTGCAAACAGTTACCCGAGCCCCTCTGAATTCCATCACTTTCCATTTAATCAATTAGTTATTTTTAAATTGTCATTGTTTTGGAAACCTTAGCTTCCCCCTCCCTGGCAATCTTCCTTGCAAGCCTTCATACATTTGTACAATACTAGCTTCTTGATTATCCTAGAATTTAGTACCATCATTGGCTATGGTTCTGGTTCTAGATTTTTCCCCCTTTAAGATGCCAAAAACCTGCATTTAGACTTAAGTTTCATCACCTCCTATTCCTTCCTGTGGCAGTGTCAACTTTTGTTTGATAAAATTCCCATGAAATGTCAATATTATTTATATATGTTACATTCTAATTACCACGTGATTATGCATTCCTGATGTTAACCGATTATTCAAACTGATTATTAGCCATCATATGTAGGAAGGAATAGGTGAAGTTTCGAGTCAAGACCTGTTTCAACCTCATTCCTTTGCTCCAGAGATGCGGCCTGACCCTCTGAGTTACTCTAGCTTTTTGTGTCTATCTTTGGTTTAAACCAGCAGCTGCAGACCCTTCCTATGTAGGAAGGAACTGCAGATGCTGATTTACACCAAAGATAGGCACAAAATGCCGGAGTAACTCAGCGGGACAGGCAGACGAAGAAGGGTCTTGACCCGAAACATCATCCATTCCTTCTCTCCAGAGATACTGCTGAGTAACTCCAGCATTTTGTGTCTATCTATTAACCTTCATAGGCTGATTTCTGTTATTACATCTGCAGCAGTAGAAAATATATGGTAAATATCAATAATCGGCATCCAATTATCTGAGAATCCTGATGGTCTGGCACCTGACTCATTAGCCTGCAATGTGAGCCCACAGTACAGTGGAATAAGGAGTGCTGCTGGAGCTGGGTTTGGAATCATTAGTATGGCTGGGTTTATGGCTGAATCTGGAGTACTTATATATTTCCTGTTTCCTTTAAATTTATCGGATTCACTGGAAAATATATTACACCACAATGCAACATGTGAATAGAACATAGAACACATTGGCACAGCGGTAGAGTTTGTGCTTTACAGCGCAAGAGACCCGGGTTCGATCCTGATTACAGGTGCTGTACAGACTCTGTCTGTACAGAGTTTGTATGTTCTCCCTGTGACCGTGTGGGTTTCCTTCAGGTGCTCTGGTTTCCTCCCACATTCCAAAGACGTGCAGGTTTGTTGGTTAATTGGCTTTGGTAAAAATTGTAAATTGTCCCAAGTGTGTAGGATAGTGCTCGTGTACGGGTAGTGATCACTGGTTGGTGTGGACGTGGTGGGCCGAAGGGTGTTTCTGCACTGTATCTCGAAAGTCTAAACAGTACAGCACAAAATCCTTCAGCCCGCAATGTCTGTGGCGAACAGGATGCCAAACTTAACATATCTCTTCCTGTATTACCTACATATTCATGTGCCTATTTGCAAAAAGAAGTGATGTAAAAGTGCGTTTGTGTTTATTAAGGGTAGCATCCAATAATCAGGAAAAAATACCTGTTTAGATTATTGAAGTTTATAGACAATAGACAATAGGTGCAGGAGTATAGAAACATAGAAAATAGGCGCTGGAGGAGGCCATTCGGCCCTTTGAGCCAGCACCACCATTCAATGTGATCATGGCTGATCATTCCCAATCAGTACCCCGTTCCTGCCTTCTCCCCATATCCCCTGATTCTGCTATTTTTTAGAGCCCTATCTAGCTCTCTCTTGAAAGTATCCAGAGAACCTACCTCCACCGCCCTTTGAGGCAGAGAATTCCATAGACTCACCACTCTCTATGAGAAAAAGTGCTTCCTCGTCTCCGTTCTAAATGGCTTACTCCTTATTAAACTGTGGCCCCTGGTTCTGGATTCCCCCAACATCGGGAACATGTTTCCTGCCTCTAGTGTGTCCAAGCCCTTAACAAACTTATATGTTTCAATGAGATATCCTCTCATCCTTCTAAACTCCAGAGTGTACAAGCCCAGCTGCTCCATTCTCAGCATTTGACTGTCCCGCCATCCCGGGAATTAACCTTGTAAACCTACGCTGCACTCCCTCAATAGCAAGAATGTCCTTCCTCAAATTAGGGGACCAAAACTGTACACAATACTCCAGGTGTGGTCTCACTAGGGGTCTGTACAACTGCAGAAGGACCTCTTTGCTCCTATATTCGATTCCTCTTGTTATAAAGGCCAACATGCCATTTGCTTTCTTCACTGCCTGCTGTACCTGCATGCTTACTTTCATAGACTGATGTACAAGGACCCCCAGATCCCGTTGTACTTCCCCTTTTCCCAACTTGACGCCATTTAGATAGTACTGTAGATGCGGAGAGGTAAAAATAAATTAATGATTTTTTGCTGTTATTTTGAGTTCTGTAATTACAGTTTATGATATTGTTGGAGTTGCATATTCCAATTTCCTTCTTTGTAATACCTGAAGTGCCTATTACCGTTATTACTTGATACTTCTAATTGGAAGTGTATTTTTAATTGTCTTCCATTTTGAATGTTTTAAATTATACTTTCTTCAGACCCACCTGATGGTAGAGGAATCCAATTAGCCCAAACCCCTTCCTTTTTCCAGAACCCTGCACATTTTATTTGATGGCACACACATTGTAAGAATGCAAACATTTGGTTGCATTTCTCCCATTGGATAGTCTTCATTCAAGATAGTGACTGTTAAATACTATCCAACAGCTAGAATTAATGTTGTGACCTTATCAACAGGTTCTTCGGGAACATGGCAAGGTTATTTCTGCAAGACCATCCCCTCAGAATAGTTGACAGAAGAGTGTATTTGTGAGTACATTTTTAAAATTGAACATTATTGAGAAGTAGACTGGCATGTTGTTCCTGCTTTTACAAGGTTATAACAAGTCTGGAAGTGCATCTAAAGCAGCTGGTAAGAATCGTGTGTTTTTGTCATAGACTGATGCAGAACAGAAGGTGGACATTAGCATATAATGCCTGTCTAGGATTTTAAGAAAGAGCCTTCCATTCACTCCAAATGCCCTGAACTTTTCTATTGGCCTGGGTGGTTATTTCTCCTTTCAAATATTTATCACTGACAATGTATTCAGTTTCCCAGCCACCCCTGAGATTGTCGCCATATTTCTAATGTTATTGAACTTCCATCTCAAGTTTTCTCCCAATATTTTTTTTTATCCTCTTTGCTTGTGCTATGGTTTTGTGTGATCTTGCTCACGTTTTGGTGGCAGAAGAGCGTTTCCGGCAGGCAATGCAACAGAATTGACTGTAGTCAAATTCAACCCTGTCCTTTTGTTGTAGGAAGGAACTGCAGATGCTAGTTTAAACTGAAGATAGACACAACATGTTGGAGTAACTCAGCAAGACAGGCAGCATCTCAGGATAAAAGGGATGGGTGACATTTCAGGTCGAGACCCTTCAGACTGAATTAGGGGAGAGGGAGATACAGTGATAAGGAAATGTAAGGTGTAAAAACAAGACAAAGGGGATGGTGATCAAGGAAACTGTAAAATAGATCATTGTTAGTTAGGAGAAGGTAACAAAGTAAACAGAGATAAAATGTAAACGAGGACAGTCGGACTAGTCGGAGAACTGGGAAGTGGGGAGGTATGGAGAGAATGGGAAGGCAAAGATTACTTGTAGTTAGAGAAGTCAATATTCATACCGCTGGGGTGTAAGCTGCCCAAGCGAAATATGTGGTGTTGTTCCTCCAATTTGGAGGAATCAACCATGTCCTTGTTGGTAAAAGGCTTCCGATTCATCGGGCTATGCTTTGAGGTTACAGTAGTTACATTGCTGGCCTCATATCCAGAGATAGACACAAAAAGCTAGAGTAACTCAGCGGGACAGGCCGCATCTCTGGAGAGAAGGAATGGGTGACATTTTGGGTCGAGTCCCTTTTTCAGACTCGTATCCAGAGTACTGGTCTATTAGTTCATAGACATGAGATTGAATTAGCTGTGGCATTTAGAGAATATAAATTCAAGTCTTTTACATAAATCTGAAATAAAAGCTTCTTTCAATAACAGTATGTATAAAAAATCATCGTTAACTGATGTCCTTCAGAGACAGAAATCTACTATCTGCACCCAGCAGCAGCAATGTCTTTACAGTGATCAAAGTGATCAACTCTAAACAGTTATCTAAATTGGCTCAGCAAGCTAATTGGTTTAGAGAGCAATAAAGAACTAAATTGTCAGTCTTATCAGTGACATCCTAATTTTCATAATTCAATAGAACCACACATGGTTGATGCGAGCATTTGGCACTGATTTTTTATTTTGTACCTTGATAAGAATATAACATAAGCAATGGGTGCAGAGTAGGCCATTCAACCCTTCAAGCTTCTCTACATTTAATAAGATCATGGCTAATTTCATTTTGCCCTCGGCTTCACTTGGTTGTCTGTTTCCCATAGCTCCAGATTCCACCAGACAACATTTTGTCTCTCCAAACCTTAACTATGTTCAAAGGTCCAGTGCATAGCGGCATGCAGCAGTTAGTGCTGCTCGGACACAGCTCCAACAACCCTGGTTTAATTCTGATCGCGTGTGCTGTCTGCGAGGTTTGCACATCCTGTGTCATAGTGTGGGTTTCTCTCGGTGGTCCAATTTCCAACCACATCCCATTGGTATGCTGTTGTTAGGTTAATTGGCTATCATACATTATCAATACTGTAGGTGGGTGGTAGGTGAATAATTGAGAAATAATAATTTACAGAGAAAAAAGTGAGCAAGTGAGACTGATGGGAATACTCTTGAGAGCCCGAATAGATTTTATGGAGTAGATGGCTTCCTTCTGAGTTTAGGAAATGTTAGAAAGATATAAAACAAATGAGCTTCCACTGTTCCGAAGAAAGAGAATTCCAAAGGCTTACAGTCCTGTAGATGGAACAAATTCCTCCTCAGTTTTGTCTCCTCTTTCTGCAAAACTGCACCCCGAATTTTGGATTTCTTTGTGAAAGGTACGATCTCTCAGCATGTACCCTATCTCGCCCCTCTCAGAATCTTGTACATTTCAGGCATCTTTATGTTCTTTCCTTTGAGACAAGATAGTTTGTTGTCACTGCAGTCTCTTGTTTTTTTGGAAAGCCACATGTGGTTTAAATCTGCTAAATGCTGCATTTGGACAATGCGTTGCAAAACCCTCCATAATGCAAAATTGCAGACATTATTAGCACACTGTTAGTTGAAATTAGGTGAATTCTAGCTGGGATTTCTTTGAATTGATTTTTTAAAAATCTTTAATTGCCAGATTTATGAATGATTAATTTGGTATTATCTTAACAACATTAATATATGTAAATGCATAAATTGGCAAACAATTTGAAGCAAACTTGTGAGAGGTTGAATTATCTAATTAAAAGTCCCTCCAGGAATTTCTGCATGATAGAAGTGATGTCGTAACTTTTATCTGAAATTATCATTTGATGGGATAATCTCTATGTAAAATTATATGTAATAACATCTTATACACCTATTGTTAATAGTGAGAGTGATTACTGCTGCCTTACCAAGAATGCATGTTTCAGGATCCTTAGAACTCCTGTGCTGTATGGAACAATTTAACATCCATACAGCAGAAAACAACTTTGTTCCGCAACATTTGTTTTATAGATTCTTCTGGGTTCTGTCTTATTTTCTGTAAAAACAATGACAATTTGTCAAGCAAATTCAAAACACTTTGGCTGCTGGAAATCCAAAATGCAAACAGAAATAGCTGGAAACCCTCAGGCGGTATCCGTGGAGAGTGAGAAACAGTGAATGCCATATCCGGGACCTTTATTAGAACCAGAATGCATTAAGCCATGAATATGGTAGGTTACATAGAAACATAGAAAACAGGTGCAGGAGGAGACCATTCGGCCCTTCGAGCCAGCACCGCCATTCTTATGATCATGGCTGATCGTCCGCTATCAATAACCCGTGCCTGCCTTCTCCCCATATCCCTTGACTCCACTAGCCCCTAGAGCTCTATCCAACTCTCTTTTAAATCCATCCAGTGATTTGGGTTCCGCTGCCCTCTGTGGCAGGCAAGTGGTTGGAATGGCCACTTTCTGTATTACAAATTGCAACGGTGAAGGGTTATTCCATAAATTCACAACTCTCTGGGTAAAAAAGTTTTTTCTCACCTCAGTCTTAAATGACCTCCCCTTTATTCTAAGACTGTGGCCCCTGGTTCTGGACTCACCCAACATTGGGAACATTTTTCCTGCATCTAGCTTGTCCAGTCCTTTTATAATTGTATATGTTTCTATAAGATCCAAGGTTGGACTTAGCAGGAAGGGAGCTGTTAAGGAAAAGAACGATCCTTAACAATAATATTGCAGAACAAGAATTGGGTGATGGATAGGTGGAAATGTATAAGTTTGAGCTTGGTTTTCTTTTGATTCTGTTCCTCTCCTATCTCCACAGTACATATATGCTGTGGAGATAGGAGAGGAACCTGTCCTATCTCCACAGCAGGAGATAGACAGTATGTAGCTCTGTTACTCCTGTATGTAGCTCTGTCACTCCTCATGTTTTGGCCATGTGCCCATTCATTCTGTGTGTACTTTGACCTGTGTCCCAATAGACTGTTTGTTAAGAAGTGGTATTTATGACTGTTGTTCTGCACTCACACCCCTGTTTCTGGAAGGTTCTTTCTATGGAGATCAGGAAATAGGAGCCTCTTTAATCTAGGTGTGCAGAAGCTCAGTCCTATCTCTGCTGAAGGCAACAGAAAGGTTTGAGCCCTTCAATTGTTTGTCGAGAACTACACAGTTGCTAGCTTGAGGATGGATGTATAAGCATGTCCTTAATGTAATGGGACAAATGTGCATGCGGGTCCATAACCTCAATTCACACATTTTACCAAAATGTAATGTTTTGGGATTCCTATTTCACCCAATCCTCCCATCCTTTCCCCCTCCTACACCTCTTCCACATTGCCTTCCTTCCTGTCTGTGAACAGACAAGGCCAATCATGATATCAGCTTGCTAAACTATTGGAAAACCATTGTTGATGCTGTTGAAGTAAGTGAGCATTACTAATGATACCAAGGATACAGGACTTGTAAAGGTTTGAGATTTTGGGCCTGTTTTACTTAGAACTGTCCGTTCAGGAGAGATTTAATAGAAGAGTTCAAAGTCATTGTGTTTCCCATTGGGTTATGTGGACTAATGGGTTCCTGTGGCATTAAGGTCAGGAATCAGAGGGCATTAGTTTAATTGGTTCCAAATGAAACAAAGGCTTAGCTATTTTATTTTTATCCAGACAGTTATTGTGATCAAGAACATGCCTCCTGAAGGTGTGAAAGAAGCAGATGGGATCTTTCAAAAGATATTGGACATGTCCTCAATGTAGATAAAACATGCACAGCGAAAGGGCTTGCTGGGTGTGGTGTCACAGGCAAGTGGTTGGAATGGCCACTTTCTGTATTACAAATTGCAAAGGTGAAGGGTTATGAATGTTCATTGCTCATTGCTTTTATGAAGCTGTTGAAAATTCTAGACATTTTGATTCCCCATTCCCCATTCTTTCCTTCTCTCCTGAAGGTGCTGTTTCCTGCTGGAATACAACTTTGCTGCCACCAACTGGCAGGAAGTCTCAAATACATCTCCTAGACTCTACTCTGCATGTTTGAACTAGACAGTGAGTTGGATGTTTACCTAAACGCTACTGTAGCTGCGTTCAATCCTGTTCTCCCAGGCACAGAACAGTACAGCACAGGAAAAGGCCCTTGGGCCCAACGTTTGTGCCAAACATGGTGCCAAGACTAATTCTTATCTGCCTGCACATAATTCATATCCCTCCATTGTATCAATCGTTTGGATGAGAATGTACAAGGCATGATTAGTAAGTTGCAGATGACACTAAAGTGGGTGGAATCGTAGATAGTAAAGATGATTGTCAAAAATTACAGCTGGTCAAGTGGGCTGAGGTATGGCAAATGGAGTTTAATGCAGATAAGTATGAAGTGTTGCATTTTGGAAAGTCAAACCAGGGCAGGCCCTTCATAGTGAATGGTATGGCCCTGGGAAGTGTTGTGGTGTAGAGAGATCTAGGAGTGCAAGTACATAGTTCCATGAAAGTGGTGTCACAGGTTGAGAGAGTGATCAAAACATGCAATACTCCATGTGCAGTCTAACTAAACTCCAATAAAGATGCATCATAACTTCCTGAGTCTTATACTAAATGCCACAACCAATGAAAGTAAGCCTGCCTTGCTATTCCTTTAAATCTCTATGTACCTGTGTTGCCACTTTCAAGGATTTATAAACTTGGATTCCAACATCCTTTTGTGCATCAATGCTGTTAAGGGTATAATTGTATATTTTTCCCCTTACATTCAACTTTCTCCCTTATGATAGATGTGCGGCAGTAGATTTTGATTGGGAGTGGGGATACCTCATGTTGTTCTACTGAGGTCCACTTCAACTTTTCAAGTCTGGCCTAATTCAGAAAATAACAAAACTAATTACACACAGGAGTACACTAATTAGCTGCATTAAGTCTGCTCTACTATTTAATATATCCTGGCTGATCTGATTGTAACCTCTACCATAACATGTATATCTCACGTAACATTTCACACCATTTCTGATCAAGAATCTACCTAGTTCTGACATCAAATTATTCAAGACTGCTTCCCTGCCCTTTGAAGAAGAGATTTCTGAAGACATAATCCACTAAGAACAAAAGGATTAATCCCATCTCATTTTAAATGAGCTACCCTTTTTTTGAAATAGTGACTTGGTTTTACAGTGGGCTCCATAATGTTTGGGACAAAGACCCATCATTTATTTATTTGCCTCTGTACTCCACAATTTGAGATTTGTAATAGAAAAAAAATCACATGTGGTTAAAGTGCACATTGTCAGATTTTAATAATGGCCATTTTTATACATTTTGGTTCACCATGTAGAAATTACAGCAGTGTTTATCAACATGAGGACCAAAGTTGTGCCAATGAAAGTCAACCAAGCCATTATGAGACTGAGAAACACGAATAAAACAAGCAGAAGCTAAAGATGGCTGCAATACAGGCCTGGCAGAGCATAACCAGAGAAGCCGCCCTGCAACTGGTGATGTCCATGAATCGCAGACTTCAAGCAGTCATTGCATGCAATATGCTAAACATTACTACTTTAATTTACATGACATTGCTGTCCCAAACATTCTGGTGCCCTGAAATGGGGGGGACCATGTATAAATACTGCTCTAATTTCTACATGGTGAAAAAAAATGTATAAGAATGGTCTTTATTAAAATCTGACAATGTGCACTTTAATAAACCATATAACCATATAACAATTACAGCACGGAGACAGGCCCTCTCGGCCCTTCCAGTCCGTGCCGACCATTTGTTTTCCCCTAGTCCCATCTACCTGCACTCAGACCATACCCCTCCATTCCCTCCATTCCTTTAATACAAGTGATTTTTTTCTATTACAAATCTCAAATTGTGGAGTACAGAGGCAAATAAATAAATAACCCAAAAAGATAAATGTCCCAAACATTATGGAGGGCAGTGTATATTCTCCCTGAAGAGGAAATATCTGAATTGCTCATCAACTTCACCATCCTACAGCAGTTCGAGATTCCAAGCACAGGATGGAAGGATTTGTCCTTGTATCCCCTCAAACCCTCCTATCCTTTACCTTAAACCTAAGATCTCTAATTTTAAACCTAAGATCTCTAATTTTAGATAAATTAGATAATTTTAGATACTTTGGACAAAAATGTTTGTTATCTACTCCATCTATTCCTCCTCTTGTGCAACAAGTCTAGTTTGTCCAACCTTTCGCAACAAGACAAATTCATCCCAGTCCAGGCATTAATAGTAAATGTTGCCTTGTCTGCTTCCAATGTATTAACATCTTTTCTTAAGTAAGACCAGTACTATACACAATATTCCAGATGTGGTCTCACCAATAGCCTATAAAATGGAAGCATTATCTTTCTACTTTTGTATTCAATTCCCTGAGCAATAAATGAAAACATTCCACTTGTTTTCCTAACGACTTGCTGGAGTGGCATTCCAGCCGTTTATAAATCATGCACTCGGATATTCAACATCCACATAGGCAAGATGTTGAATCTGGAAGTTGCGGCCAAATCTCACAGCTGATCTATCAGGGAGCCTTAGAGTCCACGATGTATCATTTAAACAGAGAGACTTTTTGTGTGTGCTTAACAGTTTGAAAAGAATGGAAATGTGCCTTTCACCAACTTAAGCATCTCTCGGAGCATGGCACTGCCAGTGAAGTACCATTGAGGTGGAATTATTGTTATGGAGGTACAGCTCTATTATGTTCAAAGCAGCTTTTACAATCAGCAAAGTTATCAGTTAATCCCTTTTTAGAAAAGTTAAGTGAGGGGTAAATATTTACCATGCTTCCTGCTCCTCTTTGAAATACTGCTTTTGGATTATTTTCTGTCAACCTGGGAGAGGAGGAAGTCTTCAATTAATGCCTTGTGTAAAATACTGCACTTCTTAGAAATATGCAGCATGGAAACAGGTAATTCGGCCCACCATGTCCACTCCAACCAGCGGGAATCACTTCTTCCAGCACTTGGCCCGTAGCCTTCGATCCTGAAGTGATTCAAATGCCCATCTGGAAACTTAATAGACTTTGTCAGTGGCTCTTCTTCCCCCACTCTCTCAGGCAGTGTTTTCCAGGTACACGCTACTCTCTGGGTGAAGAAGTCCCTCTGGTACTGCAGCTCTCTGTCGGTTCTGCACGGAAGTGTCAGCCTTATGATTGTGCTCAGTCTTGCAATTCAAGCAAAACTGGTGGGAAGAATTGGTGAAATAAAAGGGGATATTCATACAAGAATGCTGAGTTTTGAGCTCATCAGCATTGGAAGAGTTAAATCCATGGGTGCATGATTTTTTTGAAAAGTTGTGATTTAGCCATCAATTTTCCTTGTACTGTACACTGTTAAGTCATATACATCTGTACTTAATTTATAAAAGAAGTTAATGAGAAACTTCAAACAATTTAAATGTCAATTACAAAGAAAGCGTGGTTTGAAAATTCCAGTAATCTGTCCATATTGAGCATCAAACCATGTTCCCAGGTGTATATAATTCATGGCAGATGACATTCCAAAGACCCAATTACAGAGGTTCTGCTAATGTTCAACACAGGATTGAGTGCAGGAGCACACTGAGCATCTGTCACGCCATGTTGTGGCAGCATTGAGACATGTGCTCGAAGATATTACTGTACATAAAGTTTATGTCACATTAATAATGAAGTTGAGCTTCAAACCTATTAGTACTTTGGACAGATGGGAAATGTGAACTTTCCCATGCTACTGTAGTTCTGCAGCAATAATAAAAACAAATAATCATCTGGATTATAAAAGAAACTAAGAATTTAGGTTTTTACAGATTTTATTCTTGGTTTGTCGTACATGGGTGTTTGTAATTTTTGTAGCGACTCGCTTTGAAACTGGCAAAATAGAGTGGAGTGATGTAGACAAGTATGATGCATGTTCCGTCAAACCATGTATTGTGAAAGGTACATTTCCTCTTTCTGCAAAGCCTGAATGTCTTTTTGCTTTCTAGTGTGGGCTGCACTGTGTCAGGGACACCAACAAGCCAAAGATTAAGTAATATCCCAAAGAAAAAGAGATTGACTGCAAGCATGAAGTCGACAAGTGATGAAAGTAGCCCTGAGGTTGCCAATTAAAAAGGCAAGGCCTGGAACTGATAAGTTAATGGGCAGTTTCCCCTTTTTTTGGCCAGCAAAGCTTTAAAGTACAGGTTATAAAAATCAGAAGTGTAACCTATTTCCTACAACATATCCAATTAAGCCAAATCACTTAGACTCTTACAGACTTTGTCTTTCTTCTTTCTTATTTTGGGTTAACTGATAGAGTGCTGAATTTCTAGAATCATCATCAGGATAACTCAGTTAGTAAAACACGGACCTGTATGCTTTATTTATTTCAAATTCAGGAAATAGAAATTTCAAGCTTCTTTTACATAGGTTAACTTGTAATTAAACTGCAGTCAATTAAAATTTGATTTCATCACAGAAGCTGCTCGGTTTTGATGCATAAGGTAAATAAAGCACTTTGGACAAAAGAGAGTTGCTGCATTTATGAATTTTAACTTTGCTGAGCTAATCCTTGAAGAAAATATCGTTTTTATTGTTCATGCATCACAAGCAATTGGAAACTTAGAACCAGTACTTTTGATAAGTACGGATTAAGGATTTGTGGAATGCAGTATTTCAGTTCTTTGGTTGCAATGTTTCGTTTATTGTTGAATTATTTCTTCGAATTTAATTCAAGGCCCACTCTCTGTTTGAAGATCAGTAATGGAGTTCACTTCAATGTTTATGACCCCTTCACCATTACCACTGGAATTGATTATTTGATCAGCATCTTGTTGCTCTTTGTGGGATCCTGCTATGCATGAATTGGCAACTGTGCCCTATGTTAATAATAATGACAACCCTCTAAAAACTGCTTTGGCTGTGAAGTACTTTGTGACGTCCAGAACAAGTGTAAGTGCAACTTATCTTGTTTGCATGTTTACAGTTTAGAAAGTCATACCTTTAGGTTAGTGGCTTTTCCTTATACCAATCGTGTATAATTTTGTTTCAGAATCATTTGCTGAAAATTGAAAGCGGAAGCTCAAATTGTCATTTAAACATTCATCGTATTAACTTCACCCATTAAATATTGACAAACCAAAAATCCAGCGTATCTTTCATTACTAAATAAATAACTTTGTGGATTATTTTTTTGATTTTCTCTTATTAGTTCATTTAAGGTCATGCTCTAAGTTGGTTTTTATATGCAAGATTTTCATGTCAGGATTCTCAAACCTGATCTCAAAATTGATATTATTGAATTTGCCAATCTATTCATATTTCTGTGGCTCAGTCACCTGACACTATAGCTTGTGAAAGCCTAAGCAAATTTATTTCTCTTTGTGCTTTCTTTCTCGATTAATTGTTTATTCAGTTTGAATTACATGAGGATGGATATTTGGAATGATGGGCCCTCAGTAAAAAGCAAAGATCATAGAGCGTTGGTAAAAAGTACCCCATTGACAAGGGCGCGGGAACTGTGAAATGATTGTAAGTACTGTCAAATGAAGCTGGCATTATGATAAATGGCTTTCAGCACCCACACTATAAAATAGCCCGTTCCTCTGTCTATTGGTTGGTAGACTTTTATTGGGTGTTAGTTGTGCCCTCATGGATTACATTCACGATGCTGAGTCAGAAGATCATGGGGTTCAAAACCTACTCTAAAGACTAGTTCACAAAAACTGGAGCTGATGCTGCGATGCAAAGGGCATCTTCAGACTGAAACCTTAAATCAAGGCTTTGCCTGCTTTCTCAGCTGGGTGGAAGAGATCCCATGCAAGTAATTCAAAGAAAATAATGGATTTCTCCCGATTGCCCTGGTTAATATTTATCCCTCCACTGAAATCACTAAAAATGGATTATCCTGTTCTACCCTCTGTGGGATCCACTGTGCAAATTAGTTGCCCTGCTTTCCAAATTTACAACAGTGACTACATTTCAAAAAACTCCTTGTTGGTTGTAAAGTGCAATGCGAGATCCTCAAAATCACTAGAAAGTGTTTGTCTTTCTTAATTATATAGCCTGTGTATCCAGATTGGTAGAGCCTCTGCAAAGTTGTGTTAGGGATAACACTTTTAATTAAGACTTACATAGAACCATACAGCACAGGAACAGGCTTTTCGACACACAATATTTGTGCAGGACATAATGCCAAGTTAAACTGATCTCATCTGCCTGTGCATGATCCCTTTCCCTCTATTCCCTGCACTTCCATGTGACTATCTGAAAGCCTCCCCTATAATGCATGGCAATGCATTCCAGGCCCCCCATTACCCTCTGTGTAAAAATAATTGCCTGCATATATCCAATACCCTTTCCCCCTCTCACCTCTATGCCCTCTAATGTTGGACATTCCCACCATTGAAAGTGTTAGTATTGTCTGATTTACTTTTGATTAGCATCTGGAGTATTGTGTGCAGTTTTGGTCTCCTAATTTGAAGAAGGACATTCTTGCTATTGAGAGAAGGCAGCGTAGGTTCATCAGGTTAATTCCCGGGATGGTGGGATTGACATATTATGAAAGGATGGATCGACTGGGCTATTTTTCACTGGAATTTAGGATGAGAGAGGATCTTATAGAACCATATCAAATTCTTAAGGGATTGGACAGGCTAGATGCAGAAAAAAAATTCCCAATGTTGGGAGAGTCCAGAAACGGGTCACAATTTAAAAATAAGGGGTAGGTCATTTAGGACTGAGATGAGGAAAAACAGGAACGGGGTACTGATTGTGGATGATCAACTATGATCATATTGAATGGCGGTGCTGGCTCGAAAGCAGCAAATGGCCTACTCCTGCATCTAGTTTCTATGATTATGTGGACATTACATACCTTACAGGAGGTTTGAGTAACTTTAGGCATCTGAGTGCGTAGTTAGATCTGGAATTGTAGTTGAAGTTGAGATATTCAGTTAAATGAGGTAAGATAGCATTAGAAAATTGGGAGTACGGTTCGGAGAAAGAAAGTGAGGAAAGATGAGGGGATTTGTATGAGAGGTAGGGGTCACGGTTTGGTCATGGGTGCCCCTGGGGAGTATTTAAGGGTTAATCGCGTGCGCACAGTGTTGGTGAGTGAGGAGAATTAGTGTAGAATAAAGAACCAGTATTTCGGATAAACTTCGCGTCTGCCTCGTTCTTTAACGGACGACTCTACGTTTGCTACATTTGGCGACCCCGACGTCCAGAATAGATTTTATGGAAGAAAATGTGCTCGCCAAAACCCAACCCTTCACCGCTGCCGCTGACAATGACCCGGCCCAACTCAGCTCCGTCGCCCTGAAGCCGCCGACCTTCTGGACCACCCAGCCGCTGATATGGTTCCAGCAGGCCGAATCACAATTCTTCATTCGCGGGGTAACCAACGATGAGACCCGCCACCATTATGTGCACGGAGCGCTCAACCAAGAAACGGCCAGACGATTCATCCCCTTCCTGCAGGATCCACCAGCAGCTGAAAAATATTGCGGCCTGAAGGCGTTGTTGCTCCATACCTTCAGCCTTAGTCGGATGATGGGAACGGCCCGCATTTACAACATGGGCGGGCTCGGCGACCATAAACCATCGGCCCTAATGAGCGACATGTTCTTGCTCATGGATGGCCACTATCACTGCATGCTTTTTGAATATGCCTACCTGCAACAGCTTCCAGATGAGATCCGCCCACTCCTCGCAGGGGTAGGTTTTGAAAACCCCCGGGCTCTAGCGGAGCCTGCCGGCGAGTTGTGGCTGTCCAGGCGGCAGGAAGTGGGCCAGCTGGATCGGGTGTCCACAGTGCCCAGGAAGGCGCAGAGGCCTAGAGCCACGCCACCAGGGGCTCCACGGAGCATCTGGAGCCTGCCCTTGAAGGGGAAGTCCTTAAAGGTAGTGGTGCTTTTACCACCAGCGTTGGGGCTCGGCGGCTCCGGCAAAAGCAGGGGCCGGCCACTGGTAATCCCCGCAGCGGTTGGCAAATTTCATCGCCTTTCCGCCTGCGACAGGGTGTTCGGGCCGAAGATTTTTGGTTGATACGCGAACCGAGGTCAGCATGGTGCCTCCATCCGGGATGGACACATATGCCGGTAAGCGGGGGCCCTTGTTGACTGCTGCAAATGGCAGCCCCATACGGACGTATGGGGTCCGCACCATATCTGTGATATTTGGCGCCTGCCATTTTTCTCGGCCATTGTGGCAGACGTGACCCAGCCATGTGCACTTGTGCGTCTTGTGCACGCTCGAGGCAATCTCCTTGCTCCTTGCTGCGTCTGCTGTCCCATTCGCAACCCGGTGGCGGCGGTGGACAATCTATGCACAAACTTTGGCAGAGTACCCGGCTATCCTGACCCCTCAGTTCGACTTGATCAACCTGAAGCATGGGGTCCAGCATCACATTCCGATTTTGGGTCCACCGCTTCCGCACCGCGCCCGCAGACTGGCCCCCGACAAACATCCGGCTTGCGAAGGCGGAGTTCCAAAAGATGGAAGCAATGGGAATTGTCCGGTGATCAAACATGGGCCTCCCCTTTGCACATGGTGCCCACGGTCTTGTGGCGCCTACCGCCACCTGAATGACGCTACGATTGCAGACCGGTACTCGGTCCCTCACATTCAGGCCTACTCTGCCCATCTGGCTGTATTCTCTGCCCATCTGGCTAAATTCTTCTCCAAATTCGACCTAGTCAGGGGGTACAATCAGATCCCCGTGCGACCAGAGGATGTGCCCAAAACAGCTATTATCACCCCCTTCGGGCTTTTCGGATATGTGCGTATGGCCTTCGGCCTTAAGAACGCCGCAGGCATTCCAATGCCTGATGGACACTGTGGGACGGGGGCTGGATTTTGTCTTCATTTATCTGGATGACATCCTGGTGGTGAGTCATTCGCGACAGGAACATTGCGCCCAGCTCTGGTTGTTGTGCCAGCGCCTGAGCGAATTCGGGTTGGTATTAACCCGGATAAATGCCAGTTCTGCCTTCGAGCCATCGACTTCTTGGGCCATCGTTTGACGCAGCACGGTGCAGTGCCTCTATCAGACAAGGTGGAATGCCATTCTTCCGTTTCCACGGCCTTCCACAGGAATTCGTCAGAATGATACAGTTCTACCACCGATTTGTGCCGGCGACGCCGAGATTACTGTGGCTGCTATTTCAACTGTTGTCGGGCAAATGGCGGGACGTGCAGTGGACCGACTTCACTGTGGCGGCCTTCGAGGGGGCAAAAGAGGCATTGGTTCGGGCGACGATGCTGGTACATCCGCGGTTTGACGCCCCTACAGCACTAACTGTGGATGCCTCGGACTCTGCGGTTGGTGGTGAATTGGAACAGTTTGTTGACGGTCACTGGCGGCCTCTCGCTTTTTTCAGTCGCCAGCTCCACCCGACGGAGAATAAATACAGAATGTTCGACTGGGAACTGCTGACTTTATACCTGGCAGTGAGGCATTTCCCTTATTTCCTGGAGGGCCGGAACTTCGTAGGGTTTACTGACTATAAGCCCCTCACTTTAGCCTTTGCCAAGGTGGCCGACCCTTGGTCCGCTCGGCAGCAGCGCCACCTCACCGCTATTTCCGAGACCACGACGGAAAAATAACCTGGTCAAGGATGCCTTGACACGCCCAGCTGTTAAGGCCGTTCTCGACGCGTTCTTTACTAGAATGTTGCCTGGGTTCCAGCAACTAAGTTACAGAGAAAGGGTGAACAAGTTAGGTCTTTATTCTTTGGAGCGTAGAAGGTTAAGGGGGGACTTGATTGAGGTCTTTAAAATGATGAAAGGGATAGACAGAGTTGACGTGGATAAGCTTTTCCCATTGAGGGTAGGGAAGATTCAAAGAGGGCATGACATGAGAATTAAGGGACAGGAGTTTAGAGGTAACATATTAATGGAAAGGATACTTAGAGATAATATATATAAGCATGTGGATAAACAGGGTCTGATCAGGAACAATCAACATGGATTTGTGCCTGGAAGGTCAAACCTTCTTGAATTTTTTGAAGAGGTTACTAGGGAAATTGATGAGGGTAAAGCAGTGGATGTTGTCTATATGGATTCAGTAAGGCCTTTGACAAGGTTCCCCATGGAAGGTTGGTTAAGAAAGTTCAATCTTTGGGTGTTAATGGCGGAGTAGCAAGATGGATTCAACAGTGGCTGAATGGGAGATGCCAGAGAGTAATGGTGGATGGCTGTTTGTCAGGTTGGAAGCCGGTGACCAGTGGGGTGCCTCAGGGATCTGTGTTGGGTCCACTGTTGTTTGTCATGTACATCAATGATCTGGATGATGGGGTGGAAAATTGGATAAGTAAGTATGCAGATGATACTAAGATAGGTGATGTTGTGGATAATGAAGTAGAGTTTCAAAGTCTACAGAGAGATTTGGGCTGTTTGGAAGAGTGGGCTGAAAGATGGCAGATGGAGTTTAATGCTGATAAGTGTGAGGTGTTACATCTTGGCAGGACAAATCAAAATAGGACGTATATGCTTTTCCCATTGAGGGTAGGAAAGATTCAAACAAGAGGGCATGACATGAGAATTAAGGGACAGTTTTAGGGGTAACATGAGGGTGAACTTCTTTACTCAGAGAGTGGTGGCTGTGTGGAATGAGCTTCCAGCAGAAGTGGTGGAGGCAGGATCGATTTTAACATTTAAAAGTAAAGTGGATAGGTATATGGATGGGAAGGGAATGGAGGGGTATGGTCTGAGTGCAGGTAGATGGGACTAGGGGAAAATAAATGGTCGGCACGGACTGGAAGGGCCGAGAGGGCCTGTTTCCGTGCTGTAATTGTTATATGGTTATATGGTTCCCAGGAATCAATTACTCCGCATTGGCAGCGGCACAGCTAGCGGTCGAGGAGATGAGGGAGTACCGATCTGGATCACAGGGCTGGTGCTCGAGGATGTGCCTTTGGGTTCTGCTGGCATTACGGTCCTGTGTGACGTCTCCACGGGACAGCCGCGGCCTCTTGTTCCGGCAGCGTTGTGTTTGCGACGCCATTCATGGTTTGGCCCAGCCATCCATCCGTGGCATTGGTTGCTGCAAGATTCATATGGCACAGATTGCCGAAGCAGGTAAGGCATTGGGCCCGGACGTGCATTCCCTGTCAAACATCGAAGGTTCATCGACATGTCCGGGCGCCAGTTCAAGACTTTGCGGTGCCTCGCCGACGTTTCGACAACGTCCACGTGGATATCGTGGGGCCACTGCATTTCACTCTTGCTTACGGTGGTAGACCATTTCACCCAGAGGCCATCCCGCTTGTCGACACCTCGACCACGTCATGCGCACATGCCCTGGTGGCCTATTGGGTTGCCCGTTTCGGGGTACTGCTGGACATCTCGTCCAACCGGGGTACCTGTTGGGGGCTCAGCTCCACCCCTCGACGGCCTATCTCCCCCAGTCGAATGGCTTGATGGAATGTTTCCACGGCCGGCTTAAAGACGCATTGAAGGCTCGCTTCACTGGTCCCGGTTGGATGGACAAGTTACCGTGGGTCCTGCTGAGGATTCGCACCACCCCAAAGGAGGACTTGCAGACTTCATCGGCCGAGTTGGTTTACGCGTTCCACTGACCCTGCCCAGGGAGTTTATCCTAACCGCTGGCGGTTCCCAGATGTCGCCGTCATCCATGTTGGTCCGACTGCGGGAGAGGGTCGGCGCCCTGTCTCCTGTCCCAACGTCTCGGCATCATGTCGCTCCATCTCACGTGCCGCCAGCTCTTGCGGACTGTCATTATGTGCCTTCCTCCGTCGCGACGCCCACAGGTCACCCTTGCAGCGCCATTGTGAGGTCCTTTTCGGGTGCTATGGCATGGCCCACGACTTTTGATTTGGACATGGGGGGTCGGGGAGAGACCGCTTCAGTGGCCAGAAAATAAACCTTTGCTTTTGAACGTACGTACAAGGTCCAACCCCCTCCTTCGGTTGCCCGTCCGTTTTGCGCCTCTGGTTCTGGGGAGGGTAATGTGGCAGCACTGGGTGATGGGCCACGCATGTACATAACGTTCGGCTTTTGGGGGAGTGGGGGGGGGGGGTCATGTGTCCCGGTGACGAGAGGTAGGTTTGGCCATAGGTGCCCCTGGGGAGCGTTTAAGGGTTAATCGCGCGTGCGCTCTGTTGGTGAGTGAGGAGAATTAGTGTAAAATAAAGAACCAGTATTTCGGATAAACTTTGTGTCTGCCTCGTTCTTTAACGGACAACACCGCGTCCGCTACAATGCATTGTGTTGCAGTGCAATGCCTGAAAAAGCAGCGGAAGAAAATATACCGAAATTTGCAGGGGTAAAATGAAGGGAGGCAGACTGTTCAGCTTGCTCTTTCAAAACAATTGTTGCACGTTCAGAGGGCCAAATAATCTCGTTTTGTGTGTTTTATTTTGTAAATTGTAACTGCATCTAAGTAGCAAGAGGTTTGGACTCTGTATGCTAAATTACACAAATGTGTTTTTTTTAATGCAGAAATGCGATGATGAAATTAATCCTGATGCAGGGTCTTGGCCTGAAATGTTGACAATTCCTTTCCCCCATAGGTGTTGTTCGACTTCCACAGTTGGATTTTTACTCCAGGTTCCATCATTGCAGTGTCTTGTATCTTCATTATGAAAATATACCTTTGATTTTTTGTTTTTTTAAGAGGTTTCCCATCTGATATGTGACCACCTGGAGTCAGGGATAGAGGGGGAAACCGTACACAAATTTTAATAATATTGAAATAATTTATTTCGAAATTTCACAAACAATTAAAATAATATATATATATATATTTTATATATTTTTTTTTTTTTTTATAACAATCATCTCCATGTATCAATCCTATATGCCTTAAAAACTCTGATCTTGAATGTGTGTGTGTGTGTATATAATCATATCTGCTCGAAAAAATGGCGCTCTAACTGTAAAATGTTTACATATTCCTATAGTTTTATCAA
This sequence comes from Okamejei kenojei, assembly GCA_035221665.1. Lineage (NCBI taxonomy): Eukaryota > Metazoa > Chordata > Chondrichthyes > Rajiformes > Rajidae > Okamejei > Okamejei kenojei. The sequence continues at coordinate 113,362,130 of CM069136.1, forward strand.
GTGGATTCCGAAATTGCCTCATCTGAAAAATTCAAGCATTATTTTTCAAGTTATTAATCAAAATGATCAAAAATTTCAAATAACTTAGAAAATTATACCGCTGGCTATGGCTGATGACGTGATGACATCACAATGGCTGTACGTTGTGTTCACGCACTGCGAGTTACTTCACCAGGCCACGCCGCTCACAAGACCTTTGACAAAAACCCCGCTGTCTCCATGCTCGTGCTGTGTAACCCCCCCCCCCCCCCCCCGACCAATCACCCCGTTCTCGGCCATGAAGCAGGGACGCCCGCTCAAAAGACGCCACAAATTGGAAACCCCAGCTACAAAAGGAAGCGGACACCCGGAAACCCCAGCTCCAAAACGTAGCAAGCTCCCCTCTCCCTGTCTCTGCCATCTCCCTGACCCTGGAGCCTGGAGCAACGGAGTATTGCGTTCGGGAACCAGCCCTCTCATGTGCCGACCCGCTGACGCGCTGCCCGCTCCCCTCCTCCCACTCCCCCTCCCTCTCCCCCTCCTCCTCTCCCCTCTCGATAGGTCCCCCCTTCCTCCTCTCCCCCTTTCCTCCTCCTCCTCTTCCTCCCCTTCCTCCTCTCCCTCCCTTCCTCTCCTCCTCCTCTCCCTCCTCCTCTCCCCCTTCCTCCTCTCCCCCCTCCTCCTCTCCCCCTCCTCCTCTCCCCCCTCCTCCCTCTCTCCCCCCCTCCTCCTCTCCCCCCTCCTCCTCTCCCCCTCCCTCCCCCTCCTCCTCTCCCCTCCCCTCCTCCTCTCCCCCCTCCTCCTCCCCCCTCCCCCTCCTCCTCCCTCCCCCCTCCTCCTCTCCCCCCCTCCTCCCATCCTCCTCTCCCCCCTCCTCCTCTCCCCCCTCCTCCTCTCCCCCCTCCTCCTCCTCTCCCCCCCTCCTCCTCTCCCCCCCCCTCCTCCTCTCTCCCCCCCCTCCTCCTCTCCCTCCTCCTCCTCCTCCTCTCCCCCCCCCCTCCTCCTCTCCCATCCTCCTCTCTCCCCCCCCTCCCCCCCTCCTCCTCTCCCCCCTCCTCCTCTCCCCCCTCCTCCCTCTCTCCTCCTCCTCTCCCCCCTCCTCTCCTCTCTCTCCCTCTCCTCCCCTCTCCCCCCTCCCTCTCCTATCCTGTCTCCCCCCCTCCTCTTGCCCCCATCCTCTTGCCCCTCTCCCCTGCGCCGGCCTCTCTCCCCTCCACCTCTCCCCTCTCCTCTTTTCTCCAATGTCAAGGAAGGTGGTTATTTTGTGCGTGTGGGGGTAGTTAGTGTGTGTGATCCCGCAGGCCTGCCCCCCCCCCCACCGCAAACGCGCAATGAGGGGATGGAACCCAACGAGTCCCCCTTGGTCTAGTATACTTATTAAAACTCTGATCTTGTACGTGTGAGTATGTTGGTGTCTTTACATCTTCGCGACAAAAACCACACAGTAATGATAAAAATGTTGCTTATTCCGTTTGGCATTTTTACTGCGGAGGCCGGGATCACCTTATCTGAACATTTCATGCTTTATTTGTCGACTTGGGTTTAAAAATATCAAACATTTTATTTGGGATTATAAATCCCACAGAATACAAAGAGCTCATCTGAATAAACCCAAAGTAGTAGGGGGGATAGCACTCCCCAACTTTATGTATTACTACTGGTCTGTAAATATCAGAAACATGATCCAATTGCTGGATAACTCTCCCCAACAACCAGATTGGACGATTATGGAGAGAGAGGATTGCTCTCCTTATAATATTGGAGCAATTCTTCTCTCCCCAATATCGATGAATAATAAAAATTACAACAATAATCTAATTATATACACTACAATCAGAATTTGGAAACAAATAAAACACAATCTAAAATTAAGAAATTTATCTCTCTTATCTCCTATCGGTAAAAACCCCTCATTTAAACCTTCAACTATAGATAAAGCATTTATACAATAGGAAAGAGCTGGAATTAAAATCTTCGGAGATGTGTATGAATCGGGAAAACTATTATCATTTAAACAAATGCAACTAAAATACAATTTGGGAAACAATCAGTATTTTAAATATTTCCAAATCTGTGACTATCTGAAAAAATGCGCACAAGATTATCACAATATGCCTCCAGACTTACTGGAAGAAGTAATGAATACAAAGGCAGAATCAGCAAACCTAATATATATAGATATATATATATATATATATATATATATAATATATATATATATATATATATTATAATATTATTATATTAATATATATATATAATATATATATAATATTATTCTAAATGCAGAAATACCAACAACAGATGGTATCAGGAGAGACTGGGAAAAATAATTAAGTATAAAAATTCCCAAAGAAAGGTGGGAAGAATATTTATTAAACATGCATAAATGTTCAATTAATTTAAAACACACCTTAATACAATTTAAAATCTTACACAGATTATACTATTCAAAAACTAAAATAAGTAAACTTTTTCCCAACATCTCACCTGTATGTGATAAATGTCAATGTCAAGAAGCTAATATAGCACACTCATTTGTCTTTTGTACAAAAATTCAAACATTTTGGACTGAAATTTTCAAAATTTTCGCAAAAATATTTAAAATAAAACTGACCCCGGAAGCAGACTGGATAATCTTCGGGATATCGGAAGATTGTCCTGAATTAAATGTGTTTCAAAAGACTCTATTTGAATATGGATTAATAACTGGAAAAAAGCTAATCTTAAAATTCTGGAAAAATTCTCCGGTACAAACAGTCAATATGTGGATCTCAACTATGTTCGAAACACTACACTTGGAAGATATTAGACTCCGACTAGCAGGAAAATCAGACTGTTTCTATAAGACGTGGTCTGCATTTATAAATCTATTACAAGGATAAGGTGCAAGAATACCTAAAAAAAGTACCGGTGTCGGGTCTTGGTAAAGGGGGCAGAAAAACTGTCAAGTTGGTAGATTCCTTTTGCGATATGTTTATAATAAAGGATCTGGCTTTTCTTCTTTCTTTCTCTATTTTTCCCTTTTTTTCCTCTCCAGGGTCTATCTCTTAATTCCCGTTTCTAACTCTTCAAGGGTTTCCTTTCCCTCTGTCACGCTTTTGCACTTTCACATCTCTTTTTCACTTTTCTACTTTCTATGCTGCTATTTTTCTCTCTTTTCTCTCTTTTCTAAAGCCTTTAAAAAAAATTAGGGGGACAATGACTGTAATACAATACAAGAGATGTACACTGATGTAACTTACAGTACCACTAATAAATAAAGATATAAATTTTTTTTTTAAATATCAAAGACTTTGAATTTAAATGACGGGTTTTCGCTGATGACGTCACAATGGGTCTGCTTGGCGCCGTCTCAGACACAGAATCTTCCACGCGCTTCGAGTGACGTCACCCCCCCCGGTTATTCAAAAGTTTGTATGAGCTCGGGTTTTTACGAGGTACAAAGTGGAAGAACAGTCACAGGTAGGTTGTAATAGTTGAGCCAAAAGTAACAGAGGCATGCATGAGGGTTTCAGCAGCAAATAAGTTGAATTAGGCAGGGGAATAAGTGGGTTTACGCAAGAAATCCTCACAATACAGCATCAACCCTGAACAAAGAGGCCCAGCCCATAGAATAAAGATACATTTTAATAACTTTCAATTTATATTTTAACTGCTTTATGTGTCAACTTATCTCCAGGGTTGCATTTATCTTAAACATGAACACGTCAGTTTCATTTTAAATATGAACATTTCCTGGCAAATTTCAGTTTCCTTAGTGGAAGAATATTGGATATGAAAATATTTAAGATAAGTTTAGTTGAAATTTCATTGAACATTGTTATTGGACAGATTAGGAATGAGTTTATGTCATGGCATTTATAGCAACATAGAAACATAGAAAATAGGTGCAGGAGGAGGCCATTCGGCCCTTCGAGCCAGCACCGCCATTCATTGTGAACATGGCTGATCGTCCCCTATCAATAACCCGTGCCTGCCTTCTCCCCATATCCCTTGACTTCACTATCCCCTAGAGCTCTATCTAACTCTCTTAAATCGAAAATACCTGAATTTATGCATTTTTTATTACAGTTGATAGTAAGGAGGATTGTCTTATGTTACAGAATGATATTGATCAGCCTGAAAATAGGGTAGACAATGGCAGATTTTTATAGAATTTAATCCTGATAAGTGTGAGGGGGTGCATTTTGAGAGATCAAGGGAAGACAGGACATACATGCTGAATGGTAGGGTCCTATGGAACGTCGCAGTACTAGAAATCATTGTAGTACAGCGGGACCTCAGTATACTGGTGCATGGACCTCTAAAAGTATTAGCACAGGTAGGTTGGATGATGAAGAAAGCATATGCAATGCTGTCCTTCATTAGCCGGGATACAGAATACAAGGAGGCATACTGTAAGAGATTGCAGATGCTGGAACTTTGCTCAATCTTTAGTCTGAATTCCCACCAGAGATGCTGCCTGAGTTACTCTAGCAGGTTTTTTTTTTGCATGGAACATAAGAGCAAAGAAGTCTTGGTTCAACTTTATAAAAGTTTACTGTAATAAAAAATTAACTTCAGATGCTAGTTTATATCAATGACAGGCACAAAATGTTGTAGTAACTCAGCGGGCCTAAACAATGTTTACGGAGGTTTGGTTAGCCACAGTTATATTACTGCACTTGTGATTGCCAACTACAGGAAGGACTGCTCTGGAGAGGAGATTTACCAGGATATTGCCTGGATTGGAATATTTTTTTGGTGGCAAGCGAGGATGCAGTGGACTGAGGGTTTCTTTCCCTGGACTGTCAGATCCTGATTGAGGCACCCAGAATTATGAGGGGCATTTATAGGGGAATAATAAGAAACTTTTCCCATAACAGAAGTGTCTAAAACCACAGGGCCTCACTATTAAGGTGAGTGAGAGCGTTTCACCAGAGGGTGGGTGGTTACAGTTTGGAGGATACTGTCTTAGAAGATGATGGTTCCGGGGACTCTCACTACTTTTAAAAACATCCTGGAAAAACACTCAACATGCTGGATTAGTAGCGATGTGTACTTGAGGGTTGGCATGGACATGGTGGGCTGAAGGGCTTGTTTAGAAACATAGAAAATAGGTGCAGGTGGAGGTCATTCGGCCCGTCATTCATTGCGATCATGACTGATCGTCCCCAATCAATAACCCGTGCCTGCCTTCTCCCCATTTCCATATAACCATATAACCATATAACAATTACAGCACGGAAACAGGCCCTCTCGGCCCTTCCAGTCCGTGCCGACCATTTGTTTTCCCCTAGTCCCATCTACCTGCACTCAGACCATACCCCTCCATTCCCTTCACGTCCATATACCTATCCACTTTACTCTTAAATGTTAAAATCGATCCTGCCTCCACCACTTCTGCTGGAAGCTCATTCCACACAGCCACCACCCTCTGAGTAAAGAGGTTCCCCCTCACGTTACCCCCGAAACCTCTGTCCCTTAATTCTCATGTCATGCCCTCTTGTTTGAATCTTCCCTACCCTCAATGGGAAAAACGTATCCACGTCAACTCTGTCTATCCCTTTCATCATTTTAAAGACCTCAATCAAGTCCCCCCTTAACCTTCTGCGCTCCAAAGAATAAAGACCTAACTTGTTCAACCTTTCTCTGTAAACATAGTTGCTGGAACCCTGGCAACATTCTAGTAAATCTCCTCTGTACTCTCTCTATTTTGTTGACATCCTTCCTATAACTAGGCGACCAAAATTGTACACCATACTCCAGAATTGGTCTTACCAATGCCTTGTACAATTTTAACATTACTTCCCTACTCCTATATTCAATGCTCTGATTTATAAAGGCCAGCACACCAAAGGCTTTCTTTACCACCCTATCTACATGCGATTCCACCTTCAGGGAACTATGCACAGTTATTCCTAGATCCCTCTGTTCCACAGCATTCCTCAATTCCCTACCATTTACCATGTACGTCCTATTTTGATTTGTCCTGCCAAGATGTAGCACTTCACACTTATCAGCATTAAACTCCATCTGCCATCTTTCAGCCCACTTTTCCAAATGGCCCAAATCTCTCTGTAGACTTTGAAAATCTACTTCATTATCCACAACACCACCTATCTTAATATCATCTGCATACTTACTTATCCAATTTTCCACCCCATCATCCAGATCATTGATGTACATGACAAACAACAGTGGACCCAACACAGATCCCTGAGGCACCCCACTGGTCACCGGCTTCCAACCTGACAAACAGCATCCACCATTACTCTCTGACATCTCCCATTCAGCTACTGTTGAATCCATCTTGCTACTCCGCCATTAACACCCAAAGATTGAACCTTCTTAACCAACCTTCCATGGGGAACCTTGTCAAAGGCCTTACTGAAATCCATATAGACAACATCCACTGCTTTACCCTCATCAATTTCCCTAGTTACCGCTTCAAAAAATTCAAGAAGGTTTGTCAAACATGACCTTCCAGGCACAAATCCATGTTGACTGTTCCTGATCAGACCCTGTTTATCAGATGCTTATATATATTATCTCTAAGTATCCTTTCCAATAATTTGCCCACCACTGACGTCAAACTAATAGGTCTATAATTGCTAGGTTTATTCTTTGAACCCTTTTTTAAACAATGGAACAACATGCGCAGTACGGCAATCCTCCGGCACTATTCCCGTTTCTAATGACATTTGAAATATTTCTGTCATAGCTCCTGCTATTTCTACACTAACTTCCCTCATTGTCCTAGGGAATATCCTGTCAGGACCTGGAGACTTATCCACTTTTATATTTTTCAAAAGTGTCAGTACTTCCTCCTCTTTGAATCTCATAGTTTCCATAGCTACTCTACTTTTTCCCCTTAACTCACAGAGTTCAATATCCTTCTTCTTGGTGAATACCGAAGAAAAGAAATTGTTCAATATCTCCCCCATCTCTTTTGGCTCTGCAGATAGCTGTCCATTCTGGTTCTCTAATGGTCCAATTTTATCCCTCGTTATCCTTTTGCTATTAATATAGCTGTAGAAACCCTTTGGGTTTACTTTCACCTTTCTTGCCAAAGCAACCTCATATCTACTTTTAGCCTTCCTAATTTCTTTCTTAAGATTTTTTTTACATTCTTTATACTCCTCTAGCACCTCATTTACTCCATGCCTCCTATAATTATTGTAGATATCTCTCTTTTTTCGAAACAAGTGTCCAATTTCCCTTGAAAACCATGGCTCTTTCCAATTTTTACTATTTCCTTTCAACCTAACAGGGACATAAAGATTCTGTACTCTTACAATTTCCCCTTTAAAATGTCCTCCATTTCTCTTCTACATCCTTCCCATGAAACAAAGTGTCCCAATTCACTCCTTTAAAATCCTTACGCATTCCCTCAAAGTTAGCCTTTCTCCAATCAAAAATCTCCACCCTAGGTCCAGTTCTGACTCTCTCCATAATTATATTGAAACTAATGGTATTGTGATCACTGGTCCCGAAGTGCTCACCAACGCATACCTCCGTCACCTGACCTGCCTCATTTCCTAACAGGAGGTCCAGCACTGCCCCTTCTCTGGTCGATACCTCTATGTACTGCTGCAAAAAACTATCCTGCACACATTTTACAAACTCCAAACCATCCAGCCCATTTACAGAATGTGTTTCCAGTCTATTTTTGGAAAATTGAAATCTCCCACAATCACTACCTTGTGCTTACTACTAATATCTACTATCTCCTTACATATTTGCTCTTCCAATTCACGCTCCCCATTTGGCGGTCTATAATACACCCCTAAAAGTGTTGCTACACCGTTCCCACTTCTCAGTTCCACCCAAATAGCCTCCCTAGACGAGCCCTCTAATCTATCCTGCCAAAACACTGCTGTAATATCTTCTCTGACAAGCAATGCAACACCTCCCCCTCTGGTCCCTCCAATTCTATCACACCTGAAGCAACAAAATCCTGGAATATTTAGTTTCCAATCACAGCCCTCCTGCAACCATGTTTCACTGATTGCCACAACATCATATTTCCAGATGTCAATCCAGGCTCTAAGTTCGTCCACCTTACTTACAATGCTCCTAGCATTAAAATATACACATTTTAGAAACCCACCATCCCTTATTCTCTGTCTATTATCTTTTTCATCTTTTTCGCCTACATTTTGTATCCGAGTGCTTCCCTTCTCTGCCTCTTGCCCCACACCCTGACCCCTAGCCCCCTCTACCCAAGTCCTTCCCCCCAGCCTTTCTAGTTTAAAGTCTCCCCAGTAGTCTTTGCAAATCTCCCTGCCAGGATATTGGTCCCCCTCGGGCTCAAGTGCAACCCGTCCTTTGTGTACAGATCATGCCTTCCCCAAAAGAGGTCCCAGTGATCAAGAAACTTGAATCGCTGCCCACTGCACCAGTCCCTCAGCCACGCATTTATCCTCCACCTCATTTCATTCCTACTATCACTGTCACGCGGCACAGGCAGTAATCCTGAAATTGTTACCCTTTTGGTCCTTCTCCTTAACTTTCCCCCCAACTCCCTAAATTCTCCCTTCAGGACCTCGTCACTTTTTCTGCCTATGTCATTGGTACCTATGTGTACCACAACATCAGGCTCCTCTCCCTCCCTTATCAGAATCTTTTGGACACGTTCTGACACATGCGAGACCCTGGCACCAGGGAGGCAAACTACCATCCGGGTCTCCCAACTGCGTCCACAGAATCGCCTATCCGACCCCCTTGATTTCCCTTGATTCCACTAGCCCCTAGAGCTCTATCTAACTCTCTCTTAAATCCATCCAGTGATTTGGCTTCCACTGCCCTCTGTGGCAGGGAATTCCATAAATTCACAACTCTCTGGGTGAAAAAGTTTTTTCTCACCTCATTCTTAAATGGCCTCCCCTTTATTCTAAGACTGTGGCCCCTGGTTCTGGACTCACCCAACATTAGTAACATGTTTCCTGCCTCTAGCTTGTCCAGTCCTTTTATAATTTTATATGTTTCTATAAGATCCCCCCTCATCCGTCTAAACTCCAGTGAATACAAGCCTAGTCTTTTCAACCTTTCCTCATATGACAGTCCCGCCATCCCAGGGATCAATCTCGTGAACCTACGCTGCACTGCCTCAATCACAAGGATGTCCTTCCTCAAATTAGAAGACCAAAACTGTATACAATACTCTAGATGTGGTCTCACCAGAGCCCTATACAACTGCAGAAGAACCTCTTTACTCCTCTACTGAAATCCTCTTGTTATGAAGGCGAACATTCCATTCGCTTTCTTCACTGCCTGCTGTACCTGCACGCCAACTTTCAGTGACCGGTGTACAAGGACACCCAGGTCTCGCTGTACCTCCCCCTTACCTAACCAACCCCTTTGAGATAATAATCTGCCCGCTTGTTTTTGCCACCAAAGTGGATAACCTCACATTTATCTATATTATACTGCATCTGCCCACTCACTCAACCTGTCCAGGTCACCCTGCAACCTCCTAACATCCTCTTCACAGTTCACACTGCCACCCAGCTTTGTGTCATCTGCAAACTTGCTAGTGTTGTTCCTAATTCCTTCTTCCAACATTACTATATACGGTAAACAGTTGCGGCCCCAACACCGAGCGTTGCGGCACTCCACTCGCCACTGCCTGCCATTCTGAAAAGGACCCGTTCACTCCTGTGTGACTCTGTAAATTTGGAATTTCCCAAAGCATTAAATTAACATCCTCTGTAATGTTATACAGAACTAGACTAAGTGGGACCGGTTGGGTCCCCCAACAAAATATTCCACCACTCACCCATAGCCCCCAACTGCACAGATGCAGCTCATTTCCCCTCATCCCTAGCACTTTCTCCCCCTCCTCTTCACCCTCCCTCTTCTTTCCCCTCTCCTCCTCTCCTCCTCTCCACCCCCCAATCGCCTCTCTCCCTCTCCTTTCCCCTACCCTCAGTCACTCCCTCCCTCCATAACTCTCCTACCCCTCTCCTATCCCTCTATCCCCCACCTCCTCCACTCCTCACCTCCTCCTATCCTCCTCACCTCCCCCACGCCCTCCCCTACCTCCCCCCCTCCCTCTATTCTCCCTCCTCCCCCACTCTTTCCTCCCTCTTTTCCCTCTCCTCCTACCCTCCCCCAATCCCTCCCTCACCTATGCTTTCCCATACACTCAGTCACTCCCTTCCTCTCTCCATAACTCCTCTCCCCTCCCTACTCCCATCCTCTCCCTCTCCCTCCCCAGGATCTCGAGGTTGCCGCTCCTCTCCCTTCTCGGATGCTCTGGAGGAGCATCGGCCGACAGCGCCCTCAGAGCTAGGCCTCGGATCGGCCCGGAAGCACCAGCAGCTACGGCTGCGCCGGTGGGAGGTGGGGAGAGTTCAGAGAAAAGACGGGGGTAAAGCCATGGGGGAGAGGGGGGTATCACGGGAGAGGGGGCAAGAGCCAGCGAGGAGGACCAGAGGGGAATGGGCTGGAGCTGCAGGGCGTTGCGATGGTGGTGCGTTTGGGACACACAGCTGGCGCTCCTCCGCCGGGATCAGATTCACTGCTTTCTGTTTGGCGACATCGCTGCGCCGCCTCCGGTCCCTCCGAAAATTGTGTCCGGTTGGAGACTTCTGCCAGCCACCCGCAGCGTCCCTCAGCTCCAGTAAAGACACGATGGGGCAGGAAGGGGTGGACTGTTAGGTGACGAGACCAATCCGCGCGGCGCTGACTGGCAGGAGAGGAGTTTGATTTGCGCATGCGCGGTTTTTACGATTTTTAAGCTATTTTTAATTTTTAATATACCACCGAACGGTATGAAACTTTTTGCACTCGCAGCACAGGAGCACGCTGAGTGAGCTGGCGAAAAATCGTAGCGTTATCGTGTACTGTTTTTGCGCAAATAGAAAAAATGCACAAACCAGAAGATCAGAGCTTTAGTTATGTATAGATAGCACAGTGTCCCAGAAACAGTATACAATAACATGATCATTTAAAAGCCTAACTGTTAATGAATATGTGTATCTGCTCCATTTGGTCTACAAAAGCACTGAGAGGTAGTTAGATCAGTTTAACCTCTATGAAAACTGCGGTCTTTTACGATATGATGCGATACGATAGAACTTTATATATCCCAGGAGGGAAATTAATTTGCCAACTGATAAAAAAACATAAAATACATGAAACATGAAAATAAAGTGACGAGTGGTAAGGCTTTGGGGATGTGAAAAGATTGAGGAGGTGAAGGGAGTCTGGGTCAAAGTGGAAGGAGTAGTAAAGTTTGATAGCCACAGGGAAGAAGGATCTCCTGTGGCGTTCTGTCCTGCATCTTGGTGGAACCAGTCTGTTGTTCAAGGTACTCCTCAGGTTGACCAGTGTGTCATGCAGGGGGTGAGCTGTATTGTCCAGGATGCTCTGCAGTTTGAGGAGCATCCTCAAATTCTTCGTAATTCTTCGAGGAGAGATGATATCTTTCAGGAATTATTCCTGTCGCATTGTTTCTCTAGAATCCCACAACAAGCATTATTCAGCACACATTACTAAAATTTATTCATTTCAACACACAAGCAGCATCCTATCCAGGCAAATTATACCATACATGAACAAATGTTATTAATTTTACTTCACAGTGACTGTTTCTTTTTACTGCTTTAAACTGCATTTTATATAGTGATCAGACGACACAAATGCAGTTTAAACTGAACTTCCACCTTTCGCAAATCCTGATGAATTATAATTGCCCTGTTAAAGGGATTCAGAGAAATTCATTTGAAACTTGTTATAACTTTATGAAATAAATTTCTACAAACCGGGTACATAAAGTCATTTATTTAAAGCGTCTGTGATTATCTTGTTAAGTGTTTTTTTCTCTGTAATAGTTGAACCAATTATCAACCAATCTCCTCAGCAATCATTTCTAACTAAATACTTAAAGTTATTAAAGCTGCTCATTATAAGTGTCAATTCCTTTGTTTACGTGTAAAATTAGATTGAATGGGGCAATTGTGATACCAGGTTCAAGGTGGCTATTTGTCACAGTGGAGCTATTGTTCTTACTGCAAATTTGAGAATATTTTACTGCTTCCACCCTGCTGCCCCATCCCCCAATCTATAAATTTGAACCTAAGCATTGATTTAATAGTTCCGTTTCAATTATAAAATTATATGATTTTGCACTTTAGATTACAATGATTATATTAATCTTACTGTGAGAATTTCCTTACAAAGTGACTACATGATATCTACCATTTTATCAGGCATCATACCTTAAAAATATTTTGCTGTTGTGAGGTTAATTTCTTTTTCTCCATTTTGAGTTATTCAGCAGTTTTACCATAAGTCTGAGTTCTGCCCAAGATTTTTTTCTTGTTTGCATGACACATCTGGATGGATGGTCCTAGAACGTGATATCTAATGTAGCACATCATAATGTGGCCTGATGAATAAATGTACAATTAGGTGTATAATTTGGGGTTCCAGTTTGGGGTACTAAGATGCGTATCAAACCACTACCACAAACACAGTATTATTAAAAACCTCTAAATCTACTGAAATGATAGATTAACTTTCTCTGTAGCAGTAATTCTATATTCTATCTGTAGGAAGGAACTGCAGATGCTGGTTTACACTGAAGATAGACACAAATGCTGGAGTACCTCAGCAAGACTGTAACATTTCGGGTCGAGACCCATCTTCAGATACCAGTTTGCTTTGTAGGCCAAACAAAACCCAAGAGCACAAGACGTTGAAAACATGGAAGATGGTCCTAGGCTGGCGTTAGAATTGCCAAGACTCGAGAGTCACTACATTGGGGCCCAGCTTTGCAGCCAAAGAATTAATGTCGAGCGATGGGATATATTGGCTGGGAGTCTGTCGGAATATCTAATTTGTACATTTGCCCATTACACTGACGGTGAGACTTATGTTACATTAGAACTCACCTTCTAGGTCAATACCATCTATCTGGATGTGTCAAGCAAACAAGAAAATACTTGGGCAGATTGCAGACTTGTGGTACAACTGTTGAAAATTTAGCCTCAACTCAAAACGGAGAAAATTAAAACTAGCCTCACCATAGCAAAGTGCATTTAAAGTATGATGGTTGATAAAATGATAGCTATCATGCAATCACTCACTCAGGAAGTTCTCACTGTAAGATTTTTTGCAGGCTATTGTGCAAAATCCTTGAATTTCTCTGACAAGAGTGTAAGCATGTTTCCTTGACAATCAATATTAATGCCACCTATACCTTTGGTCATTATTGACCAAAAATTCAACTAGACCAACCACATCCCCTCCTTGCGTATGGCGTGCACAGCCTAAAGTTGCAGGATAACGCGTTCTAATTGATCTTATTTGATTGTGCACGCCAGGTTGGCTGCATTCGTCAAAACAGGGCGGACCACGTGAAGGTTGCAATCTCCCACCCCACCACCATGGTTATAAGTGCAGGTCAGAGGCTGGTTATCCTGTGCCAACCCATGGCCTCTCCATAATCTACAAGGCAAAAGTCGGCAGTGTGATACTATAATGTACCTTAGGCTTGCCTGAGCACCAACTCCTCTCAAGAAGTGGGCGGCATGGTGACGCAGCAGTAAAGTTGCTGCCTCACAGCACCAGCTACCAGGTTTCGATCCTGACTACGTGTGCTGTCTGTACGGATTTTGTATGTTCTCCCCGTGACGTGGGTTTTCGCCGAGATATTTGATTTTCTCCCACACTCCAAAGACGTACAGGTTTGTAGGTTATTTGGTTTGGTATAAATGGAAATTGTCCCTGGTTGTGTGTAGGATAGTGTTAATGTGCAGGCCCTTTGGTGGGCCGAATGACCTGTTTCCGCTCTATCTCTAAAACAAAAAGCTCAACACCATCAGTATATTTATCTTGTGGACAGCTGCACTCCAGAATCGGAGGTGAGGTGGTGTCATAGAGTGATACAGTGTGGAAACAGGCCCTTCGGCCCAACTTGCCCACACCGGCCACATGTCGCAGCTACACGTCCCACCTGCCTGTGTTTGGTCCATATCCCTCCAAACCTGTCCTATCCATGTAACTGTCCAAATGCCTCTTAAACTTTGGAATAGTACCAGCCTCAACTACCACCACTGGCAGCACGTTCCACACACCCACCACCCTTTGTGTGAAAAAGTTACCCCCTCCCATTCCTATTAAATCATTTCCCCTTCACCTTAAACCTATGTCCTCTGGTCCTCGATTCCCCCACTTTGGGCAAGAGACTGTGCATCTACCCGATCTATTACTCTCATGATTTTATAATAAAATCACCCATCCTCCTGTGCTCCAATGAATAGAGACCCAGCCTGCTCCCTATACCCCAGACCCCCAAGTCCCGGTAACATTCTCGTAAATCTTCTCTGAACCCTTTCAAGCTTGACAATATCTTTCCTATAACATGGTGCCCAGAACTGAACACAATACTCTATATCCAGTCTCACCAATGTCTTATACAACTGCAACATAACCTCCCAACCTCTATACTCAATACTCTAACTGATGACAGGTGTAGGAGGAAAGATTTGGAAAAGTCATGTCATGATGGCACAGTCCAGCTTGATACTGACCTGCACTGAGACTGAGTCTGTTGGGGGCTTGCTAAATCCCATCACAGCCTGCATATCATCATGAAGCTGATGCGAGATGGTTACAGATTTCTGCAGGCACCCATGGGTGAGGAAGGTACTTCACATTCCCTTCTAACTGATGGAGTGAAAAATTTAGACGAAAAGAGACCAAAAAAGACCTTGCATAGTGGCAGGAAGTGCTCTCTGCATTTTTTCCTATGAATTATTACATCTCTAATCTGCTCAATTAAACTGGAGTAATCTTTAAGATGTCACCTTGAGATTCTGAAACGGGGGTGGAAGATAAATGCTCCTGTATCTAACAGAGATCATGAGGAATGGTTGGAGGGAAAGGGGTTGGGAAAACTAGGTCAAGACCCATGCAATGAACTGATGAAGATTCATGTGGAGTCAATATATAACTGACGTCACTGAATAAGAGATGTAGATTCTGACCAATAGGATGGGATTGGGAAGGGATGAAATCTAAACCATCTGGAAAGCATGAAGATGAAATTTCAGACCAATAGATAGTGGGAAATGAAGAAAGAGGGGCAAAGACTGGAGTTCCAAGCCAATTCAGCGAGGGCCATTCACAGTCCATACCTAGAAAACTGAGGTTAACTAATGTAAGAATGGTGGTTCTCATGAAACCCTGTGAATCCCACCTTGAGGACGCAGCAGAAGGTAAACTATACTTAGTTAATTCTCCATAGTTTTTCCAGCTTTAATCCCAACATGGCCTAAAGTGTGATGTTTTTAATGTATCTTATTAATATAAATATTCTCATAGTGAATGGCTCAGTGTTATAGTACACATTGAAACCTACCACTTGAGTTAATTTGCTTTCTCAAATTAATCTAACATTGAATGCTACCTTTGCAAACTGACCCAACAACTCCAATGGGTGAAATACTTTCAATATTATCAAAATTAATAAATTAAAATCAACGAACTTGCAATTAACCAAGTAATCTCATCATGGACAGTATGCTATCAAATTTGATTTGATGAGTCATCTTGAGCACACTTGTATCCTACACTAAGAATATATTTCCTTGATGGACTGCCCTTCGTGTATTAAGAAGTCAGAACACTTGATTAAACAAATTTTACGATGTTTGGTAAGATTGGAGTGAAATTTTAGTAGCAATACTTGAATCCATTTATTGTTACCATACTTTTGATGGTGCTTAAACTTAATGATTGAATAAGTGAACTGCTATTTTTTTTATTGCAGATGGGTCGAGTTTCTGTCAATTAACTGTCCACAGACATTTAAAAAAGCTTTGTGCAGGCTGACTATAATTTCTAAAATTATAAGAAATAAAGCAGCTATTTTACCCACAGCAGGCAATCAGTCTTCTTAGGCAGTCCCTTGTGATTGAGGATGACTTGCTTCCTCTCCAGTTTTGTGTGGTTCTGAAGTGGCTGATGAGATGGGGTGGATGAAGGCTGACAGGATGGGGAGGTGCATTGCTTGTGGATTGTGCTCCTTCCACAACTTATGCAGGGCCAAAAGGTTCTGAGCAGTATCCCAAATATTCCACATTTAGCAGTATTGCCAGGATCAGTAGGAATAGAGCCATAAAGTATACAGCACAGAAACAGGCCCTTTAGCCCACCATGCGCAGGTCCACCATCGCATCCAAACACGTGAACCACACATCTATGTTATGGCAATTCAAGCCGTGAGCCATGTTCTTGAACCTCCATAAAAAGCAATGTTGACAGGATGGACAGCTGCATATCTTGTGCACAAGCTGCACCCCAGAAGAAAGTTTGTTGAAGGTGAGGTGGTGTCTTAGTCAACACTCCCTATTTCCATATTAATGGAGTTGTTCATCTCCAACAAGCCCTTTGTTATATCTGTCCAACTCATAGCCCAGTTAGGACAGGATTCCATTCCTGTGAACTGTTTGTAATCCAAACAGTTTGCAAGTCGGAAATTAGGCCACCAAGCGATATATTTATGGCAGGTAGTGTAGCGAAAACAAGGACTCTGCAGAAGGACTTGGACAGGTTGGGAGAGAGGGCAAAGAGAAGTGGCAGATGGAATATAGTGTAGTAAAGTATGGAGTGATGCATTTTGGTAGTAGGAATAAAGGCGTGGACTATTTTCTAAATGGGGAAAGAATCCAGACATTGGAGGTGCAAACTGATTGTAGACTTTGGAAGGGAAGAGATGAGGACTCACAATCCTGTTTATATCAACAGATGGTGGAGAGAGTCAAAAACTTCAAATTCCTCGGCATGCATATTTCCGAATATCTTTCCTGGACTCAGCACACTGATGCAATTAAGACTTTAAGACTTTTTCCTTCCATCACAGTGAGGAGGTGCCTGGTAGACTCACTGTGGTGGAAGTTAAACTGTGTTAAGTGTGTGTTTTGTTATTTTATTCTATGTTGTGACTGCAAGGTATACAATCTCGTTCAGACTGAAATGTCTGAATGACAATAAAGGATACTTTACTTTAAAGCACATCAACGCCTCTTCTTAAGATTACGGAGATTTGGTATGTCAGAGAGGATTCTCTCGAACCTCTACTGGTGTACAGTAGAGAGTACATTAACTGGTTGCATCAAGGCCTGGTTCAGCAATTTGAACGCCCAGAAGCGGAAAAAGTCTGCGAACACTGCCCAGTCCATCATCGGCTCTGACCACCCCGTCATCTAAGGGATTTATCGCAGTCACTGCCTCAAAATGGCAGCAAGCATCATCAGAGACCCACACCATCCTGGCCACACACTCATTTCACCCCTGCCATCGGGAATAAGGTATTGGAGCCTGAAAACTGTAACGTTCAGGAACAGCTTCTTCCCTACAGCCATCAGGCTATTAAACACCACAACCTCAAATAAGCTCTGAACTTCAATACTTATTATTACTATAGTTATTATTGCACTACTAATGTTTGTTTTTTGAGTATGTGTGTGTATGTATATCTTTATATGTGTGTATATATTATATTTCTGTAGATATATATATAATGTGTGTGTGTGTTTGTGGGTATGTGTATATATACACACATAACTTTATTTTCTCTCTTTTATCATATTGTTTACAGTGTACTATGTTTACGTATTCTGTTGTGCTGCAGCAAGTAAGAATTTCATTGTTCTCTCTTGGACACATGACAATAAAACACTCTTGACTTGGGAGTGCTGGTGCAGGATTTGCAAAAAGTAAATCTGCAAATTGAATCGGTAGTAAAGAAAGCAAACTCAATACTATCATTTATTTCAAGAGGGCTTGTATACAAAAACAGGGATGTAATTCTGAAGCTCTATAAGGCGTTGGTAAAGCCACAATTGGAATATTGTGAGCAATTTTGGGCACCATATCTGAGGAATGATGTGCTGGCTCTGGAGAGGGTCCAGAGGAGGTTTACAAGAATGATCCCAGGAATGAGTCGACTAACATATGATGAAGATTTGTCGGCACTGTGCTTGTACTCTCTGGAGTTTAGAAGAATGAGAGGGGACCTCATTGAAACATACTGAATAATGAAAGGTTTGGATAGAGAGGATGTTTTCACTAATGGGAGAGTCTAGGACTAGACGTCATAGCCTCAGAATTAAAGGACATTATTTTAGGACAATGAGGAGAAATTTATTTTAACAGAGGGTGGTGAATCTGTGTAATTCTTTGCCACAGAAGGCGGTGGAGGCCAAGTCAGTGGATATTTGTTAGGCAGAGATTCATTTTTGATTAGTGCAGGTGTCAGTGGTTATGGGAAAAAAGGCAGGTGAATGGGGTTAGGAGGGAAGTTAGATCAGCCATGTAGGCAAAGTAGACTTGATGGGCCAAATAGCCTAATTCTACTCTATCAGTTATGATCTTATGACCTTAAAAACAAAAAATGCAACCAGGGGTAACATATATTTAAACTACAGCATCCATATCCCTTGATTCCTTCAGCCCTAAGCCACTGCCGTAATAGAGGAAATATGGAGGCTGATTGGTATAGAGTAGGTTTCTTCAAACAGAGAAGAGATAATCGGTTGTAAGTGATGTTGGTTGATGAATTCAAGGGATAAATAGTTTTCAGACAGTTTTCATTTTCACTTCCACTTTAACTACACTGTAAATTCTGGCTGGTATAATGAGTCCAGGTGTAACTTAGTACTTAACCATTACTGTTACTCTCCACAGAAGCTATCTTACCTACCGGGTATTTCCAGCATTTTTTGCTTTTATTTTAGATTTTCAGTATTTAGTTCAGAAACATCCAACAGCAAAATATAACACGAGTGAACAACAGTCACATACAAAAAAGGTATCTTATGCCCCTGTCCCACTTAGGAAACCTGAACGGAAACCTTTGGAGACTTTGCGCCCCACCCAAGGTTTCCGTGCGTTCCCGGAGGTTTTTGTCAGTCTCCCTAATGGTCGAAAGTGGTTTCCGCTTCTTCTATGTTCCGGCGCTTATTTCAAAAAATTGAAAAAACCTCCGGGAACCTGACAAAAACCTCCAGGAACCTCACGGAAACCTTGGGTGGGGTGCAAAGTCTCCAGAGGTTTCCGTTCAGGTTTCCTAAGTGGGACAGGGGCATTAGGGTCTCATATGGCTTCAGATTGTATTTATCATATCACCTAACTCTGAGGAAAACTCATTGCGGCACCGAGATCTGTGAACTGCGTAGACTTATTTTTCCGACACTGTTGATATTCATTTGTTCCAGGTCGTCCCTGGATAATAAACAGGTTCTGGTTTTAGAAATGTCTATACATCGATTATGTCCAAGAGTAGGAAAATTGTTCCATACGGCCACAGTATTATGATGAATGGTATCAAAAGCATATAGGACTAAAAGCACGGAGAGAGAAAGGAAACTAGTTCTACTGTCCGTAGGAATGAACGTGTGTACGTACATCAGACTTGTGAATGTAATAACGTGATGGGAGTTTGTTCGTACATATATGTGATCTTAAGGGGGGGGGGGGTGTTGTAATCCAGGGATGGCCTGTATGTGGATTTGTTATCCCAAAATTTTGCATTTTTAGCTAACTGAGCAGTCTTACAACAGAGTGACAGCTAAAAGTCTGAGATTTGTTACTTTCAAGTATAGTGAATGGTCTGTTATTGCCTCTTGTGAGGTTTGAACAAAAGCAGTTGTCAGAAAGTTTTTTTTTTAACCAGCTGAGTAAACTAATTTGCGATACAGAAGGCTATTTGAGCTACTTGGACTTTCAGGTAGCCCAGAGCACATACGGCTAGCAGATGGAAAGTTAGGCTTGGAGTCCAACAGAAAGTACCAGCAGTTCCAGAGGGACAACCTCTTCAATTCCAGCATAGGATCTTTGATCTATCAAACCCATTTGATCGCAGTGGACACGAGGAGCTGGTGGCTTGCACCTGTGTAAACAGAGTCAAGGAGAAAGAATTGAAAAAGAAGTCAGAGGAACAATTGTGCGTTGGGTTATTCCAATGGGCGTCAATCATATTTTTATCTTTGAAAGTAACAGCCATGTAACACGAGTGGCACAGTGTGTAAAACACATGCAGAAGTAATGTTTAATGACAGTCTGTTGTTTGAAAGACTGATTGATGAATGTTCACCGAGATTGAGTGCCTGCTTCAGAAGAGCCTTTTGTATCCCTAACCCTTCCCCCAACAATCTCCAGTCTTCTGTCCAGCCAATTTCCTCTCTTTACTTCTCCTCCCCTGAAGGTGGCAGCTTCGGCTGGTGTAGCAGCAGCCTGGGGTCTTTCAACAAGCAAGCTCTCTGAGAAAAAAAAAATTCAGAGGCACAGTGTGACTTCCCCGAGCTGAAACCCCACACAAAACAAACAACATTCCAATCCAGAATAAAAGAGAGACTTGCATTTCCATAGTGCTTTTCACAACCCTTATAGACCAAGGTAAAATCCAGATATGTTCTATCTTGGGCCTGAGTAAGTGGGAAGCGAGCACCATCAAAAAGGCATAAATGAAATGTAAAGTTTACAAGAAATAACAGGGTCATTATGTAGTCTTAGTTTTGTTTCTGATTCTTCTGTGGCTGTAGCTTTCTCCTTGTCCAAGTGGCCCATGAAACTGCTCCTCTTTTCCACAAGATCATGGCTGATTTTCTATCTCAACGCCATTTTCCTTCCTACGCAGGCAGGTGGGACTCGAGTAGACATGTTTGGTCGAAGGGCCGATTAGCATGCTGTTTGACTCTATTCTGATATTCTTTGATTCCCTTAATATGCAGATATCTATGATCACTATATTGAATGAACTCAATGACTGACTCCAGGATGAAGATTTCCAAGGATTCCCACCCTTTGCATGAAGAAATTCTTGCTCATTTTAGTCCTAAATGGTCCCCTCTTACTCGGAGACTGTGATTCCTGGTTCTAAATTCCTCAGCCCGGGGAAACAACTTCTATGTCACCCAGCCCGTCAAACCTTTTGTAAATCGCGGTGAATTTCATCTCATTCTTCTAAACATAGGATATACAAACCTGAACTATTCCAATTACGATGACATTCCAGTTTTAACGATGTATCTTGCATTCCAATGGGCCTGTCCACTTAGGCGACTTTTTAGGCGACTGCAGGAGACTATGCGGTCGCCACATGTTCGCAGGTGGTTGCCGGGGAGTCGCCTTCATGGTCGTGAGGAGTTCCCGCATTCTGGGAACTAGTCGCGGCCTCATTATGGTAGCTGCAAATTTTTCAACATGTTGAAAAATTAGTGGCGACTAGAATTAATCCGCCATGGAGAGGAGAGAGAATTCTTGTGCCGTAGGTGGGTCGCCAGGAGGTCCGAGTGGGTTTCCCAGGAGGTCGGAAGTTCTCATAGGTTGTAGCCGGTGCTGACTGGTGAATTTCATTGGCTCATTGGGGGAAAAAAACGTAAGCAGTAGTTTTCAGGACAACTGACCGGTAATGTTAATGTCCGCCGAGCTTCACAGCTGTGTATCTCTGGCTTCTTAAAAGTTGTCTCCACTCCTTCTCTCCCCTTCTCCCCACTCTCCCCCCCCCCCCCCTTTTAAAGGACTCACCGTACACTGTGCTTTTTAGCTTCTTAATTACAGCGCCAGCCTTCCTGTTCATCACAATATGTGTCTGTATCACATTGGCTTTGCACCGTGTGAATTTCACTCAGACAGCGCTCCCCCCGCTTGCTCTGTCCCCCACCTGCTTAACGGGCTGGTGAAGGAAGCGATCTGTTTGTGTGAGTGTGTGTGTTCCACTCTGACAGTCGCCGTTCCAGTTGCCGGTTTTTCAGGCGACATCCGGCAACTTGACAGTCACCGGCAGTCGCCTGAAAACTCGCCTAAGTGGGACAGGCCCATTATGGCATTCTTCACAACTTAACTTTATCCCGAGTTGATTTCCAGTTCTCATATAAAGAAGTGTGGCAAGTACAGTGCATTACATGCAGCGCTATGTAACAATCAGATAATCTAGTTTTAGTGGTGTTCGAGGTATAAATTATATTTTTATCTTTAGAAATAACTTTCCTGCTCTTCTTTGATGTAGTGTTATGGGATCTGTTATGTCTACTTGAGAGACATTGGTGATGCCTCAATGTTATACTTCATCTGAAAGAAGCACCTCCTATAATGTAATCCTTGTTCAATTCTACATTGGATATGTCTGGTGATGAGACTTGAATTCAAACCCTGCCCTCAGAGACAAGAAGACAAAGACTGTAGACTACTAATGTCCAGCTATCACTCTATGACTCTACCTAATGTAAGTCTGATATGAACAACTACAGGCGCCAGGTTCAGGTCAGGAGAGATAGCAGAACAAATAGAAGCCCTCTGGTTAGGGTTGAACCATATTCAGTTGGTTTTAATTTTGTTATTTGATAAGGTTCCACATGGTAGGCTGCTCTGGAGGGTTCGATCACACGAGATCCAGGTACAGCTAGCCGAGTGAATAGGAAGGATGGTGGAAGGTTATTTTTCGGACTAGTAGTCTAGTGGCTGGTGCTATACCTCAGAGATCGGTGCTGGGCCCATTGCTGTTTGTGGTTTATATCAATGATTTGGATGAGAATGTAGAAGGTACGATAGTAAGTTTGCAGATGACAATAAAGTGGGTGGTATCAAAAATCACAGCAGGATCTTGATCTGTTGAGCAAGTGGGCTGAGGAATAGTTAATTGAATTTAAATCCGATAAGTGCAAAGTGTTGCTCTTTGGGAAGCCAAGCTAGGGCAGACCTTCACAGTGAATGGCAGGGCCCTGGGGAGTGTCGCAGAGCGGAGGGATGTAGGATTGAAGTCAGAACATGGAAAATCTCTCATTAAGAGGTCAATGGAAAAACTCTAAACTGGGACTAATAGATTTTTGATGAATGGTGAGGTAAAAGGTTAAAGAAACAAGATGTATGAATGGAATGAAGATAACTAATTAACCGTGATGCAACTTTAATGTCAGGACAGTGCTTCAGTAATGTTCATATATTGTTTGTGTAGTTCTTCGGCCAATTGGCTTGATTGTCGTTTTTTGTCATGTAAGTATAATTTGGCAATGTTAATATTTGTATTTCTGGAGTGGGAAACATAAATAGAAGGTTCCCCAGCACCAGGGCATGGGGCATTACAGTATGCTTGGCATTTCCTACAAGAAATCAGTGCCTGTAGCTCTCCCTCCCTCTCTCTCAATCAGATTCACCTCCAACTACATTTATTCTAGGCTACCCTCTGCCTCAGGCTTTGGTATGCTTCTGTGCAAAAAAAGTTTTGTTGAGGCAAGGTGCTGGCATAGCATCTCCTGCTGTGGTCCCTTGCTGCGCTCCCTGTGTTGCCTGTGGCTCAGCAGGTAGCAATTGTGCCTCTTAAGTCTGAAGGTTGAGGGTTCAAGTCTCACTCTCAAGACAAGCTCAAATGCCTGGGGTGGTGGTTGAAGCAGTTACGTTAGTGACATTTAAGAGATTTTTTGGATAGGCATATGGATATGCAGGGAATGAAAGGATATGCGTTACGTGCAGGTAGATAAGCGATGGTCTTGGCATCATGTTTGGTACAGACATTATGGGCCGAAGGGCCTGTCCTTGTGCAGTACTATGTTCCATAAATGCTCATACTGATACTACAAAGTGCAGTTCTAGGACGGGTAGTGCTGCTGCCTCCTTGCTCCAACTACCCAGGTTTGATCCTGACCTCCAGTGCTGTCCAGATGGAATTTCCATGTTCTCCCCGGTGTTTTGATTTCCTCTCACATCCCAAACACGTGCCGGCTGGTGGGTTTAATGGACGCAAGTGTAGGTGGGGAATGTTGGCAGAAGAATCGGGGAGAGTTGATGCGGAGATGAGATAGGGTAGGTTGCAGGGAAATAAACGGGGACGTAAGATAACTGAGAGCTCGATAGATTCACCGGGGCTGAATAGCATCCCTTTCAGAAATAGTAAATAATAGTTATGGAGTCATAGAGGTATACAGCATGTAAAAAGGCTCTTCAGCCCAAGTTGTCCATGCTGACTAACTTGGCATTCTGAGCTGGTCCCATTTGCCTGGATTTGGCTTATATCCCTCCAAACCCTTCGTATTCACATATCCACGTTTCAACAGTGTATCAGGTTCAGAAAACACAAATAAGTTGTGACTAATGTATGGTCTGTTGTACTCAATAAATGTCACCTTTTAGTAAACACCATGTATTGAATGTCTTCTTTATGAAAACAAATGTTTATTCTGATTACTAATACTTTCCTTGCTAAATCAGTCAGCTATTAACCATGGCCTCTCAAGCAACATTTGGTGAATGAAAATTATGCAGGTGAATTTGCTTCAAACAATTGAAAACCTCAGTTCGAGAAGATCGAAAGACAATCAGCTCTTTCGTGAGAAAGTGGTTAGGTGTTCCTCGGTGCCTGAGCAGCTTAGGCCTGTACGGTCAGGGGGTACTCCAGCTGCCTCTCTCTAGCCTCACAGAGGAGTTTAAGTGCACTAAAGTCAGACTAGAGATGACCCTGGCAGAATCAAGGGACACTGTCATCCGAGCTGCTGCTCCAACCCTGGCAACAGGAAAGAAGTGGACGGCTAGGAATGCGACACGGCAGGCAAAATCTGATCTCCACCAAGGCGACATGATAGGGCAAATCCAACACAGGAGAAGTGGCTTGCGGCTTGGCGGAAAGCGACCTTGCTGGAACAAGGCATCATCACTGGAGCGCCGGAAGTTGGCCGCGGCCGAAGTCCGTCGACAGGAGGAATCGCGTAGGTGTGCCAAGGCAGTGTCGCAAGCAAAACAGGGCCAGTGGATGAGATGGGAGGGTGTGGAAAAGAGGAAGTTTAGCTGGAAGGACATGTGGGAGCTGGAGGCGAGCAAGATAAGTTTCCTCATTCGGGCAACCTATGATATCCTTGATAACCCCAATGACGTGTCTGCCTAGCCTTTCTTAACATTGGAGGAGCATAGGTGAGTACATAAGGCTCCCATCACCACCGGGAACAAGTTGGCAGTTGGCACTTTGGATTTTTAACATCTTGTCCTGTGTATTTGGAAACATTTGGTCGGTACAATTATCAGATAATTTACTGCTCCCTGTCAGGCCTGTCTTATCATCGTGTATACTCAAAGGAAAAGGCGTTGCATATTCTTCGGTTACACAAAATGCTGGAGAAACTCAGCGGGTGCAGCAGCATCTAAGGAGCGAAGGAGATAGGCGACGTTTCGGGTCGAGACCCCAGACATATTCTTCTACCTGGTAACTGAAACTGTCCAACTACATATCTGAAGAGAGCGTTAGGTCAGGAAATGTGAGGGTTTTATCTTCTTTAAGTTGTTGTTGTGCACCTCCTCATAGCAATTTCACACCCGGCCCTAAGCTTATGGGACCACACGTACTTAAATACTACCAAACAAAACCTTCCTACTATCCTTCATGGCTCTCACAATTCCTCAAATGTTACAGTGTAACAAAGCAAATGTGGCAGCAGATTTGTCCACAGAAAGTACTCTCAGCGGCAATGTGGTAATCACCAGATGAACCACTTCAGCAATGGTGGTTGAGCACCAATATAGGTCCTCGAAATCCTCTTCTTCGGATTGGTTCTGTGGGCTCTTGTCGGGGTGACAAAGCATCAGTTTAAGGTCTGACCTTAGCACTCTACCGCTGGTAGTGCAACATTTCATGAAAGGCTTGAAGCGTAAGGCTAGATTTCATGCTTTAGACTCAAAAATGGGGCAGTTATTTGAGGCAAGAGTGTTGCCAATTGTGCTATGATCTAAATTACTCAGTGTCCATTCCCTGGGATGTCTGGATAAAGGACCCCTCTGCACTCATATCTTTTTTCTGGAATTTCCTCCAGCCCAACAATTTGCACCTCCATCTCTGGTGTTTTGAACACTCCCCAAAGATTAATCACTCCACATGAGTGGCTATGCCTTTAGCTACGTGGGCCTTGGTTGGGTGTGGCTTCTCTCTCCTCCTTTATGATGCACCTTCTTAAATCACAGTTTGGATGATATGCCTTTATAGCAAAATTTGTTGAATAACACCCCTCAAAGTACCTTGCAACTTTTTTACTTTAATAGAATGTTTTAGTTCCATTAAAGGCACTTAATGAATGCAATTTGCCTTAAACAAGGCACTTAGGTAATTCCATCAAAGCATTATTTTACAGCACTACAACAATTTTCACCAATGGAGATGGAATTGTTTTTCTTCTGCGACAGAAGTAGTTTGTTCCAACATGTAGGTATGTTACAATACCTACCTTTAGCGGCGCTGCAGTTCTGCCGCTCCCCGTGTGCGCGACTTTGGCGCCTTTCAGAGGGGGGCGGGTTTAAAATGCCGTTTTTCCCTAGACAGTCCAAATCGATCAATCTCAGGCGATTTCGTCGCTAAAAAGAAATCGCTCCGACATTTGTAATATGAAGCTATTTTTAAACTAGGCTAGATCATTTATTAACTAGAGTAGTTTAAAAATCATCTTCTAAAGCCGTGAACGCCGACAGCAGAAAGGACCTAACGTAGGCGATAAAAAAAGCTACACAGTTTATTTTTACATAAAAACGTGCTTCTTAGGAAGCATTTAATCAAATTTTCTTCATACGAAAAGGGGACAAAAAAAATGTACGAACTGCCAGTATTTTTCCTGCCGACTGGGGATTAAATTCACCGCAAACCGTAACGTTCCAATCCACCGCGTTCCACGTAAACCCACTCGCAAGTTGATTTAAATGGCCATTAATTTACAGGAATTAAACACTAAATTCCTTCCATTTGGCCTATAAATTCATGAAAATGAGATTTAAAAATCATGTTATATTGTGGATTATTGTGTGAATGTTATTTGGACACTTAGGCAATTTAAACATGTTTATCATTTCTTAAGAAATGGATAGATGTTTAGATCTAGTAATTGAATTTTGTAATTAGCTACAATTAGGTAACTAACTAATATATGCTTTAATTTCAGGTCATCCAAGTAAGATTGTTTCATATTTGTTTCAGAATGCTTCAATCTATAATAACTGAAAATTTCATTGAGCGCTTATTTTTTAAGAAAGTTATGGGCTTTTGACTGTCCTAGATCACAGCTTTTGAGTTAAGTCAATGGAAAGACAATGGGGAACAAGATGCTAATTTCCGAGTATGAAAATGGCCTTAACTTTTGTAATACTGAAGATATGAAAGTGAATTAGGTGTCAAATTAAACTTATTTTTATGCTTTTGCAGACTTGATTTCTAAAATCTCAAAATTTTGTAACATTGCTACAACATGGTGTTATTATAAATTTATTGAAGAGTGTATTCTTTTTTGGTTCTTGAAAAGTATATGTATTCATGTGAGGAAACAACACAAAGTGCTGGAGTAACTCAGCGGGTCAGTCAGGAGGACATAGATAGGCAGCTTTTCGGGTCTGGACCTTCCTCAGACTAATTGTAGGAGGAGGGAAGAAAGCTGGAAGGGAGGTGGAGTTGGGACAAAGTCTGGCGAGTGATCGGTGGGTGCAGGTGAGAAGAGGAGGGGGGGGGGCGTGTTGATTGGCAGTTGGGTGAGATAATCATTCATCATCGTTGACAACATTAGCGACACAGTGGTGTTGGTTTCCAACGGGAACGGTGACGGACGCACCACGCAATCTCTGTCCTTCAGTTCCTGCGGACTTCCGCCGCTGGAAGTATAGGATTTTGGTGTGTGTGCTTTATCACCATTCCTTGCAATGCTATGTACAACAGTGATCGCAACTTCTACTCAAGTGTGGATGGCCATTGGCTGGCCAGAAGCTTATCCGCCTTTTGATAGGCCTTGTTTTTGGTCCTGCTGGGGGTCCACAGCCCCTTCCTCACCTGGAAAACCAGGTGGGGGAGACGGTTCAGTCGCCAACTATCCGACTGTGGAGCAGGTAATACGGGATTGCATGGTACCCGTGGCGGAGGGAACTACCCCCGCGTGACCTGACTCGTGAGATAAGGTTGTGAGATAAAGAGAGGTGAGGTGTAAATTGTGAGTATGTGTTGGAAGGAACTGCAGATACTGGTTTACACCGAAGATAGACACAAAATGCTGGGATAACTCAGCGGGACAGGCAGCATCTTTGGATAGAAGGAATGGATGCAGTTTTGGGTCGAGAGACCCTTCTTCAGACTGAGAGTCAGGAGAGAGGGAAATGAGAGATATGGAAGAAGAGTGTGTGAAAATGAGAGATCAAAGGGGGTGAAGCTCAAGGAAAATGTGAGGCCCGGTGAAGGGGTGGATGTGGAAGGCGGTGGGGGAGGGGAAAGTGAGAGGTGGGCGGGATGGTGTGATGAATAGGTGCGCATCGAGGTGTTGGGCACAGGGAAGGGGAGGGTGGGGATAGGGATTTGATAGTTGCTTAACATTGGAGAATTCAAAGTCCAATATTTATGTGATTTTGTTTTCCCCCTCATTTAAATAATTTGAATCTGCTATAATTTGGTTTGCCAGCAGGTGGTGCTGTAAATTGCAAAATGTGCCTTGGATCTTTTCTGAGCATTTGGTGCCTAATTAACATTTTGAAAATACACGTAGACCAAGAAAATAATAGAATTGGGAAGAAATCATATTTGCACACTACCCAGAGATTGCCAAAATACTTTACAGTCAATGAAGTATCTCAGAAAGTCCAATTGACCAACACCAAGGTGCTAATGAGCCTGGTATTCCATTTTATTCATATTGTTTGAGGTCTAAATATAATCTAAGGCACAGGAAAGAGCACGATTTCTCTTGAAAATAGGAATGGACTTGAGCGCATGATCCATCTGTTGTCTTAGCTGGACAGAAAAGACCCTATGATATTATTTCAGGGGGGGGGTTCTCTCTGTTGCCCTGACCGATATCGATCCCATAATCATCTCTAAAATAACCAGATTTTCAGTTATTGTCAGTGCTGTTTGTGGCATCCCCATGATTTATTTTCTTAAATAATAAAGAAAATAATTCTGATTTGTATCAGTTCACAATAATAATGCCTATAATTTTTGAAGTGCTTCAATTCTGTTTCAATTCTGGTTTCAATTCTAGTTGAAGGGTGATACACAGATACTTTAAGCGATTCTAATCCCTGTATTCAAATCCTTCACCGCACGCCCTATCTCTGTAACCTGTGCCAATCCCCCAGGTTCTCCCTTCTCCTCCAGTATTGATCTCTTGTACATCAGTTCACCATTAGTGACCTACCTTAAACTTGGAGCTCATTCCATTATTCTCTCTGCCTCTCTATTTCTCTTGTTGTTTAAGAAACCCCGGAAAACCTTAATTTTTGACCAAGTTTGTGGCCATCAATCCTGGTACCTGCTTATATCAAAGGATATTTTACAATGTTAAAGAAGTTGTGTAATTATATTTAATATAACTCCTAATACCATCCAAGGATTAAAGACACATAAGAATGATAGGAAGATTCATACAAAACCGGGCCATGATAAGATAATTAGAAACATAGAAAAATAGGTGCAGGAGGAGGCCATTTGGCCCTTCGAGCCAGCACCGCCATTCATTATGATCATGGCTGATCATCCATAATCAGTAACCCGTGCCTGCCTTTTCCCCATATCCCTTGATTCCACTAGCCCCTAGAGCTCTATCTATGTAACTCTTTTAAATTAATCTAGTGAATTGGCCTCCACTGCCTTCTGTGGCAGAGAATTCCACAAATTCTCAACTCTCTGGGTGAAAAGGCTTTTTCTCATCTCAGTTTTAAATGGCCCCACCCTTATTCTTAGACCGTGGCCCCTGGTTCACGACTTCCACAACATTGGGAAAAAATTTCCCGCATTTAGCTTGTCCAGTCCTTTCAGATCCCCGCTTATCCCTCGAAATTCCAGTAACTACAAGCCCAGTCTTTCCAATCTTTCCTCCTATGACAGCCCCGCCATCCCAGGATTAACCTCGTAAACGTACATTGCACTGCCTCAATAGCAAGGATGTCCATCCTCAAATTAGGAGACAATACCCTAGATTTGCTAGTGTTTCTTTTAAAGTTGCTTGATTTCTGTGATTATTATTTGTTCTTTTCAAAACACAAATCAAAATCTTAAATGTGGTATGCTCAAAAATGTGCTTTCTTATTTCTGAGAACAATTTCTAATGACAACGTTTGGACTGCAATATGGATAAGAAAGGTTCAGAGAAATGTGGGCCAAAGGCGAGCAAATGGAACTAGCTTAGATGGGGCATGAACAAGATGGTCTACAGGGCCTGTGCCCATACTCTATGACTCTATGAGTCCAAGTCTGACTCCAGAAACCTGAATGCAGAAATTAAGGCTGGGGATTTCACTGGAAAGCTGAGGGACTACTGCACTGCCATCTTTTATTGGCCAGGTGAACATGACAGTTTCCATAGCATACTTAATAGAAGAGCAGGGGAGTTCCTCCTCAAGTCCTGGCATAGCATTTTATATGCTACCAATGTCACATGAATAGCATGGGCAACTTTGTCCCTGATGAACATTACCAAGGATGATGGTACTGAGAAACTGTTGATGGTTAGAGGTTCCCTCAATGTACATAATTCCAAAGTGATCATCTATAGACAGGAAACCAGCCCTCCAACAAATGTGGTGGGAATGAACAGACGATGAATGGCCATTTTCAGACGGGCATTGGGGAAGTTGGTTTGGAAGAGAAGAGTAATGGGGTATATGAGGGGGAAGAACTTCGAACATCTTTGATTATGGGTCCAGGAATGGAAATTAAGCTGCTGCAGAAGGTGGGACACATAGAATTGCAAAATGGGCGGCACAGTGGCGCAGTGGTAGAGTTGCTGCCTTACAGTGCCAGAGACCCGGGTTGGACCCTGACTACCGGTCCTGTCTGTACGTAGTTTGTATGTTCTCCCTGTGACCGCATAGGTTTTCTCAAGGTGCTCCAGTTTCTTTCCACATTACAAATACCGGTATGTGCAGGTTTGTTGGTTAATCGGCTTCTGTAAATTGTCCCTGGTGTGTAGGGTAGAACTAGTGTACGGGTGAACTCGGTTGGCCGAATGGCCAGTTTCTACGTTGGATCTCTAAAACGAAGTACATTATTGAAAGGGGCATTCAGCCATTGAGATTGTGCTGTCTCTTCCAAAGTGCATCCTCTTGGTCCTACTCCCCCACCGTTGCTTCATACACTGCAAATATTTTTAAAGCTAAATTCTGCAGATGCTAGAAATTTGAAGTAAAACCAGGAAATAATTGAAACACTCAGTAGGTACAGAAAAATAAATGGAATTAATGTTTCACGTTACCAACGTTTCGTCAAAATGGAATTGGATAGGCACTGGGTAAGGACAAAATCATTACCAACCCACAGGTTCTCCTCTGTATCACGCGCATCGCCGCCTAGAAATTTATCCCAGCTCCTTCATCATTGCTCGGTTTAAATCCAAAACCTTTAGCAAACAGTGGGGGTACCGTCATTAGACAGACTGCAGCGGTTCAAGAAGATGACACATCACCACCTTTTCAGGCTAATGTGGGATGGGCAATAAATGCTGGCATGAGCAGCCATGATCTTGTCCCATAAATGAACAAAAGACCTTGCAGTAACTTGCCCTATGCAATCACTTGGGAAACCCGTTTCATTCTATAATTCCCAGATCTTTCGACTCAGGCTTAGATAGTTGATTTTCTTGTGGCTTACAGCAATATTATGTTTTCATATAGACATGGAATCAGTATCTTGGTTAATGAACTACTACAAATCTGGGTGATGTGCTAGTTGGTGTGCTACCTTTTAACTACAAGGAAATATAGTTCAATTTTAAGAATGATTTTCCTGGGAACTAAAGAATTAAGAGGAAAGGTTACTCAATAAAAGTCACACTGATTATTTCTTCTGTTATTTTTCTGCAAATTTTGAAACAGCTGACAAAAGTATCAAAAGCCAAGTATCACACACATACACCCACAGTGTGGCAAAACATCAGTGTTATTTTATGAACATTTTTTTCCGATGATATGAGCAAAACAATGTACAATTTTAATTTTCAAAAAAAAGAGTCATAACTTGCTTAATTGGACTTTAGGGTGTAATACAGGAACTTCCGCCATCTGATGGATGAATTGTTTTCCTATTAGGTTAAGGCTGTGGTCCAAAGATTTTCCATTGATGTACAACTTTTAATGCACTCATGGTGTTCTGTTTCATTTTTTTTTAAATGATTGCTGTTGCTATCCCAACACTTTCATGCAGTTAGTAATTAAAAAGGTAACTGCCACATTATTAACAGCAGATGAATTATAAAGCCATCTTTTGACCGTGTGTACACAGTACATTGTGTACACTGTGTGTCTTAGATAAGCTAATCCAGTTATAGTTTTTTCTTTACAATATAGGAGGTTATTCAGCCCATCGAATGCATGCCAGCTCATAGAGCAATCCCATTCCTCTAGTTTTTTTCTCTGTAAACGATTCCCATTCACCATCTCTGAGATTCTACCTGTCTACCACACACAGGGGGAGGGGGAGCGCAATTTGCGATGGCCAATTAAACGACCAACCCACATACAGTAGGAGAACACCGGAGCACCCAATGGAAACCCACATGGTCACAGTGAGAATGTGCAAACTCCACACGGACAGCACCAGAGATCAGGATTGAACCTGGGTCGCTGGGGCTGTGAGGCAGCAGCTCCACCTGCCGTGCTGCTGTGAGACCCACAAACAACGATCTTACTACAAACTCCTGAGCAAAAAGGAATAGTAATAGGTTAGAAAATTGTACAATCTCTATTTTTTATTACACCTCGATAGGATTTGGACCCAGGCCCATTGATATACAGTAAAAATTTGATAGAAGAATTTTACAAAGATTAAAATCTACTTTATGATCAATGTGATAAACACACTTTCTTTCTCTCACTTTGCCTTGATCTTGCTGCTTTGTTTTGAAAAAAGAGAAAGATTGTCTTGCAAATTTATAACTTATTTTGTAACCTCAGACTATCTCAAGGCAGTCGATGAAGAACTTATTGAAATGCTCTTGCTGTGTCGTGCAGAAAATACAGCAGTCGATTTGAGCACATCAACCTCTTGCAAACAGCAGTGTAATAATGATCAGACTTTTGGGGGGTGATGTTGTTTGACAGATAAACATTGGCCAGAACACCAGGGGGAACTTCCTGTGAGTTTCCTTTGATGAACGGTATTATCCCATAATCGAACCCTAATAGACCATAGTCACATTTGAAAGTGGTTGGGGAGATACCATAATCAGAGGATCTCAACGGGAAATTTGAAGTTTCAAAATAAGCAGAGAACCTGAAGTTCTACTTTTGCTAATATTTTCATTCATAAAAGGGCAGTACAATGAATGCTGTGTCACTTACCGTGCCCTCCATAATGTTTGGGCCAAAGACCCATCATTTATTTATTTGCCTCTGTACTCCACAATTTGAGATTTGTAATAGAAAAAAATCACATGTGGTTAAAGTGCACATTGTCAGGTTTTATTAAAAGGTATTTTTACACATTTTGGTTTTGCCATGTAGAAATTACAGCTGTGTTTATACATAGTGCCCCCATTTCAGGGCACCATAATGTTTGGGACACATGGATTCAAGGCGTTTGTAATTGCTCAGGTGTGTTTAATTGCATCCTAATGCAGGTATAAGAGAGCTCTCAGCACCTAGTCTTTCCTCCAGTCTTTCCATCACCTTTGGAAACGTTTATTGCTGTTTATCAACATGAGGACCAAAGTTGTGCCAATGAAAGTCAAAGAAGCCGTTATGAGACTGAGAAACAAGAATAAAACTGTTAGAGACATCAGCCAGACCTTAGGCTTACCAAAATCAACTGTTTAGAACATCATTAAGAAGAAAGAGAGCTCTGGTGAGCTTACTTGGTTGGAGAGGTGCAAATTGCCCAGGCTCCCACTCCCACTGTAAATACATGTAAGTATGGGTTAGGTTAAGACTTTGTGGGATCGCAAAGGGACTGGCAGGCCAAGGAAGATCTCTACAGCTGATGACAGAAGAATTCAAACTATAATAAAGGAAAGTCCTCAAACTCCTGTCTGACAGATCAGAAACACTCTTCATGAGTCAGGTGTGGATTTGTCAATGACCACTGTCCGCAGAAGACTTCATGAACAGAAATACAGAAGCTACACTGTAAGATGCAAACCTCTAGTTAGCTGCAAAAATAGGATGGCCGGGTTACAGTTTGCCAAGAAGTACTTAAAAGAGCAACCACAGTTCTGGAAAAAGGTCTTGTGGACAGATGAGACGAAGATTAACTTATATTAGAGTGATGGTAAGAGCAAAGTATGGAGGAGAGGAGGAACTGCCCAAGATCCAAAACATACCACCTCATCTGTGAAACACGGTGGTGGGGTATGTTTGGCTGCTGAAGGTACTGGCTCGCTTATCTTCATTGATGATACAACTGCTGATGGTAGTAGCTGAACTAATTCTGAAGTGTATAGTCCAGGGTTTCTCAATTGGGCTTCCCCGGAACGCTAGGGTTTCACGAGAGGTCGCTAGGGGTTCTGACAAAAAGAGTGATAAATAGGCTAATCATATGTAAAGGTCAATACAAAATGCTAGAGAAACTCAGCAGGTGATGCAGCATCAATGGAGAGAAGCATTTAAAGTCATTTTTGTGTTTAATTTCAAATTCGTAATTTTGTTATACAAGTACAGCATATTTAGCGACGTCTATTCAGCAAATAAATAAATTATGGGTCTTTGTCCCAAACATTAAGGAGGGGACTGTACCTTCAAAGACTACCATTTCCTAGGCCCAAGTCAGATTTGTTGGCTTTGCTTATGTTTGCCTGAATGAGTGCAACTAACAGCATCTTACGTTTTCATTCTGTACGATCAGCACAGTACATCTATATCTCCTGCAAAATGCACTCCAGTCCCACATCACCGTTCCTTTGATAGAACCTCTCAAACCAAATGCCTTGCCAAGATGGATTTGAGAAATCAAATTACCTCCTCCTATGCTGTAAAAGTTCTACTATTCTACTATTCTACAAATGATGCTATTCACTCTAATACCCCACTGGATGAGGGAAATCTTTTTTTTTCACAGCCACCGATCAACATTGCTTGACAGGTTCGATCCAGGCTTTCAAAGGGGAATTGGATCACCAATTAATTTACAAATATGTAGGGCTATGGAAAGTGGGCTTGGCTGCATTGCCATTGTCGAAAGCTACCAGGACACAAAGGGTTAACTGCCTCCTTATGACTTGCTTCCATTTTCTGATTCTACAAAATAGTTTTCCCAGTTGCCTGAAGCTTCCAGTTGTGTGTAGCAGTGTGAGTGTGTGCCTTTGGTGGTGCCTTCTTGTTCTCATTACATAATTGGCCTAGACACACCTTTCCCGTCATCTGGGATAGATTCAGTGGATAGAAATAAAGCTTAACATTTGCATCATTTTGCACTTATTTTTGCTTTTCCACCTCTCCTGGAGGCATCAACCTCCTTGCTGGGTTCTAGGATCAAAATGGGCTGCTGATTCATGGAAGGAAGGAAGTTGGTATCTCACCCAAGTGACCACATACAAACTTGACAGTATGCATTGGCATACTATTTGACTCTAAGGTGGGATGGATTCACACCAAAATCCCACAAAGTCTTAACCTAACCCATACTTACATGTATTTACAGTGGGAGTGGGAGCCTGGGCAATTTGCACCTCTCCAACCAAGGATGCATTTATTGCATGCCTATCTTCACTAGCTGAGCTTGGGAATTCCTGATCAGTATTACATATAGTCCCAAACCTATTCACAGTTCTTAAGCAATTCATTGCAAATGTTGAGTTGCTTGATGATACAAGTTCTCTCGAATTCACCCTTCCTTTATAAGCTGCACCGAGTCATGTCACGTTCATTCACCCAGTGGAGAAGAATTCCATTCAGCCCATTGTGCCAATGCCAACTCTTTTGAAAGACAGAACCAATTGATCCCAGTACCCCACAACCTTACTGCTTTTCCTTTCGTAAAATTCCAATCGTAATTTTCTTATGAAAGCTCCTGTCGAATCAGCTTACCTCGTGCCTTCAGGTCACAACAGGAGATGTATAAAAACATGTATCTTTGTTTTCTCACCTTTTTTTTAGTTAGCAGATGCATACTTACATGGTAAGGTTATGCCAGAGGAATTAGATGTCAAATGTTACTGTTTTCCAAGAAATACAACTACAATTCAAAGTAAATTATAGTACCTGCTTCATGAGTGGAGGCAAGTGGAAGATGAGAGGATGCATTTGGAAGGAAAAAAAGGCTGAGAGGAGGAAAAGGCAGGGCCGAAGAGGAAATAAAGGAAAGGAATAAAAGGTACGAAACTAGGATAGAATAAAGGAAAGCAATAAAAGGTTCAACAGGATAGAAAGAAAGAGGGATAAAACCAGGAAGGAGAGTGGAGGGAAGAGAGAGTGGGAGTGAAGCAAGAGGATAGAAGTGATGGAATGCTGGTGGTAGGAGAGTGGGAGGCAGGATAGCAATACTGGATCTAGATCAAGATATCGGCAGACCTCAGCAAGAGGGGATTGCATTTAAAGATACAACAGGATGGACTAAAGATGCTTACTGTCCAATGCTCCAACAATGTCTCCTTTTCAAGTCTGCCACAGTTCCTCTGTAAAATCACTATGAACATTCTTCAACCACTATTTCAGACAGTTCATCTCTGTTTCCAATAACATAATGCTAAAAACAATCCATTACTGATAGATAGTTACCATCACAATAAAGATGTACTCCTGCATAGAAATTGAGTAGAATTGTAGCCATAATAATTTATTTTACAACCATGGTGGTGAATGTTAGGGAAACTTTTTCCAGTTACCATGGGTACGGCAAACTACATGGCAGTTATTTCTGGTGTCGCCACTGTGAACATTTCCAGTTAACCCCCCCCTGCTGTTGTAACACAAGTTATCTTTTTTATTAGTGGTTGAATCCTGAACTTTTTACAACAAATTGCTGTGGTTCGGCTGCATTGAAACAGTGTTCTCTATGCCTGTTGCCCTGGTTTTCAAACAGAAAATGTTATTGCTGCACCATTCTGCCTCTTTCCCAGCAGGTTCCTGTACCTTCAATGTATTAATAGCTGTTTACGGTCATATCAATTGTTGTGGTTTTTCATTCTGGATCTGTCCAATGGGCCTGGATGTCAAAAGTGTGACTATTGTAAAGTTGGCAGGAATGTCACCCAGAGTGACTTTGTTTTATTGTGCAGTAACATAGTAAGAAAATATTACTCTTTTTGGGCAAGGCAAATGCAGCCAATTCCATATCTAAAGTAGAAAATGTACCTTTAACCAAAATTAATCGCTTGCATAGTGTGAATCAGGTAATTGAAAAGTATTCTGCAAGCTTTGAGATTACATTGAATGGAGGCCTTGGCTGTTCCCTCAGGTGGATATAAAAGATACCACAGTATTACTCTGCAGAAGACCAGCCAACCTTCATTATCTTGGCCGATATTTATCCCTCAAGCCGCATAACTAAATCTGGATCTAACAAAAATAACCATAATTTCTGTTTATGGGAGCTTACAGTGTTAACTGAGCTGCTGCATTTCCTGCCTTCCCTTGATGATTAGGTTAGAGTAGTTTATTGTCATATACACCAGGGTGCAATGCATTCCATGTTCACGTGAAGCTGATGGAGTAAACACTGTGTGTGTATATAAATATATATATATATACTTGAATTCTGCACTACAATAGTGCACCATTCTGCTGTTTTCCATTCATTATATTTATACACATTTATACACATTTATATATATATGTGTGTATGTATATGTATGTATATATATATATATATAGATAGATAGATAGATAGATAGATAGATAGATAGATAGATAGATATAGAGAGAGAGAGCAGATTGTGGATAAATGAAGCATTGCAAACGGATGAAAGCGAGATAAAATTGGAAACAGAGAAGGAGATGTAAGCAGATTCCAAACATTCAACATGTTACTACTGTGTTGAGTTGAACCACTGATTCTTTCAAATATCCCACAAACAGCAGAATGTGGCCTGCACAATGGGACTGTATCCCAAAAGAATATTTCCCAATCAAGCACCAGCCTCTCCTCAGTTCAGGAAACTTTGAAACATATGAGTCTTATCATTGTCACTTATGGCCAGTGTGGGAGCCATACTAATTCATAAATGCCTCAGGTATCAAGGCCAAAGGGCTTCAAGGGTCTTCTGGTAGGAAAAGTAAATGTTTTCCCTTGAACTTACATTGACCTACACTGGAAAGTTTAGGACTATTGTTTAGAATGAAGACTGGATAACAGGAAGTTTGCAAGCATTAAGCTGAGGCTCTCACCGAATCTATGCTACTGTCACCCAATTTCAAAGATATGAAAGTACTATTTGAATTAGTATTCAGTCATTTATC
Source organism: Okamejei kenojei (assembly GCA_035221665.1). NCBI lineage: Eukaryota > Metazoa > Chordata > Chondrichthyes > Rajiformes > Rajidae > Okamejei > Okamejei kenojei. The sequence goes on from CM069136.1 coordinate 113,400,428, forward strand.
GCAAATTTTAACATTTCAAAAGTAAACTTTATTCAGATGAAAACTGTGCAAAAGCTCTTCCTACCTTCTCAGTCCGTACATTCAATAGTGTCATACTCATTAATGTTCACAACTATCTTTAACTGAAACCTATCTTGCCACACATGTGGCCCCTTGGGGCGATATCTCTGCCCTTATTTGAGGGGTGACTCCAGTGGACTCTGCTCCTTAATATCCGGCAACAGAAATACCCTAGACTGTGGTCCTCCCCCACAGAACTTCAGTGTGTCCCTCAACATGTACCTCAGTTGCAGAACTTAGTCTGATGATACAGAAGGAGAATGAATATCTTTCATTTTTCCAACACTTTTCACAAGCCCAGGATGTCCTAAAGTGCCTTACAGCCATAAAAGCAGTTTTGGAGAATAGGTACTATTGTCACATAGGAAATGCGGTAAGAGTTATGCACAGCATGCTCCCACACCACAATTACATAAAATTTCAGACAATGTGTCTTGTATGTTGATTACCAAGGTTTTGTGCTTGATGGTCTGGAATGGGACATGAACCCATTAGCATGTAAGAATGTTATAGAGAACAAAAAATAATTTGATCCTTTGAGGCACTGTGACAATTCTGCATGCCCAATATTAAATATAAATATAATAATAATGAATTGAGTTTAGTTTATTATCACGTGCACTGAGGCACAGCGAAAAACTTTTGTTGCTAACTAATCAGTGGAAAGACAATTCATGATTACAATCGAGGCATACACAGTGTACAAATACATGATCAAGGGAATAGCGTGAATAATGTTTAGTGCAAGATAAAGTCCATCAAAAGATAGTCCGAGACTCCAATGAGGTAGGTAGTAGCTCAGGACTCTCTCTAGTTGTTGGTCGGATGGTTCAGTTGTCTGATAACAGCAACTGCAATCTTGTCAATTTTGGATGATAGTCCCATTCTACAGACTGTCTACATTCTAGAAATGGTGTAAAATGTAACTGACACTTTAATGCAATGAGGGAAGGCCTCACTTTGCTGATGCTGTCCTTTGGTTGAGATGTCAAATGGAGTGTCTATCTACTTTCACTTGAACCAAGAAGCTTCTACGGCAATATTTCAACGAAGATCAGAAGTGTTCTCTCTGTCCATTTTTTATCCTACATATACCATAAATAAAAAAACATTATCTGATCATTTCAGAAATATTTAAATGACTGCAAAGTGCATTGGGTTGTCTTGTGATTGTAAAACCTTGCTATGAATCCAAGTACTTTCTTTAATACGGGACTTGTAGTCTTGGCTGCTGGGAATATGCCAATTTAATGCATGGTTAACAAAGAACTTGGAAATGAAATCTGAGCATGTTCAATTGATTTATCCCTGTTCCCTGTGCATGACTCATGTACAAGCCACTGCTGAAATCCATCATGCTTCCATTATTCCTGTTCTGTAATGGGATTCCTCGAAAACAACCACAGCTTGCCTTTCCAAAGTGTCTTTGACCTAGGAAAACACCCCAAAGCACTTCAAACAAAAAAATTGCCACAGGCCCACAGAAGCATGTACTAGACTGTCTGACTAAACATTTGGTCCAAGTTTATCTTAAAGCAGGAAATGTTGAAGAGTGCTTGACAAGTTTAGGAGGAATTTCTATGGACTTGAGAGCTTATTGTCAGTGGCAATACAATCAGGGATGTGTAGAAGACAAGAATTGAAAATAACAAAGATTCTAGAGAATGGTAGGGATGAAAATCGGGGTCAGTGTTTCTGGGAGGTGCATGGATTATGGTTAAAAGGATTGTGTGCAAGCAGGCAGACATGATTGGGATAGTGCTGAAGCAGAGGATAAATGCTGATATAGAGTCGATGGTCCGAACTGCCTGCACACTCTAATTTCTAAGTAATTGGATTATTCTGGCTAATTATCTTAAATAAAATCAAGACAAATTGTTTGGTTCCATCATGGATTTCACCTGATCTCATGGAATCAGGCAATAGCAGGAGAAGCCCTTTGGACCATTGTGCAATTGGCAGCTCTCCAATTAGTCCCAATTCCCTTTTGAAAGCTCTCATCAAATCCATCTCTATTGTCCCTTCACACAGTCTCCGCACAGCTATTCTGTGTATAAAAACCTTCACTTCATCTCCACTGTTTTTTAAAAATCAGAAATTGTATTTAACCTATTCAAATTAAACATTTCCTTACGTACTCTTATCAAAAGCCTCTCTACTCTTGAATATCTCCATTACATCTGTCTTCAACTTCCCCGCTCCAAAGAGAACATTTCTAGCTCCTCCCTTCTCTCTGCATCACCAAAGTCTTCTTCCTTGGATCCATTCCAAGGAATGCCTGCTGAATGTCAGGTAATTTTCCACACTGATCATAACTGGCAGGCAAAAGAAAACAGTTGTCATGTTTGCCATCTGTAGACCTTTCATTCCTGATATTGATTTACAGATTGGTGGACTATATTAGTTCAAATTTCATTCTCCCTTTGAACCGTTACCTTGAGAACCACCCTCCCACCACTAAGGGTTCATGCTTGTCCCCCTCCCCCATCCTTTTCTTCATCTGCTCACCCCAACTCTTAAAGCCATCTATTTTCGTCACAATAATATCACACAGTACCATCATCTCATCACATCTACAATTGAATCCCTTGCCCAAGCCTTTGTTCCCCAAACCTAACCATTCCACTGTATCCCTGGATGACTTCAGCTTTTCACCCTTTGTAAACTTCACACCATCCAAAACTTTATTACCTCTGTCCCCTTAATCATGTAATGTGTGCTTTCTGGCTTCCTTGGCTAGCAGTTAAGCAACACATTAATTTTATGATACTTATATATACTTTCAATTTCTTACATGGTCTTACTTCTCCATATCCCTATATTTTTCAACTGATAAATAATTCACATAATAATCAGTGTTTTTCAAGTCCTGTTCTCTTGATCATCCCTGAACTTGTTTGTTCCAATATCTGTCTCCAATCTGTCAAAGGCGCTCTCTCTCTGTCTCTCTAGCTCTCTCTCTTCTATTGGAAGCTCCAACATTGTAACAATGACCAGACTTCAAAAAATGGGGACTGCCTATTGAAAGTTTTGAGAATTTCTGAAAGGGATGTAGAAAGAACGACAGAAATAGAAGTCTTTATTTGTTAAAACTTCCTCTTTGAACAAGCTTTTGGTCATCTGGCAAAATATCTTATATGGGTCATTATCAAAATGTGTCCAATATTACTCTTGCAATATGTGTTAATGTACTTAGTTACATTAAAAGGACTGCATAAGTGAAAGCCGTTGTTACTTGTGCAATCTGGCACTGGAATGTGGGATTAACAGGCATTCACATGCTTTCAATTTAATGAAGACTCAACTGTAATAAATATTTTCATCTTGCTTTTAACATTTGGCCCTTTAAATGCCCCATTCTAATGAAAACAGGAAGCTGTAGTGTCCTCTCGAGAAAATGACATCAGATCAAACAGCCAGGATGAAAGAATTTTTCATCTAACGTAATTAACACCTATTAGATGCTGTGGATGAATTTGTGCCAGTAAACAACTCATTATGCATTGATTGACTTTACTTGAGATGAGGGCAACAAACAAGTGATTTTAACACATTGTAATGCCTTTTCCTCCAATTTCGCTGATCCCTGTTGACTCAAATCCTTATTGCGTGTTTTCTTTGACTCTTATCAGTTAATATTTTTGGGAGGCAACTGGGCTTATAAAATTTGGCCCCGGATAAAGTTGGAATTGAAGTTGCTTAAGACAACAAGACAGGAATACCTTCCTGCTTATCCATTCTCCTGCTGTCAATTAGGCAGAAAGTACAGTCCATGCTATATTATATTGTTGTTAGCTGTAATAATGTGGCCCTTATGTCTAATGAACTTTACCACCAGACTGCTTGATCAAGACTAAGTCTAGATGCAATGCAAATGGAATTGCCCCCTGATGGTGAACAATAGTGTCCAGCTGGTCTGTTAAAAGGTGATAATTAAAAAATACAGTACATCTATATAGCTGAAAGGAGTTTACTATTACAGTCATTTGATCTCTTTAAGTGACCAGTTAAGTATTTTTCAAAATGTTCCTATTGAATTTCGGAGAGAAACAATTTGCACGTAGAGAGAGTAAAGGAATAAATTCATTTACTCTAACTTTCATAAAATAAATCCTTCCCCCACAACCCCCTCCCACCCCCCCCCCCCCCCCACCCTCCCCCCTCCTCCAAAAGAAAACAGAGGAACAGAGAATAAACGTTAATGAGATGTTGTCAGAATGGGCTGAATTGACAGTTTGGTGTTCATCAGTAACAGCCTGAGCTTATGAAACAGTGCACGGTCTCTGCCTCCTTCTTCCTTCCTGCTTGACATATCCCGCAGGAGGGGCTGGCTGTTTTTTTCCTGGCAGCAGGGGAGGGAAGGCATCAGACTGCCACCTAGCCACTTGTTGACAGGTCTCTGGGGTGTTGTATTCCATTCATTCCCACAGTCCAAAAGCCAAATAACTAAATCTAGTCTGGCAATTCTCAATCAGCTACTTCCTACCTTTTTTTTGGGGCCAATGTGTTTTTCCTTTACTGTTTGTACTGAAATATGTACTTCGGGCCAATCCTTACCAGCCCCTCCCACCCTGCCGCTTCTTTGGAAATTTGTTTTATGTCTTCCTTCCTCTAGATTTGTCTGATTGGAAAAGAGAGTGATTAACTGGTGAATTACAGCAATGCTCATCAGTACCATTATAGTCATTTATGGATGAAAGGAATTTATATCAGCTGGAAGCAGCTATTGCAGTTCATTCTACTAAGGTTATATTTTACTCTGAGACAGTAGCAATGTGCGTTTGTTCATCACGTTTAATGTGTCCATTGGCCTACCCTGTCTCCCTGTTCAGCAGCTCCTCCATTTTAGCGTTCTCCTTGTTTTCAACTCCCTCGGGCCAACCCGCTCACCTTCTGTAATCTCCTCCAGCCCCAGAACCCTCCAATATCAGTGTACTCCTGTGGTTTTAAAACCTTGTGTATCCCCAGTTCACAAAGCTTCCCTATTGACAGCCATACCTTCAGCCACCTGCGGTCTAAGCTCTGGAATTAGCTCCCTATGGCTCTCTATTTAGAACATAAGAAAGAACATAAAATCGGATCAGGAAAAGTCCACTTGACTTCTCAAGCCTACCTCGGCATTGAATATGATCATACCTGATCTGCCCCAGGACGTACCTCCGCATAGTCCACAAGTTTTCTGAGCTGTTATGAATTTGTCTACTTCCTCTTTAAATCTCCCCAATGATCTAACTTCCACAAGGCTCTAGCTTAGAGAATTCCACGATTCACTCTCTGCACATAGTTGTTGCTAAGATAGACACAAAGCACTGGAGTAACTCAGCGGGTCAGGCAGTATCTCTGGAGACAAAATATTCCTGATGTTTTGGGTCGGCACCCATCAGTTTGAAGAAGGGGGTGGGGCGAGAGAAGGATGGGGGGAAATTTAGGAGTTACTTGTAACTTTTCAAGTAACTCCTGCATTTTACCTGGCAGACTATGATGTCACAGAGAAGAGGGGGAACAGGATCACAGAGTGATTTAAAACCAAGGATGAGAATTTTAAAATAAAGACATTTGAGGACTGGGAGCCGTTATACATAGTGGATTACTGGGATGATAGTGATCAGGATGCTGCAGGTAGGATATGCAGCAAGTTGTTGGGATTTGATCGCATAGTTTGAATGGACCGTAGTTATGATCACTTTGTAGCAGCAATTACATTCCAAACAATCATATTTTGCTCTTCACAGTTTTTGCACCACAGAAGCTGTGAATGCTCATTTTGTTAAATAGAAAATTGTGCTGAAAAGTGTCAGAAGGGCATCTCTCTCGTCCTGAGTCAGGATATGGTCCATTCAATTCCTTCTTCAGTGATTTGACCACAATGTTCATTGTGAATTCTGACCGTCGAAGGGTCCTGACCCGAAACATCACCTATCCATGTCCTCTAAAGATGCTACCTGACCTGCTTGATTACTCCAGCACTTTGTGTTTACCTCAAGATTCCAACATCCGCAGTTCCTTGTGAAACATTTGCCTTCTCAGATTAAATGAAAGGAACTGGAAATACTATTTTGAAGAGCAGATGGGCCAGTAGTCAGCACTGAACCATCATCATACATTTCACTCTTTTTTTTGAACTAGCATCTGCAGTTCCTTGATTCTTCATACCTTCTCAACTTAGGTTTTACCAATTGAACTCGCTCTGTGTAGGAAGGAACTGCTGATGTTGGTTTATACAGAAGATAGGCACAAAATGCTGAAGTAACTCAGCGGGACAGGCAGCATCTTTGGAGAAAAGGAATAGATGTGGTTTTGGGTAACCTGAACAAGGGTTCTGGCCCGAAACATCACCTATTCCGGAACTCTGTCCTTCTTGTCCTTTTCTCCTCCAGTTAGCATTAAGTCCTCTCCTCTTGAAGACTAGACATCATATTGTCTCCTCCACACACATATAAGAAACTCCAGCTAGATTACCAAATCAGGTAAATCTATTAACCATAGTATATTTTCAGCTATAATCCACCCTACTTTTGGAATGCCTTCACTCTGTCGTCAGTGGGTGAATAGTTAGTTTCAGTGACTCAATAGAATCTCGATTTTTTTTTTTAAAATGACTGTAATAAAATTTCCAATGTTCACATTTGACAAGTAAATGAAAGGGATTTCTCATCAAACATTGAATGTATATGTCAAGAAATATTTATTACCTCACGTTTGACTTTTCCCACGTCTGTAAGAAATGTAATACTTTTAATATTTCCTTAATACTGTGTGATGTGCTAAACTTCTTGCAGTGAAATTTCCAATGAGTTCCCTTGCATTAATCAGAGTTACATAGATTCTGATCTTTTCATTCAACCCCGTTTTTAATGACATTTCCAGGAGATGCAGGACATTTGATCCCTTTCTAAATGTCCAAGTCATATAACATTGAAAGCAACATTTACACAGCAACAGAAAATTTGAAGGCAGGTGAAATTCTCCTTTAGCAAAGGGAAGTGAAAAAGTATTTTATTCCTGATACTTTGGACCATTTCTTCAGCAGGTCGTATATTACCCAAATGCTTAAAGCATAATAAAATATATATAGCATAACATTATTCTGCTGTAATAAAATCTGCTTGATTCCCAATCCATTGATTATTCATTACAGTATCATGTTTCTAGAAACTACTAAATGGCTGTAGGGCATAGCTTTAAGGTGAGAGGGGCAACATTTAAAGGAGACTAGACCAAGTGGGTCCCTGCCACACGGGAGGCCTGGTCCCCCAACGCAACCCGTTCCCCAACGCAACTTGCCACCACTCACCCATAGCCCCTAGGGGAGCCCTGGTCCCCCAATGCAACTCGTTCCCCAACGCAATATTCCACCACTCACCCATAGCTGACAACTGTGCAGGGGCAGATCATTTCGCCATATGCACCGTCCCTCATTTTTTAACTTTAAAAAAATTGCAAAATGCAATTGCTAGCTAGCAGAACTCAGTGTACTGTGACTTAAGAAAATGCATTTGCACTTGCTAGGGCTAGCAGGACTCAGTGTATTTTAAAAAAAATGCATCTGCACTTACTAGCTAGCAGAACTCAGTGTACTTGGATGGCAACAATGTTGCGAGCAGGGCTACAATCCCATTGTGACGTCACAGCTGTAGACACAGGGAACAAGCAGTTATTTATTTCTGTTTCTTCAGATTTTTGAACATTTTGATTAATAACTCGAGAAATAATGCATGAATTTTTCAAATAAGGCGCTTTTTGACTTCACGGGATATATATCTACTGGCATATGTAAATATTTTACCGTTAGCGCATCGCTTTTTCGAGAAGATGTGATCGTACACGAACAAATAAATACACACACACATACAAGATCAGAGTTTTAATAGTTGCTAGACTAAGTGGGACCCATTGGGCCCCAGCATCACATGGGAGGGCTGGTCCCCCAACACAATATTCCACCTCTTCACCAATTCCAATATTGGCGGCCAGTGGGGGTGGGGGGGGGGGGGGCTTTCTGGAGCACTAGTATGGGTGTTGTGGGTTGAAGGGACTGGTTTCCACTGGGCTAGTATAGACATTGTGGGCCGAATGGATTCTTGGGCTGGCGGCTCAGTCACTCAAGCCTGTTGTGCTGGCAGCTCACTCACTCACGGCTGCTGGGCTGGCAGTTGACTCACGGCTATTCCTTGAAATTCCATTTCAAGCAGGGTACAAGGCCACATAGGTCAAGTGCAGTTTCTTATCACTTCAAGCAGGGTGCAAGGCCACCAAATTCGTGGAGTTTCATAACATTTCAGGGAGCAAGGCCACTAAAGACAGCGAGTCGCGACCTCTCCCTCCTCCATCTTGCAGAGACTGAGCCACGCCCACACTTCTGGGTTTTATAGTCCCTCCCCCCTCCCCCCTGAAGGGGCGTGGCCTGCATGGCGTGATTGACAGGAGAGAGAATCTCAACATTTTTTAAACACAAATAACTCTTTTATTTTTCATCAATGGGAAAAATCCTCAGCACCTGATGAGCGGAAGGGGACTCTGAGTAAGATGGTCAAAAATCACAGCCGTACGTGGTATCGTTTTTTCTAAATTCAATATAAAGCGCAAACAGGAAGTGGTCAAGATAGACTTTTAATTATATAGAAGGCAAGGCAACTTTAATTAGGCAAGCCAACTTTAGTTAGGCAAGGCAACTTTAATTAGGCAAGGCAACTTTAATTACGCAAGGCAACTTTTAATTAGGCATACAGCTTTAGCATTTCCAAACCAAAGGCAACACAGCTTTGGCATTTCCAAACCAAAGGCAACACAGCTTTAGCATTTCCAAACCAAAGGCAATACAGCTTTAGCATTTCCGAACTATATTCTCAAACCACATTAAGGGCACCGACAGGTCAGTAAAACCACTCACAGTTTAGTAGACATGTGTTCAGTGTTATTCATAGCTCAGACTGAGACGTGACCCTCTCGCCCCCCCCCCCCCATCTTGCAGAGACTGACTGAGGCACTCAACACTTCCGGGTTTTATAGTCCCTCCGGAAGGGGCGTGGCCTTCAGGAGCGTGAATCTCAACATTTTTTAAACACTAATAACTTTTATTTTTCATCGATGGGTAAAATCCTCTTGTTCTGCGCAGCGAAAGGGGACTGATTAAGATAGCCAAAAATCACAGCCGTAAGTGGCAGCGTTTTTTTGCAAAATCAATACACAAAACAATAGGAAGTGGTCAAGATCAGACTTTTAGTAATATAGATATAGATATGCATATGCAGAACAGTTTTTTTTATACAGCGGGTGGTGGTTGTGGAACACACTGCTGGGGTAGGTGGCAGAGGCAGACACGGTAGTAGTGTTTAAGTGACTTTTAGAGATGTACAAAACACAAAGGACAAAGGATATTTATTGTCACATACACCAATTGGTGTAGTGAAATTTGACTTGCCATGCAGCACACAGATAAAGATAAGACACAGCACTAAAGAATTAACAATGAACATAAAAACATGCCCCCACAATGGTTCCCACTGTGGGGGAAGGCACAAAGTCCAGTCCCATCCCCATGTCCACCCATAGTCGGGCCTATTGAGGCCTCCACAGTCGCCTCTACGGCGGCCCGATGATTTAGGCCTTCTCGCCGGGTGATGGTGCTCCGGCGTCGGGAGAGTCTTCACAGTGGCTTGGGACACCTGGAATGGCCGCTTCCTTCCCGGAGTCCGTGGTTTCCGAAGCCGACAGGCCGCGCTGGATGGAGCTCCACCACTGGTGATCTCGGCGAGAGATCCCAGGCTCCCGATGTTAAGTTCAGCGCCGCAGCTGGCCGCTCCACAGTCCCGCAGCTCCGCGATGTTCACCGACCTGCGGTCTCAGCATTCAGGAGCTCCAGCGCGGCGACCCAGGCAAGGTAGCGCCCGCTCCCCTCCACGATGGTGCTCCAGCGCTGAGCCGCTGCCGAAGCCGAGGTTCTGGGTGGTCCCCTCAGGAAACGCCGCTTCATGCCCGCTGGTAGGCCGCGAGGACGGGTCGAAGTTGCAGCCCGGAGAAAAGCTGCCTCTCCGACCAGGTAGGGACTCTGAAAAGTAGTTTCCCCCTTCCTCCCCCCATCCCCACATAAAAAAGACTAGAACTCCAAAACAAAACACTAAAACTCACTAAAAATAAAAGAAAGAAGTTAAAAAACAGACAGCTGCAGGCTGGGCAGCCATACCAACTGGACGGCGCCCCATCCCCATGTCCACCCATAGTCGGGCCTACTGAGATATGTACATGTTTATGCAGGGAATGGAGGGGATTGGATCATATACAGAGAGAAGAGATTAGTTTAGCTTGGCCACATGTTCAGCACAGACATAGTGGGCCGAAGGGCTGTGCTGTTGTGCTATACTTTTCTTTTCTATGTAAATTGGTATTAAACATTGCCCGTAAAATTTATGGGGTTTGACCAAGTCATAGTTTAATATTTCAAAACTATTTTTATTCTATTCTATTCTATTTTTAACATTGGTATAGCAGGAGGAGAAGATTTTAAAAAGAAGCATACGTATTTATGTAGTAGATTTTGCGTTCTCTACAGGGTATATCAGAGACATGTGGTTTAGTTAGTTAATTGTAAATAATTCCGGGTAAGTCAGCAATGGTAAAATCCAGGGGCGGGAGAGGAGATGGGGGGGGGGGGGCTTAAGGAGAGTAAGGGACGATAATGAAATGGGAGTATATGTACAGTTGATGGTCCACAACATATCACCTATCCGTTTTCCAAAGATGCTGTCTGACCTGCTGAGTTACTCCAGCACTTTGCGTATTTTTTTCTCTTCTACATACTTCTTCATGTTACAGGGTGTCAATCTTAGATCCATGCTGTGAAACCCCCATGTCAACTTTACCAAAACCAAAAGTAAGCTGATTTTGATGGGAAGCTGTTTAGGGCCTGTCCCACTTGGACGACCTAATCCGCGCGTTCTGGCGAGTTTGCCCTTGACTCATACTCGCAGCATGGTCATCACGAGGTCGTAGGAGGTCTTTGTAACTTTCCTTCATGCTCGAGAGTGGTCGCCGCGTACTCGAGGCCTCAACTAGGTCGCAAAGTTTTTTTCAATATGTTAAAAAATGCCCGCGAGTAAAAAAAGTTGCCATGGAAAAAAAGCAATACTTTTTTCCCTCGTAGGTTTAGTCTTAGAAGGTTGTAGTAGGTCGGCATGTTAGTTGTAGGTAATCGAGGGTAGTCAAAGGTAGTCGTAGATAGTCTTCATCATAGTCGAAGGGAGGTTGAAGGGAAGGTCGAACGAGGTCGTCTTCACTCTCCACTATTCGGTGTCCAATTTTCCCGAAGTTAGTCGTAGCTAGTCTTCAACATAGTCTTTCTCTACATAGTCGAAGGAGGCCTTCAACATGTCTTTTTTTTAAACTCTTCTAAACTCGCCAATTGGGTCGCCCAAGTGGGACAGCCCCTTAAGTGGTACAATGAACCTGGAATAAAATTATGTCGGATCCCCACTCTTCACCCTTCCATCCAAACGATCTCTGCTGGAAACCATATTTTATATATTAAACCTACTAAGCTACCAACCTTGCAATCTCTATCATATCAAGTTAACTAATGTGGGAGATTGTTGCTCAAAACTATATGCTAACTAACATGGTAGACACAAAATGCTGGAGTAACTCAGCGGGACAGGCGGCATCTCTGGAGAGAAGGAATGGGTGACGTTTCAGATCTAGACCCTTCTTCAGACTTCTCCAGAGATGCTGCCTGTCCCGCTGAGTTACTCCAGCTTTTTGTGTCTACCTTCGATTTAAACCAGCATCTGCAGTTCTTTCCTACACATGCCTGCCAACTAACATGTGTGGCTCCACGTGTGTATTGCGTGTGCCTTTGCATCTGTGTATATGTGTGTGGTTGTGTCTATCTCCACACAGGGCAATTTATTCACCTCGGGTTACAGAACATGGATAGAAGCAAGTCAAAATGTGGAAACAAGGAACTGCAGATACTGGTTTTACAAAAAAATGACACAAATTGCTGGAGTAACTCAGCAGGTCAGTGACCCCAACATCAAAGCTCTGATTGTCATCAATCAGTTCCAACGTGTGGACCTTTTTGTCTACATGCCTGAAAGCAGATCTTTGAAACCATCACTACTCAGACCTCTGGCACGGAAGTACATATCCTGGAAAAGAGAGATGTTTCAAAGATATTCTCAAACTCTTCTGGAAAAAAAAAACCCATAATCACCAGCTCATGGACATCTTGTCCCATGACTGTTCAAAATAGAGATATTCAGGAAATCGGGATGAGGGATGGGGAGAGGGGGGGTATAGTTTGCGGAGAATCACTATACCAGGAACATGAGATAGAAGGAGCTCAGAACATCCAAGATCACCAAAATAAGCAGTCTCTGCTTCACCTCCGGTGGGATCTGTGGATCCCACACGGGGCCATTTATTCACCTCGGGTTACAGAACATGGATAGAAGCAAGTCAAAATGTGGAAACGAGGAACTGCAGATACTGGTTTTACAAAAAAATGACACAAATTGCTGGAGTAACTCAGCAGGTCAGGCAACATCCCTGGTGCACATGATTAGGTGGCATTCTGTTTTGGTAGAAGCAGGTCAGCCCAAATTCTGACAGATTACCTGGGTAGAACAGAAAAATCTAGAGAGTGTGTGTGTGTGTGTGCGTGCGTGTGTGTGTGTGTGGGTGTGTGTGTGTGCGCGTGTGTGTGTGCGCCATGCACTAAGTATGCAGCTTGCCTTTGTACAGAGAATTATTTCATTAATTTCCTGTCCATCTCCATTATGGTTGTTTATTTCGCAAGTTAACTGTCTTTTTTTTTCACTTAATTGAATTAAAATTTAGTCTGCTGCCTTCAAGAGTGAGCGCTTTATTTCCCTGTTGTGTTGCCATCTCCCTATTGTTGATGGGTTTACATTTAATAACATTGGAATGCAGTGTCTTGGCATGTTTGTCCATAACACTGATTAAACCTTTGGAATGTGTCATCCAACAACTAACCCTGCTGCTTTTTGTAGAGTTGTGTAGGAGCACTTTTAAACACTGATTAATGAATGCCAAAAAATAAACTCCCTTTGCAGTTTTATACACAGATATGAGATGCATTTGTATATAAACACTGAGTCATTTGTGTCCTGTAACTATTGTCTCGCTGGGATATAGAATCATATGCAGACTTTCAGACCAACATTACTATGCTGACTCAACAAAACCACAATGAGTTAGTCTCATTCAACCCCAACCTCACATCTGTAGCATTTCAAATATAAAAAAAATATATTAATTATAATCCCTTTTTAAAAATTATTATTGCATTTGATTCCATCTGGGCTCTAACTCTGCCAGTACATTAGTAATTGTGCTGCTGGACTAGGGTTTGGCATCCAAGGCTCCAAGCCACTGATTGTTATTTGCAAAATAAAATATTCTCTGTGACTCCACATGTACAGTATCCACACATTTTTCTTTCCCAAATAAGCAGTGCTAGTTGTGTGTGTTGCAGTTGCTCACACTTTTCAACACCGAGTCAGTGATTTCAAAACCTGCTCTAAAGACTGGGAGCACAACATTTCAGGCTTATTAGGTTTAGGTTTATTATTGTTGCGTGGATGTGTACATTGACAAGCTTTGTTTTGCATGCTATCCAAGTAGATCAGATATACCATACATATATACGGCACGGACTGGGAGGGCCAAGAGGGCCTGTTTCCGTGCTGTAATTGTTATATGGTTATACAAACAAGTCAAACTCAAGTCCAATAGATAGGGCAAAGGGGAAATTACTGAGTTCAGCATTTTATGTTTTACTAGTTTTGGTTCTGTACAGGTTACCAAAGTACATAATGAATTCCAGTCAGATTATTATTGCTTACTATAATGGCAGCTAAGAAAAGTGCAAGCACATTTAATTCCGAACTACCTTCTGTCATTCCGAAAATAATCCATTCTGGCTTTGGTGTTATTTTTATTTTAAACAGTTTTGTGAAAATTTCAAAGCTTTCAATCCAAAACCTTTCAATTTTTGTACAGAAGATGAATGAATGAGTGCGCTATAGTAGCTTCTTGACACTGGCATTTATCACAAATTGGTGAAACGTTAGGGAAAAATTTATTTAATTTAGTTTTCGAGTAGTATAATCTGTGTAAAATTTAAAATTGTTAAATCTATTTGATTACGGCTTAATAATAGGAAAAAAGCTAAACTTAAATTTCTGGAAAAATGCTCCTATACCAACATTAAATATGTGGATTTCAACCACATTACATCTGGAAGATATGAGAATCCGCCTGGCAGGAAAATCAGAACGCTTCTATCACACGTGGTCTGCATTTATAGAATTGCTACAAAGATAGGGTGCAGGAGTACCTTGGGCCTTGGTAGGGGGGGATGAAAAACAATCGAGTTTGTGAATTCCTTTTGCGTGATATATAATATAGTAACTGGCTTTTTTTCTCTCCGTCTTTCTTTCTTTTTTCCTTTTCTTTTCTAGGGTCTATCTCTTAACCCCCTTTCTCTAATTCCTTGACCAAGGGTTTCTTCTCCCCTTTGGCACGCTCTTTCACTTTCACAACTCTTTTCACTCTCTTTCTTTCTATTATTTTTATTTAAAAGCCTTAAAATTATGGGGTACAATGATTGTAACAATACATTTGTGATGTACTTTGATGTATTTGCCTCTAATAAATAAAAATATTTTAAAAGAAAAAAAAGAAAAGTGTAAACACACAGTGAAATTTTTCAGGGTTGGGCTTGGTGGCTTCCCCTACAGGCAGGTCTTCTGCGTCTGGCCGCGCTCCTCTTACATTGATCATGCTGTCGGAACAGTTTCCACATGGACTTTACATTTGGCACTTCAGGTCAGCTCCTGTTGGAATTACTTAAACCCAGCTCTAAAGGAGACAAGAAATGGTAGATGATTCAAGGGAAGGAAGAAGGACGTGACTTTTTAAAGCACGTTTCAATTTTCCTTCAGGACGTTCCAAAGCACCTAACATAAAATGAAGTACTCTTGAAATGTGGTCACCATTGACCACTGTAATTGGTAGATAGCTAAAAGAATTGTGCTTGAGAAGGACTTTGCTGTGCACAGACAGAATCCTTTAGAAATAACCACAGAAAAAAATAAAGAGTCAAACGGCTTAGTTTAGTTCAGTTTTGAGATCAGGCATGGAAATCAATAGTCCACTCCGACTATTGATCACCCCTTCACAGTAGTTCTATCTTATCGCAATTTTTCATCAATTCCCTACACACAAGGAGGAATTTACAGAGGCCAATTAGCCTACAAACCCGCACACCTTTTGGAAGTAGGAAGAAAGTGAAGCAGCCGGACGAAACCCACACAGTCACAGGAAGAACGTGTAAATTCCACACAGATAGCAGGATCGAACCCGGATCTCTGGTTCTGTGAGGCAGCAGTTCTACCAGCTGCACCGCTGTCTCTTGTGCCGGGTTATGTTTAGTTGAAAGATTGTTACGGTTGAGCCTGATTTAATTATCGCATTGCCTTCATCAAGAGTAGTTGTTCCACAGCATCTTCTTTCCTTGTTCTAACCTCAGCTCATCAATTGCCGTAACCATCATCCCCGTGATAATTACCTCTGGATTGGACTATTACAGTGCTTACCTGACCAACCCGCCATCTTCCATGCACTGTAATCGACAGCATGATTCAAGGACTGAGCAAGTATGAGGGGCCGAATGGCCTAATCTTGCATCTATTTTTTGACATTCTTAAAGATTACAAGTAGGAGTAAATAGAAAGCCAGGATTTGCATTTGCATACTCTCTAATTAATTCCAAATGTGCCCTGAAGTTACTGTCACAACAGATGGCCTGATTGATTGATGGCTTATCTTTGCATGGTGGGTTAATGAATGATAGGATTTAGTACACTGTACACGGCAGGGCCCTGGAGAGTATTGCAGAAATGAGAGGCCAAGGGGTACAAACATAGTTTGTTCAAAGTGGTTACACTGGGAGACAGGGTGGTGAAGAAGGCATTAGGCGTGCTTGCCTCCATCGGTCAAGACTTTGAGTATAAGACATGCAACGTCATGTTACAGCTGTATAAGATGTTGATGAGACCGCACTAGGAGTATTGGGTGCATCGCTGGTTGCCAAGCTTCAATAAAGGGGCTGTCCCACTTGGGCGACCTAATCCGCGAGTTCTGGCGAGTTTGCCCTCGACTTGTACTCGCAGCATGGTCGACACGAGGTCGTAGGAGGTCTTTGTAACTCTCCTTCATGCTCGAGAGTAGTCCCCGTGTACTCGAGGCCTCAGCTAGGCCGCGGCGTATTTTTCAACATGTTGAAAAATGCCCGTGAGTAAAAAAAGGTCGCCATGGAAAAAATTGATATTTTTTTTACTGGTAGGTTTAGTGGTAGGAGGTCGGCATGTTAGTCGTAGGTAATCAAGGGTAGTCGAAGGTAGTCGTAGATAGCCTTCATCATAGTCGAAGGGAGGTCGAAGGAGATCGAAGAAGGTCGTCTTCACTCTCCACTATTCGGCGTCCAATTTTCCCGAAGTTAGTCGTAGTTAGTCTGGACATAGTCGAAGGAGGTCTTCTACATAGTCAAAGGAGGTCTTCAACATAACATTTTTTCGAACTCTCCTAAACTCTTCTAAACTCGCCAATTAGGTCGCCCAAGTGGGACAACCCCTTAAGGATATCATTAAGCTGGAAATGGTGCAGAAAAGATTCATAGCATGTAACCAGATCTATAGGGCTTGAGTTGAAAGACCAAATAGGTGGGGGGTGGGGGGTGGGTTAAGGGTGGTGGGGTTCCCTGGAGCCTAGGAGGCCAAGGAGTGACTGCAGTGGTATATAAAATCAGAGCTAATATAAGGTGAATGGTCACAGTCTTTTTCCCAGGCTAGTGGTCTAAAACTGGAGGACATAGATTTAAGGTGAGAGAAAAAAGATTTAAAAGGGACCTGATAGGCAATCTATTCGCACAGAGGCTGGTGATTATATGGAGTGAGCTACGAGAGGAAACTGAAGAGACAGGTACAATTACAATGATTAACAGATATTTGGTTTGGTTCATGAATAGGAAAGCTTTAGAGCAATATGGGTCAAAGGAGGGAAAATTGGACTAGCTCAGTTCGCAACTTGGTCAGCATGGACTAGTTAGGCTGAAGGTCCTGTTTCCATGCTGTATGATTCTAGGATTCTATGACTCCACTAAATTGAATTCTTCTTGTAAAACTACAGCTCCTTCAAGAAAACCTCAGCAATTTATTTTTTAGTTTCCTTTATTTTTAGAAATATACTAGATCAAGTGGGACCCGTTGGGTTCCAGTCGCACGGGAGGCCTAGTCCCCCAACGCAACCCGTTCCCCCATCGCAATGTTTGACAACTCACCCATAGCCCCCACGGAAGGCATGGCCCCCCCAAAGCAACCGATTCCACCAACACAATATTCCACCACTCACCCATAGCCCCCAACTGCGCTAGGGCGGCTCATTTCCACTTATTCACCCCCTCTTTTTAAACTTAAAAATAAATCCAATTGCACTTGCTGCCAGGAAAAAAAATCCAAATGCACTTGCTGCCAGGAAACAAATGCTGCCAGGACTCAGTGTCCTGGGATTTGCAACGTTGTAATGGGCAGGGCCAGCAATTGGATTTGGATTTTTTACAGTGAGAGGTTAAGTGAAAAGTTAAATTTGTTTTAAATGTGAAAAACTTGTAAAATATAACATAAATCTGAACGAAAATTGATACAACACACCACAGGACATTGTTAAGTAAGGCAGTCCAAAAATTGTAGTGCTATCGTGTACCATTGTGACGTAGTTCAGGGCATGACTCGCACGCAGACAGACACACACGCAGGCAGACACACACGTAGGCAGACACACACGCAGACTCACAAACAAACAAGATGATAGTTTTACTAATATATACAAGACCAAGTTCGGTCCCTGTCACACGGGAGGCCTGGTCCCCCAACGCAATCCGTTCCCCAACGCAATATTATACCACTCACCCGAACCCAAACGCCATATTCCACCACTCATGCATAGCTCCCAACTGCGCAGGCGCGGCTCATTTCCTTCATCTCCCAGCATTCCCTCCCCCTCCTCTTCACCCTCCCTCTTCTTTCCCCTCTCCTCATCCTCTGCTCAATCCCACCCTCACCTCACCCTCTCTCTCCCTCTCACTCTCCCTCCCTCTCCTTTCCCCCACCCTCAGTCTCTCCCTCCTCCCTCCCTCCATAACTCCTCTATCCTCCCTAACCCCCTCCTATACCTCTATTCCCCACCTCCCCACTCCTCCCCTCCCATATCCCCCCCCACAATCCCTCCTCACCTCCCCCACTGCCCTCCTCTCCCTCTATTCAAGTCAAGAGAGTTTATTGTCATGTGTCCCAGATAGGACAATGAAATTCTTGCTTGCTGCAGCACGACAGAATATTTGAGACATAAACAGATCAGATCAGTGTGACCATATACCATAGAATATATATATATACACATAAATACACAGATAAAGTGCAATAGGCTGTTATAGTTCATAGTTTGTGTTTAATACTCTGATGGCTGTGGGGAAGCAGCTGTTCCTGAACCTGGGTGTTGCAGATTTCAGGCTCCTGTACCTTCTACCAGATGGCAGCGGAGAGATGAGTGTGTGGCCAGGGTGGTGTGGGTCCTTGATGATGCTGGCAGCCTTTTTGAGGCAGCGCCTGCAATAGATCCCCTCGATGGTAGGGAGGTCAGAGCCGATGATGGACTGGGCAGTGGTTACAACTCTTTGCAGCCTTTTCTGCTCCTGGACGCTCAGGTTACCGTACCAAGCCACGATGCAACTGTCAGCATGCTCTCTACTGTGCACCTGTAGACGTTTGAGAGAGTCCTCCTTGACATACCGACTCTCTGTAATCTTCTCAGGAATTAGAGGCTTTATGATTGCATCAGTGTTCTGGAACCAGGAGAGATCTTCGGAAATATGCACGCCCAGGAATTTGAAGTTCTTGACACTTTCCACCATCAACCCGTTGATATAAACGGGACTGTGGGTCCCCATCCTGCCCCTTCCGAAGTCCACAATCAGTTCCTTGGTTTTGCTGGTGTTGAGAGCCAGGTTATTGTGCTGGCACCATTTGGTCAATCAGTCGATCTCACTTCTATACTCTGACTTGCCCCATCAGTGCTATATCCCACAACAGTGGTGGCGTCGGCAAACTTGATGATGGAGTTTGCACTATGTCCGGCTAGGCAGTCATGAGTATAGAGTGAGTACAGCAGGGGGCTGAGCACGCAGCCTTGAGGTGCTCCTCTGCTGATGTGTTATCGAGGATGACACATTTCCACCAATACGAACAGACTGTGGTCTGTGAATGAGGAAGTCGAGGGGGAGGGCTTGAGGCGGGGAACCCAGCCCAGGGCCCAAGGCAGCAGAAATTAAAATAGAAATAAACTTACCCGTGGATCCGTTGTGAGGGGAATAAAAAGATGGCATTGTGAAATTTTGGAAAGTCCCCAACTGCACAAGCGCGGCTGAGGACCCATTGGGTGCCCTTTACGATGCCAGTAAAAACATGCACAGGAACTCTTCCCCCACTTGCGCATGCGCAGGTGGGTGCGATGTTTTAGGTTAAAAACATTTTTAAACGTTAATAACTTAAAATATACCATCAATCTGAAATAAACGCTTCATTTACAGCACAGGACAATTGTAAGTAGGGTGGGGCAAACATTGTAGCGCTATCGTGTACCATCTTTGCTCAAATAGAGGTATAAGGCAAACCTACAAACAAACAAGATGAGAGTTTTAGTAATATGTACTAGACAAAGTGGGACCCATGGGGGGGGTGGGGTGGGGTGTTGGCTGCTTGCGGCATCACACACACTAACCACCACACACACACACACACACACACACACACACACACACACACACACACACACACACACACACACACACACACACACACACCAACCCCCCCCCTTTGATATTATTAATATTACTAATTTGCTCTTACCCCATCCCCCGCCCTATCCACTCATGCATAGCTCCCAACTGCGCAGGTGCGGCTAGAGAGGGAGGAGGGTAGAGAGATAGGGCAGAGAGAGGGCAGAGAAAGAGGCAGAGAGAGAGAGGGCAGACAGAGAGATGGCGGAGAGAGGGCGGAGACAGAGAGAGGGCAGAGACAGAGAGAGGGCACAGAGAAGCAGAGAGAGGCAGAGAGGGCAAAGAGGCGCAGAGTGAAAGGCAGAGAGGGCAGAGAGAGAGGGAGGGAGGGCAGAGACAGAGAGGAGTAGAGAGGGAGTAGGGGTGGAGAGGGAGGGGGAGGGGGTAGAGGCAGCACCTACCCATGTTATAGAGCAGCAGCCTCCCCACCGGGCGGCGGACCCGAGCGAGGCTGCGGACAGGCGGCCGTCGACCCAAGAACCCCAAGCGAGGCGGCGGGCGGGCGTCGACCCAAGGGAGGCTGCGGTTCGACGTGGACTTGAGGGAGGCTGCAGACAGGCATCGACCTGAGGACCCCGAGCGAGGTGGCGGGCGGGTGGTCGTCGAGCCGGGCAAATGACAGAGAGAGGGCAGAGAGCTATGTTCTGGGCAAAGGATGGTGGATGTATGGAACAAGCTGCCAGAGAAGGTAGTTGAGGCTGGGACTAGACCAACGTTTAAGAAACAATTAGACAGGTACATGGATATGATAGGTTTCGAGGGATGTGGACGAAGCACAGGCAAGTGGAACTAGTGTAGCTGGGACATTGTTGGAGGTGTGGGCGAGGGGCCGAAGGGCCTGTTTTCGCACTGTATCACTCTATGACACTAATCAAATTAAATCCGATGCCAGGTGCTTCTTGCTATGTAATGTTCTGTATCATTGTGTACACTGTTCATTTACTGGACAAGAATCTAATCCCTACTTTTGGTAGTCAATGGCACGATTATTGTTGATGCCAAGTCTTCCACCATCAACATCCTGTGTGTTAGCATTAACCAGAAATTTAACTGAACAAACGGCATAAATGTTAAACACAAGTATAATTGATCATTTATTTTATTATAATTTTTTGATTAATGGAAAGATATAGCGTGGAAACAGGTACGTTGGCCCACTGAACCCACGCTGGCCATCGATCACCTATTCACACTAGTTCTATGTTATTCCGCTTTCGCATCCACTCCTTTCACACTGGGAGCAATCTGCAGAGGCCAACTAACCTATTTATGTATTTACCTAGTTATGCACGTATTTATGATGTGGGCGGAATCAGAGCACTCGAGGAAACCCACATGATCACAGGGAGAATGTGCAAACTCCGCAAAGACAGTGCCCACAGCCAGGATTGAATGTGGTTCTCTGGCACTATGAGGCAGCGGCTCTACCAGAAGCCCCGTTTTATTGTATATTTGTATAGACCAAGTGGGACCCGTTGGGTCCCTTTCCCTCAATGCGCGGTTGTGGGGGGCGGCCTGCGGCATCACAGACACACACACACTAACCACCCCACACACAAACACACATACTAACCACCCCACACACACACACACTAACCGCCCCCCACACAGACACACATACTAACCACCCCACACACACACACACTAACCGCCCCCCACACAGACACACATACTAACCACCCCACACACACACACACACTAACCACCCCCCACAGAGACACACATACTAACCACCCCACACACACACACACACACAGTCACACACTAACTACCCCCCTTGATATTATTCATTCGCTCCTTTTACTAGCACTGTTACAAAATGTTGAGATTTTAAGAATCAAGTCTGCAATTTATCACATCAGATAAAGCATAAAAATAAGTTTAATTTGACACCTAATTCACTTTCATATCTTCAGTATTACAAAAAGTTATGGCCATTTTCATACTCGGAAATTAGCATCTTGATCCCTATTGCTTTTCCATTGACTTAACACAAAAGCTGTGATCAAGGACAGTCAAAAGCCCATACCTTTCTTAAAAATTAAGAGAACTGAATGACATTTTCAGTTATTATAGATTGAAGCATTCTGAAATAAATATGAAACAATCCTACTTGGATGACCTGAAATTAAAGCATATAATTAGTTAGTTACCTAATTGTAGCTAATTACAAAATTCAATTGCTAGATCTAAACATCTATCCATTTCTTAAGAAAAGGTTAACATTTTCAAACAGCCTGTGTCCAAATAACATTCACACAAGAATTCACATTATAACATGATGTTTAAATCTCATAGTCATTAATTTATAGGCCAAATGGAAGGAATTTAATGTTTAATTCCCATACATTAATGGCCATTTTAATCATCTTGCGAGTGGGATTTTGTGGAACGCGATCGTTTGGAACGTTGCGGTTGCGGTGAATTTAAACCCCATATCGGCAGGAAAAATACTACCGGTTCGTATGGGTCCTAAGTCACCTTCTCACAACGTGAAATTTTGATTAAAGGCATCCTAAGAAGCAAGTTTATATGAAAAAATAAACGGTGTACCTTGCCTTGTCCCCTACGTGAGATCCGTCCCGTTGTCGGCGTTGACGGCATTAGAAGATGATTTTTAATTTACTACTGCTATTAAATTATCCCGCGCTAATTTTAATAAACTTAATAAAACGGCAGTTGAAGCGATATTTCTTCAGCAACTAAACAGCCTGTTCAAAATCGATTTGAACAGGCTGAAGAAAACACGCATTTTAAACCCGCCCCCTCAAAGAGGCCAAAGTCGTGCACACGGCCAGTGACAGTGGCACAAGTTTTGTAACATACCTACTTTTACCCCATCCCCGCCCTATCCACTCACGCATAGCCCCCAACTCTCAGGCGCAGCTAGAGAGGGAGAGGGAGAGAGGGCAGGGGCAGAGGGAGGGCAGGGGCAGAGGGAGGGCAGAGGCAGAGGGCAGAGGCATGGGGGGGCTGGTTCCCGAACGCAATACTCTCCAGCTCCAGCTCCAGGCTCTGCTTCTGCCCAGGTCCAGGTCCAGGTCCAGTCGCCGAGCTTGGCCTGCGGCAGCAACCTCCCCACCCCAGGGCGAGTACAGGGCCCGACTCTCTCCTTCCTTCTGTGCCTTTTGAATAACGGGGGGGGGGGGGAGTGGTCGGGGGGGGAGACACTCGTCATGGGGAGCAGACCCATTGTGACGTTATCAGCGAAAGACAGTCGTTTTTAAATTCAAAGTTTTGTCAGATTTTTGAACATTTTCAGTAATAACTCGAGAAATAAAGCATGACATTTTCAGATAAGGCGATTTTGGACCATGGGAAAAATCTCTACCGGAATATAATAATAATAATAATAATAATAATAATAATAATAATAATAATAATAAATATATTTGTATAGCACATTTAAAAACAACTCACGTTGACCAAGGTGTTTCACATCAGTGCAGGTACTAATTTGATACATACAACGGTAGACCTAAAAATTCATACATAACTCTATACAGTGCCCCCCAGAGGGGCTCAAAAACGTTAGGGAGTAGAAATAGGTTTTGAGTCGTGACTTAAAAGAGTCTATATAAGAGGATCTTGAAGTTGATTTTGTACCGTACTGGGAGCCAGTAGAGAGAGGCCAGAATCGGGGTGATGTGGTCCCTTTTACGGGTACCCGTCAGGAGTCTTGCTGTGGCGTTTTGGACCAGTTGCATGCGGGACAGGGATGACTGGCTGATGCCAATGTATAGGGAGTTGCAGCAGTCAAGGTGGGGGAAGATGATTGTGTAGATGATTTTTTTTCAAGGTCGTCGAATTTGAGGAATGATTTGATTTTAGCTTTGATCCGAAGCTGGAAGAAACCAGCTTTTACCACAGAGTTAACTTGCTTGTCAAACTTTAATGCGGAGTCAAATATCATGCCTAGGTTTTTGACGTGCGGTTTGACTAATGAGGTTAGGCTTCCAAGGCTGCCTGTTATCGTTTTGATGGAGTCGGAGGGGCTGAGTAGGATGACCTCAGACTTGTTCTCGTTAAGTTGGAGAAAGTTCTGTGCCATCCAGCATTTTAAGTCATCGAGGCAGTGCATGAGGCTGTTTAAATTAGACTGGTTGTTGGGTTTGAGGGGGAGATAGAGCTGTGTATCATCTGCATAGCAGTGGAAAGAAATGCCATGCCTTTGGATGACTTGGACGAGGGGGAGCATATACAGAGAGAAGAGATTGTGGTCTGGGATGGAGCCTTGTGGAACCCCGTTGAAAAGGCTAGCTGGGGAAGAGAAAGAATTGCCTATGTTAGTACAGAAACTCCTATTTTTTAGGTAGAAAACGAACCAGCTCAGGGCAGTGCCATCAACACCAACCCCATATCGGGGACGGTCAATTAGGATGGTATGGTCCACTGTATCAAACGCTGCTCTGAGGTCGAGAAGGAGCAGGATTGCACAGTCGCCGGACTCTATGTAAAGTCTATGAGAATATGTAAACATTTTAGCATTACCGCGTTTTTTCGCGAAGATGTGATTATACACAAAAACACACAAATAAATACACATCCAAGATCAGAGTTTTATAAGTATAGAGATGTATTTGTTGTGTTGCTGCATTAATGCAATTAAAGTAATGTAAAGCTACAAGTAAGAATTTCATTCTTCCCTTCCTAGTGCAAATAACAAGCAAACACTCTTAATTTGAGCAAACCAAAGACTGGGAACTTTGTAGTGAGTGACTTACCCTCTGATTCCCTGAAAATATTTCACTACCTGTAGTGCGATGGAATATTATCCACTTGCTTGGATGAGTGCCTTACAACAAAAGATAAAAACGGAACGGCGGATGCTGTTTTCCCACAAAAGGACACAAACTGCTGGAATAAATCAGCAGGCCAGGCAGCATCTCTGAAGAAGGGTCCCAACCTGAAACGTCACCTATCCATGTTCTCCAGTGAAGCTGCCTGACCTGCTGAGTTACTCCAGCATTTGTGTCCTTTCACTCCAACAATACTCAAACATCTCAAAAACAAACCAAACCTTTCCACCTTAACATCCAATCACTCCATTACTTGCACAGTCGCAGAATGTGTCACTTCCAAATATAATGTAGTTACACCACCAGACTACTGCAACTGCACCTACTAAACCTACGACATCTACTGCTAAAAAAGGGGCAAGGATAATAGACACATGGGAGCATCATCTCCTGTTGGTTCCCCTCCGAACTCTTGGAAACGGATTGCTGTTTCTTCATTGTCACTGTATCGAAATCCTGGATTATATTACAAGGTAAACTGGTGGGGGAAATGGCATGCTCCTTCTACATAATATGGAAATATATTTAAAAAAACTAAATACTTCCACTTTGAAGACACAGATTAAGTGTAATTAACCAAAAAAACAGGAGGAGTGAGATTTTGTCATGTTAGTTGTGATCTGAAACACACTGCATGAAAGGGTGAAGGAAGAAAATTCAACGAGGAATAGGAGAAATACTGGAAAAACAAAAGTGCATGGTTGAGGGGAAAAAGCAAGACAGTGGGACTAATTGAGAGATAATACAAGTATGTTGGGCTAAATGGCCTCCTATGCTGCATAACTCTTTAGTCCATCATTCATAGGGTATTGTGATGTTAACTTCAGCTAGATGACACTGTTTTAGTATGGTAAACGAGGAACACTTAATTATCTATTTGAATTTGCAAGACTTTCTCACTCCAACTGAACTTTAAGCAGTCTTGAGAAATTACCTTTGACTTTCTATTGAATGAGTGATAAACTATAATAGTTCATGGGTAAAATATAGCACAATTTATTTTGACTGAGAAACATGATAGTTGAAATCAACATCTTTCAGGTAAAGCGAACATCTTAATTGTTTACCTTGTTTAAATTGTACATTAAGATGCAGGACAAAAAGGAGTTGTCCTTTCTACCATTAAAGGCACACAATCACTTTATTAACCTTTATCAGTAGAAACCGCTCACTTTGATAGTCCCTGTTCACTGGCTTAAATAAGTCAAATGATTGTGGTTGAACGACAATTTTCATGGTTGTAAAAATGATTGTCATCCTACAACCTTACAAACATAATCAGGTCATTTTGACTGACTCATATTTAAACTAAGTTCAAGAATTGCCAGACTTTCCTTCTTTGAGGAACTCCTGGGGAATGTAGAAGTGTCTAAATTCTAAAATTAATCTGTGTCCGTAGAAGATGAAAGAATCTTGCACTTCACTCAAAAGAGCTAACAATGAAGCTGACAGGTTTGATTTAGTTATGACATGAGATGCATAACAGAAAGGTATCTGCACGTTTAAATTAGGGAAGAGAAAAAAAGTACCTCAATTGATTGAGGGGATAGAATATAATGGAGTCATTTAGCTCTCTTCTGTTGCAATTTTACAACTTGATGTATGAAGCTGAATTGACACGTAGCCTCCATAATAGTTCCTCTCAGCTTAACACACAACATTAGCAAAAGAAAAGACAAGAAATGCAGAGCACAGGAGACCAGGGCACTCTCCTTATTTGAACTGATTTTGCTCTTTGATGGCATTATGGCTGCAGGCTATCATTTTACATTTTATGTCAGCTGCCTTTGTCAAGCAATCATTATTGATGCTGAACTCGGTTTTAATTCCCACTCCTCTGCTAATCAATTACAGCATTTATATCCATTAATCAGGCTTTGTGGCAGGCTTTCATAAGGCTAATAATAGCTCTTTGGTTACAACTCAACCAATGCAGGGTGTGATACAAGTATTTAAGTTTTAGCAGTTTTCTTATTTACCTATGTTTTGACGGGTACTTTATCACATTTGATCTGCAGGATATGTTTCACCATAAAATGGAATGGATTAAATGTATTTAAAGTAATTATTAAAGTTAGATGTGGAAACTTTTATACCATGTTACAAAATGACGTGTATGTTGTAATCTATTGCATTTTCATAGCAGGTGCCTATTTGGCCCATGTTGCATTAAAAACAAATTGCTGAAGGAACTCAGCGGGTCGGTCAGCATCTGCGGAGGGAAATTGACAGATGACGTTAAGGGTTGGGACCCTTCTTCAAACGCGCCCATGTTAACCTTGTCATTTCTTTGAAAGTATAAATCCTGCTCTCCACTTTTCTGTAGCCTTTTTCTATTTTTAATTATTTGCCCATTTCCTTTTTTGAAGAACCCATGTTGGGATGGGATTCATTATCCTTTCGGGCGGAAACAAGCAGATTATACGTGGGAAATAGCTCTTCCTTCCGAGCTTAAAGACATGGAGAGTAGTGTCCTTGGCACGTAAATTATGCGACCCTCGTGGTCCCGCGCGATTTCATCCGTACGCATAGGGTCTTGAGCCTGTCCCACTTTGGCCGTCAGTTCCTCGCAGGCCGTTGGCGCACAAAGATTTAGTTCACTACAAAAAATTTCGGAGCCCCGCGCGATGTCTTGCACAACCTCCACGTTTCTCAGTGAGACCGGCCCCGCGCGGCCATACGATGCCCGGTCGCGTAATTTGCATGCCAAGGAGACTGAGGGGGGATCTTATGGAAACATACAAAATTCTTAAGGGGTTGGATAGGCTAGATGCAGGAAGATTGTTCCCGATATTGGGGAGGTCCAGAACAAGGGGTCCCAGTCTAAGGATAAGGGGGAATTCCTTTAGGACCGAGATGATGAAAACATTTTTCACACAGAGAGTGGTGAGTCTCTGGAATTCTCTGCCACAGAAGGTAGTTGAGGCCAATTCATTGGTTATATTTAAGAGGGAGTTAGACGTGGCCCTTGTGATAAAGGGATCCCAGGGGGTATGGAGAGAAGGCAGGTACAGGATACTGAGTTGGATGATCAGCCATGATCATATTGAATGGCGGTGCAGGCTCGAAGGGCCGAATGGCCTACTCCTGCACCTATTTTCTATGTTTCTATGTAAGTGGGACAGGCCCTTTATTAGTCAATGGTTTCTTTCAGATCTACGTTTACCAGCAAGAGATTGTAGGGCTCGAGGCATTTATAGAGAGAGGGGGCAAAAAGGCATTTTTAAATGGCAATGAGAATTTAAATAACCTTGGCATTTACCCTTCATAAAACTGTGTTGGCTCAGCCAGATCATAACTTAAAATCAAACTTTTTATCATCATGCCTTTAATAGTAAATTACAGTATCTTGCCAACAGGTCTAACTGGTCTGAAGTTTCCTGTTTTCTATCCCCCTCCTTGAGTAGTGAAGTTATGTTTGCTTACTTCCAATCTGCCAGAAACTATTCTAGAGTCTGAGTATTTTGGAAACCTGTCACTGGTTTATCCATTATTTCGGCCGTTACCTCTTTGAGAACCCTGGAACGTAGGTCCAGAACATTTTTTGGCATTTAGTGTTTTTAATTTCTCTTCTACTTTCTTGGCATCTCAGGTTATTATGTTAGATCCCTCACTGCCATTGGACACTTGTTTCCCCATTATTTCTTATACAATTATTGTTTTTTCCAGTTACCACATAGTTTTTAATGGCTCTAATGGCTTCTTTATTCGTTATAATCTCTCCACATTCTACATCTAAGGGACTATTTCATTTCTTTTACCTTCTTCCTTTTATATACGTAAAAACTTTCATATTATTTTATATTTCTTGCTAATGTATTTAAATGTTCTCTTCTTCCTCTATTAATTTTGTTGAACTCCTGTTGCTGCTTCCAAAGATTCTCCAAATCCAGATTTATTTGATGCCATACTAGTCATCATTATTTGCCACTTCTTTTAAGGAAGTACTAACACAAACTTCTGAGGGATCACTATTCACATTGGGATTTTATTTCTCATGGAATGTACATCTCATAGCGTTATAGAGTCATAGAGTGATACAGTGTGAAAACAGGCCCTTCGGCCCAACTTGCCAGACCAGCCAACAATGTCCCAGCCCCACTTGCCTGCGCTTGGTCCATATCCCTCCAAACTTGTCCTATCCATGTACCTGTCTAACTGTTTCTTAAACGATGGGATAGTCCTACCCTCAACTACCTCATCTGGCAGCTTGTTTCATACACCCACCACCTTTTGTGTGAAACAGTTACCCCTCGGATTCCTATTAAATCTCCCGACATTAAATCCTTTCACCTTCACCTTGTTAACCTATGTTCTCTGGTCCTCGATTCCCCTACTCTGGGCAAGATAATCTGTGTATCTACCTGATCTATTCCTCTCATGATTTTGTACACCTCTATAACATCCTCCCCTCATCCTTCTGCACTCCATGGAAGAGACACAGCGTACTCAACCTCTCCCTAGAGCTCACATCCTCCAGTCCTGGCAACATCCTCGTAAATCTTTTCGGAACTCTTTCAAGCTTGACAATATCTTTCCTATAACATGGTGCCCAGAACTGAACACAATATTCCAAATGCGGTCTCATCAACATCTTATACAACTGTAACATGACCTGCCAACTTCTATACTCAATACTATATTTGATCTAGACCCAAAATGCTGGAGTAACTCTGCGGGACAGGCAGCATCCTTGGAGAGAAGGAATGAAACATTTCGGGTCGAGACCCTCCTTTGTCTGAAACGTCACCCATCTCAGTACACAAGTGAAGTCCTGGAATGGCTGGTACCAGCATTATTTAATGACATGTGGACCAAAGAAGATATCAATGAGTTTTTGAATTCATTCTTAAACACATTCTGCCATTTTGATTTACTCAGTCTATATGGTTATTACAGTTTCATATGATTATTATACTCTTGACTAATACTCCGTCCAATAAGGTGGATTCTGTTAGGAGGGCTGTACACCACAAATATTGTGTGTGTGTGTGTGTGTGTGTGTGTGTGTGTGTGTGTGTGTGTGTGTGTGTGTGTGTGTGTGTGTGTGTGTGTGTGTGTTGGGGGGGGGGGGTGTTTCTTTTTTTTAAATCTTTTGTCTCCATCCATGCTTATTCTATTCTCCTTCCTTTAATTCTTAACCTGGCTCACTGTGCAGCTATATCTATGCACTGGTTATTAGGCCAAATACATATATTTCTATTTATGACATGAAGTTTGTTACAACCACTTCATGCATTGAATTTAAAATGTTTCATATTTGATTTTGATCATTGATGGATTATGGTGCTGCCCTTCCTGTCTCAGTCTCCTTATCATCACTCAGATGGGTCTATTGGAGTCATAGAGTCATACATGCTCTTCAGCCCACCAAGTCTATATCTACCAGCAAGTACCTATTTATACTGGTTCCATTTACTAACACCAGATCTGTAATCTTCTATGTCTTTGTTTGATGACTTTTCCCTACCCATTTAGATCAGTAACTGCGTTCTCACCTTTATCCCCGAACTTCCTTTAAGTTTAATATTCCCTGTCTGTGTGATTTACCAGGACATTTGTTGTAACCCAGTTTCAGTGGAATCGTTCAAAAAAGAAAAGCTCCCTCTTTCCCCGCTGCCGATATCAATAATAATATTTTGATTTTGTGAAACGTAATAAAAGAGGACGTAGAGTGATTTGGAGTTTCTTAAAGCATGTCCTGTCATTAAATCATGAAGGAAGCCAGTTTGATATTAGACAATATTGAATAATGTTTGATATTCAAGGTCATTTGGCCCTTCAAGCCAGCATCGCCATTCAACGTGATCATGACTGATCATCCCGAATCAGTACCCCGTTCCTGCCTTCTCCCCATATCCCCTGACTCCGCTATCTTTAAGAGCCCTATCTAGTTCTCTCTTGAAAGTATCCAGAGAAATGGCCTCCACCGCCCTCTGGGGCAGAGAATTCCACAGACTCAGAACTCTTTGTAAGAAAAAGTGTTTCCTCGTCTCCGTTCTAAATGGCTTACCCCTTATTCTTAAACTGTGGCCCCTGGTTCTGGACTCCCCCAACATCGGAAACATGTTTCCTGCCTCTAGCATGTCCAAACCCTTAATAATTTTATATGTTTCAATAAGATTCCCTCTCATCCTTCTAAACTCTAGAGTATACAAGCCCAACCGCTCTCTCAGCATATGACAGTCCCGCCATCCCGGGAATTAACCTTGTAAACGTACGCTGCACTCCCTCAATAGCAAGAATGTCCTTCCTCAAGTTAGGGGACCAAAACTGCACACGATATTCCAGGTGTGGTCTCACTAGAGCCCTATACAACTGCAGAAGGACCTCTTTGTTCCTATGCTCAACTCTTGTTATAAAGGCCAACATGCCATTTGCTTTCTTCACTGCCTGCTGTACCTGCATGCTTACATTCATTGACTGATGAACAAAGACCCCCCAGATCCCGTTGTACTTTCCCTTTTCCCAATTTGACACCATTTACATAGTAATCTGCCTTCCTGTTTTTGCTACCAAATTGGATAACCTCGCATTTATTCATATTAAACTCCATTGTATATTATGTTTGATGGTATGTACAAAATATTGAAGATGAGGAATAATCCAAAATGTATATAAAATGTTGGTAAGAGCACTGTTTGTAGTTTGTAGTTTTTGATTCCATAACGACTTGGAAAATTTGAATATTTGGTACAGTGGATTGAAACAGAAACTGGTGTAGAGAACAAGGAAGAGAGAAGATTAAAATGTGAGAGTTTTTTGCAGAAAGAGCAGTTGGTGCCTATTTTTGCAGAAGGAGTGTGGAATGAGCCACCAGAATTCATGACTGCGGAAGGAAAACTTTCATCATAATATATAGAAAGGCCAAATCTGCACAGGAAGCTTGGATAATGACGACTAAATCATCTGCTTCGGTTATGTTGAGCAAGGCATAAATGTTGGTGCTGGAAAGCTGGGAAAACTCCCCTGCTCTTCTTCGAAAGAGTGCAGTTGGATAATTTGAATCCACCTGACATGCGATCTCAGGTTAACATCTCTTCCAAAGTTAAGCGTGTCTGACAATGTCAGCACTCCTTCACCCCACAGAGGTGGCACGGTGACGTAGCAGTAGAGTAGCTGCCTTACAGCACCAGAGACCCAGGTGCTGTCTGTGTGGAGTTTGTACATTCTCCCTGCGACCGCGTGGGTTTTCACCGGGTGCTCCGGTTTCATCCCATATTCCAAAGATGTGCAGGTATGTAGGTTAATTGGATTCTGCAAATTGTCCCTCGTGTGTAGGATAGAACTAGTGTACGGGTGATTGCCGGCTGCCACATACTTGGTACTCGGGCCGAAGGGCCTGTTTCCATGCTGTATCTCTAAACTAAACTAAACTAAACTACTAGAAATTCAGCCTTGACCTTTGTGCAGAAGTCTCTGGAGTGGGACATGAACATATTATCTTATGATTTATTAAATTAAATAATAAAATTAATAAACATGCTCTTGATGCTATATCCCACAGAGATAGCAAAATAAATTTCAGTTGAAGCTTCTGAACAGAATGCCTTTAGGTAGATATTTATAGTCTGAGATTATAATCCTCCGTTTCTTTAAATAATTACAATTCTCAGCGTGCGGTTAATACATATATAATGCAATCTGGTTAGACATTTCCTTATATAGTAGAGAGTGTGGGATGCATATAAGAAGGGTCTCGACCCGAAACCTCATCCATTCATTCTCTCCAGAGATGCTGCCTGTCCCGCTGTATTACTCCACCTTTTTGTGTCTATCTTCGGTTTAAACCAGCATCTGCAGTTCCTTCCTACACATTCAGTCGATTTCTAATGCAATAACAGGAAACTAAAATAAATGCTAGGTAAACACAAATGTTTCAAAGTTAGTATTCTGGAGAACGAGATACAAAAAATAGGCCACAAGAAGAACAGAGAGAAGTGTCAAGTGTCAAGCATGTATAGCAGAAAGTGATGCTGCTGGTAGAGCTGCTGCTTCACAGCGCCAGAGAGCCGGGTTCGATCCTGACCGTGGGTGCTGTCTGTGTGGAGTTTGCACGCTCTCCCTGTAACTGCTGTGTTTCCGAGGGGTGCTCCAGTTTCCTCCCATGTCCCATAGGTTAAATGGCCTCTGTAAAGTAACCCCAGGGTGTAGGGAGTGGATGCAATGGTGGGAATACATAGAATTTGTGTGAACGGGAATCGATGGTCGACGTGGACTCAGTGGACCATTTTCCATTTGCTCTTGCTATTGCTATTGAGGGAGTGTAGCGTAGGTTCACCAGGTTAATTCCTGGGATGGCGGGACTGACACATGATGAAAGAATGGGTCGACCGGGCTTGTATTCACTGGAATTTAGAAGGATGAGAGTGGATCTTATAGAAACATATAAGATTCTTAAAGGATTGAACAGGCTAGATGCAGGAGAAATTTGCCCTACGTTGGGGGAGTCAGGAACCATGGGTCACAGTTTAAGAATAAGGGGTAGGCCATTTACGACTGAGATGAGGAAAAACTTTTTTCACCATAGAGTTATGAATCTGTGGAATTCTCAGCCGTAGAAGGCAGTGGAGGCCAATTCACCAAGATGTTTTCAAGAGAGAGTTAGATTTAGCTCTTAGGATTCAAGGAATCAGGGGATATGGGAAAAAAAGCAGGAATGGGGTACTGATTTTGGATGATCAGCCATGAATGGCGGTGCTGGCTCATAGGGCCGAATGGCCTACTCCTGCACCAATTTTCTATGTTTCTATACTGTATATCTAAACTAAACCAAACGAACTATAACCAAATACTGGAAATTTGTAATGAGACTGGAAAATGCTGGAAACACTCAACGTCAAAAAGTAGCTCATTTGCAGAGTCATATAACATAGAAGTCGGTCATTCAGCCCACAATGACCACACCGACCAGTGGGCATCGATCTATATTAATCAATTATTCCACCACTTACTGAGAACCTTTTATGCCAGGGCAATTTAAGTGTTTGCCTGGACACTTCTTAAACGCTCTCAGCGACTTTGTTTACACCACTCTCTGGCAGTGTATTCCAAATATTCACCACTCTGGGTGAATAAGGAACCTTTCAGATACCCTCTAAATATCTTCCCTTGACCCTAAATCTATGGGGGGGTTTTCTGATATGGGGAAAAAAGTGTCCTGCAGTCTACCTTATCTACACCCCTTGTAATTTCACTCTTAACTTCCTCTGTTCCAAGAAAAAAACAAACCCTGCCCTCTCCAGTCTCTGCTCATAACTGAAACATTCCAACCCAGGCAAAATGCTGGTCACTCTCCACAGCACTATCACATCTGGTGACCAGAACTGCATGCCATTCCTACACAGAGTTTTCTGTCCAAGGTCTCCTCCATTGTCAAGAGTGAGGCTAAACGCAAATTGGAGGAACAGCATCCCCTATTTTGCTTGGGCAGCTTGCGGCCCAGTGGTATGAATATTGATATATTTCACATCAGGTAGCCCCGGCATTCCCTCTCTCTCTATCCCTCCCCCACCCAAGTCGCACTAGCTTCTCATTTTCACCCTACAAACAGCTTAACAATGGCCTGTTTCCTTTATCATCATTACTTTTTTGAATATCTTTCATTCATTGTTCTTTATTTTTTCCACGTCACCGTCTATATATCTTTTGTATCCCTTTCCCTAACCAGTCTGAAGAAGGGTCTCGACCCAAAACGTCACCCATTCCTATCCAGAGATGCTGCCTGTCCCGCTGAGTTCCTCCACCTTTTTGTGTCTTTCTGCAGTATGCTGGATAAGTTTAGACCAATGTTTTATAAAGTTGGACCATAACGTCCCTGTTCTTGTATTCCGTGCTCCAATTAATGAAAACCAGTATGACTTCTTAACTACGTTATCTAGTTACATTGCAGCCTTGAAGGATTTTTGGATCTGTACACCAAGGTCTTTCTCTTCCTCAATATTCCCTCAGACCCTAGCATTCATGGTGTACATTCTAGCTTTTATTAATATTCTCAAAATGCATTCATTTAGTACTCCCAAAATATATCTGTGGAGAGAGAAACAGAAGTAATGTTCCAGGCCAGTGATCTTTCAGAAGAAATGGAGACAGAGACAGATTGCCTCATCCAACGTCAGCGGCTTGGGAACTGTGCCAGATCTGCACTGGCAGAGGTGCCGCCGTTATGATGAGGAGTTAATCTGAGACCCTGTCTGCTCTTGTGGATGTGAAAGAGTCGACAACACTATTTCGGACATCGGGGTAGTTCTCCTGGCCAATATTAATCCCTCCAATAAAATTACTTAAAACAGGCTTTTCTTCATTGTCACATTGCTGTTTGTAGGAGCTAGGTGTCTACCAATGCCCATCAAATTTCCTCTATTATAACTAGAGCTACACCTGATGGATTCTTCATGATGCCTTACTGCCTGCCTCGTTGGGATCAACTAAATCAATTGTCATTAGAAACTGCTGAGGAACTTCTGGACCAACTGAAAATATACAGTAACCAAGTGTTCGGGTGGACTTGGTGGACTGAAGGGCCTGCTTCCATGCTGTATCTCTAAACTGTAAAGAACAAAACAAAATACTAAAAATGCTGGAAATCAGAGATATATCAGAAAATGCTGGACACACTCAGCGTGTCAGACTACACCCATGGAGGGAGAAGAAATGTTCTTTCATCAGGATGAGAATCTTTCCATTTTTAGGATAATTGTCACCCCACCAACGATGAGGGTAAAGTGAAAGGAAGAGCATGAAGATGTGTTTATTTAGTGACGAATGTAGCAAATTGAGCCAGGGACGTGTCATCAGAAAAAAACGTCAAATGTTAAAAAGGTCTTGAAGGAGGAGTGGGAGTGGAAAGGCAGAGGTTTAGGGAGGGGATGCCAGAGATTAGGACCTTGGCAGTTTAAGGCTGGTGGAGTGCTTCAATTCAGGGATGATCAAAAGTAAGATGTGATTACAGATGAGTGCTTATTGTATAGTGCTGAGGATCTCTCAACTAGGCAGCTGAGAAAATCCATAGGGGACTGATTTTGTGGTTGAATTGTTGAAAATTCGGTTCACAGAGTATTGTAGAAACGTACAGCAAGGTTTGATTAGAATTATATGAACTGTGTTTGCTTCAGGCACGTCGTCACCATGTATTGTGCTGGTACTGTAGTTACAAATCTGAGTGTTACTTTTTAAAGCAGAAGGAATTTGATGTGCATTGTTCCCCATTTTATTACACCACAATAAAAGAAGGATTTCGCCTGTGTATTTTTTTACAATTTTTCTACATGTCACTTAGCTGTCCATGTCATTGTTTGAACTTCGTTCTGCCTCCCTTTCCACAGCAACCGGTTGTGTCATTCCCTCATGATCAGCACTTTTGATGCTTTTGTTTTTTTTGCCATACCTCAGAAGTCCATTTTTTTTCTTTTATCTCTCCCCCATTCATGCATGAGGGAACAGTTGTGCTGTGTTGTGGGGATGTTCTGCTGGATTTCAAAACAGTGGGGTTTCTCTTTATTCTGTTCAAAGTAGTACAATAGGGACCAAAGGGTCTGAATGTCTGCGCCAGAATGCACACTATAATGTGCCAGGTTATTCTCTATCTCAAAGTCAATAAAAATGCTAAGTTAACAGTCCCTGCCTACATTACCATCTACAATGCTTTCTCACATTCAGCTATATATCATGTTTCAGGTAAAAGTTGTTTTTCCTTAATTGTTTTGACGCTGGTCTCTTGTATTTGGTTTCTGGGTTGGTCATCTCTTAAAAGAATTAGCATTTTCTTTTTAACCAACACTTAACTATTTGGTCTCAGACAAAAAAAATCCATACTAATAAGGTCATAAGGAATAAACAGGCATAAGTGGTACTTGGGTAGCTCTTGAGACTAGTTATTGAAACCACTTGTTCCTGATTTATCCCATTTAATGAAGACAGGGACGTTTAGTCAGGTCTTGTGTTGAGGAGAACGCACTGATTTGTTCCTCCGCCATTCCTTTGTTCCCCAGATAATTTCAGTAAATTTTTGTTCTGTCCTTCATTGAAAATGCTTTACTCTGGTGATTCTTTGCCTTTAATGACTGGCTATTTCACGCTGGGTATTAACTTTTATTGCTCTAGTTTGCCCTCTTGAGTTAAGGCTTCAGGCAATGTCACATGATCCAAGCAAAAGCAATCTGTGGTGGTTGTAAACAATATTGTAAAGTACACAGTAGCTCCAAAGAACAAGCGTGAAATTGTATTATACAAATTCTTCAGATGTGATTTTAGAATCTTTCATTTGTTTTTTTATTTATTTATCTCTTTGCATTTAGCTATGTATTGTAATTTCTACAATGCTATCTTATAGTTACCATAATTATACATTTAAACAATCCCATCATTTTATTGCTTATATATTTCAGTCATTTAAAATCCCCGATTGTTTTGCAATTACAGTAATACTTGTAGCTATTAATTTTCAAGTTAATGCAGATCTTTTCAACGTATCACATCCATTTATATATGAAGAGTATTAGAAGCAATATTTTTAAATTGTAGATTATTTTTGGTTAATAGTTCTGTATCTGGTTGTGGAAAGGACATGTGCTTTAAGAATGATTTAGTTAATGCTCTTCACCTCATTCTAACAGTGCTTCAGCCAGGGCTTGATGGGGTCAGACACTCACGCAGTCAGGAGGTTGTGGGTTCTAATCCTGCCTAAAGACTTGTATGTAAAATCCAATACATTACCAAGGAAGTACTGTTATGTTGCAGGAAAAAACTATTTAAATGAGATTAAATCAAAGCTACTAAAATGGTCTTAAACTATTTTCACTGAACTGTTTTGAATAAGACAAAGGAATTCTTCCCAGTATCCTGAGCAATATTTATCACTCAACAAATGATTCCAAAAGTAATTGCATAACGATTGTCATAGTGTCATTTTAAAAAAATAGCCAAAGTTTGGATTGACATTAGCCTCTTGTTTGACTGACATGGATGTGGAGTTTGGCAATCTTCTAAAATACATAAATGCAACACTTTATATCAACTTGTATGTTTCCCACAGAAAATTTTGTCAGCAATTTGCAACTGGAAACATTTGATTGAAAATATTTTGCTTATTTTATCCAGCTCATTGTCCTTCCATTACCAAACTGGGTGATACTTTACATTGGGCCACATACGGAGATAGTATAGGTAACCTAGGCCTTTTGTTTAAAGAGTGGTATCTTAAAGGAGCAAATAGTGACAGAGAGGTTTTAGAAGGAAATTCTAAGCTGAAGGGCAGAATTAGAGGAGCACGGGGAGCTCTTTAAATTAATGAGTTATGGAGTCATGAGTTTTGTTGGCACTGCCCGCATATGATGCCTCTCAGTTGTTTTTGGAAAGACGCTGATGACCCACCTAGTTGATCCACTGTATCCATATAGTGGAGGTGCCCCATGGTGTTTTTCGGTAAGGAGTTACACAAGACATTTGAAATATTTTTTTGTAAACCAGCATCTGCAGTTCAATGTTTCTACATTTGGACATTTGGTAGATGGTTGTAAGGCAGGAGGAAGTTGCAAACATAAAAAGTGGCAAGAACATACAGGGATTCAAATCTGAATTATCCTGACCATATGGCAAATTTCCTGGATGCTGCCTAATCAATTCCTTTAAATGCTCCATTTCATTATACATTTCCATGGAGTTTTTTTTTCCTCTATCCATCAGCAAATTTATTCTTCTATTTAACACAAATAAATATTTGCTTTTCTTCCAGGTTACCCCAGTGTACAAGCATTTTTAACCATGTAATTGAAATACTCATGTCCTCAGTTAAACAATGACTTTCCACCATGATAATATAATATATATTATAATATATAGTATAATATATAATATAATATAATTCCATATAATTTTAGTTTCATATTTGATTTAAAAAAAAATCAAAATCGCAAGCTGCAGGACAAAATTACCTACACTACTTTTTGATTAAAGAAAAATGTGCATCTGTGTAGCACCTTTAGCAAACTCGGATATCAATTAGTCTGAAGAAGGATCCCGACCCGAAACATTGCCTAGCCATGTTCTCCAGAGATGCTGCCTGACCCACTAAATTGCTGTAGCACTTTATGTCTTTTTTTTTGTTTAACCAGCATCTACAGTTCCTTGTGTCTAGAAATCCGCAGTTGATAAATGGACAACTAACTGCTGGAACAACTCAGCAGGTAGCATCTGTGGAGGGGAATGGACAGATGACATTTCGGATTGGGATCCTTCTTCAGACTCTTTCTTCCAGGCTTCCCACGTTACCACAGATCAATCACTGTGGTAACGTGGGAAGCACGGGCGTCAAATTACACAGTAAACCTTCATGGACCGTACAGTGATAATGACTGGATAATCATTTCTTACCTGATCTTTGCACCATCGACAATCATGGCATTATCAACTGCCAACGAAGAATTACTGACCCTGAAGCTCTCGGCATCTCTTGCTTCTTTAAGGTGCTCAGAATTATTCACGTTTTTGGCCATCTGTTCAAATATCTCTCTCTTTGGTGTCAATATGAACTGAATTTGATGACACTCCTTTCAAAACTAGTTCTTGTTTTTTGCTATTTTGAATGGGTTTGTCACCTATCCTTTTTCTCCAGAGATGCTATCTGACCCGCCAAGTTACTCCACCAATTTGTGTTTATATTTTATTTAAATGTAAGTTGTTCTTATGTGAGGGATGAATTATAGTCATACAGCAGGCCCTTATCATCCATGCTGCCTAACATGCCCATGTAAGATAGTTCCATTTGTCTGCAACTATATATCTCAAAACCTTTCCTTTCCATGTACCAGTGCAAGCGTCCCTTAAATATTGTTACTCTATTTGCTTCAACCATCTCCTCTGGCTGCTTGTTCTACATGCATACCAGCCTCTGCATGGAAAATGTTGGCCCTTGGGTTCATATTAAATTTTCCTCCTACCTTAAACCCATGCCTTTTAACTTATGATTTCGTAGACCAAGGAAAATAATTTTACCCATATGCCTTATCCATATCCCTCATGATTTTTGACACCTCTATAAAGTCACTCCTCAGTCTCCTATGTTCCAAGGAATATATTCTTTGGATCCCAGTGCATCTGACAATTAAACAATGAAAAATCTTATTTGTGTCCTACCCTACCCAACCTCTCCCTATAACTCAATCCCTTGCATCCAGCAAGATCAATGTAAATCCCATCTGCATTCTTTCTAACTTAAAGGCATCTTTCCTATAATAGGGCAACCAAAACTGAATACAATGCTCCGAGTACAGTCTTTCTAACCTCTGAAATATTACCAACAACTGTAACATAATGTTCAATTTTTTATATTCAGTGCCCTGAATAATGAAGGCCAGCCCACTAAAAGCCTTCTTCAATACCCGATCCATCTGTGATGCTACCTTCAGGGAACTATGTACTGTATTCCTCTGTTCTACAACACTCTCTAGGGCCCTACCATTAACGTAGTCCAACTTTGGTTTGACCTCCGAAAATGCAACACCTTGCACTTATCCGAATTAAACTCCATTCGCCATTCCTTGGCTCACCTACACAGATGATCAGGATCCCGCTGAGTTTTTAGTAACCTTCTTCACTGTAGCACTGTAAATATACCAAATACTCGGGGAAATCCTCCGATCTTCTTCAAAATAGTGCAGTGGAATATTTCATGTCCGTACAAAAGACAATTGGTGATTTTTAGAAAAATAGAAACATAGAAAAATAGGTGCAGGTGTAGGCCACGCAGCCTTTCGAGCCTGCACCGCCACTCAATATGATCATAGCTAATTATCTAAAAGCAGTACCTCGTTCCTGCTTTTTTCCCCATATCCCTTGATTCCTTTAACCCTAAGAGCTAAATCTAACTATCTCTTGAAAACATCCAGTGAATTGGCCTCCACTGTCATCTGTGGCAGAGAATTCCACAGATTCACATTTCTCTGGATGAAAATGTTTTTCCTCATCTCAGTCCTAAATGGCCTACCCCTTACTCTTAAACTGTGACCCCTGGTTCTGAACTCCCCCAACATCAGGAACATTTTCCTGCATCTAGCCTGTCCAATCCCTTAAGAATAAGATCCCCTCTCATTCTTCTAATTTCCAGTGAAAAGCCCTGTCGACCCATTCTTTCATCATATGTCAGTGCCGCCATCCCAGGAATGAACCTGGTGCATCAACACTGCACTCCCTCAATAGCAATAATGTCTTTCCTCAAATTAAGGGACCAAAATTGCACACAATACTCCAGGTGCGGTCTCACCAGGGCCCTGTACAGCTGCAGTAGGACATCCTTCCTCCTATACTCAAATCCTCTCGCTATGAAGGCCAACATGCTATTAGCTTTCTTCACTGCCTGCTGTATCGGCATGAATACTTTCAGTGACTGATGTACAAGCACACCCAGGTCTCTGCACCTCTCCTTTTCCTAATCTGACACCATTCAGATAATAATCTGCCTTTCTGTTCTCCCAAGTGAATAATCTCACCTTTATCCAGATTATACTGCATCTGCCACTCACCCAGCCTATCCAAGTCACCCTGCAGTCTCATAGCATCCTCCTCGCAGCCCACACTGCCATCCAGCTTTTTTGTC
This sequence comes from Okamejei kenojei, assembly GCA_035221665.1. Classification (NCBI taxonomy): domain Eukaryota; kingdom Metazoa; phylum Chordata; class Chondrichthyes; order Rajiformes; family Rajidae; genus Okamejei; species Okamejei kenojei. The sequence goes on from CM069136.1 coordinate 113,441,790, forward strand.
ATCCGCAAACTTGGAGATGTCACATTTAATTCCCTGTCTAAATGGTTAATATATATTGTAAACAACTGGGGTCCCAGCACTGAGTCTTGAGGCACCACACTAGTCACTGCCTGCCATTCTGAAAGTGACCCGTTAATTCCTACACTTTGCTTCCCATCTGCCAACCAGTTCTCTATCCATTTCAATAACCCCAATACCATGTGCTCTAATTTTGCACACTAATCTCTTGTGTGGGACGTTGTCAAAGGCTTTTTGAAAGTCAAGATATACCACATCCACTGGCTCTCCCTTATCCATTCTACTTGTTACATCCTCAAAAAATTTCAGAAGATTAGTCAAGCATGATTTCCCCTTCATAAATCCATGCTGACTTTGACCAATCCTGTCACTGCTTTCCAAATGCACTGCTATAAACATCTTTAACAATCGACTCAAGCATCTTCCGCACTACTGATGTAAGGCTAACTGATCTATAATTCCCCGTTTTCTCTCTCCCTTCCTTCTTAAAAAGTGGAATTACATTGGCTAACCTCCAGTCCACAGGAACTGATCCAGAGTCGAGAGAACATTGGAAAATGATAACCAATGCATCCACGATTTCTAGGGCCACCTCCTTGAGTACTTTGGGATGCAGACCATCCCTGGCGATTTATCTGCCTTCAGTCCCAACAGTTTACCTAACACCATTTCCTGACTAATGTGGATTCCCTTCAGTTCCTCCCTCCCACTAGATCCTTGGTCCCTGAGTATTTCTGGGAGATTGTGTCTTCCTTGTTTGTTTCCCATTATAAACCTACATTTGTCTTCACTAATCTTTTCCTTTTTACATATCTAAAGAAGCTTTTAGAGTCAGTTTTTGTATTCCCGGAAGCTTTCATTCATGATCTTTTTTCCCCCTCTTAATTAACCCCTTTGTCTTCCTCTGTGAGTACTAAATTTCTCCCAGTCGTCCGGTTTGCTGCTTTCTCTGGCCAATTTATATGCCTTTTCCTTGGAGTTAACACTATCCTTGATTTCCCTCGTTAGCCCCGTTTTATTTTCGCCGGACAGGGATGAATAGTTTTTGGAGTTCATCCATGTGGTCTTTAAATCTTTGCCATTGCATTTCCACTGTCAACTCTTTAAGTATAATTTGCCAGTCTATCCTGACCAATTCCCGTCTCATACCTTCAAAGTCTCCTTTCTTTAAGTTCAGGACCCTAGTCTCTGAATTAACTGTGTCACTCTCCATCCTAATATAGAATTTGACCATATTATGGTCACTGTTGCCCAAGGGGCCTTGCACAACAAGATCCTTCCTCATTACACAATACCCAGTATAGGATGGCCTGCCCTCTAGTCGGTTCTTCTACATATTGGTTTAAAAAACCATCCCGTATACATTCCAGGAAATCCTCCCCCTCAGCGCTGTTACCAGTTTGGTTGGCCCAATCTACAGTATGTGCAGATTAAAGTCACCCATGATGATAACCACTGTACCTTTGCTACACACATCCCTAATTTCCAGCTTGATGCTATCCCCAACCTCCCTACTGGTGTTAGATGGTCTGTATACAATGGTCTGTATACAACTTTCTTAGTAGTCATTCAGAATTTTACATTATGAAGCTTTGTGTTCCATGTGTCACCTCCTTCTGACCCCAAAGTAATTTCCTTAATGTATACTGAATTCTCTTTATCCAAACTAATTTTGTATCCTCTTGGATAACTGACAATAACCCATACCATATGGTAATGTAACTTGAGAACATATCACAAAATACATTTCAGGAGCTGCAGTTACATGTTTGACGCTTGAGTTGGAAAAGTGTTTTAGACTCAAGAGAGTCAAGACTGTTTATGGTTACATGTACCAAATCAAAACAGTTACATTCTTACTTGCAACAGTGCAACAGGTTTGTAATCACGTTACTCAATTGAAAATACAATGAACAAAAACTGAAAAAAGTTCAATAAATAGAAATAGAATACCCAATATTCTGCAAAATCAAAATAAAGCCCAAAGTCTCTAGTACAACCAAGGCAGTTTGTAGTTTAGAGTTTAATTGTTCATAGTGTTCAATAGCCTAATAGCTGTTGGGAAGTAACTGTTCCTGAACCTGGATGTTACAGTTTTCAGGCTCCTATAGCTTCTTCCCGAGAGCAGGAGTGAAATGACAGCGTGGCTACAGTGGTGTGGATCCCTGATGATGGTGGCTACTTTTTTAAGACAGCTCCTCGTGTAGATCCCTTCGATAGTGCGGAGGTCAGTGTCCATGGTGGATAAAGATTGTTAAATTATTAATATAAGGCTGACAGAACAGTGCAGCAGTAAAATTGCTGACTTGCAGCACCAGAGACCTGGGCTCAATCCTGACTATGGGTGCTGTCTGTACAGAGTTTGTACGTTTTCCATGGGACCACATGGGTTTTCTCCGGGTGCTCTGGTTTTCTCACACATTCCAAAGAACTGTAGCTTTGTAGGTTAATTGGCTTCTGTAGAGTGTCCCTATTGTGTAGGATAGAACTAGTGTATGGGTGATTGCTGGTTGGCATGGACTCAGTGGGCTGAAGGGCCTGTTTCCACCCTGTATCTAAACTAAACTAAATTATTAAAGTGAATTAGAATTAAAATTAATCTTTTACATCTGTATCAGGATTACTCAAGAACCTCAAGGGCAATTATGTTAAATGAGTTGGCAAAGTCTCTCAATCTTCCAGTCGAGAAGTAATAAATTTTACTACAGGAAGAGAGCAAGCAAATAGGACTAAAGATGGACACAAAATTAAGCAAATAGGACTCAGAGGTCCTTCAAAGTACCAACATAACATGATGGGCCAAATAGTCTATTTTAGTGGTCTGAGAAACGACTACTGGAGTTTTAAACAGATCTTTAGTCAATAGTTCAATATCCAGTATACAGGTTCTTCAGACACGTCTGCCCACAACGGTGGTCACCGCTGAACTAACGCGCGCAAGTGAAAAAACGCGCAGAACAAGCAGCCCCTCCCGAGTCACGTGACCGCGGTTTCCCAATGCCGGGTTCGATATATGCGTGCACTAGCGGACGCCGCTACACTATATTAAAAATGCAGGATTTCTACAAGCACTTTTAGAGGTGTGGTATGGTCTTGGGATCCCTTTATTCAGCCAGCAAATTAAAATTAAACACTATCCTTTAATAATGTTAACATTTGTGTCTTGTTACAAATGCATTCCTCTACGAACAGATCTGAGGCCGTTGTTGTATTGCAAGGAGGCACTGCAGTTCATTGTTACAGAACCACAGAGAATGGCCAAAGCAGCAAATGTCAGAAACACTCAGCAGGTCAGACAGTGTCTGTGTTCAGAGAAACCAAGTTAATCATTTAGAGCAGCTGAGTGTCTCCATTTCTCTCTTTCAGTTTCACATTTCCAGTATCGGTAAGTTTTTTTTATTTTCAAAGAAGTAAAACATTTGGTTAATTCGTGGTGAAATTTGGACTTTAGTTTGAAGATACAGCGTGGAAACAGGCCTTTTAGGTGTCCGCGCCAACCAGCGATCACCCATACTCTAATTCTACAATTTACAAAAGCTAATTAACCTACAAACCTGCATGTCTTTGGTATGTAGGAGGAAACTTGAGTACCAGACAAAGCCCATACGAGCACAGGGAGAACATACAAACTCTGTACGGACAGCACCCATAGTCAGGATCGATTGTTAGTCTGGCAATGTAAAGCAGCAACTCTACTGCTGCACCATTGAGCCACGCTAAATTGTGCCATCTTAGATTTTGCAATGGCAAAATCAGTATTCCAAGCCTAAATCTGCCTAAATTAAATGTAGAGACACAAGATACTGCAGCTGCTGGAATCTTGAGCAAAAATCTAGTGGGTAAGGCAGCATTTGTGAAGGAAATGGACAGGTAATGTTTTGGGTTGGTTTTTATTCAGACTGAAGAAGGATCCCAACCTGATAAACCTTCTGCCATTCCCTCCACAGATGCTGCTTGACCCACTGACTTCTTCCAGCACTTTGCTTTTAAATTAAACACAGCGTCAATTAAAATATTATTAATAGCGCCCTTGCGATGATGTAGCATCTATTTGGGAAAATGATCCATCTAATGTGAATGGTTAGATCTTCTACCCACCCTGTAAATCAAGCTGGAAATGCTTACCTCCTCATCTCCACAATTAACATCAGCAAAGCTACATGTATTTCTAAAGCATCTTTTGAACCCTTAGGAGATCCCAGAGCTCTTTGCAGGCATTAACATGTTTTTAACAGATGGAAACTGTTGTTTGCAGAAACCATGGCATGTAATTTATTCACATAAAGTTCTTATAAGCAGTAATAATATTATTAAAGGGGGACTAAGTAAAACCATACTTGTGGGCAGCTCTCTCTTCAAGTCTCTTTCCCCCTTACTAGAGACAGAGAGGGGATACAGGCTTTATGGAACCTTGCCATATGCATTTTCCTTTATTACATTGTTTTAATACAGGTCCACCACCGGTTTTCTGGTAACTGGTGATCCGGCACCTTCTTTAATCCGGACAAAATTATGAGCGTGCACATTAAATTCCTCCTAGAAGTCCCCTCAAAAATGTGGTGTTTAGGCTGGGTGAGGCGGCCGAACTCGACCTCATCAGGACATCCGCTGCTGATCAGCGGGGTCGAATTTGCCCTCGGCAGCTGGGGCTCTGGAACCTCTGGCCTGGTCGGAGCCCGGCAGATCCGTTTCCATAGCCAACTTCCACAGCCGATCGACGGGTCACATTTACCACCTGTGCCGGAACTGTAGAACTCCAGCCCGTCCAGAGCTGGTAGATTCATTCTGATAGCTGACTTCCAAGACTGGCTTTGCGGGCCAGTAGCTCGGTTCCTTAGCGGAATTCCGGTACCGTTGGACTCCACTCGAATGGTAGGCCCTGACCTCTGTTGGTCTGGCAAAGTGCAGAATCCAGAAAGGCTCTGGAACCAAGGGTGCCGAAAAATCAGTGGTGGACCTGTATAAGACTTTTACAGTGTGAAATGTCTTAGTTGCTTCTTGCTACACTTAAAGGCAACATATAAATGGAAGTTGTTTTAACAGTGGAACCAACCATTTGAAAAATGCACCATTATGTATGAAGCATATTGGGACACTGACTTTGTCAGAGGGGTCATTCAACTTATGTGCTGACTTCATCTGTGCCATCAAGAGGATATATATTTAAAGGAGAGTTAAACCCCTGTCCCATGGTACGAGTTCATTCCAAGAGTTCTCCCGAGTTTGCCCTGATTCGAACTCGGAGATTTACGGTAATGGCCACTCGTCGGTACTCGGGGCTCTCGTGGACATTTTTCAACATGTTGAAAAATCTTCACGAGTCTTCCCGCGCTTACCTGCCATTAGCGAGTCTTCCAGAGTACCTGCCGTTAGCGCTAAGAGATGTCCCCGAGCTCTGACGTACCCTCTACGTTCATTCTCCATGCTTACCACGAGTTTGATATTTTTTTAACTCAGGAGAGTTCTTGGAATGAATTTGTATACCGTGGGACAGAGATTTTAAACGGTTCTCCCCAATGAACTGGGACCAAAAGTTAACCCCAACCAACATAACTAAAACTTATTATAAAGTGTTCATGACCACCTTGCCATTTGGGGGATTTTGCTGTACATAAATTGGCTATCATATTTCCTCATACTTCTGGAAAGTATATCGTTGGCTGCTAAGTGTGTGCTGAGGAGGCAAAGGTCACTGCAGAAACACAGGTCTTTCTTTTCATTATAAACACTAAGGTAATGCAAAAGATGGCACATGGATTTCCTTAAAGTTTAGCTGCATATGTTTATTGTCTTGCATTTTATGATTTGCTCTTAGAATTTGTGGAAATTGAGTGTGGTGTTTCGTCCTGACCTGTTTAATACATTGTAATGTGTGAAGTGAACTGTGGCGGAGCCAGGTGCTCTGGTTTGTAGCCATCTGCAGTCTTGCCATTTGAGAGAGATGTGACTCACTCAAATAGTACAACACTGCACTATTCTGCTGTTTTACACTCAGTGCTGTATTTATTGTTGCATTTATCATTACTGTATATACACTATTTACTCTGTCAGCTTCATGTAAATAAAGAATTTCATTGCACCCTGGTGTATATGACAAACTAATCTGAATCTAAATCTGAACACTGTTTCAAAAATCTAATCCCTCCCTTCCAGGGTAACATTTCCTCTTCTATTTCTGCTTTTTGACTTTTCTTTGTCTACATGGAGTACTTTCTGCCTTCCTTTCACTTGCGTTCTCAAGATTTTGAAGACTCTGTTTCTTTCCCCTCCCCCTCCCCCTCCCCCTCTCCCCCCTCCCCCCCACAGCCCTGGCTTTGTTTTTGTTCCTGATCAATACATTAGCTGTAGGGTTTTCTCCCTCTAGGAGATTGCATGCTCCTCCCCCTTTCGCTGTTCCACTGTCCTTATAAAGCCAGCCCATGTTTATTCCTCCCCTTTCTTATTCCTCCCCTTTGCTCACAGACATTGTCACTGGTTTCTTTCTCTATAATACCGTGCCATTCAAGTTCCCTGTTGAGCTACTACTGTATGCAAAAAGTGCCCAAAGGCACAGCTACCTGAATTACTTTTAATTGTACACCACATAGTGACGCTTCTTTAGGCTCTGATTCAGCTTGATTGATGCTTCAAGCCAATTGTCAGTGTAGATGATGGGATTAAGTGCCTCTTGAAGTGACTTTACATTTTTTTGTGAGAACAATAAAGGAGAGAGAGAGAGAGAAAGAGGGAGAGAAAGAGCGAACATTTATTCACTTTCAGGAGTGACCTCGGTTTCTTTAAACCAAAACTAGTGACAAATGCTTTGAATCCCAAAGGAATAGTCCCAGTAAAGAAAACAGGTGAGCACTGTCGACTGCACTGCGATTAGGCGCATGTGATCCCAAGCAATTTTGCACTATTCATTAGTGTTAATTGGCTGAGAATCCAGAGTGGCAGAGCCAGTGCAGGGAAAGGGAAGGATGTAACAGTGATCATTAGCATCTATGATTAAACGTGCATTCCGCAGCTGGACTAGTAAAACTGTTTGGACAACTGCTCCGCTTAGGCGACGGCTGAGTGTCGATAACTGAATGCAGCGGCTGTGAGAAGTGCAAATGTTTGTGCAAGCTTTGCCGGTGTTTACAACAAACATTTCAAGTCCTCCAGGTTTAATTAGAGAACAGTTCTATGCAGATTTTTGTCCTTGTTAATTTTTTTTTTGATTCTTAATCTGTTGCCCCTCTTGCTCAATTGTGCGTGCTCTTGAATGGATTTATTCAACTGGTATCTTCTAAGCCTCACAGAAAGCCAACTAAGTGTGAAACAATTACATCTGATCTGGCTTTGACAAACTATTGGGAATGACTGGCCCTCACTACAAATCGACTTGAATGAACAGCTCAAGTGAAAACAGACTTTACAAGGGAGAGTTGGTGTCTGAGAAAGAGACTTTGACACATCCATTTCTTTACATTCTGCTCGAATGTGATTCAAACCAACACTGTGAGGAACCAGTTTGCCACTGGCAAGTAACATCATACATGGTGTTACTATGTGATGCCACTGTTCCTTGGATCTCAGATGTGACAAATTGAAGTGTATTTATAAAGCATCTCTAATATAGTAAAACAGCCCGAAGTGCATACAAAACATTTGGTGCTAAATGACAAGAGTGGTTTTAGGACAGATGAAAAGGTGTAGTGGTTTGATGTACACAAATTGACCACAGTCTTGTCACCTTCTGAACACTCTTTTCTGTGATGATGGAAATCTGAAGAAGGCCTAAATAGATTGATTAAAATATACTCGCAGATAGAAACTGGGCAGATACAACGGTAATAGAAACAGAAAATGTTGGAATAGTCCACAGGCCAGGCAACATCTGTGGAAAGATACAAAATGAACATTTCAAGTCGAAGACTCAGATTATCGTAAAAAATAATTTTCCATCAGAAGCAATTCAGCATTGTAAATGCAGAACAGATACAGGAAATATATATTTTAATCCCCCAAGAGATATGAATGTTGCCAGAGTTTTATTTGGCCAATTGTAGTCTTGAAATGTGTTTTTTTTGTAGTCATAAAATTCTTGCTTTTAAAATCAGATCTAACCATTTTTGCGCTAGTTTTTATGTAACATAAACAACGGATACCCTCATGCGCCTCATAGCGACTCGTGCCTTTTAAGGAAACAAAATCTGTCAAGTCCCTTTGCAGGATGTTATCAAACAAAATTTTGACACCGAGCCACACAAGGGTATACGACATGACTTTGTGAAGAAAGATATCGGAGGAGACAGAGCCTGAGAGATTTAGAGAGGACATTCTGGTCCGTAGGACGTGATCAGCCGGGCATGTCCACCAGTGGTGGAGGGATTAAGTTTAGAGAAATGCAAATGGTCAGGAATTGAAGGAGATGAAATATGATGTATGAAACTTACACATTGGGGGGTGGTCTTCAGTTAGAAAGTGAGATAATGGAACTTAATGTCACATGGAGTGGTTGAGACAAAGAAACAAACATTGGTTTGAGGCAAGCTAGGCTAAGCACATGAGGGGAAAGGGAATAGAAGGATGTACTGATGAGGTGAGATGGTGGAGAAACATATAAGCACCAGCGTGGAACCACAGGGTCTATGTACAATCTATTGCTATGCTGTGGTTTGGGGTTCAGAGCTTATGTAACCATCAGAGAGTGAGTGATTAAAATTGGGGTTGTACACAAGACATGATTGCATGAGCAGAGAGAACTCAGAAGAAACTAGTGACAGGGGAGATCATAGTTAGTTGGGAAAGAAGACTCCGTGTGATTTAGGATAAAAATAGTAGCTCAGGTGACATTGATACACCCTTCCCAGATAAGCCCGATGTACTCAATATAGACACAAAAAGCTGGAGTAACTCACCGGGACAGGCAGCATCTCTGGAGAGAAGGAATGGGTGATGAAGAAGGGTCTCGACCCGAAACATCATCCATTCCTTCTCTCCAGAGATGCTGCCTGTCCCGCTGAGTTACTTCAGCTTTTTGTCTATCTTCAGTTTAAACCAGCATCTGAGGTTCCATGTCACACACCAATGCTCTCAATGCTTGCTTTGAACGGGGGACCATAGATGTACCTTCTCAGGCCTCACAGCCCGTGCTAACACTGTAATTTTAGTCACCGAGGCCGGACAGAAGATCCTTCATGAGGGTGAATACTCGAAAGCGTCCGGCCCTGATAGTGGCCACATTCTTAAAACCTACACGGACCAATTGGGTGCAGTTTTTGTGGACATCTCCAATCTCTCATTAATAATGTCCAAGGTTCCCACCTGCTTTAAAAGGGCATCAATAATACTTGCGTCCATGAAGAGTAAGGTGTCGTGCTTCAATAACTACCAACCAGTGGCACTAACGTCCATGATGATGAAATGCTTTGAGAGGTTGGCTATGATGCATTTCAACTCCTGCCTTAGTAAGGAACCTGGATTTACTAGAATTTGTATACTGCCACAAAAGATCAACAGAGGATGTGATCTCGCTGGTTCTCCGCTCTGCACTGTATCCATCGGCCAATAAGAACATGTCCTTCAGGCTGTTGTTCACCGACCACTGCTTGGCATTCAACACCATCATCTCTTCAAAAATGATGATTAAACTCTGACAATTGGGTCTCTGCATGTCCCTATGTAATTAGATCCTCAATTTCCTCACCAACAGGCCACAGTCAGTACAAATTGGCAACTACACTTCCTCCTCATTAATAATAACAACATAGCAGCACCTCAAGGCTGCGTGCGCAGTCCTCTTCTCAACTCTCTCTGTCCCTACCACTGTGTAGCCGGACCTAGTTACAACGTGAGGTTTCAATTCATTAATGATACCACCATTGCTGGACAACTAACAAGTCAGAGTGCAGGAGGGAGATTGATGATCTGATTAAACGGTGCCAGAATCTTACTCTCAGGCATCAAGACCGAGGAACTAATTGTCGAATTCAGGAAGGGAAAGATGGGGTCTATGGACCTAGTTTATGATAGAAACATAGTCTTATAGATGCAGGAAAAAGGCCATTTAGGACTGAGATGAGGAAAAACTTTTTCACACAGAGAGTTGTGAATCTGTGGAATTCTCTGCCACAGAAGCCCAATTCACTGGATGTTTTCAAGAGAGTTGGATTTAATTCTTAGGGCTATCGGAATCAAGGGATATGGGGGAAAAGCAGGAACGGGGTACTGATTTTGGATAAACAGCCATTATCATATTGAATGCCGGTGCTGGCTCGAAGGTCCGAATGGCCTAATCTTGCACCTGTTTTCGATGTTTCTGTGATGGTTGGTATGGATTTGATGGGCTGAAGGGCCTATCCTTGTGCTCTATGATTATATGAAATATTTCGAAATTGCAATCAATATCATGGACAATGCTGCAGGCAAAATTATACCCTAGAAGCTTCCTTCAGTAGAGGTGTGACAAATGGTCCCGTTGCTTGTTTTCCTGATGTTGGATGAGGGATAACTATTGGTCAGGATATTGGAATGAATATTTTGAACCTCATCCATACCTTGCCTGAAAGATGATCTCCCTTCTGTTTGGAATGTAATTATTCCGCGCTGATTCATCTGCCTGAAGATCTAAGAGCAGCTACTTTGTGGTCATCAAAATACCTCAAAAAAAAACCATTTTTATTCAGTAAATATTATCTAGTCTTTTTTACCTTGCTGTGTACGGGATCTTGCTGTGCATAAATAAGACAGCAGATTTCCTGCTTCACAACTTTGACTGCCCTCTTGGACTTTAGAGATTTAGATGTTAGAACAGAGATACTGCGTGGAAAACAGCCCTTCAGCCTACCGAGTCCATTCCAACCAGTGTTCGCCCTGTACACTAGCACTATCCTACACACTAGGGACAATTTACAATTTACAGAAGCCAATTAAGCTACAAACCTGTATTGTCTTTGGAGTGTGGGAGGAAACCGGAGCATCCAGAGAAACCCACGCGGTCACAAGGAGAACGGACAAACTCTGTGCAGACAGCATCCATAGTCGGGATCGAACCCAAGTCTCAGGCGCTGTAAGGCAGCAACTCTACCGCTGTGCCACTGTGCCCCTCTTCACCACTGTGCCCCCAAAAGTACTTTGTTGTCAAACACCTTTGGAGCATAGTGCAAGAGTTTATTTGATGATGAGCAGAGAATCTGCTGCAAGCAAAGATAAATATTGGCCCAGGTTATGAGTGAGAATTCCCCTGCTCTTCTTTGAGATAATGAAATGAGACCTTTTGCATCCACAAGTGAGAATGGATAGGTCCTCAGTTCAAAACTCATCTGGTCCAAAACTCGGACCTCGGATATATTTGCACTCCTTCAGTTGTAAAGCAATGACCAGAATTGAAATATTGTCGACATCTCAAAGAATAGTTGGCCTGGAGGAAATTACGGTGATAGGAATTGAAAACAACAATGAGAATTTACAAAATACATGTGTTGCTTCACCAGATCCAATGTATGTCTCATCCACGGAGGATAATAGGTGAATACATGATGCAAGTCAGATGTGGGAAGCAGACTTTTGGATTATGTTTACGGCGAGGGCAAAATGGGAGGTTGGCAAGGATTACGTTTGAATAGACAAGCCTTGAGACAGCAAAAACACAGATGAGCTGAGATAAGGGTGCATGCGGCCTTGTAGTGGTGGTGGATATATTCAGAGATTCATGGCTCAGTGCTGATATTGATCACATTTTCCCTTGAAAAGAAGACAGTTATGCCCCTGTCCCACCTGTCCCACCTGAACTGAAACCCCTGGAGACTTTGCGCCCCACCCAAGGTTTCCGTGCAGTTCCCGGAGGTTTTTTCAATTTTTTGAAATAATCGCCGGAACATAGAAGAAGCGGAAACCACTTTCAACCATTAGGGAGACTGACAAAAACCTCCGGGAACCGCACGGAAACTGCACGGAAACCTTGGGTGGGGCACAAAGTCTCCAGAGGTTTCCGTTCAGGTTTCCTAAGTGGGACAGGGGCATAAGTTTATGTTTAGTCTGTTTAATCTGCTTGTTTAGTCTTGGTTTGACTTATATTCGCTCTTGTTCCTTTCAGACTTAGCTCTGCCAAGATAGGTCACATTCTTGGGCCTATACTGTGCCGTCACTACTCATCCGGTGCACACACCAACCACAAGTACACACCACGGAGAGCTGTGCTGTACGTGCCTGGCAACGATGAAAGGAAACTCCAGAAGATCCCCAATCTTCATGTAGATTGTGCTGTGCTGGACTGTGAAGATGGAGTTGCATTAAACAAAAAGGTACTGCAGCATGTACATGTATCAATGTGGAAGCATGTGGCAACGCATAATATTAGAACATAGAAATATACGGCACATGAACAGGCCCTTATGTTCAATATATCATTGTCGAACATGATGCCAATATCATCTAATCTCATTTGCCTCCACATGGTCCATATTCCCTGCATATCCACTTACTTATCTAAAAGCCTCTTGAATGCCACTATCATATCTGTCTCCACCACCATCCCTGGCAGCGCATCCCAGGCATCCACCTCCCCTTATGTAAAAAACCTGCCCACATATCGCCTTTCTTTCACCTTAAACCTATGACCTCTTGTCTTTGACATTTCCACAATGGGAAAAAGGTTCTGAATGTCTATCCTATCTATTCCTTTCATCATTTTATATACTATCAGGAAGTTCATTGCTGTGAACTTGTCGAAAGATCACAGTTTTCCTTGGAGTTCAAAAAAATGTCAGATGCTGGTGGTGAAATGTATTGTACTTGGATGGTTGGATAGGGTAAATGGTGGGAATCAGTGGTCTCAGACTCTGGATAGTGGGTAGTATAGCTTCTGGCACTTATGGAGTACTTGGTTGTGTTCTCAAAACCTGCACAAACCAACAGGCTGGAGTTTTTGCTGCCATCTTCAACTACTGAGGTGGCACTAACATCCGTGGTGATGAAATTACCACAAAATGGCTCTGCGGTGGAAGATCAGCCATGATCTTGGTGACTGGCAGAGCTAGTTAGAAGGGCCGGTCCTGTTTCTCTTTCTCATGTTCTTAATTATTATATCCTCTCAAGACATCCCAATTCAAGCACTGACATTGCTTTCAATGTTGGAGTCTCCAAGTGATGAATTGTTAACAAAAGTGTGACATTTTATGCCTTTTTGCTAATTGCTGCGCATTCTGTAGATAGCCACCAGCACCCACATCATTGACCAACTCTTCACCATCTTTGCATCAAAACTGAGAGAGTCTGGGATGAGCTGAAGGTGAGATGCCAGTAAACTGGACCTCCACTGAGCGCAGTTAGTACATTGGCACATGAAGCTGAAGGCATGGATTAACTTCATACCCAATCTCATTGGCCTTGCATGACCAATGGCTGCTGCAAATAGCCGAGCCCATTCTTTATATTTTTTTTATTTTATTTTTTTTTTAGAAGCAATTGTACAAAGATAAAACATTCGGCATCTAAAATGATACAATTATTGTACAGCTTCATTTTTAACCTTGTAACCTGAAAATGAAAGAAAAGAAGAGAGAGAGAACAAGAGAGGGAAAAATGTGAGAAGTGAAAATATAGCACGAAAAAGCACATAGAAAAGACCCCTAGACTACCAAAGTAGTTTGGCCAAAAAGAAAGTAGAGATAAAAGAAAAAAAAAGAAAAAAAGGAAAGTGGAGATATACCTGTCCCTCGTCCCCTCACCCAACACAGAATCAGATTTAAACTTAGATTTGTAAGGATTCGGTGAAGGGTGTCCATGTCTTGAAAAATTGATCTGGATTTTCTGCCAAGACAAGCCTAATATTTTCCAATTTCTTAAATGGGTTCACAGACCTTAAGTTAAAAAGTTAAGTGTTTCGATTATTTTTCTTTAATATATTTTCTCTTACTGTTCTTAATTGATTTCTAGTAATTTTGGCTCTTTTTAATTTAGATTCCGTTTTATTACTTAAGACAATTTGAACTACTTTTAAAAGTCTTTGATCATCAGATACATTCAAAAATATTTCAAGGCCTTTGACATGGTTGGTCAGCTTCTTTGGACCTCTGATTCGAGGGATGGTTAGAGTCGTAGAGATGTGCAGCACAGAAACTGCCCCTTGAGCCCACCTATTTGCCCATCTACTAATCCTGTTTGCCCCCATGAAGTTTGTGTCTTTTCAGGCCTTGTTGATTTAGGTGACTGTCTAATTGGCTTCCTAATGTACTGATTGTATCTGACTCCACCGCCTTTTCTTAGTCTTGTGTTTCAGATATCTCTGCATATAAAACTATATCCTCATGTCCCTTTCAAACTATTTCCACTCACCTTAAGCCTGTGTCCTCTTGTTAATGATGCCACCTACCATGGGAAAACGATCCTAACTATCTATCTTATCTAGACCTCATAATCTCATCCACCTTTATCAGGACATCCCACAGCTTCAGAGAAAACAAACTCAGCCTGTCCAACTTCTTCCCATTACTAAACTCATCCAATCCTGGCAGCATCCTCGTGAATCTCACAGTTTCTCCAGTGTAACCACACCCTTCTTACATAGAAACATAGAAAGTAGGTGCAGGAGTAGGTCATTTGGCCCTTTGAGCCACCACCGCCATTCTATATGATCATGGCTGATCATACACAATCAGTACCCAGTTTGTGCTTTTTCCCCATCTCTGTATAATTATAAAACTCTGATCTTGGATGTGTGTGTGTGTGTGTGTGTGTGTGTGTGTGTGTGTGTGTGTGTGTTTATTTGTTTGTGTATAATCACATCTTCTCGAAAAAACATTTGCCTTTCAATATCCTTTACCATCCAACTTTACCATCTAAGTAATCTTGCCTTGCACCCTTATTGAAACATGCTGCTCTGGAATATATTTTAAAGACTCCCATTTGTCAGCTGTTGTTTTACCAGTTGCATCTGGTCCCAATCTGTTTTTTCTTACAATATTGAAGCCAGTCTTTCCCCAAGTCAACATGTTTACTTATCATCTTAAAGAACCAGCCTCACCCCTTTCCATAACAACTTTGTAACTTACAGAATAGTGGTGACATTTCCAAAATACCCAAGTTTTGATTGGCAGATGGTTGGAGAAATGCCAGAGATGAAAAGACAAACACTGTGAGATAAAGAGATATAAGAGACATGAAATGTGAAGCCAGAGGAAGGAATATAGATGGAAGGAAATGTGGGGAAGGGGAAAGCGAGAAACGGGTGCGCATCCAGGGAAGAGAGGGGCTACGGGGCGAAAGGGAGGATTAGTTATATAAAACGGGGATTAGTTATATAAAATTGGAGAATTCGATGTTCATACCAATGGATTGTAAGCTACCCAACAGAATATGAGGTGCTGTTCCTCCATTTTGTGTGTGGTCTCAATCTGGCAACAGTTAAAATGATCAGCAACCGGGAGATCCAATAGGCCTTAGCAGCCCAAGCGCAAGTGTTCGACTAAATGGTCGCCTAGTCTATGCTTGGTCTTGCCGATGTAAAGGAGACCAAATCGTGAGCACCAAATCCAATAGATGTGATTAGAGGATGTTTGCTCTTCTACATCTCTGTAATTTGCTTACATGCCCTTTCCTCTAATTCTTGCTGACTATTGGGAGATCTAAAGTATAACCCCAACAAAGTGATCACCCTCTTATTCTGGCCTCATTGGATTATTCCTCCAGAATATTATCTCTTAAGTACTCCATTCTAACCCCTCTCTATCACATTTTAAATGTCAATTATAAAAGATGAGATAGCAGTAACAGGATCAGTCCCAAGTCAGCATGGGGAAATACAAAGGGGAAATCATGCTTGACTAATCTTCTGGAATTTTTTGAATATGTAACTGGGAAAATGGACAAGGGAGAGCCAGTGGATGTAGTGTATCTGACTTTAAGAAAACCTTTGATAAGGTCCCACATTGGAGATCAGTGAGAAAAATTAGGGCACATGGTGAGTGGGTAGATGCATGGCAGATGTAGTTTAAAGTGGATAAATGTGAGGTTATCCACTTTGGTGGCATGAACAGGAAGGCAGATTATTATCTGAATGGTGACAGGTTAGGAAAAGGGGAAGTACAATGGGATCTGGGTGTCTTGTACATTAGTCACTAAAAGTAAGCATGCAGGTACAGCAGGCAGTAAAGAAAGCTAATGATGGCATGTTGGCCTTCATTGCAAGAGGAGTTGAGTTTTGGAGCAAAGAGGTCCTTCTGCAGTAGTACAGGGCTCTAGTGAGACCACACCTGGAGTATGCTGTGCAGTTTCGGTTTCCAAATTTGAGGAAGGACATTCTTGCTATTGAGGGAGTGCAGCATATGTTCATGAGGTTAATTCCCGGGATGGCGGGGACTGTCATATGCTGAAAGAATGGAGCGACGGCTTGTATACATTGGAATTTAAAAGGCTGAGAGGGGATCTTATTGCAACATATAAGATTATTAAGGGATTGGACACGCTGAGATAGAGGTAGGAAACATGTTCCCGATGTTGGGGGAATCCAGAACCAAGGGCCACAGTGTAAGAAATAGGGGGAGGCCATTTAGAATGGAGATGAAGAAAAACCTTTTCACCCAGAGAGTTGTGAATATGTGGAATTATCTGCCTCAGAAGGCAGTGGAGACCGATTCTCTGGATGCTTTCAAGAGAGAGTTAGATAGATCTCTTAAAGATAGCAAAGTCAAGGGATATGGGGAGAAAGCAGGAACGGGGTACTGATTGTGGAAGATCAGCCATGATCACAGTGAATAGCGGTACAGGCTCGAAGGGCCGAATGGCCTACACCTGCACCTATTGTCTATTGTCAGCCCCACCCTAAATGTCAATAATGTCATCATTCCAAGTGCTGATCTGTGCTCAAAGCTCATTGACATCTGTGAGGATCCAAGCTTTAAAGTAAATGCAGCAGATACCACTGGACCCTCTGTGCTCCCTAACGTGCCTCTTGCCTACCAGACTGGTTTGATGTATCGACACTTTTTTCTCTACCTGCTACACTGCTACCATCTGCAGAAAGGCACCACGGGTGGTAAGTTTAAGCATAGACCCTGTTCCAGCCTGTTGTTTGTTTGTGAATGCTGATCAAAAAAACATTGGAGCTATTTTGCACCAACTTAAATTTATATAGCACTTTTACCTAATTAGCCTGGTGCCGTTAGCTGCCAAGTTCCAGATTCTCCTTTCCAAACCACTCTTCCTCTCGTTCCTCTAAAGAATATGGAACATAGAACAGTGCGGCACAGGACCAGGGCTTTCAGCCCACCAGGTCCGTGCCCAACAAGATACCTATTTGAACCGATCCTTTCAGACAGTACGTGCCCCATATCTTCTATTTCCTGCATATTCCTATATCTGTCAAAAATCTTCTTAAACACCACTATTTGAGCTGCCTCAAAAAACACCATCAATGGCAGTGCATGTCAGGCACCTAGCACTCTCCGTGAAAACAAACTACCCCCACACATCTCCTTTAAATTGTCTTCCACTGACCTTGTAGCTCTGCCTCTGGTATTTGGCATTTACACCCTGGGAAAAGGGTTCTGACTATCTCACCTATCTAATCCTCTCATTATTTTCTAAACTTCTAACAGGTCTTCCCTCAGCCTCCGAAGCACCAGAGAAAACAATCCAAGTTTGTCCAACCTCCTTATAGTTAAACCTTCTAATCCAGGCAGCATCCCGTTAAACCTCTTCTACACCTTCTCCAAAGCCTCCACATTCTTCCTGTAATGTGGTGGCTAGAACTGTACACAATTAAAATGAAATCTCCTTCTCTGGCCAAACTTTTGGTTTCCTGCCATACCTCCTTCTGTGTCACGGTGTTAGATTTTGCTCGATAATACTCCTGTGCAGCACCTTGGGACGTTTTACTGTGTTAAAGGCAACATATAAATCGTTATTGTTAATCCAGACTTTGCCCATCTGGTGAGAAAATTCATGTAGCCCATCTGAGTTTAACCATGCAGAAAGACCCTGTGGCCCTCTCATCATGGTTTCCAGCTGTTTATTACTGAATTTCAGTGATATTTTTCTTTTTCAATTTAACATGATGGTTACAAATACAGACTGACGTTACTTCAGCCTCTCTGGACAACTCAAAGGATGCATGCACTGGTGTGGCTACATAAGGAGAGCAGCAGCCAATTTAGGCACAGCAAATGCCCCAGAAATAGCGGTGTGCTAAAGACCAGATCACTTGTTTGAGCAATTAGCATCAACCAATCACTGTAAATGTCCGTGAAGAAGTCAGGCAGCATCTATGGAAAGTGAAGCAGTCAATATTACAAGCCCACGAACTTTGACCTTTTTTTGCTTCCACAGATAGTTAACCTATTGAGTGTTTGTAGTATTTTCTGTTTTTATTTCATTTTCCAAGAACTACATTATCCCAGATTTACAGTTACTGGAGAGAATTCTTCTGCTCTCCATCAGAATGTTGGTATGAGACCTTAGATTGAGGGCATCTCATTTTATTTGACCACAAAATGTAGGTGTACTGACTTGGCCAACATTTGTCTCCCATCTCTAACTATTCGTGAGAAAGTGGTGGTGAGCCACCTTCTTCAGCCTTGGACCTCTAGTGGCACTCCCAATGATGTTGAGGAGGGGGTTCCAGGATATAGAGCCAGCTGTGATGAAGGAACCAGTATGCTTTAAGGCAGTGTGATGGTACTGCAGGTTACTCTGTTGCCTCAAAGCTCCAGCACCCAGGTCTTCATGCACTAGTGTTCTCCACATCCGCAATTGCCTGTATGACATGTGCTTGTTCTCCATGTAAGCGTGTGGGTTTCTGCCAGATGTTCCCGCTTCCTGCCACATCCCAAACATGTGCAGGTAGGTTAATTGCCTGCCATAAATTACCCCTTAGTGACAAAACAAGTGACAAAAGAATCAGAGGGAAGTTGACGGAAATGTGTGAGAGAGGCAGACAGACAGATAGACAACAGACCGGGAGAGAGACAGAGAATAAATTACAAGAAATAAGGACAGTGGATCGGAACTGATGGGAATCTTCTGGTAAAAACTCAGCATGAACTCGATGGACCAAATTACAACATAATGACACAGTAGGTAGAACTATTGCCTCACTGTGCCAGAGATCCAGGTTCAATTCTAACTTCGGGTGCCGTCTATGTGGTTAGCACATTCTCCCTTTGACCATATGGGTTTCTGCCGGGTGCTCCAGTCTCCTCCCACATGCCAAAGACATGATCGATTAATTGGCCTCTGAACATTGTCTCCAGTGTGCAGGCATGAGCTGACGTCTTGGACAAGTTGATGGGAGTGTAGGTAGAGTAAAATGGGATGAGTTTAAAAGGGTGCTTGATGGTTGGTACGGACACAGTGGGCTGCCTCTTCTCATTGTGTCCCCCCCCCCCCCCCGTCTGTCCCCCCCACCCCCCGAAAAGGCAACACATCATACTTCTCAGCATTCAATTACATCATACAACTCTTTAAAATCCAACATTATCCTTCTCATTAACTCACTGTGCATCCATGCTTAGTGTCATCTGACCTGTGGAAATTCTCCCTCATGCTCCTAAGTCCAAATCTATAACCACTTTAAGAAAGTAGCAATCTCAGTTGAACATGTCTCTTTTCATGAGGGAAGTAGTAATACCGAAGCAGCAGTTAGTGCTGGTGCATTGCAGTGCTAGATACCTGTGTGGGATTTTTATGTTCACTCTGTATCAATGTGGGTTTCTTCCCAATGCTCTAGATTCCTCCCACATCTCAAAAATGTTAGTTTAATTGAGAGATACAGCGCGGAAACAAGTCCTTTGGTCCACCAAGTCAGCGCCGATCAGCGATCCCCGTACTTTAGCACTATCCTGCACACAATTTACAATTTTCACCAAAGCCAATTTACCTACAAACCTGTACGTCTTTGGAGTGTGGGGGGCAACCGGAGCACCCGGAGAAAATCCATGTGGTCACGGGGAGAACGTACAAACTCCACACAGATAACACCCATAGTCAGGAGTGAACCCGGGTCTCTGGTACTGGAAGGCAGAAACTCTACTGCTGTGCCACCGTGCCACAGTGCAGGTAGATTAAACGGCTACTCTAAATCACTCTTTATTGCAGGTAAATTGCAAAAGATTCAAAGGAAAGTTGATGGATATGTGGGAAATAATTACATTGTAGGGAAATATGGAGAATGTACTGATGTGATCGTTCTGCATGGACAACATGGGCCCAATGGGTCAAATGGCCTATTTTATGCAAGTAATGGGATGGCAGACTCAAGTGAACAAAAATTATACTGCTGGAGGAAAGCAGGTCAAGCAGCGCCTGTGGAGGGAATGTACTGAAGAAGGGTCCTAACCCAAAATGTCATTTGTCTATTTCTCGCCACATATCCTATCTGATCTGCTGAGTTCCTCCAGCATTTTGCCTTTTGATCAGGATTCCAGCATCTGCAGTCTCCTGTGTCTGGCAGACTTGAGTGTTCGACATCACTAGCCTCACAACTCAGGAACACATTATTGCAAATTAACCACTAAATTATGGGATCAAGCTGTGTTCTGCTCTCCGACCAATGCACTCCGATTCGAAGAACTGAAGTAGTGTTGAATCGTGCAACTTGTTTAATATTCACTGGTCAAACTAAAGCCTGAGTCATCTTATTTTAGTAATAATGATATTAACAATTTATTTTTTGTGTGTGCTGAGGGAGGATACACACCATTGTACTTTGTACTTTCAAACCAAGCCTGAGGCTCCTCCTTACTTTTCCCTAGTTCCCATGCTCCTTGAAGTTTCTGCATTCTGTCTGTCTTATCCTTTCTGACAGCAGAATAGATGCCGGACTGATCCCTGGAAGTTTGGAACTAATGAACTAACTGCTGAGTCGCTGCCACAGAGCTCGGTCCCAAACTATACTGTACTTCACACACGATTTATTCTCCAGATGGTGCGAGTGTGCCACCCTGCCGTGAGGAACCATCACTTCCACTGGAGTGTGAAAGTGGACGGATGTTGTTTCCTTTGCAGTTCTGATAATTCGGGGACTGGGAACATGCGAGGATGGTTGGTTGGTGCTGATTATTTTTTGTTTGGTCTCCTTCCCTCATTTGCCTGCGTCGAGTTTTTTCACCTTTATTGTTTATGCTGCCTTGCGCAAGGACCATCGCAGCCTTTCTTCAAAGTCAGCGTGTGCCTCATCCTGCTCCGAGTGTTTGTCATGGCACGATAGCGGAAATCATACAACTTCTTGGCTTCTCACATCATCGCACAACAGCATATTTATTAGCCATTGGTCCTCCCTGTGCTGTTAGCTGGTGCGGGACAGAATTAAAAATGTAATTTCACAGCGACATTTTATGTTTGCAATGTTGTAAACTGAAATCAGAGATAAGAATGGAAGGCACAGACATTTGTTAACTTAAGCTGTAACCTGAGAACATTAATTACTGGGAATTTGGCACTCTGATCAGTAACCACAGTCAGAAGTCACAACTTAAATTTGTATTTGTAGACTGATACAGCGCAGGAGGCCATTTGACTCATCATGACTCTGCCAGATATTTGAGGGAAAGGTTTACAGACATATCAGGTTCCCCATCTATTCTGCTTTCTGGCAAAGGGCCCCTTGCAGCTGAAGCGGGTGGAAAAACAGGAGCAATTTTGTGAAGCAGATACGTGTGATGTTAAAACATTAGGCTTTTTTGTATTTGAAGATGTCTTCAGAGATGCACAATTTTATGCTCGGATGCTGAGAAATATATGTGAAGCTGGTTTCAGTTTCTCCATTTAAAAGGAAGCTTTTCTCGGATAGCTTGGTCGCCCTTTCTAATAGCAACCTATAGATTATTCAGAGTATGGCAACAGATTGTTTCACTGTGGGAATATTATCAGCTGCTGTGGGTGCCTGTAACCAGTAATGATGAAAATGTCCGTGCGGCTGACTCTCAGGATCCTTTCTAATAACAATGACCATTTGAGATTAGCCACAAAATTCAACTTGGAACATTTTCAGCTGCTGTGCAACTATGTTACTGTCAGGTCTCATTAGAAGCTTTGAGGCTGATGGGAATTTCAAATCTATTTATTGACATGTGCTTTTTAAAACTAATTTTCAGCATGCGGGCGTCACTGTCAAAGCAAAATGTAATGCCTATCCCCAATTGTGCTTGAGATGGCGGTGATCACTACTATCATGCTACAGCTCTGTAGTAGTCTGTGATGAAGGTGCCCCCGCGTGTGGTTCCAGATTTTATACATCCATGTTGAAGGAAGGGTGATATATCTCCTGGGCAGGATTGTGTGTGACCTGGAGAGTTTCTGCGGGTGGTGGTGTTCCCTTGTCTGTTGCCCTTGTCATGCAGCGTGCAAAAAGGCCCTTCGGCCCAAACTTGCCTACACCAGCCAACATGTCCCATCTATACTAGTCTGCCTGCGTATGGCCCATATCCCTCTAAACATGTCCTTTCTATGTACCTGTATAAATGCTTTTTAAACGTCAAGAAGCTGCCTCAACAATCTCTTCACCTCCGTTGTTCAGGTTTTTTATCCATGTTGTCAGTGGTTATGGGGAGAAGGCAGGAGAATGGGGTTAAGAGGGAAAGATAGATCATCCAGCAATTAATTCCACAGGTGTAAATAACCAATGACTTGGCCTCCACAGCCACCTATGGCAATGGGTTCCGCAGATTTGCCGCGCTCTGACTGGGGAGGTTCCTCCTCATCTCCTTCCTAGAGGAATGTCCTTTGATGCTGGGGCTTTGACCTTTGGTCAACTCTCAGACTAAGATATTTAAGAAACATTTGGATCAGCACATGGATACGCAGGGAATGGAGGGATATAGGTTATGTGCCGGATAGAAGAGATGTAAATTGTGAAGCCGGAGGAAGGAATATAGATGGATGGGGACAGGGAGAGGGGGAGGGTAGAAATGGGTGTGAATCCAGGTGGGCCACAGGGAAGGGGGGTGGGGTGGGGGTTGAGATAGAGAAGTGGAGGGGGGAGTATACAAGTTCCCTTCATGTATATGTTGAGCAGTGACCAGGTTGCATGTTGGTTAATCTCTGATGGGATGTTAAACGGTGGTTGGGAGGAGAGAAGGCACTGCCTCACAAAGCCTCTGAATTGCTTGAGGCTGGCGTCAGTGCAGGAAAAATGTTCCCGAGTCCAAAACCAGGAAAAATGGTGGAGTCCACAACCAGGGGTTACGGTGTAAGAATAAGGGATAGGCAATTTAGGACTGAGATGAGGAAAAACGTTCTCATCCGGAAGGTGTGAATCTGTGGAATTCTCGGCTACTGAAGGCAGTGGAGGCCAATTCACTGCATGTTTTCAAAAGAGAGTTAGATATAGCTCTTAGGGCTAAGGGAATCAAGGGATATGGGGAGAAAGCAGGAACACAGTACTGATTTTGGATGATCAGCCATGATTATATTGAATGGTGGTGCTGGCTCGAAGGGCCGAATGGCCTACGCCTATTTTCTATGTTTCTATGTTTGAACCGTCCATACAATGTTTGGTCGGAGGACACATTGTACTCTTAATGAGAGTAGGTTGGTGGGGTGGCATTTGGTTAATTGTGTTCTTTGTTTAGTTTATTTGCAAGATATAGCGTGGAAACAGGCCGTTCGGCCCACCAAGTCTATGCCGACCAGTGATCACCCATACACTGAAGCACACTGTTAAGTGTTTCTATTTTCTCTTTCAGCTTCACATTTCTAGTATCAGCAGGTTTTGGTTTGATATTCAAAGAAGATAACAATTTAGCTGAAATTTGGATTTTAGTTTAATTTAGAGATACAGCATGGAAACATAGTGTTTTGTGTGAGCATCAACCTTCACACCCGTATATCCTACATACTAGGGACAATTTACATAAACTGATTAACCTACAAACATGCACGTCTTTGGAATGTGGGAGGAAACTGGAGCACCCGGAGAAACACCATGCAAAACAGGCATTTTGGCCCAACTTGCCTACACTGGCCAACAATGTCCCAGCTACACTCATCCCACTTGCCTGCGCTTGGTCCATATCCCTCCAAATCTGTTCTATCCATGTACCTGTCTAACTGTTTCTTAAACAATGGGATAGTCTCAGCCTCAACTACCTCCTCTGGCAGCTTGTTCCATACACCCACCACCCTTTGTGTGGAAAAGTTAACCCTCGGATTGCTATTAAATCTTTTCCCCTTCACTTTGAACCTATGTCGATCGCAGGGAGAATGTACAAACTCCGTACAGACAGCACCCCACCTAGTCAGGATCGAACCCGGGTCTCTGGTGCTGTACGGCAGGAACTCTACCGCTGAGCCACTGTGCTGCTCGTGTTCTTTTGTATGTATACAGAGCTGGAAATTTTCCTTTATTTGGGATAAATACTCGTTTTATGCTTGTGTTAGAATGGATTGGCTTGAGCCGCACGTCCGTCACGTTTTGGAGTACAAGTCTACAACCTAACTGACAAAATAATGAATTGCCCATAGCCTTTTCTGTCTCAAGTACATTGAGATCTTTCATAACAGCTCGAGGAATCAACAAGATTAGTTGACGACAGCTTCCTATGATGGCGAGGCCTTCAGAGGGAAGCAAGATGGAGCAATCACCCTGAGCTTCTCGCTGGACTCAAACCGTCATTGAAGATGACACTGACTCTCAGTCTGAAGAAGGGTCTCGACCCGAAACGTCACCCATTCCTTCTCTCCAGAGGTGCTGCCTGTCCCGCTGAGGTCCTCCAGCATTTTGTGTCCATCTTTGCACAATTTTTGCATGGATATTGTCCCTTGCTGCAACTTAATTGGATTGTATATTCACCATTGTTACTCATGGCCTTATTCTGTATATACACCTTTGCTACACTTGATGTATTCTTCTGCACCAAATTCTGGTTGACCCCCTGGTTTGAAAGTAATTGTGGAGTAAGGCTATTGCTGGGCCATGAGTTACCAAATTTGGAGAAATGCTGCCAGTGATGCTACTGACCTGCTGTGTCTCAAGCATGCCGAGTGTGGACAGCTACCTCTGTTTTGATTCTGCCGTATTTTACATGGCGAAGAGTGTCCTAACTTGTAAGAAAGGACATAAGGCCTGTGTATTGAACACTCCCTACCAATCCTGTCTCTGATATTTGCATCTGTAGTAGGTAGGTTGGTGAAGATAAATTCAACCAGATATCCCCCTCATGTTAGTGATCAGATATTGTGCAAGCACAGTTTGGCAGTTGTTTTCTTCAGTGCTTAGCCAGCTGAGTCTTTGTTTCACCAAGCCCCTCTTTGATGTCCCAACTCAGACTCAGTTCTGTGTCTTTGATTCCTTCAGGATTTTTTATGAATGGTGCTCAATAAGGACCTGTAATGTTTCATCAACTGAGGGTATATTGTGAATGGTGGTCAACCAGAAGTTTCCTACCCAACTTTGACCTGATGCATGAAACTTCATAGTTGAGGACCTCCAGGGCTACTCCTTCTGATTGTATGCTCCTGTTCCACCCAGCTTTGGTGGTTCTATCCTGCTATTAGGACAGCTCAAAACAGGGAAGAAGGTGCACGTCAAGAAGGTGGCTGAAGGCAGATTTTTTGTGAATATATCTGTCATTTCTTTAGTCTGTGTGGCAGTTGTCACAATTAGTTACACCCTCTAGATGTTCCTGAGGAGTTTACAGGATTAAGGAAGTTGGCCGTGTCATTGTTTTACATAGAAACATAGAACATAGAAAATAGGTGCAGGAGTAGGCCATTCGGCCCTTTGAGCCTGCACCGCCATTCAATATGATCATGGCTGATCATCCAACTCAGTATCCTGTACCTGCCTTCTCTCCATACCCCCTAATCCCTTTAGCCACAAGGGCCACATCTAACTCCCCCTTAAATATAGCCAATGAACTGGCCTCAACTACCTTCTGTGGCAGATAATTCCAGAGACTCACCACTCTCTGTTTTCCTCATCTCGGTCCCAAAGGAATTCCCCCTTATCCATAGACTGTGACCCCTTCTTCTGGACCTCCCCAACATCGGGAACAATCTTCCTGTATCTAGCCTGTCCAACCCCTTAAGAATTTTCTAAGTCTCTATGAGATCCCCCTTCAGTCTTCTAAATTCTAGCGAGTACAAACCGAGTCTATCCAGTCTTTCCTCATATGAACTAACTTTGAGGGTATGCGTAAGGATTTAAAAGGAGTGAATTGGGACACTTTGTTTTATGGGAAGGATGTAGAAGAGAAATGGAGGACATTTAAAGGGGAAATTGTAAGAGTACAGAATCTTTATGTCCCTGTTAGGGTGAAAGGAAATAGTAAAAATTGGAAAGAGCCATGGTTTTCAAGGGAAATTGGACACTTGTTTCGAAAAAAGAGAGATATCTACAATAATTATAGGAGGCATGGAGTAAATGAGGTGCTAGAGGAGTATAGACTGGATAGACTCGGCTTGTACTCGCTGGAATTTAGAAGATTGAGGGGTGATCTCATAGAGACTTAGAAAATTCTTAAGGGGTTGGACAGGCTAGATGCAGGAAGATTGTTTCCGATGTTGGGGAAGTCCAGGACAAGGGGTCACAGTGTAAGGATAAGGGGGAAGTCTTTTAGGACCGAGATGAGAAAATCGTTTTTCACACAGAGAGTGGTGAATCTGTGGAATTCTCTGCCACAGAAGGTAGTTGAGGCCAGTTCGTTGGCCATATTTAAGAGGGAGTTGGATGTGGCCCTTGTGGCTGAAGGGATCAGAGGGTATGGAGAGAAGGCAGGTACAGGATATTGAGTTGGATGATCAGCCATGATCATATTGAATGGTGGTGCAGGCTCGAAGGGCTGAATGGCCTGCTCCTGCACCTAATTTCTATGTTTTCTATGTTTCTATAAAGAATGTAAAAAGAATCTTAAGAAAGAAATTAGGAAGGCTAAAAGAAGATATGAGGTTGCTTTGGCAAGAAAGGTGAAAGTAAATCCAAAGGGTTTCTACAGCTATATTAATAGCAAAAGGATAACGAGGGATAAAATTGGACCATTAGAGAGACAGAATGGACAGCTATCTGCAGAGCCAAAAGAGATGGGGGAGATATTGAACAATTTCTTTTCTTCGGTATTCACCAAGGAGAAGGATATTGAACTATGTGAGGTAAGGGAAAAAAGTAGAGTAGCTGTGGAAACTATGAGATTCAAAGAGGAGGAAGTACTGACACTTTTGAAAAATATAAAAGTGGATAAGTCTCCAGGACCTGACAGGATATTCCCTAGGACATTGAGGGAAGTTAATGTAGAAATAGCAGGAGCTATGACAGAAATATTTCAAATGTCATTAGAAACGGGAATAGTGCCGGAGGATTGGCGTACTGCGCATGTTGTTCCATTGTTTAAAAAGGGTTCAAAGAATAAACCTAGCAATTATAGACCTGTTAGTTTGACGTCAGTGGTGGGTAAATTAATGGAAAGGATACTTAGAGATAATATATATAAGCATCTGGATAAACAGGGTCTGATCAGGAACAGTCAACATGGATTTGTGCCTGGAAGGTCATTTTGACAAACCTTCTTGAATTTTTTGAAGCGGTTACTAGGGAAATTGATGAGGGTAAAGCAGTGGATGTTGTCTATATGGATTTCAGTAAGGCCTTTGACAAGGTTCCCCATGGAAGGTTGGTTAAGAAGGTTCAATCTTTGGGTGTTAATGGCGGAGTAGCAAGATGGATTCAACAGTGGCTGAATGGGAGATGTCAGAGAGTAATGGTGGATGGCTGTTTGTCAGGTTGGAAGCCGGTGACCAGTGGGGTGCCTCAGGGATCTGTGTTGGGTCCACTGTTGTTTGTCATGTACATCAATGATCTGGATGATGGGATGGAAAATTGGATAAGTAAGTATGCAGATTATACTAAGATAGGTGGTGTTGTGGATAATGAAGTAGATTTTCAAAGTCTACAGAGAGATTTGGGCCATTTGGAAAAGTGGGCTGAAAGATGGCAGATGGAGTTTAATACTGATAAGTGTGAAGTGCTACATCTTGGCAGGACAAATCAAAATAGGACGTACATGGTAAATGGTAGGGAATTGAGGAATGCTGTGGAACAGAGAGATCTAGGAATAACTGTGCATAGTTCCCTGAAGGTGGAATCGCATGTAGATGGGGTGGTAAAGAAAGCCTGTGGTGTGCTGGCCTTTATAAATCAGAGCATTGAATATAGGAGTAGGGAAGTAATGTTAAAATTGTACAAGGCATTGGTAAGACCAATTCTGGAGTATGGTGTACAATTTTGGTCGCCTAATTATAGGAAGGATGTCAACAAAATAGAGAGAGTACAGAGGAGATTTACTAGAATGTTACCTGGGTTCCATCAACTATGTTACAGAGAAAGGTTGAACAAGTTAGGTCTTTATTCTTTGGAGCGCAGAAGGTTAAGGGGGGACTTGATTGAGGTCTTTAAAATGATGAAAGGGATAGACAGAGTTGACGTGGATAAGCTTTTCCCATTGAGGGTAGGGAAGATTCAAACAAGAGGGCATGACATGCGAATTAAGGGACGGAAGTTTAGGGGTAACGTGAGGGGGAACTTCTTTACTCAGAGGGTGGTGGCTGTGTGGAATGAGCTTCCAGCAGAAGTGGTGGAGGCAGGATCGATTTTAACATTTAAAAGTAAAGTGGACAGGTATATGGATGGGAAGGGAATGGAGGGGTATGGTCTGAGTGCAGGTAGATGGGACTAGGGGTAAACAAATGATTGGCACGGACTGGAAGGGCCGAGAGGGCTTGTTTCCATGCTGTCATTGTTATATGGTTATATGAAAGTCCTGACATCCCAGGAATCAGTCTGGTGAACCTCCTCTGTATCCCTCTATGGCAAGAATTTTGTTTTGTTCAAATCCAACACGTACAACATTTGCACAAGGACAGTGTTCATCACAGGCTCATCAATGGTGACGTATTGATGGGATTGTGTTGTGGTAAATGCTTCTGAGTAATTCGTTGGGGGGAAAAGTACAAGGGTTTGCACTTGCGATGGGTGTTGATGGTTTTTTGAACCACTGTATTGACGATAGTTGAGGAGTTATGGAAGCAACTTGAATAAATACGCTATCAGATGATGAGGAAGGACGAGGAGGAAAGGATCTACTTCCCTGAACAGAAGGGTTAATAACTTTGAGATAATTAGTGGAAAGATCAGAGAGTTAAGGAGATTTATTTTTGCCTCTGGGAATTGATGGTGGACTGGTGTCTGAGCTGATAGGCTGAATGGATGGTGGGGAAGAGCCATGCCATACTTCAAAAACAACTCGATGAGTCCTTGATTTTTGAAGAATAATGAGATGTGGCCAGATCACTCTTTTTGTAACCTAGTTAGCATGAACACAATGGCTACTGACAACATCCTGACATTTTACAATTCTGGAGACGAGGAAACACTTTTTCTCACAGTGAGTGGTGAGTCTGTGGAATTCTCTACCTCAGAGGATGGTGGAAGCAGGTTCTCTGGATACTTTCAAGAGAGAGCTAGATAGGACTCTTAAAAATAGCGGAGTCAGGGGATATGGGGAGAAGGCAGGAACGGGGTACTGATTGGGGAATGATCAGCCATGATCACATTAAATGGCGGTGCTGGCTCGAAGGGCCGAATGGTCTACTCCTGCACCTATTGTCTATTGTCGTCCAATCAGTTTAAGCATTTGTACAACATTTTCAGTGAGAATTTATTTTCTCACCATCAACTACACAGTGTTTGCTGTACATATGTAAAATACTCCTGACAATTAGGGGTAAGAGGAATAGATTTTTCTTTGTGTAGCTACTGGATGTGTTCCTAAGTCCACCAGCTGAAGAAACATGGAGGCAGATTCAGTGGCGTTTTTCCGAAATCCTAGAAATCGAAAAACAGCAAGGCCTCAGTGAAAGAGTGGGACTCATTTGAGACCATTTTCAAGACACATAGCACAGGCACGATAGGCCAAATGGTCACCTATTGCTCCGGTACAACTGAGTATGAATGTCGCTTGTTCCAGATAAGTGTATTGCAATGAAGAAGAGTCCGAAGAAGGATCCCGACCCATAACGTCGCCTATCCGTGTCCTCCGGAGATCCTGCCTGATCTGCTGAGTTACTCCAGTTGCTCCACACTTTGCGTGTTTTTATTTGCAAACCTGCAGCAGCAGTTCCTTGTGTCTCTACCATATTGACCTGTAAAAAGATGGTTGAATGTAAACCGTTAAATGGTAATGATGTGGAGGTCCTGGGGAAGACAGGGCATAATTGTATCCATTGCAACTTCAACCTCAGCATGATTTACCTTGCATCTGGATGTGTAGTTTGATTGGTTAGGTGAGTAGACAGGAGTCTATTTCATCTGCAACACAGATGACAGCAATGCCCAGCTGTCTATTTGGCTACACTGTTGTTTTCCTCGCTTTCCGTTGTAAAGTGGCTTCTGGGTTGTTCAGCGGGTACATGCACACCTTTATTTATTTATTTGTTTGTTTATTTATGTTGGTGGATTCGCAGCATTCCGTGCATTATAGTAATGATCAGCAGACGGTTGCAGCTTCACCCTCCCACTGACTGGCATGTGTTAGCCCTTCATGAAAGTGTGATGATACCAGGCTCAAGGCTATTTGATTCAGGTTTCATTAACCTTGGGGTTCATTACTCCTTTCACTTGAACTGCAGAGAGCCATCACATCATTCCATGTCTGCGCTTACCCTAATTATCGTCAGACTAGACCCCCATAAATCAGTGGCTCTGCAGAGCTGTCTTAAGCCGCTTTATGTGGCCATTTCTGATCTAATCTGACAACTGTAAGCTACTGTTTCCTCACGCCATTTAACTCAGACCACATTTCCAAATCTTATTGCCATTTTTTTTCCCCCCATGGCATAGTTTTTGCATCCGTCTGTTTTAAATCCATGATCATACCCTCCCACTCCTGACTCCTGACGGAACGCTTGACTCCTTTCCTTCTAATCAGCGGCAATTTATTTTTCACTACAATTCAGCATTTGACAAAAAATAACATCACTGCTACTGTGTGACATGAATTAAACAGAATAGTCATCAATCTCCAATCCATTATTAAATATTCCACAACACAGTCACTTTGAATCTTTGGATCTGATGCCACTAAATTTGAAATGCCAGGCCTGAAACTGCTGATTATTATATACAATGTTTCATGTGATGTGATTTATTGTTATGGATAGAATTATCATTTATGTGTGTTCAAGTTATAGTAAAAGAGTCACTGATTATGTTTAAGTAGCGGTGTTGTAACTTTTTGAATTCTGTCGTACTTCACCATGCCTTGCATTGTTTCCAAGTATATTTTTCTCTCGGTTAAAGGACGAGGCGAGGCAGACAATCACAAAGATGCTGAGTCATTTTCCCGTGGCCCGCACGGACCTGTGTGTTCGGATCAACTCCGTCTCGAGTGGCCTTGCCGAGCTCGACATGGAAGTCATCTTACCCTCCAAAGACCGCCCTCCGACCTTGATGCTCCCCAAAGTTGAAAACACTGAAGAAATAAAATGGGTGAGTTGGTCTAGATTTGGCAAATCCTTGCACTTTGATCACCTACCAGATCATTTGGGCTAAAAGGAGGGTCAGGTCAAGAAGGTATGAACCTCCCACACCTCCTGACACTTCCAGCTGCAACCAAAATGGGACTGCGACCAAAGTACAGATTCAGGTCAATTCTAACAGAGGAAGTGGGAGAGAGAGAGAGAGAGAGAGAGAGAGAGAGAGAGAGAGGGTTAAATTAAAAAAGTGGAAAAGAAATATGAGGGGGTGTGCTTGGGGCAAACCAGCAAAATGAACAGGAAGCTTTTAACCACTGTTTTTAATTACTACAGATATTATTTCCTGAATCGTTCTGTATTTCTTCCTTTTTAATTGCTGCCAGGTGTGTTTTTGTTTCATGGCTGTTTTTTTTAAGCCTATAAAGTCTTGAAATAAAAACAGGAGACACATCAAATTACTTAAGTCAACTTTGAAATAGCCCTCATTACTTTAACATGCTTTCAATAAATGGGGCGATTATAAAATATAGGAACAGTTAATCTTAAATAGGATTGAAGCAGGCCTATTTATAAAACTTTAAGAAGTATCTTTAACTATGATTTTTATAGCCAGCAAGTAAGTATTTCATTTTGAAGTGTTTACTGCAGCTAGTTTCACAGTGAAAATGTAAATACATTCACCCACTAAAAACCCTGACTATGGAGAGGAATGTTATTTTCTAATTTTAAAATTTGAGAAGGCACTGAGCTTGAAGTTTCAAACATTCAAACAGCTGCACGAAACAGGAGTTTGGTTGCCAAGAAGGACAGTGACAGTAATTAAATAAATCCCTTCCCCCCACCCTCCTTCTCCGTCACCCCCCTCCCCACCCCTCCCCACCCCTCTGCTGTTGAGGTCACAACATAACGAGCTGGTAGATAACTTTGTTTGACTGACCTCAGTTTAATTTCCGAATTCTCACAGGGATTGCTGGATTGAGCACACCCGCTTTCATTATCACAGATTGTCAGCATAACCAAAATCCCTTTGGTGTTTATTTATCCCATTTAAAATAAATATTATATTAAGTATAAACCTGGAGGCAGATTTGTAACTAAAAGATGGAGTTACTTGTTGTCTATTGTGCGGGAATCTCTTGCTTTGCTTTGTCCTGGCTATGGGTACTTGTTTGACTGGCATGGCTTATTGGACTATAACAAGCGTAACGCTGCCTCTTTTGTTGCAAAACAATTCCTCTGCAAATCCTGAACAGTGTGCATTCTTGCCAACATAGTATTGGGTGTGCTTTGGAATTGACTATGGCCTGCTGCTTCTCCTCCCCAATTTCTCTTTCTATTGCATTAGTGCAGTCAACACTGGGCTAGGCCGGAAACTTTTAATCGTCTCTTTGAGAGAAGGAGGGAAAAAAATTAATTGAAACCTGTTTATCGGATAATTTTTGTGTTAATATGCACCATATATAATTTATAGTTTGGATAAACAACTTATGCAAACAAATAGCCAATCGGGGATTAGGGGAAATTATAATGTAATAGGGTGGGTGAAGGGGGGGCGGGGAAGAGAAATTGTGTAACATAAACTAAAGTGACAGTTTGTTTTGTTAAAAATATTTGTTAATCCCAAATTAATTAAATCCAAAATATGTAATTAATAGGAGAATTATGTCTATATGCAGCGAAAAGTGAAATTCAGGTAACATAAATTGGCCTTTAATAAAAGACATTTCTGTCACTGCACTTTTCTATGAAGCAGAATATTATGTTAAGCCGGTGGCATTAGTTTTTATGTTGCCATAGCAGCCTACTCCTGCAGGGTTGTGACCTGTGATGATTACAGTACAAAGCTTATATGGTCCCAAACCCCCCTTTGAAGATGAAAAGGCTTTGATGGTTTATATTTATGCAAATCTCTTAGATATGATTTACCCAACTGAGATTGAATGGGGAAATGATTAAAATTCCCCTTTTTTTATTTGAAATCTTTCAACAAATGAATTTTCTTTAAATTTTACGACGCCTGCTTTTTTTGTCTTCATTGCAATGCATTTGCTTTACCTGAGATACTTTTATCAGTTGCGGAACTGCGATGATTGCAGCTTAAATATAGTACCTTTTATTCTCTAATCCTGGCTCTGAAAGGGGAAAAAAAGTATGTGCAAGAGCTTTTGTATGTTTCCAGATGATAGATTTTGGAATTTCGGCTACCCCACTGGCAATCCAGTGAATTGGAGACAATTTTTCCAAGTCTTTGGTGTTCAAAGAAAGCAAGTTGCTTTCTTTATGACACCCCCGGTAAAACTCAAAGTACTAGGAAAATCATATTGCAAAAAGCTAAAAATAAAACCAGCTGGTCTGAACGACTGATTCTTCATTTTGAAATTACACCATTGACACAATAAAATGACAAAAGGATTTACACATTGCACAATCACTGTCTTTCAGAATTTTGAATTATTGGACTTCATGTCATGATAGATGAATTAAGTTAACTTTAACCCAGAACCTTGCAAGGCACAGAATAGACTAATGCAGCCTCTAAAGTGAAAATGCACATAAACATGTTAATATCTAGAATTGTGCAATTATGCATTTAGATACGTTTTTATTTGTGTGTGTTTTGACATTAGCATAAAACTGATTGAAAAAATTAAATTGATTGTTTACATAACATTCTCTTAGGTTTATGATCGAAATTGATATATGTACATGTTGTGAGTGAGATTTATAATTTTTCTTTTTTTTTTAATATTTTTTTTATTATAGAAACAATATATACAGAGTACACTCTTATACGGCTTTGAAAATTATATAATATACAAAATTATATAATATTGATTATCAATTGATACTGTTTGTGTTAATTGTAATGTTATCCATTATACATTTCCTGGTTATTTATTTTGTATAATTGGGAGTGTATGTAGTATATTCCTAAAATAAGCAATATACTCACACTTCTCATACCACACATATTTCTTCTAATTACCAAATACAAATCCCCCTAATATAACTACATAATACCCAATCTTAACCAAACTTCTATGATATTCATGATATTTTCATAATATTAAGAGTGTTTGTATTATTATTAACTTTATATTTCAAAATTATTATATAGTTGAAAATGCACAATTTTATATAATTACAAATTTAAGACATCTATAATATTTTCATACAACTAATAATAGGTGTATTCATACTAATATTAAGAATATATGTAATATGTTTCTATACTTTTTTTCCCTACTTAAAGATAGAAAGATAGAGATAGAAAGTAGAAAATAGAAAAGAAAATGTGAAAAGTTTGATGGAGATTAAAATATTACTAAATAATCCATTCTTGGAGATACATTCATGATTTATTATATGTATTTCTTCATCCATTCAGATATTCAGGCCTCAGTCAAGTCCCCGCGCCGAACCATTATGACCCTTGATTTATAATTTTTCTGTGTGTAATTTTCTTTAATCGCCTCAAAGGACCGGACTTGAAAAAAAAATCACTATTTTCAAAATCTTTTAAAGAGCTAGTGGTAATGCAGTGGTACTAAAAAAATCGCAAAATGTCTTTGCATACTTGTCGAAATCAATATATTGCAAACAAGTCAAATCCTCCAAAACGGTAAGTTCTTCATTTTTTCCAAAAGGAAAAAGGAGCATGATTTCAGAAGGGTCTCGACCCGAAACGTCGCCTACTCTTTTTCTCCGTAGATGCTGCCTCACCCGCTGAGTTTCTCCAGCATTTTTTGTCTACTTATGATTTCCGTCTCTCTCTCTCTCTCTCTCTCACTCTCTCCCTAGTTTGCAGACAGATTTGCAAAATACTCAAAGGGCCGGGCAGCAAAGGAGCCATTGAATCTAATCACTTTTGTGGAGACTGCAATGGGTTTGCTGAATTTCAAGGTAAACCATTTGTTCGAACAAAATCGAGTGCTTTAATCCAAAAAGGCAGCATTTTTCAATGATGTATTTCATTGTTGTTTCAGAATATAAGCTCCAAGGCATTACAGTATTTGTAGTTTTTCCTCTTTAAAAAAAATTAAGTCAAACAACACACATTTAATTTTATTAATCACAGGCATTACACTTTGAGTGAAAATCTTAAGTTTAATAAATTTAATAATATAATAAGTTTAATAAATTATCTTGTTCACATTTATTTAACATGATTTGACAAATGCATGCTCAATTTTGGAAATAGCGAAATTAAGCAGATATTCTATAAAGTGTATACAGAATATTATGTGGAGGATTCTGTCTCAGAATAGCAGTGCTGAAAGGCATATTGGTCTGGATTCCCTCCAAAAATATGCACAAATATGCTTTGACTACTTTATTTCATCCAAGTTTTTTTGTAGGTCACAGAGAAATTATTCTATTGCTGCAGCAGAAATATGTGATTTTCCAAACAGGTGTAATGAAACACTTCTTAAAGTTCCCCAACCAGGAAACCACAAGAAAAATAAGTTGACATAGACGTGGTAACTGAGATGTTGAGGGGTGCAAGAGTCTGCCTTTTTGGCTGTCTCCGAAAGTAGCAGGAAAAAGCAGCTGCCACTCATTCCTTTAATATTAAATACCTTTTCTTTTTTCCCTAGTAACTGAAACACACTACCAAATAGAATACTTAAAAGTCTTAACCTCACCGCGGACATTGCTAGATTGATCATTACAAACGTTACACCGTTGATAATGTTCGCACGGCTAAAACTCAGTTATCAAGTTACATGATGCAAAGGATATTCCATGGTTATTGTTATCTTCTTGAAGGATGTATGTGAAGAAGCACAACGCCTAGGAACATCTGCTGGTTTCCAGCTTGATGGAGTGGTATTTGGATCAGATGATTTCTGTGCCAGTATAGGTGAGAGAAAGGTTTTTCTTTGGTCCCTTCCTTCCCACAGTGACGTATTGTTCGGGAGGTTCTTATGCTTTTATTTTTTCAGACAAAATGATACAGTATACACTCTTATTCATGAATCACTATAAATAAGCTACAATTCACACTTAATATATGTTTGTGCTTTTTATATTTGCCAGTTCATTATAAAATTCAATATATTCTTAAAATAATCACAGGTTCCATGTTCTGGTTCACATTCAGTGTTTGCAAAGTTTAGTGAAGATGTTAGTTGCATTGGATTTTGTTTGAATTGTTTAAATTGATAATTATTTTACTTTGCCATCTGCAGCCAAAAGTAAAAGTATGGCATTATTTTTTATTCATGAGAAATATTTTCAGAAGGTTTTAGCCAAAGTGTGGTTTATTTTGAATAAGTTATTTTAAAATTGTTTTATCTGGCATGCTATTTCAAGACTCCTTTGTGGTCTAATTTCCTTGTAGGAATGTTGAGCTGGTGCTTTTCTTAACTACTTTTCTTAACTATTTCAGGTGCCACACGGACTGAAGATGCTCGGGAGCTTCTGTACGCGAGGCAGAAGGTTGTTGTAACAGCAAAGGCATTTGGCCTGCAAGCCATAGACCTGGTTTATATTAACTATAAGGATGATAAGGGCCTAAGTGTGCAATCAAGAGAGGGTGCCCTGATGGGATTCACAGGTACACTACAACCTCCAAATAAACTTTGAACCACATAGACTTGGGGACATTGATTTTGTCTTTTTGCACTATTGTGTGTTTGTTTTTATGTGAACATGTGTGTGTGTGCATATATACATATATATATAATATGTGTGTGTGTATATATATATATATATATATATATACACACACTGAACTTTTTTCTTATTATTATATTGTTTACAGAGTAATATATTCACATATTTTTTAGTGCTGCTGCAAGCAAGAATTTCATTGTTCTATCTGGAACATATGACAATAAGACTCTTGACTATGGTTCCTAAATGATCGGTTGATTCTTCCCCCACACCACTTACATTAACTTCAATTTTTTTTTACAAACTGTGGATGGAATAAAAACGT
This sequence comes from Okamejei kenojei, assembly GCA_035221665.1. Classification (NCBI taxonomy): domain Eukaryota; kingdom Metazoa; phylum Chordata; class Chondrichthyes; order Rajiformes; family Rajidae; genus Okamejei; species Okamejei kenojei. The sequence goes on from CM069136.1 coordinate 113,479,177, forward strand.
CATCCATGTGTTACTGCAAACATGACACCAAAAATATTTGGATGCACTTTTTAATATATTTCGGAGTGGTTAATGGCTAATTTATGACATCATACCAGGAGTGTGAAATAGATATAAAACTGTTTAAACGTGCACCCTAATTATTTAACAGTAAATCGTTCATTGCAAGGAAATAAACTTTGATGCTTTTGCTTAAATATCATAAATGGTGTAAACTAGATCAGTCAGGATTCTGTTGAGCATTAAGCAAAATAAATAATTTTGTTTAACCATTTTAGCCTCCAACAAAATTTAATAGATTTAATCACAAATCATTTTGCTTGCCACGGTATCTATTGTTTGTGATATGTTACAGTAAATCTGTATTATTTATGACCACTATATCCCTTAAAACAAAGGAAAGTAACCTCTAGGACAGTAATAATCACAGACAGTATGTTCAATAAACTCTGATTTATAAGTGGTATCTATTTCAAACAATAGATTAAAATAAATTATTAAGCTGTTGTATTCAGTTGGTTTAGTGACATCTGCATTGGGAGATAGCTCCTGCATTGGTTACTTGCTTCTGGAACCCAAAGTATTGGCTCTTTGTTTCAATCTCTTGGCAGAGATATAAGATCATCTGGCCTGACAGCCCTGACCAGTAAAAGCTGCTTATAATATTTTACATTAAGATTTTTTAGATTCAGATTATTTATTTTTCTACCGACTTTGTAATATGTAATGCAGCACGTCCAAGATGTTTCTACCTAAATCTTGTATATTTGCAAAATTATTTATGTGTAGAAAATTGAAATATTTTGTAATGTAATTTGAAGAGTATTGTAGAAGATATTAACTCTTCAAAAAGCATGCAATGCACCCACTCGAATAGTATTTACCTGAAATAAAACTTTACATTCTGGCGCCAAACAATATAAGTTTTTTAATTAATCTTGCTTCTGATTTGGACAGAAGACACCCTAGTTTAGAAAATGTAATTTGGAAGCACAGAAGAAATTTCACACGGAGACCAAAGTCATAAATATGAACTATCCAAATATATTTTTGTATTTTTATCCTGTACACAAAGATAATTCAGCATGTAAAGGTTGGGCTCTTCGTATGCGTTTGATAAACATTGTTCTATAATCAGATAAACAAGTGGTATACAATGATAAATTTTCATGGCTAAAACTAATCTTTTCTGGTTTATGCTTTTAGCTCAGAACTGAAACATATCATTTTTTGTAAACCAGCAAGACTGAAATTATGACCTCACTGCACTTAAAATAACAATTTTCTTTCAGCAGAAAAACTGAATTCCTGTGAATTTGATTTGCTATTGTAAATTGTGATTTAGAAAGTTTTGCAGCTCGTCATGTTGTTGGAATGTGTCAAACTATTGCCTAACTACATCTATAATTTTGTGATAAATTAATAATTTTCTCTTTTTTTATTTTAATGAATATGGGGTTGTGCATTGCAGATTTTCCTAAAAATCATCAGACCAAATTAAGTCTCAGAATTGTATGCAGTATCTTATCTCTCAGAGCATATTATTTCACAATTGACTTCGGTGTACCACAACTAGGCCATTTACAGTCTTAAGAAGGGTCTCGACCCGAAACGTCACCCCATTCTTTCTATCCAGAGATGCTGCCTGTCCCGCTGAGTTACTCCAGCATTTTGTGTCTACCTTCAATTTAAACCAGCATCTGCAGTTCTTTCCTACACACTTTAATTTACATTCTCCCATGGGTTTTAATTTTATATAGAAATTTGTTGTTATTCTTATTCCTGCTGTAATTTTTGAGAGTTTATAGAAACTAATGTAATAATTAAGCATTATTTTACTTTTCAATTCAGATAAAAAATGATTGAGAAATAAATGTTTGTAATGTTTTAAATCAAAGGACCACTGTAATACACTACTAACATTCTCTATCCATACAAGGTGTCTTTACAAAAGTTTAAAGAACTGTGTCCGTCCACAGATTAGGAGTTAATAGGAGAAAGATAAAAGCTACTTTTGTAAAATTGCATACTCAGCCCACTATTAATTTGAGATCAAATTAAAAAAGCATTAATTCAGGAATTTGATCCATATGCATACTTTCGTTTAAAGAAATTGACTTAAGAATATTGACGGTGATAATAGAGGAGCATTATTAATAATTTACAGATTTTGGAGATTAAAGATTTTCATCTGTATTTCAATATATTTAATCTGTTCAGCTAATCCATCACCATTTAAAATATTACTCTCACAGACGCATTTAATCATCGTTTCACGTAAACCCACTTTTGACTACCAATAATACACTCTCGGACTGAAGAAACAGCATAATCTGAAACAACAGTAAACTCCTCAACTTTCAGTGGCTACATCGCACAGTCAGCAGATCGGACGTGCTCACCAATCTTGGGCACAATTCATCCTGCTGGCTATTTTTGGTTTTACTTTCCCTTCTTGTGCCGGGAATTGCAACATCATTGCTGCTGTATCACCTCCTGGCTAAAAGAGATTTAGCTGGTAGACACCGGCAAATTTAGAAGTCTAATAACGCTGGGCATTGAAACATTTGACTCCTATCTGATAGTTAACTAGACAGAATTCATGAATTATGTAACATATAATCTTGATATAACATCCTTCATTCCCTATGCAACAAACAAATTATATCCTGTTACTCTTGATCAATTACAGTTAATAAACCGGATTGTATGTACTTTCATAGATACAATTGTGCAATGTTAAACTATGTAGAAAATACTAAATAATACTTTTATAGAAATCTCACATGCATGGAAAATATGTCATGTAAAATGCATTAGTAAAAATAAAATAAAAAAGCACACTTAACATGATGCATAAACTTTATAATAATTAAAAATATGTATTAAGATCTGTAGAAAATAATACAAAATTATTTTTGGTGTTTCTAACCACTGGAATTCTAATAATGCTATTTGCATGGTTCTGATATATAACCAATATCCTACTGCGTAAATATCTCACAATTATTCAAATACTTTTTATGTTTTGTATTCTAATCGATTATAGCTAGGATATGTAATTTAGAGTGTTATGTGATTGCAATTTAGATTTCAACAATAAGGGAAAAAATTGAATACCTTATGGGGGTATCCTGCAATTTGAAACCATGTTAATCCATTTCTTGTCTAAATGTACCTCTTGAATCTGCAAATAAAACTCAATACATTTCCTGTATAGTTTGGAGCTCAATGCAACAAATCTGGATATTGCTCTTGCAATTAAAAAATAAATGAAATCCCCATATTTAACTAATAAAAAAGCTTTCTATTGACTTATTGTATGGTCTTTGGCAGGGTGGAACCTCCTCACATCAACTAGATATGGCGAGAAATGATTGATGAAAATATTTTTGAGTAAACTAATGATCAAATGACTAAATATAACACAAAAAATTCTGAAAACATTAGTTAAGATGCTAGCCGTGATTAAAATGATAGCCCGCTGCTGAACATTTATTCAATAGTTTTACTGTAAGCAGGACAGATGCAGTATATTGAAGGGAGATCAACCTGTGGAGATATATATCCAATGTAAACATTTACCATTACAGAGGTTGATTGATGTCACAAATCCCACAGCTGGTTTGGCCAAGACTCTATGCGGAAAGTAGGACCATATTTCACAAATGATAAATCTGCTAATTATTTTCGAAAGCCTTTGTGAGTACTGAGCAAAATAATAAATTCTGATGTGTTGTATCTGTGTCTAGGTAAACAAGTGATCCACCCCAATCAGATTCCAATTGTGCAAGAAGCCTTTTCTCCAAGTCCCGAGAACGTGAAATGGGCTTGTGAACTGATTGAGGCATTTGAAGAACATCAAAAACAGGGAAAGGTAATTTTTTGCATTTTGCGTATCCTCGTTAGTCAGACAATTCATGGCCAAATTAAACACTTGCTGTTGTTGCAACTGAACGTGGAGATTATTAAGTCGCTTTATGAGAGCGGAATTCTTTCAAATAGGATTAAAACATTGAAGCCCATTAGTGTTGCAAATGAAAATAAATTAGTGATGTTGGATTGCTTTGCCAATTTGTTGCATCATTGAATCGCATTGTGCTTCTTGCGCTGTGGGTTATTGTATATGTGTTTTGGTGGTGATCCACAGTCTGCCGGTGGCTTTGGCCCAATGATGCTCAGATTAAACATAGCCCCGAGGAAGAATCGGGGTAATCGCAGTATTGTCAGTTAATTATCTTCGACAATCCTTATGTCTGCATCCTATGAACAATTACATAGAAACTATTTAATACCCTACAACTCACACCATCCATCCCAGCAGAATATTTTAAGAATCACATTTTTGCCATGAAAGCAATGTCCTGGTTGAGCTGCAGGGTAGTTAATCAGAAATGTTGACAAGTTAAAAATCTTTGAAGCTAAACAGAGTTCTTTAAAATGAAAAATAAAATGAAATAAAATGAAATATTATTAAATAATTTTAGATCTATTTTACTAACAATATGCATGTTAGGAAATGTATGTCATGGAGTCCTGCACATTTGGTACATCATGTCTGCACCAACCATTGATAATTGTGAATAAAATATGTTATTCCAAGAACCTGCCCTAGCTCAACCATGGAAAGAATATTATGTAATGTTAATCTTAAGTGTGTCTTCCTACGATGAAACTTGAATTGTTTTGCAAATATTTAAGTTTATTCACTAAACAAAGCTGATGACGTTCTAACGTTAGCACGTTTTCAGTCTTCAAATAGTTAAGGTTGCATTAGTCCGCTGGGAAGGGTGGTCTCAGTAAATAAGGAATATGACGTAACTCTTTTTATTCTGTTCCAGGGAGCCTTTGTTTTACACGGAAATATGATCGACATGCCTTCTCTGAAACAAGCACAAAACATCGTCACACTGGCCACAGCCATCAAGGACATGTGAAAGCTCAAAGAAATGTGTTTGTGCCATAGATCACTGATCGATGCAATGGGCAGAAGAGAACAGAGAGAGAGTGAGTGAGAGAAACTGAAATGTGTGAAATATTATGGAGGTCACTGCAACACTGATTATATTTTAACAATATGCTAAATTAAGGCCTATACTATTGTAATTTTAAAATAAACATATTTAATCTTTCTGGTGCTGTCATCATATGAGATTGTCTGGAGTTGGCATTTCTACTGAGCATTGTAACTAAACCCCATTTTCTTCGTACTGTACTGTTCAGGTTATTGAAATCAGCAAAGCCTTAGTAATTTTTGCAGATGTAGCGATTAGAATGAGAGTGCTGCAGAACTTCTGTGGACATCTGTTCGTTTCTGCATTACATTAAAATCACTACTTCTGATCAGATGTGTCAGCTGGTTACCAGCCTGGGACGCAAGGTTGTTTGACTGCAGGTTTTCCCATCTTTTAGTTGGATGATACAAACATGAGAATTGGATATATAAACATTACAAAGAGCCAGATTGGCAATACTCTGAATTTAAAGTTTATTTCTTAGTGTTGGGAGCTTCAGGAAGTTAAAGGCTTACATAATTACTGTTGTTATATACTTGACCCTGCCTCTGAGCCATCACATGAGCCATTGCTTCATCTATACATAGAAATTGTAAATGTACCTTCATATTCCTTAAAATATGTTTACAACAAATGCTGGTTGCTCTGAATTATTAATGGATATTGATTTTTAATTGCAATGCATTTGTGGGTTAAATTTTAAAATGCGGGGCAGCACAATGACACAGCGGCAGAGTTCCTTCGTTGCAGCCCCAGAGAACTGGGTTCATTCCAGATTCCAAATTAACCTACAAACACGCATGGCTTTGAGGTGTGGGAGGAAACCGGAGCATCCAGAGGAAACCCATGCAGTCACAGGGAGAACGTGCAGCCTCCATGCAGACAGCACCTGAGGTCAGGATCGAACCCAGGTCTCTGACGCTGTGAGGCAGCAGTTCTACCAGCTGCGCCACTGCTAGACGTTAGGCCGTTGGGCCATCTACCTACTTGGTAGATGTAAAATATCCCATTACGCTACTTTGAACAAGAGCAGGAGACTTCTACATGATGTCCTGGGATCTATATGTAGCCTCAAGGAACAACACAAAAAAAAACTAGTGATGATCACATTGCTCTCCGTGGGAGCTTACTGTATATTAATTGAATTGACTGCTATATTCCCTGTGCTATATCCATACTTCCCAAATAGCCGACTAGACAGCTGCAGAGGGGGGTGGTTCTGGGACGCCAGAATGCACCGCTGAGCCTACTGGAGACGTGGGTTCAATCAGCGAAATGTCGATGAAAGTAGGTGCCCACTTGATAACCCCAATGACGTGTCTGCCTAGCCTTTCTCAACATCGGAGGAGCAGAGGTGAGTGCAGAAGGCTCCCATCACCATCGGGAGTAAATTGACATTTGGCACTTTGGACTTTTAAGATCTAGTCCTGTGTATTTGTAAACACTTCAAAAGCACTTCACTGGCTGCAAAGCACTTTAGAAAAGGGAAGTGAAAGATTCCACATAAATACAAGTATTTCTTCTGACTCAAGAATAGTATTGCTTTCACATAAAGCAAGTGGAAATGCCATTTAGCGGTACATTGATTATAAACCATTGCCTGAAGAAAAGATCATCAGACAAAGCAAAATGTCGTGTCCATCTTTGATATAAACCGGCATCTGCAGTTCCTTCCTACGCACAAAGCGAAATGTTTTGGTGTACCTCCTAGGAAGACAGTAAAATCAAACCTAAGGACAATCTAATGATCCTTTTCTGCAAATCGAGCTTCCAATATGGAGCAAAATACAAACGGCTGAAGAAACTCAGTGGGTCAGGCAGCATCTGTGGTAGGAAAAGGAAAGTCAACGTTTTGGGTCAAGACCCTGCATCAGGATCAAGAGTTACTATTTAATCCAGTGGGACTCTGGATCATGAATGAATTAATTAATTAATAAGTTTATTGGCCAAGTATTCACATACAAGGAATTTGCCTTGGTGTTCCGCCCGCAAGTGACAACAACATACAGTGACAGTTAGGAATGACACATAAAACATAAAACATTAATAATAAAACATTATTGATTAAACTTGTGAATTAAATAAAATACCAGATCAAAGGGAGGCTACAGATTTTTGGTTATTGAGTAGAGCAACTATTCGTGGAAAAAACATTTTATGTCTGGCTGTGGCAGCTTTGACAGTCCGGAGTCGCCTTCCAGAGGGAAGTGATTCAAAGAGTTTGTGGCCAGGGTGAGAGGGGTCAGAGATGATCTTGCCCGCTCGCTTCCTGGCCCATGCAGTGTACAGTTTGTCAATGGAATGAAGGTTGCAGCCAATAACCTCAGCTGATCGGACGATTCACTGCAGCCTCCGGTGGCTGAGCCAAACCAGACCATGATGGAGAAGGTGAGGACAGACTCTACGATGGCCGTATAGAATTGGTCCATCATTGCCTGTGGCAGATTGTGCTTCCTCATCTGCCGCAGGAAGTACATCCTCTGTTGTGCCTTTTTGACTGTGGAGTCGATGGTAGCCCCCCATTTAAGGTCCTTGGAGATGATGGTTCCCAGGAACTTAAAAGACTCCACAGATGTGAATGTGGTGTTGTTGATGTTGAGTGGGGTGAGGGGAGGGGGAGCTCTCCTAAAGTCTACAATCAATTCCACTGTCTTAAGAGCATTGAGCTCCAGGTTGTTTCGATGGCACCAGGCCTCCAGCTGCGTCACTTCCTGTCTGAAGATAATGGACAATAGAAGCTACTTGGTGACACTGCATAAACAAAGGCACTAAATGTTACTACTATTGTGCAATATCCATTTGATCAGAACAGGCAATTTATCCAGCTTTCCCAGAGAAGATAGGTCAATTAATTTGACACTGAATACAAACTTACTTACGGACCAAAAAACATCCATTCCTTGTGGAAGTTAAACCAAAGTCCCATTCGCCATCTCTGGTGGATATTCAGGACCTCTTGGAATCATTTTGAAGATGGACAGGGGATTCTTTCTAGATGTTCTTGGTCTCAGCATTTCTCTTCACCAGTAGAAAATCCAGACATTCTCACATTGCATGGTGTGGGGCTTGCTCTGTGCAAATTAACTGACAGGTTTTTAATATCGCTGGAGTAAGTATATTTCAAAGAGTATTTTATTGGCTGTAAATTTGGTTTGGAAGGTTCTGAGGTCATGAAAGATAATGTATATGTGCATGTCTCCAAATATGAAAAACAAGGAACTGCAGAAGCTGGTTCACACAAAAGGACCCAAAGTGCTGGAGTAACTCAGCGGGTCAGGCAGCATCTCTGGAGAACATGGATAGGTGCCGTTTCGGGTCAAGACCTGAGACCCAGTGATGCTGCCTGACTCATTAAGATACTTCAGCACTTAGTGTTCCATCGTAAAATGGAGTGAAATTGATTGTTCATTTCACAGAAGTGTGTATCGTACTTTTGTGCTGATAATGTAAATCCACAGAAAGTCAGCATTCAAATAATTTTAATAACTGTTTTGGTTCAATTTAGTATCAGAAACATTCAGTATTAACTATGTTTATTTAAATATATGAATTTTGTTTATCCATTTTAACACGTAAGATTTTTATGAATTGTTGAATTATCGTGTATTCATTGGCTTTCTTAGTGTTACGTTGACTTAATCATCACTAATTATTTTTAAAGTGAGTTAGTAATGTGGCTTTTTAGAGTGGTTGAGTGAATACTGTGCCTTTTGAGAATGTAATCAATGATTCAAGTGGAATAATTTGCCAAGCATAAAGTAACCTCAATTCTTACTGCAGCTTTCAGTTGTGGAGATTATGATTCACAACTCATCATAATGACTCCAGGGCAAAAAGGGTTACACTCAAAGGTTGAGTTTATGTTTCTTTGAGAGCAGAATATAAAGAGCTGATCTCATCAAGGAGTTTCAGAAGATTGAAGTATTTGCGAAGATAGATGGGGTGGACGTATTTCACCCTGGTGGGGAGAAGCCCAGAAAAGGTGGACCAAACCTTCAACCAAGAAGCGGGTGATTCTGGAGGTATGTTGGGAAACACTGATGACAATCTGAACCTCTCTCCCATAAAATGCTCTTGAGGCCAGATAAGAGCTGCAAACTTAAAAACTGAGATTGATGAGCTTTCGTTGATCGAGGGGATTACTGAACCAAGACGGGGATATAGAGTTATGATTCACATCAACCATGACCTAATTGTATGCTGGAACCGGCTCAAGGGGCTGAATGGTCTGGTCCCATTTCACTGATCCAGTAAAGGGCACCCACTCTCAAAAAGCTAGATTGTTGTAAAAATATCTAGGAATTCTGATTCACTTTGTGCTGTTTTAAGCTTTGCTTTATGCAAACGTGCACATCCTCAACCCCGTTCATTGCCTGCAATGATAAGCATGCAATTCGCACATTCAAATAACAATGCACAATTTGTGTATAATTGCGATTGTGACAAAAGAGACTCGCTATATGAAATTAAAGTGCATGCTTCCAAAGGCACAATAAATGAATGTCATCTCACTGTCACGTACAATGTATACACAAGCCTACCGAAATAACGCTGTCTGACCCCAACTGTAACCACATTATTTATTGCATTCCACTAACCTATTGACTTAGTGTTACATATAATTGTTTTACAGGACTCTTGTCCTTTACCCTAATAAGTATTCACTTGTCAAATGGCTTAATGGGGATCATGAATTAATAAAGGTATCAAGAGTTAATCAGTATCTTAATTCAATATTGAAATCAGATCTATATTTGGCAGTTCATGATATTTTGATTTAAAGAGCTTTTTCTGTGTAACTAGATTGAACACAGAGCATGAATGTATTAATATTAAATGTGCCTGTTCTAAATCTATAAAAATAAGATGAAACCAAAATAACCCCATGGACCTAATAAAATTGACATTGTGTGTTTTTGCATAATATTTTCATTCATCACAACAGGGCACAGAGGCAACATTTGTTTTATTCTGTTAATTCCTGCCTAGGGCTTCCCTTGCCAATATCTTCATTGTTTTAGAGTCTTTTATTACAATCTTTGACAACATTATCTTCACGACAGAGAGAATTTTTCCCAATTAAATAAATCGTTTAATTTAAATTAAAACCGACTACAGTAATTTATTGATCTTCGGGGACAAACAGGGAATGCATCAAATGTTGACTCTCATTAGTTTAATAAAGCGCAGAGGGGGGCGTGGCTAAAGAGAGTGCTTGATGACTTCCAAGAACCCACTGCATTTTTGCCAGATTTATCCTTGGTGAAAACCTTGAATATTGTTTTATCTTCATAAATGTAAATGTATCTTCCTCAATTTTGTATCAGCTCACCTTTCCCACAGCCAACAGTGGACCATTGTGGGCTCTACCTTTCCATGATCATCGATGCTGGCTTTGATTTGTTCTTTGCATACCTTTCATTCCTTTGTTCTTTGTACCATTTCATATCTCTAGTTTCCCTCTCTCTTGACTCTCAGCCTGAAGAAGAGTCTCGACCCGAAATGTTACCTATTCCTTTTCTCTAAAAATGCTGCCTGACCCGCTGAGTATCTCCAGCATTTTGGGTCTATCTTCAGTTAAATTAATTGAGCCCGTGAGAGTTACAAAGTAATGGGATAGCAGTCAAAGGGATTGGCCTTTGCATTCGGGACAGGAATATCATATTTCCTACTCTGAATTATTCCCGCTGGGAATCCTGTTTGAAATATTTGTGTTGGATATGAGTTGTTGCTCTGCTAGGTACCCACAGGATCAGAACCTGCAAGATGATCTTTCGCTCACTTCTTACACGTAAATAATGGAGAGGTGCATATGGTATTGGGGGTCACTGAGACCATGAACCACGCAGCAGGAGAGGTGAAGACCACACCGTCAGATTCTCATGGCCAGAGCATCATCTAAGACACTGCTACATTTACACTTGGTTCTCTCACCATCGCAATCTGCTCTTCTTAGCGAATAAACCAGTCACATCCAGGCCATCCGACTGACATTGGAGATTGACAATTTTTGGGGGGAATTTATATGGATGATAATTGAGGTAGATCAATTCATGAGAATCCTATCCAATCGTAAATGTTCAGTCCTACTGAACCATCTTCACTCAGTGCAAGACCGCTCAGGCCCTGTTCTCACTGACCTGCATCGACTGCCAGTCTAGAACATGGTAGTGGGAGGCTTGATTTGATTTGTTAGTAACTTGTCGGATCTCACCCCTCCCTCTGAAATCAAGTCTCTCTCCCAATCCCGGCCACTCTTCCCACCCCGATTTCCTTCACCCATGCCCCAGGCTCTGGAATTATAGACAATAGACGATAGGTGCAGGAGTCGGGCATTTGGCCCTTCGAGCCAGCACCGCCATTCAATGTGATCATGGCTGATCATCCACACTCAGTACCCCATTTATGCCTTTTTCCCATAGCCCCTGACTCCGCTATCTTTAAGAGCTTTATCCATCTCTCTCTTGAAAGCATGTGGAGAATTGGCCTCCACTGCCTTCTGAGGCAGAGAATTCCACAGATTCACAACCCTCTGTGTAAAAAAAATGTCATCATCTCCGTTCTAAATGGCTTACCCCTTATTCGTAAACTGTGGCCCCTGGTTCTGGAATCCCCCAACATCAGGAACATGTTTCCTGCGTCTAGCGTGTCCAAACCATTAATAATCTTATATGTTTCAATAAGTTCCCCTCTCATCCTAAATTCCAGAGTATACAAGCCCAGCCACTCTATTCTATCAGTCTCCCATTCTGGGAATTAACCTCGTGAACCTACATTGCACTACCTCAAAAGCAAGAATGTCCTTCCTCAAATTAGGAGACCAAAACTGCACACAATATTCCAGGTGTGATCTCACTAGGGTCCTGTACAACTACAGAAGGATCTCTTTGCCCCTATTCTCAACTCCTCTTGTTATGAAGGCCAACATGCCATTCGCTTTCTTCACTGCCTGCTGTAGCTGCATGCTTACTTTCAGTGACTGATGAACAAGGACCCCCAGATCCCGTTGTACTTCCCCTTTTCCCAACTTGACACCATTCAGATAATAACCTGCCTTCCTGTTTTTGCCACCAAAGTAGCTATCCTCACATTTATCCACATTAAACTACATCTGCTATGCATCTGCCCACTCATCCAACCAGTCGAAGTCACCCTGCATCCTCATAGCATCCTCCTCACAGTTCACACTGCCACCCAGCTTTGTGTCATCTGCAAATTTGCTAATGTTACTTTTAATCCCTTCATCTAAATCATTGATGTGTATTGTAAATAGCTGCGGTCCCACCACCGAGCCTTGCGGTACCCCACTAGTCACTGCCTGCCATTCTGAAAGGGACCCGTTAATCCCTACTCTTTGTTTCCTGTCTGTCAACCAATTTTCTATCCATGTCAGTGCCCTCCCCCTAATACCATGTACTTTAATTTTGTCCACTAATCTCCTATATGGGACCTTATCAAATGGTTTCTGAAAGTCCAGGTACATTACATACACTGGCTCTCACTTGTCCATTTTCCTAGTTACATCCTCAAAAAATTCCAGAAGGTTAGTCAAGCATGATTTTCCCTTCATAAATCCATGCTGACTCGGACTGATCCTGCTAATGCTATCCAAATGTGCTGCTATTTCATCTTTTATAATTGACTCCAGCATCTTCCCAACCACCGATGTCAGGCTAACTGGTCCATAATTCCTTGTTTTCTCTTTCCCGCCTTTCTTAAAAAGTGGGATAACATTAGCTACCCACCAATCCACAGGAACTGATCCTGAGTCTATAGAACATTGGAAAATGATCACCAATGTGTCCACAATTTCTAGAGCCACTTCCTTAAGTACCCTGGTATGCAGACCATCAGGCCCTGGGGATTTATCAGCCTTCAATCCCATCAGTCTACCCAACACCAATTCCTGCCTAATGTGAATTTCCTTCAGTTCCTCCATCACCCCAGATCCTCTGGCCACTAGTACACCAGGGAGATTATGTCCTCCTTAGTGAAGATGGATCCAAAGTACCTGTTCAACTCGTCCGCCATTTCCTTGTTCCCCATAATTCTTGGTCATGATTGACCATGGGTGATGCATCCTGGTCAGATGCAAGCCTGGGCGATGTCATATGGAGGACAGGCTGCTCCCATGCAGCACGTCCCCCCCTCTCCACGTCGCTGACCGATCCGAAGGAACAGCAGGGCCGTCACAGTTTGGCACCAGCGCCGTCGCAGGAGCTGCCAGAGCAAGGTTGTGGACAACGACGAACTTCCTCAGGGGCTCTGACCGGATTTTCTTGAGGTTTACTCCTGGAGCCTTTCCCATGACTGGATATGGCCACAAGGCAGTGGAGGTTTTAAATCAGAGTTTTCCCTCTCGTAGATAGACTGCCTTCCCAGGCTGACGATCCCCATAATAAATTCATCTGTTTCAGTCTTCAAGGGTCCAACTTTGGCCTTAACTATTTTTTTCCTCTTCACATACCTAAAGAAGCTTTTACTATCCTCCTTTATATTCTTAGCTAGCTTACCTTCAAACCTCGTCTTTTCTCCCCGTATTGCCTTTTTAGTTGCTCTTTAAAAGTTTCCCAATCCTCTGTCTTCCCGCTCATCTTTGTTATGTTAAACTTATACTGATACTTAGATGTTATACTATCTCTTTTATTTTTATACTGTCCCTGACTTCCCTTGTCAGCCTTGGTTGCCCTTTACTCCCCTTGGAATCTTTCTTCCTCTTTGGAAAGAACTGAAGCCTGCACCTTCTGTATTATTCCCAGAAATACCTGCCATTGTTGTTCCACTGTCATCTCTGCTCGGGTGTCTTTCCAGTCAACTTTGGCCAGCTCCTCCCTCATGGCTCCATAGTCTCCTTTGTTCAACTGTAATACTGACACTTTTCCCATCTCCCTTTCAAATTCCTCCCAAAACCTCTCCACTGCTCTCTTCTGTCCAAATCATATCTTAGCTCCACTATTTGTCTCAAGAGCTTGCCCATCTACATTTGTGGCTCAGTGTCAGTCCTTGTGTAATGATCAGTTAGAAATTGCCTGCAATATTTCACAACTGCTGCAACTACTGTAAGTTGCTGTTGCCATGGGTAGCTAAGTGGACCTACCAATGCCCCTGGAAATGCCTTATATGGGTAGTGAAATAATAGAAGCAAGGAAAATTGCAGATTTGATTTATTAGTCTACTTATTCAATATGTGCACCTTGGTAGTGGGATGCTTGATCAAAGGCTACATTATAGTTAAATCTGACAATTTTCATATAACCACCAACAGTTGGCATCATCTCCCTTGGTTTAGGTAAGAATCAATACCTGTCTTTAAGCATTTGATGTTGAGAGTATAATTCCGATTCCCTAGTGATGTGGTCGAATCCTCCAGCCTTCACCACCCCACCCAACCTGTGTGTGCTGATCTCACTGACTTGCATTCACTGCCGGTTCAGAAAATACATCTATCTTAAAAGTTCTCAGTCTTTCAGATTTTCAAGTCCTTGTAGGATCTCAGCCCCCCCACTAAAATCACTTCTCTCTTCCAATCCAGGCCCCTTTTCCCATCCTGATTTCCCTCATCCCATTCATCCATCTGATCACCAAGTGATCATATATAACTACCCAGGAAATGTAATGAACACTGAGAAACAGTAGCTCCACATGGAATCAATGCCTGTAAAAGACAAGCTATTTATTTCAAACAAGCACAGTAATATAAAGTTAAAAGATACTGCACTGGATGTGCAATGCGACATTTAAGTAATTTAACTGCAGTAGAAACTGAATAGTAAAGCCAGAACACAGATGATTTGGTGTTGTGACCACAAATTATTTCAATGTCATATATCCAGAACAATTTGATATTTGCTATTTGGATGTTTATTTATATTTGCAGCTTGTGCATTTATTTTTCATAGAATTACACAGTACAGCAGGCCATTCAGCCCTTCATTCCTGTAGGCTTTTGAAGGCATTCTAAAAGCACTATATGATGAAAGGTGATCAACCTGAAGTGTTGACACTGTTTCTCTCTCCATGGATCTTGCATGAGCTGCTGAGTTCCAGCATTTCCTTGTGTTTTTGTGTATATATTTGACAGATCTTGCCAATTAGTCCCAATCTCCTGCTCATTCCCCACAGGCTAAAATTTTGTTTCTGGTGTTTCTTCAGAGAATCTATTTGTTTTTCCACAAATGGAGATTAGGCTCCAACAGTCATGTGATGTACATACGAGTTCAGCAGGTGACGATAGTGGCTACAAATGTACTTCACAGGCCATAACAAACTCTGGGGCATCTTGAGGTTGTGAAAGATGCTGCAGAAATCTTTCATTGCATGTCACCGAGGTGGGAAATTGCTAAAGATAGACGCTAAAAGCTGCAGTAACTCAAAGGGTCAGACAGGGTCTCTGGAGAAAAGGAATAGGTGACTTTTCGGATAACTATGCTCATTTGCACTACAAATGTATTTTATGTAGTGTGCAATAAATGTGTAATGTAGTCCTGCTCCACTTCCAATGTCTGGTTTAGAAGGATGAGGGGTTACTTATAGAAACATATCAAATTATAAAAGGACTGGACAAGCTAGATGCAGGAAAAATGTTCCCAATGTTGGGCGAGTCCAGAACCAGGGGCTACAGTCTTAGAATAAAGGGGAGGTCATTTAGGACTGAGGTGAGAAAAAACTTTTTCACCCAGAGAGTTGTGAATTTATGGAATTCCCTGCCACAGAGGGCAGTGGAGGCCAAATCACTGGATGGATCTAAGAGAGAGTTAGATAGAGCTCTAGGGGCTAGTGGAGTCAAGGGATTTGGGGAGAAGGCAGGCACGGGTTATTGATAGGGGACGATCAGCCATGATCACAATGAATGGCGGTGCTGGCTCGAAGGGCCGAATGGCCTCCTCCTGCACCTATTTTCTATGTTTCTATGGTTCAACAGAAATGTTAGAAGGAAGCTCAATTAACAGGTGCAGGTGGATCCAATGTTCAGTGCTACCAATGTTGGACAATTTATCCGCCTGCTCAAATGCTATCTGCACAATCATCTGGGGCTGGAATGCACAAGTTTAAAATGTAGCAGCAGAGGGACATTTAAACTCTTGAGCCAATTTCTATTAAATAACGGTCGATCAGCATCTTCATTCCTCTATAATCCAAAGAAATTAATTTCAAGTGATTAAGTTTTGTTTAAATAACAGTAATGGTGAAACTCAGCTTGTTGTATAAAAAGCCCATCAGGTTCACTAATAGCCTTTAGGGGAGCAAATCTGCTAACAAGGAACAGTAGATGCTGGTTTACTACACAAGGACACAAAATGCTGGAGTAACACAGCGGGTCAGGCAGCATCTCTGGAGAACATGGATTGGACATTTCAGCTCGGAACCTTTCTTCAGACAAACATTCCCGACCTGAAATGTCACCTATTCATGTTCTTCAGTGATGCTGCATGACTCTTTGAGTTACTCCAACATTTTGTGTTCAAATCTGCTATCTTACTCTATCCAGCCCAAAGATGACCCCAAATATACACAATTAGGGAAGGTGGTTAATTAACATTTAGGTGCATAGAGAGTTCTTCTTACACAGGGTGGTGAACCTCTGGAATTATCTAGCTGGAAGGTTGTGGTTAGATTATTGAGAGGGCTTATAGTTCCATTTTTGAAAGATCAGGAAGAGCGATGGAGAACTTGCACAAAAGAAGAGATGAGACTTGGACATCTGCTATAGTCATATATTGAAGGGTGGGGTAGGTTCAAGGGGCAGAGTGGCCTTCCCATGCTCCTATTTTCTCATTCTCCCAACTGCCTCAATTTGGAATAAGCAATGAATAATGTGGGTGGGTCAACGGATATATCTCCTCTCATTTCTTCTTTCTTTCTTTTCTCTCTCTCTTCTCTTTTTAATTTAATGTTCTGTTTGGAAAATGTTAAAATCGAAGCTGTTCACAAGGCTGAAAATTGTCAAGTGTTTTGTACAATTGCTTCCAATAAAATAAATATTAAAAAAAAACAAATATATGAATAAATAAGCAGTGAATAATGTAACTACCAACAGTGTATAAATTCTATAAATTAATACATAGATAATGAGATATGAACGTGTGGTGGATGTACTAAAACGACTGGCTAGAATTAACCCAACAAAATAAAGAACTCAGTGAGAAATAAAAAGGAGGGCCTGTGAATGTTGAATAATATTTAAAAAAATAAGAAAAGTACATCAGCTCAATGAAGGAAGCTGATGGAACAGTGATTAATATGAAGTGTTAACACTATTTCTATCCATGAACACTATCCATGAATTTAGTGTCTTTCTAATCGATTATCTATCTATTAACCCTATCCATCATCGTCTGTGAGCTGCTGAGGGTTTCAAGAAATCTCCAGGATTTTTAGATGGAACACACTTTAGACTTGTCTGGATGAGTGCTGCTTAAACTAAAAAAGACTCACCACCATCCAGCCCATTTGATGGGAGTCCATTTGACATTGAATATTCCATCCCAACATCACCTGTGCACACTGTGAGAAAGTGCTCTGTGGATACGCACCTGGACTATTCCAATTACACCTGCAAACCCTTAGCATCTGGGACCAAGAAGGAGAGGGGTGCGGGCAGGTGTCGATCACCACCACTTGGGTTCACCTACAAGTCACACACAGCCCTGACTTGGAAGTATATTGTTGGCCATTCTTTGTCACTGGGTCTGAATCCTGGAACCGCTTCCCCAATTGCACATGGAAACATCTTCGCCAGAAGGACTGCAGCGGTTCAGGAAGTCAGCTCACCGTCACCTTCTCAATAGCAATTAGAGACTGGCGATAAATGACGGCTTGGCAGCAACTTCAACGTCTCAAAAATCATTAGAAATCAATAACGTCCGTTTACAACAAGATATGCAAGTCAACTTTTTTTTCCAGTTAAAACAGGAAGAGGTGCCTTGCAGGCTTTACAACAGCGACAGTTGTACAAGACGTGTCGGGGAAGGTCGAGATAGATTAGGGAAAGTGACCCGGAAACTTGCTTCATCTTTAATGAACGAAAGACTTAAAGGAGGAATGAGAAGGGCAGAGGTCTGGAGAGCGAATTCCAGAGCTGGGGACCCGGGCAGTTGGCGGCGACGTCGCCTGTGAAATCAGTTTAGTACAAGAACTCAGAATTGGGAAGAGTGCATGGCAGGGGTTTCGGCTGAAGCAAAGGCGAGGGAAGTGCCCGTGGGTCGTTGAAATGTTACAATAGCTCTGACGGATTTTTAAAAATCGGTTGTCTATGCCAACTGGGGGGAATTTATCCAGATAGCAGATCCAGTTCGTTATCCCTCTAGTAAAACTGAGAAGGAAAAATTGAAATTCGCGTTTAAATCGGAGCGAAAGAGATCAGCTATAGGTTGCAGACACAACAATTTAATCGGTGTAATATTTTACTCTTCGTTCACGTTCCATGTGTCAGAAAGTGTCGGGTTGTGTTCTGGTTTGGGAAGAGTGGCGACAAACCCCTGAACACGCTGGTATTCCTCCAGAGAACTGTAACTTTGTCCAAACATTATCCTCACGCTCTTCAAAGAGGAAGTTTTGAGTTCCACAGCAAAAGAAAAGTGTTTTAATTTATGTCCCCCCCCCCCCTTTCTTTCCCGCTTGTTAGAGGGCAATTAATGAAACAAAACGGATTATAGGATTAGCCGTGGGATTTTGTGCATATTAATGACGCCGAAATCCAAATAATGCGTCGGTAATTGTAGATCTTGCCTGCCCCACTGGAGCAAGTTGCTTTGTGCGGGAGGGACCTCCTGTCGATATTTTACAGCGGAACTCGAGAGGAAAAAAAAGTTGGTACAGCAGAGCGAATAGCAGTTCTGCCGATTTAAACCATTTTAAACCTTTGTCAATTGTTGTTTCGCTTGGCAAGGAATGAGGGGGAAATAAATAACAATTGCCTCTGGATTGAAACAAAGTTTCGCTTACTCACTCACTCACACACCACTCACTCGCTCACCACTCACTCACACACACACATGCACAGATACCAACCTTAAATTATCTTTTTTAATAATTTGATCTCTCAGCGACTTCTTAATTAAGATTAAATTATTGGAAGTCTAATTTCCAGATTTATATCAGTACATGTATCAAAACGGAACGAATTTCAAACATGTTAATGTTTTTTTACACAGGGGGTTGATTCTGTACATATTTTATTTTGTCTTATTATAAATATTCCACGCCGCTAGAGTGAATTAGAAGTTTACTCAAAGGGGTTTATATAATTGACACAGATTGCATTTTATATAATTGCCACAGATTGCAGATTGCATCCCGCGAACGAGAAGAGATATATATGAAAAAATATTGCCCACTTAATTGAAGTCTGAATGCAGTCTAAATTCCATCTAATGTTGTAATATTTCAGATTCTACTGCAGCGGGGCTGCAATACAATTAGAACGGCTGCTACGGAATTCGGGGTCGAGGTGGAGATGGGTGGGGTACTGTTGTATAACAATTTCTGCAAAACTATTTGTTAGGATAAAATGTCCAGTCTCTATCATATTGATTTCTCGTAAAACAGCAGTACAATAGGATTCACGGCAAATAAATTTAACTACGAACAGATTTTATTTGCCTGGTTTTATGAGTCATGGAGGGGACACTGCCTGTATCCGATCTGACACATTACACCATCTCAACGCATTGTAAATCATAGAAAGTACTTTAATATTATTTGAAAATGCACTTGTTTGTTTTAATCTAACAGGGTTCCCCTTACCCGCCTCTCCCCATTCCATCTCCCAAGTCGGGTGTGCAGCATTAAGCTGGGATATTGTACACGTTTTCCAAACGTTGTTTGGAAATGAGTGTAATATGTGAAACGGGATATGATAATTCATCAAAACTAAAAATAAAACAATGTTTTACAGATAATGTCGGAATGGAGGATTTTCTGTCAAGTGCAATTTCACAATTAATTCATGTTTTTTTCCGGGGGAGTTTACTTTTTTCTATTCAAATCAACGCCAATGCAGTCTATTTTTCATTCCTGTTTGCTCTTTAAATTAATGCCGGCTTTATGGATTCCCCATTTTCCACATTAGGCGTTCAATTAAATCGAATCGAATAAATATAATCGATGGACAATGGTTCAAAATACCATAATACCAAATACCAAAATACCAAAATATTTACCGATTCACCGACATTGAAGAGTAGTTTCGATTCCTTCAAATCATTTGAAAGGAAATTTGAAAATATAATTGACTGTGGTCAAAATTCTGGGAGCTAAAACTCGGTACACAGTCGCTTTTTACGAGATTATAATGTAATTTATTATTGTTATTGTATTAATATTGTCATAATCGAAAATTCCTCCTCCTCAAAATTATATCACATAAAATATTATTTTAATATGCACTTTTTAAGATTACAAATATCCGCACTAAACAACAACAAAAAATCTTCCGACTTGAATAAACCTCGTATTTATTCCAATTGACCCTTTGATAAAGGCACGATTCGTTATTAATTAATTTTGTCTCCCTTGTTCACATCGAGTTATGGTGCCACTAATATGTGGCTGATTTCTGATACATAATTAAATGCAAAGACGTTGATGAAACTAAACAGGTTTATCAAAATCGTTCGAATTCCTGAAATTGTGAGGAATTTTTAAACCGCAAGGTGATCCGGCGAATAAAACATGTGTCTTGTTTCTTACGTTTCAAAAGACAAAACAGTTACATTATAAAACTTTCCTGTCCTAAAAATGAATATTCATTCAATATCTAATATCGGTTACCGAACTGATTACCATTTTCATAGATCTGAATCGTGCATCTTTATGCAAAAATGCAGGCTACCTTTGTAACTTCAATTCCAATGGACATTGAGTTATGTAGGTTTTGTCAGTGTTTCCAGCTGTTTAGGGTGAATTTGTGTGAATGTTTTTGTTTTTGCAGAAGGGTGAATTTGTGTTAATCCTTTCCCGTCGGTCGACCGACTTTCGGTGCTGGGGTTTGGGGAGGGGGTTGCAGTGACTGGAGGTTCGATAGATTTGACTGGTGTAAAAATGTGTTGAAAACCAGAACAGTTCAGGGGCTTTTTTTTTAAACAGGAAGGATAAAGCTGATGTGGCAGAGGTATTTCAGACTCACGTTTTTTGTTCGGGTAGCCGTGTACTTTCCGCTGTAGCGAGCACAAATAACAGCCCAAACATGAATGCATTGTGCTGCAGTCAAAATAAATGAAAGAGACAAGGCTTCAAAGACTCTGCCTAAAATCACCATAATCTACAGACTAGCAGCAGTCAAACGAAAGATTTCTATATAGTTAGTGACTTTTACCGCAAATCTAAGAAGTTAACAATTTATTTCTAGAAAATTAGAAGTTGATTATTGTGTTTATCGATTGGATTGAATACTCCATACCTGCAGTCCGTTTACTATTACAAACCGTTCAATAATTTTGACATTTGGCTTATTTTTCCCAGCGCAAATTTGGAACGATAAACGTGAGCCAAAAAGCAACAACGGTGGCATCAAAACAGACAAAAGATTAAGAGCAGTCCCTCCCAAATATATGTGACACAGCCTTTTAACTTTGAGGCTAGAAAGTACAGCAAGTTTCGCAATTCAATGTCATTTCCAGTTTCGCTAAAGGAAGATGTCGTTGTCTATTTTAGTGAAAGGTAATCCGCTTGCATTGGAAACAGGTTATTAAGTTTGAAGTGTGTGGTTAGGAGTACCATGCCCCGCTCTGTTCTGGCCCGGGTTAATAGTTCTGACTCTTTTTTTCTCTTTCTGTGTTTAATAGTGATAGATCAAAGGCATCAATATTTCCCAGTGGACCCGACTAAAGCCGCTTTCCCTTTGTCTGCTGTTGCTAGGAGTCGAATCTACAAGGAAAGAGAGTGCCGGGCATGTTAATCAGACGCGTTACAGTGTGACAATTGTCTCTCCAACTTTTTTTTACTATATTTCCAAACCCCATTGCACCTGCGACTGCTGCGGCTTCGGCATCAGGGAACTTTTAAAGCGACTTTGCCCGGATTTATCCCATTCCCAAACGATCGAATACTTCTAAAAACAAATTAAATCAACCTACACAAAAGCAGATTGAGGCAACCTGCCGCTCTTCAACGAGTTTCATGTGTTTCGTTTCATTTTAAATAATCAATATTATTGTTGTAATCCCAATGTGACTGGTGAACGTAAAGTGATCGAACACTTCCCATGTAACCGTTCTAAATCTACTCGAAAAGCAGGTTAGGAAGATGGAATTACTATTTATTCGAGGAGTATATTGTTTAATAAAAAGTCATTACAAAAAACAAAATGGAAAGGGGGGCATTAAAACCAGATTGAAAATCTTCTCAAAACGAAATTATGAGGAATATTACTATACTTTAATATATATATATATATATATATCGTATGTGCGTTGTTTCAGTTTACAACTATTCTGGGTAAATCGAATAACACCACGGTGTTTATCATAATCAAGTACAAATGAACATCAGACCAAAAGCGGAGACCCGTGTCCTTCAATGCACAGTTTTGCATTGTACAAATAACGCTAGGATGCGCTTTTGGGTAAACTCTACGATACACAAAATATATATATATATATATATAGTACCATCTAACTTGTTAAGAATTCGACTCTCTCGTCAGTGCAGGGCGGCATCGCCATGAGAGTATTTCTTTGATTTGACGAACGCCTCTTCCCGTTACACAGTTAGACGTTTACTCCATTTGATGGAAGAATGAAATTAGAGTTCGGTATAATGGGAGAAACAAGATCTTGATATAGCGCCGCATTTATCTGGATATTTTTCACTATAATGTGCTTCATGCATTGACCTTCACGGTGTTTTGCTGGGTGTGACTTTGTAAAATTGATTCAATTCAGTTGTAAATGAAATCTAGTTTAATAGATTAAAGCAAGTATCATCCTTGTTTATCTCGTGTCTTTAAATTAGCTAAATAACCAGCGTCCTACACTCACTATTACAATCGCAATCTTCTACTTGTGTTTCAGAAAACTGCGCTCAATTGAAAGAAAGTTGGGTGCAATGCTGTAAATTACCCCGATCGGCAGCTTTCTTTATTAGCATAATAAACTATAAAATCCTGTAGCGCTGTCCAAATCGCATCGCCCCCTCACTCCCACCGCCGTCTCCACCTTGTTTACATTCGGTTTCCGAGTCACACTGTACGTTGTAAAAAATAAACTTTTATGGTGTCTGCAAATTCAGGGCTGATTGGACCAAATTTAACCTGTCGTTGTATTTATTATCTAATAGATTGCCATGTTTAAAGTAAGTAAGGCGATGAATGACCGGAAAACCCTGACTACTGAATTTGTTAAAATTGGCATCACTTCTTATTCAACTTAAAAATATATATATAATAACAACTCATTTATAAAGATTTTCGTTCAATCTAAGGAAGTGTCTCATGTCTGACGAGAAGATGGAGGGACATTTGCAAATTCCGGGGATATAGTGTGTCAGGTTAAGTTTGAGTTGTCCTGTTTATTATAGGTTCTCTTTGTAGGAAGTTTTTAAGATCTGGGGGACTTTGCCGCTAGATGTGCATCTGCATGCTGTTGTCTAAACTCATCGAAAGTATTCTGTTTATCATAGGTCTACATACATGAAACACCTGGAAAACGTAGAATAAATTAATACATAATATGCAAAGCTGGCGATATACATACACGCGTTGTGGCCTGGCAGATTTGCCCCAAATGCATCAGATTCAATTAAAATATTTACCGATTACTATTGTGCGGTATATTAATTCAAGGTCCAGTATTATATTGAAAACGGGGATAAAATTTCAATTTAACAGAAGCTTTAATGGAACTAGTTCCGAGTTCCGTGCGTTGGTGTGGAGGTGGTTATTAGTCTCGTTTTGTTGCTGTGGGATATTCCGTGTTTCATATGTTCTTGTAGAAATGGTTCCATGTTTCATCTTGTCATGTGGCCATGAAACCGTGCTTGATGTTTCAGTGGAAACGATTGTTTTGTTGAGTGTAATTAAAATCAGAAGATGCTGGAAAAATTGCTCAGCAGATTAGTCAACATCCGTGGAGAGAAGAAACACAGTTACTATTTCCCAAATATGACTCTTCATCAAACGGTGAAAAGTCCTCTCTCGACAGATGTGACTTGACCTGTCGAGCGTTTCCAGCGTTGCCTTTTTTAATTTCAGATTTCCAGCATCTGCAGTTATTTTCTGCGTTTTCGGCCTTTGTTGGCAGTGTTCATGTGGAAAATGTGTAATGTTTTGCGCGTACCTGGACAACTGTTTTTTTGTGTTTGGTATGTTCATGTACAGAAGGTTCTCTGTTTGGAGATGGGTTCGATGGTTTCATTCTTTTGTTTAGTTTGCCCCTGACGCGATCATCATGCTCTACTTTCGATTGTTTTATATATTTTCTCTGTGGCGAATCTTTGGTTAGTAGAGAGCGACTCTGATTGTGTTTCTGTGGGGGTTCATTGTCTTCAGGGTGGGATACCGCTATTAGCACTAATCTCTGGTTGGAGAGCCTCGCGTCTGAGTTGCCTGAGTCTGTGCAGGAAGGAACAGCATACACTGGTTTACACCGAAGATAGACACCGAGTGCTGGGGGAACTCAGTGGGCCAGGCAGCATCTCTGGCGAAAACGGATGGGTGATGTTTCGCGTTGGAACCCTTCTTCAGACTGAAAGTAGGGGAGGTGTGGTTGGTGGGGGGGTAGAAATGGAGGCAGGAAGAGGCCAGAACAAAACAGGGCCGGCAACAGATGACCAAGGAAGGGTGGAGCTGTTGTCGGGTGTAGATCGACGCTGGGATTTGGATTCGGATGAGTTGATGTTTTATATTTTCGAAGACTTGACCATGTGTGGATTGGGAATTAAGAGGTCTTGTTGAGTCAACGCGTGAAGGCCTGTGACTGTGCAATGATTCCGTTGGAATTGTTGACTTTACATTCCCTATGGGCAGAGTCCGAACATCTCAGTGGACCTTCTCAGAACCTGCCCGTTTTCTGTCTTCAACCTTATTTCTTCTCAACATCGAGGGATCACTCCACACATTCTGCAAACAGTGCTCGTCACCGGGAACGCGTAAGCGCGCAACCCATCTGATGCTTTTGGGAAAGGGGAGAGAAAACCTTCATAAAGTTCATTTATTGCCATTTTTCCCCCCTTTAAATGAACTCAGTCTGGAGCCGTGAACGCAATGGAGTGTTGGCAGGCAGGCAGGCGATTAGGATTTACACAATCCAACCTGACACAAGCAGTAAATATGGGTCACAAATCATTTCATTATGAAAAGGAGATAAACCAGTCAATTCTCAAACAGCTACCATGCAGGAATAGTGTTACAGCCTTGTCACTCGCATTAACCCAACATATTGTACTTCACCTCTGAGAAATTTCAAACAGAAGTAACTCAATCAAAGCTTGATACATCATGGAATGGCAACTGACCACCATCTGTGTTGTTTAAGAAAGAACTGCAGATGCTGGAAAAATCGACGGGAGACAAAAAATGCTGGAGAAACTCAGCGGGCGAGGCAGCATCTATGGAGCGAAGGAATAGGTAACATTTCGGGTCGAGAAGAAGGGTCTCAAAACGAAGGGTCTCGACCCAAAATGTCACATATTCCTTCCCTCCATAGATGCTGCCTAACCCACTGAGTTTCTCCAGCATTTGTGTCTACTTACCATTAGTCTTTGTGAAATGTTTTCGAACTCATCGGAATTACGTTAATTCTCAATGCAACCTGGTATTTCTCATTGAGACAAGTGGCGTATATTATATCATTTTAGACATAACTGTAGGGAGGGTAACTATTTCCTTTGATGAGGATGCACCATAACTGATATTCCACACATGCCTTCAATATAAAAGGATCAAAATTAGGATAACAATCACCCAATCTGACTTCCAGGCAAACCAATTTGCAAGTAAATGCGTTTTGTGCCCACAGTAACAGATGAAGTAGTTATTCAGCGTTGGAACATTGGTCAGATCGATTAAATAGACGGCAATATATTTAAATATTTACTTCAAATAAGACTTTTTTTGTCTTATCTTTCTCTCATATGATATAGTCGCCTGATGAACAAAGCGATTGGCTGATATTTCGAGTAACCTGTGTTATAAGTGCGTTTGTGAGCAAGTTTAATTTTGTACTGGTTGTTATCACTCCGGCATTAATTAAACTTCTGCTCTAGTGTGCGGGGAAACCTACAGAGGATTTTTCATGGTTCTGAAAATCTAATTGAAAATGTGTAAAGTGATATTTTCATTAAGGAATAAATAGCGGTGTCAGTAAAGGTACTTTAAAGTCACTGCCAGTGGAATAAAATGCTAACAATTGTCTTTCCTTCTTTTGTTGTTTTTTGCTGTGGGGTTGTGTTTGTGTGTGGTGCTGTGAAATTGTGAGTGTATGATTGATAAGTCCCATTATTTTCGTTAAATCGCCGGGTTAAATGTCAGCGATCTGTTTATGTACCAGTGAGGCTAACTCTCCCCCGAGACATGTCACTCACATCTGAAGAGCAGGGGGGAGGGAGCATGGGCAAGGTGGACGTCAGAAGCCTCCATCATGGCGCCTGGCCATTGGAGAACAGCCTCAGAAGGACCCAGAGCAAACCATCCGTTTCCCATCTGCATTCCTACTATGTGGCTTCAGAATGGTGATTCTGCTAAACCTGCAAACTGGTTGTTGCCAAACCTGCAAAACTCTACTTTAATCAAAAGCAAGGGGAGGGTCCCCTCCAGGTGGCACGCCATTCTGGCTTGGAAATATACTGCTGTTCCTTCGTGGATGCTGGGTCTAATCCTGGAACTCCCTCTCCAACAGCTCCTTGGGAGTGTCTTCACCAGGAGGACCGCAGTGGTTCAATGTGGCAACTCTTACCTTTTCAAGAGCAAGAAGGGCTCATAAGGTCATGTCATAAGTGATAAGAGCAGAACTAGGCAATTCGGCCCATCAAGTCTATTCAATTATTCACTTATCCAACTCCTCCATTCAATCATGGCTAATCTCTCTCCTCTCCTAAGCGCCTTCTCCCCATAACCCCTGACACCCGAACTAACCAATAATCTATCTATCTCTGCCTTAAAAATATCCATTGGCTTGGCCTCCACAGTCTTATGTGGCAAATAATTCCACAGGTTCACAACTCTCTGACTAAAGAAATTCCGCTTCATCTCTTTCCTAAAGGAATGTTCTTTAATTCTGAGGCTATGATCTCTAGTCCTAGACTCTCCCACCAGTGGAAACATCCTCTCCACATCCACTCTATCCAAGCCTTTCACTATCCAGTACGTTTCAATGAGGTCCCCCGTTTCAATGAGCGCCATTGAAATAAAAGCTAGTATTGCGTTTGCCTTCTTTACTGCCAATTCAACTTACAGATGAGCCTTTTAGGAATCCTGCACCAGTCCCTTTGAACCTCTGAGCTGAGCTATTGGCTTGTCAGTAACAACCATAGCTACCAAAAATACAATTGGAGTTAACTGCTCAATAGTGACAGTTAATGAGGCTAAGCTTCAAAAGAAGGTTCTTGTTGACACTGTTGTGGTTTAAATTTTGTCTAGTGGGCCTTTCAGAAACTAAAGGTGTTTCCCTACATCCATGAACTGATATTCTATCAAACTCAGCCATAAAGCTAATTGCTTTAAAAGAGAAAAAAATTAAAAAAATTAAAATAAAAATAGGCTGTTCTAAAAGAGTGGCATTGAGTGAAACATACACCGATTCCCTTTGTTGCTGCCAAATTCAGATACGTTGTCTCAAGTCAAATTGAGTTCATTGTCATATACACAAGTAGGGTGAGATACTGGTACAAGGCAATCTTGCATGCAGCAGCATCACACGCACATGGTCCAGACAAACACACACATGTTATACACTCAATTACATAGCAAATTGTGAAAGACAGTAAAGAGCATTTGCAAATAACACAATTAGAAAATAATAACAAGTTAGTAGTAGTGCAAGGGGTGGTCTGTACTGTTCTGGTGAATAAAATAATGCATTTTTCAATATTAACTCATGTATTGGTTGCCTTTAATATAACAAGAACTTCAGAACGCGTTTTGCAGGAGCACTATCAAGCAACAAAAATAACGTGGCATCAGATACCGAACAAAATGGACAGATCTAAGGTTTATTCAAAGTGGTCGGTTTTGAAGAGCGCTGTGAAGAAAGTGAGAGGTTGTGAGTTTAGGGAAGGGAGTTTTAGACAGCTGTCAATACTGGAAATGTCAAGTTGCAAGAACTGAGGGAGCCAAGAAGTCACATATATTGTATTGGAGGAGATAAGGAGAAAGTGATTATAGGAACATACATATTAGAAGCAGGGTTGCTACTTGGTCCTTGGACCAGCTCCAGGTAGAACAACGAGATGGAGGGATATGAAAACCAGGATCAGACTCAAAATAAAAGGTGTTTCTTTACAACGTATGAGACTATTCAGACTATCAGGATTAGAAACATAGAAACTTAGAAAATAGGTGCAGGAGGAGGCCATTCGACCCTTCGAGCCTGCACCACCATTCATTGTGATCATGGCTGATCGTCCCCTATCAATAACCCGTGCCTGCCTTCTCCCCATATCCCTTGATTCCACTAGCCCCTAGAACTAAATATAACTCTCTCTTAAATCCATCCAGTGATTTGGCCTCCACTGCCCTGTGTGGCAGGGAATTCCACAAATTCACAACTCTCTGGGTGAAAAAGGTTTTTTCTCACCTCAGTCTTAAATGGCCTCCCCTTTATTCTAAGACTGTGGCCCCTGGTTCCGGACTCGCCCAACATTGGGAACATTTTTCCTGCATCTAGCTTGTCCAGTCCTTTTATAATTTTATATGTTTCTATAAGATCCCCCCTCATCCTTCTAAACAACAGTGAATACAAACAAGCCCAGTCTTTTCAATCTTTCCTCATATGACAGTCCCACCATCCCAGGGATTAATCTCGTGAACTGCCTCAATCACAAGCATGTCCTTCCTTAAATTAGGAGACCAAAACTGTACACAATACTCCAGATGTGGTCTTACCAGAGCCCTATACAACTGCAGAAGAACCTCTTTACTCCTATACTGAAATGCTCTCGTTATGAAGGCCAACATTCCATTAGCTTTCTTCACTGCCTGCTGTACCTGCACGCCAACTTTCAGTGACCGGTGTACAAGGACCCAGGTCTCGCTGCACCTCGCCCTTACCTAACCTAACACCATTGTGATAATAATCTGCCCCCTTGTTTTTGCCACCAAAGTGGATAACCTCACATGTATCTATATTATACTGCATCTGCATGCATCTGCCCTCTCACTCAACCTGTCCAGGTCACCCTGCAACCTCCTAACATCCTCTTCACAGTTCACACTGCCACCCAGCTTTGAGTCATCCGCACAACTTGCTAGTGTTGCTCCTAATTCCCTCTTCCAAATCATTAATGTATATGGTAAACAGTTGCGGCCCCAACACCGAGCCTTGCGGCACTCCACTCGCCACTGCCTGCCATTCTGAAAAGGACCAGTTCACTCCTACTCTTTGCTTCCTGTCTGCCAACCAATTTTCTATCCATGTCAACACCCTACCCCCAATACCATGTGCTCTAATTTTAGTCACCAGTCTCCCGTTCGGGACCTTATCAAATGCTTTCTGAAAGTCTAGATACACTACATCCACTGGCTCCACTTCATTCATTTTACTTGTTACCTCCTCAAAAAATTCCAGAAGATTGGTCAATCATGATTTCCCTTTCATAAATCCATGTTCAAGTCAACATGAATTTATGAAAGGGAAATCATGCTTGACTAATCTTCTGGAATTTTTTGAGGATGTGACAAGTAAAATGGACAAACAGGTTGTCCTGCATGGGAGACTGGTGACTAAAATTAGAGCACATTCTATTGGGGGTAGGGTGTGATATGGATAGAAAATCATTTTACTGCTATCCAAATGTCCCATTATTGTGCCATGTCTCAGAATCATCCCATCAATCCCAGTCCTGTATTTATTTTCCATGTGACCTATTCATTCACACATTCCAATGAACTTAACCCCCCCCCCCCCCCCCCCCCCCCCCCCCCCCCCCCCCCCCCATCGCCCCCCTCACACCCATCCTCTGATTTTCTCACAACCCAATTGCTTAAGGATAATTTACAATAGATTTATAAACCCAACAACAAACATCTTTGAAATGTGGGAATAAGCTGGGGAAGCAGGAAAAGATTTTTCAGGTGTGCATCACAATTGTAAAGTCTAGGGGATAGGAAATCCACGACTGATGGTTTCAGACACAGGTGAATTCAGGCAGGGAAGGAATCATAGATGTGAAATGAGTGATGATGCTGATGTCAAGGATTAACACCGAAGATAGGCACAAAATGCTGGAGCAACTCAGCGGGACAGGCAGCATATATGGAGCGAAGGAATGGGTGACATTTCGGATCTGTAGAAGGATTTCGACCCGAAACGTCACCCATCATCAATCCTAAAGTCACCTCAGGATCTAATACAACATCAGGTTTGCAAAAGCTCTCTGGCTCATTTGTTGACAGGTGCATGGAAGAGGAATGGTCAAATGAACTGTCTAGCAGGGCTTGTGATGGTCAACAATACTAGACGGGAGTGAACGTTTGTCTCACTTGCCACCCACTCTTCCCACCCACTCAAGCCCTATGGCTGCAATGAACATCTGTTGGCTTCAAGACTTCCAATTACTTTAGGCCTCAGTTTTGCAACCATCATGCAAATGGGTGATCTCCTCCACCGTAAAGAATTGTTAACTCATCCTGTACCTCATGACCTGATAAAAAGATCTGCAAAATTTCTGATAATTAATTTAAAAACATTCAAAATTGATTTAAATACTTAAACCAGTTTTCTTTCAAATATAATAAATGCATTTGGAAAATAATATTAAACTGTTCTTACTTAAATAGAAAAAACGATGAATATCCAGATTAGAAAAATAAGCAGCACACAC
This sequence comes from Okamejei kenojei, assembly GCA_035221665.1. Classification (NCBI taxonomy): domain Eukaryota; kingdom Metazoa; phylum Chordata; class Chondrichthyes; order Rajiformes; family Rajidae; genus Okamejei; species Okamejei kenojei. Next base: position 113,510,166 of record CM069136.1, read on the forward strand.
TACGTTAAGTACACCTTTTAAACAATGGCTGGCAAGTGGCAACCACAATCAAATTAATGGGGCAGTGCTGGATAGCACGCCACAAAAAAGCTTTTAAATGTACCTTAGTACACATGACAATAAACTAAACTAAACGGAAGCTGAGGAGCCAGATGGGAAGTGCACCAAGCACCAGGTTAACTAAATTGCAGAATATCCCTGGAATCAATGGTGAATCCATAGGTAGAGGAGGTGATCAGGTGTAGGTATATCTGTATCTACCCTCCATTATGTCCCATACTTCAACACTGTGATAATTGGACGTGAATATCTGGACAGTGCTCTTTCCACATTGCAGCCAATCTGAAGTTCCCTGTAGAACTAATGGCAAGTTTAGTTTAGAGATCCAGCGCAGAAACAGGCCCTTCGGCCCTCCGGGTCTGTGCTGACCAGCAATCCCCACACATTAACACTATCCTACACACACTAGGGACAATTTACAATTATACCAATCCAATTAACCTATATACCTGTACGTCTTTGGAGTTTGGGTGGAAACCGAAGATCCCGGAGGTCACGGGGAGAACGTACAAACTCCGTACAGACACCACCCGTAGTCGGGATCGAACCCGAGTCTCCGAAGCTATAAGCGCTGTAAGGCAGCAAGTCTACCGCCCGTTATCAGTGCTATTTGGCACCTGGCTTTGATCCTCCCTCAACTTGTTTAGAGACAAATTCCGCTCATCTACTTCCGGGTTTTGAATCCCACTGCCATGAAGGGGAATGGGAAAGGCTTGTTATGAGCCTCAAATATAATGCCTCCCATTTGAAAGAAAGCTCTGTACTCCGGACAAGGAACCTTCATGTAGATGTGAAGGTTCCAAAGATGGCGCAAAATGATTTAAGAAAATGGTTGCAGTGATGAAGGATTTCAGCTGTTGGGCTGGACAAGCTGGGTTTGTTCTCCTTAGAGGAGCATTGATAGAGGTATACAAATTTCCAACAGGTAAATAAAGCTGTTTCCATTCTTGGGTGACAAAAAAAACAGGCCAGACAGTAAGAAAGGTTTAAGGCAATAGATAGCAGGAGGATTGTGCCTTTCTTTATGCAGAGCATAGTTATGCCTTAGAATATATTGTCCATTGGTAAGTGAAAACAGAATCTAATAGGAATTGGATGAACGCCAAAAAATGAATAATACGTGGAGCTCTGGGGGAAATGGTCCAAGTGGTATTTCATACCATAGCAACCTCATCATTCTACATTTCTGTTCAGGGAATGCTAGAGAAAGTCTATGGTGTGGTGGAGAAACTTGTGGAAACAAGTTGCTGATGATACAATTTTTTCAGGGTGAACACGGGAGGAAAGTTCTGATTAATTATGATGGTTAAGCAAATGTTTAAGCATTAAATACTCTTTAAGCATTCATACCATTTTCCATTTGTTTTGAATTAATTATTAAATTGTGCTGAATTATTCAAATATATGCAAAAGTTATTTTTTCCACAGTTGTGGATGGGTGATACATAATACCACTAAGCCTTTGACCTAACAAGATGCTATCAAAAATTTTGATTAAACCTGGAAGATGAAATTAAAAATAAAGTAATTCATGTAATGGCTAATTAGAATCTTAGCCTGGAGTCATTTGCTTCAGAAAGTTGTGAGTCGGTGGGGAGGTGATGAGAATTGTTGTTTTGCTCAGCAAGTTGTTGGGATGTGGAATGCGATGAGTGAAAGAGCAGTGATTCGTGTGGAATTCTCAAAAGTAGCTGGATAAGTTCTTTGAAAGGAAAAATGTCCACTGCACACTGTATATGAGGAGAGATGTGGGACACATCAAAGAGCTCTTACAAAGTGCCAGCACAGCAACGAATGGGCCGAATGTTCACCTGCTGGGTTGCAAGATTTTGCGAACACTCAGGTTAAAAGCTTGTGATATTTTCAGCCATTAATTATAGTAATCTCCAGAGATTTGGTTCCTTTGGCTTCATCAGAACTGAAATTGTGTCAACGAAGGGTTTAGTCATCATTTTAATGCACTTGGTTGGTCAGATTTCTCCCCCATATCTTTTAATCCACACCGCATGTGATCAAAACCTCTCAAATATCGCTGTCATAGGGCAAATGGAACCTCCCAACTGTAGCTGCTCGTAACCTTAATTTAGCAACATTTATCTTCCTATTTAAAGGCAAAGTTTTTCCCTGCTGATTTATTTTTTCAGAAACGCACTACACTAGCTATAACCCAGGTGTACGTAGTTCAAGATAAAATAAAATCAAAGAAAACTTGTTCAAGAAAATACCGGGATCTTTTGACTGGTGAACCTCATGTCAGTGGTAGGGAACTGTTGGAAAGATAGGATTTACTCCCATTTGAAAGAAAATGGGTTAATTAGCGATAGCCAGCACAGCTTTGTACATGTGTAAGAAATGAACTGAAGATGCTGGTTTAAACCGAAGATAGACACAAAATGCGGGAGTAACTCAGCGGTCAGGCAGCATCTGTGGAGCGAAGGAATGGGTGAGGTTTCGGAGCGTGACCCTTCTTCAGACTGAAAGTCACGGGAAAAGAAAATGAGAGACATAAACGATGATATAGAGAGATATAGAACAAATGAATGAAAGATATGCAAAAACGTAACAATGATAAAGGAAACAGGCCATTGTTGGCTGTAGCTGGGTAAGAATGAACGCTGGTGTGACTTGGGTGGGGAAGGGATGGAGAGACGGAATGCAGGGGTTTGTGTAAGAAGGAACTGCAGATGCTGCTTTTAAACCGAAGATAGACACAAAAAGCTGGTGTAACTCAGTGGAAGCATCTCTGGAAAGAAGGAATGGGTGACAGAAGAAGGGTCTCGACCCAAAGCGACACCCATTCCTTCTCTCCAGAGATGCTGCCTGTCCTGTTAAATTACTCCTGCTTTTAGTGGCTATCTTTGGGAATGCCGGGGTTACTTGAAGTTAGAGAAATCAATATTCATACCCCCCCTGGGTTGTAAGCTGCCCAAGCGAAGTATGAAATGCTGTTCCTCCAATTTGCGTTTAGCCTCACTCTGACAATGGAGGAGGCTGATGACAGAAAGGTCAGAAGGAGAATTAAAGTGTTGAGCAACTGGGAAATCTCAACTGGGAGCTATCATGGACCCAATGAGCCAAATGGCCTCCAAGTCAAGTCAAGTGGAGATAATTGTCAAATGCAAAAGAATGGTGAATTTCAGGTACAATAAAAATCATGATCGCAGCTGCATCATGGGCACATTCATTTAGTTTAGTTCAGTTTAGTTTAGTTTGGTTTGGTTTAGGAAGACAATGTGGAAACAGGCCATTCGGTCCACCAAACCCGTACACTTGCTCTATCCTATACACGAGCGACATTTTTAGAGAATCTAATTAACCTACAAACCTGTACAGCTTTGGAATGTGGGAGGAAACCGGAGCAACTGGAGAAAACCCACGTGGTTACAGGGTAACGTACAAACTCCGCACAGGCAGCATCCAGTCAGGAGACTTTCTATATCATAATAGACAGGTTCAAGGCCCCCATCTTCTTTTACCAATGATGTTAATTGAGCACTGATGGTGTGATGACATTAAGACAGATGAGCATATGTTTGGTCAAAGAAGGGAGCTTTAAAGAGGAGTTTTAAACTTATTCAAACTTAGAACAGTACAACACAGAAAAGGGTCCTTCAGTTTGCAACATCCATGCCGAACATGATACCAAGCTTAACTAATCTCTGCCTGCCTGTGATCCATTTCCCTCCATTCCCTGCATATATGTACGAGCCTATCTAAAAGCACACTATTATTTCCTGGTTGCACATTATTACTGATAATTCATTTTCTTATTAATTATTTTAAATTTATTTGTGGTGATGTTGCATTAATGGACCTGTAATGTTATTTAAACACTCTTGACCTTTGATTCCATGTTATTTTGCTCTCTTTAAGATACTCCTCGCTTTTTTATTAAATATTATGTTATTTTGTACATATACAGATTTGGTATTATCGACAATAGACTATAATACCAAATAGACTATAATACCAATAGACTGTAATACCAAATACCTCGAAGGCCCTTTGCCCTTCGAGCCAGCACCGCCGTTCACTGTGATCATGGCTGATCATCCCCAATCAGTACCACATTCCTGCCTTCCCCCCATATCTCCTGACTCCGCAATTTTTAAGAGCCCTATCTAGCTCTCTCTTGAAAGTATCCAGAGAACCTGCTTCCACCGCCCTCTGAGGCAGAGAATTCCACAGACTCATCACTCTCTGTGAGAAAAAGTGTTTCCTCGTCTCAGTTCTAAATGGCTTACTCCTTATTCTTAAAATGTGGCCCCTGGTTCTGGACTCTCCCAACATCGGGAACATGTTTCCTGCCTCTAGTGTGTCCAAGCCCTTAACAATATTATATGTTCCAATGAGATCCCCTCTCATCTTTCTAAACTCCAGAGTGTACAAGCCCAGCTGCTCCATTCTCTCAGCATATGATAGTCCCGCCATCCCGGGAATTAACCTTGTAAACCTACGCTGCACTCCCTCAATAGCAAGAATGTCCTTCCTCAAATTAGGGGACCAAAACTGCACACAATACTCCAGGTGTGGTTTCACTAGGGCTATGTACAACTGCAGAAGGACCTCTTTGCTCCTATATTCGATTCCTCTTGTTATAAAAGCCAACATGCCATTTGCTTTCTTCACTGCCTGCTGTACCTGCATGCTTACTTTCATAGACTGATGTACAAGGACCCCCCAGATCCCGTTGTACTTTCCCTTTTCCCAACTTGGCGCCATTTAGATAGTAATCTGCCTTCCTGTTTTTGCTACCAAAGTGGATAACCTCACATTTATCCGCATTAAACTTCATCTGCCATGCATCTGCCCACTCCCCCAACCTGTCCAAGTCACCCTGCATTCTCATAGCATTATGTACACTGTACCTCGGTACATGCGACACTAAACTAAACTAAACTAATTTTTGGTACTCTGCATATTATGGCTGCGATACACATTTCCCTCCTTTACAACATGAACTAATCATCAAAATATTTAATTATATGTGAAGCCTTTTGCCACGCTTTGAGATTGTGCCTGGCACAAAGCAAATGTAACAAAACAGAAAACACTGGACCATTACAGGTCAGACTGCATCTGTAGAGAGAGAAATAAACATCATTAAAGTTCTAACGAAAGGTTATCAACCTGAAACATTAATTCGGCTTCTCTCTTCACAGATGTTATCAGACCTTCTGAGTATTTTCAGCATTTTCTGCTTTTACTTCAGAATTCCAATACCTGCCAAATTTTGCTTGTCTACATATATATAAGCTGTTTTATTATGTATTACGTGGATGAAGCTATAGATTGGTTATCCGGCTGCTCCACTACCAGAGACTGTGTCCCCCGCGGCCTCTCCATGGCGTTCAACGCCCAACTCGCCTACTTCACCACCTCAACCCGGCGGGTCTCCGGTGCCGTCCCCGGTCACATCTCCGGTCCCCTCCCTTCACCGGTGAAAGGAGGAGATGCGGATTCGTACTGGATCGTTACAGCAGCCCACCCATTAGATACGGCGATTTTGTGCAACCATTTATACTTCCCCATATGCGTTATTAACATTTCGGCTGCTGTATTGTTTAGCCAACATGTTTCCACGTATCTATGCTTTATTTTGTTTCTACCAGGAAAGATGTAGATTGGTTATTTCCTACTAACCAATTGTAGTGCTTGTTAGTAGTTGCTCCGCCTAATATGCGATTTATATTACGAAGATCTTGCTTATGTAATTCAGTCTGAGTAGCTGCTAGTTACTATAATGTCCTGCAGACCAATGCTGTAAGTGGACTTTAATTTGTTGTATCTTGACGTGTGTACGACTCGACTCATTACATGGTGTCAAGAAGTGAGTCTTACCTACTCCGTTCATGTTTATCGGGTTTTGTTTTTTATATTTGTTTTATGTGCCCGTTATCTCTACCATGGCAAACTTGTCTCACCGTCCTAGTCCTCTGATCCTTGACTCTGACATTGCTGAACGCTGACGCCTTTTCGAGCGCGACTTCATTCAGTACATTCGCATCGTTCATCGCAGTGATCCTCCAGATGTTCGTGCTTCTGTGTTACTAAACCTGGCTGGCCCTGAGGCAATGAAACGTGTGGACCATTTTACTTTTGAGCCTGCTGTTTTAGACCAAATGGACAGATTCAAGTATCTGCAGAAACGATTGATGATCCTGCTGTCCTACTTGCAAAGTTTAGACATTTGTGGGACCTCCCCTCGAACTCTATTATCGAATGTAACAAGTTTTTTGCTCGTAAGCAACAAGTTGGCAAGCCAGTTGAGTGCTTTTTAAGCGACTTGAAACACATGGCTGCATGCTGTCATTTTCGAGATTTATGCGATTAACTGATCCGCGACAAACTCGTTGAAGGTATTGCTCAGTGAAAAGGTGAGAAACAAATTACTTTGTAACATTGAACTAAATCAAGCAGAACATGCCTGTCAGATTGCGGAGATATCGACTTCTCACACTAAGTTTGTGATCTCTGGGTGGCGCTCCCAGTATAGTGTTAACCTTACAGATACCTCCTGTCATAACAAGTGTCTGCAGCCTTCCCCTGCCTGGCAGCAGAGAAGGTCTGCTGCTCCCTGACCTAATTGTAACTATTCTCATGCTCCGGGTTGGGAGTTCTGTATCGCTCTATGGTAAAATTTGCAATTTCTGCAAGAAATTCAAACACTTTGCAAAATGTTGCCATTCCCGTGCGACTCAATCCATCCCAAGGACGGGTTTGCACCTGTTACAACATGAGGTTGCTAATAACGAAAGCCAGGAACTTGAGGAGCCATCCCCCGCTCAGCTCTCTGCAAGTGAAGATAACAGTTCTGCCATCTATTCCCTCCTCCCTTCCTCTCACGAGCAACTTGACCCTGAGGTAACCATGTTTGTGAATAAGAAGCCTGTGATCGCCAAGATTGATACCGGTGCAAAATATAATGTTATCTCGCTTATCTGAGTTTAAAAAAACATGTTGAAAATGCCTCGGACACGCTATGGGCCTACGGGGGTGATGTTCTACACCCACTTGGAGAAACTGATTTAAACTGCATCATAGACTCACAGTCTGACACCCTGAAGTTTTATATCATCAAGGGGAATTCTGAAACTCTGCTTGGTATCAATGCATGCCACAATCTAGGCCTAGTCTACCTTGGCCGCGCTGTCCATCAACTCTTTCTCACTAGTGGCCCCACTCAGCATATATTCTCTCAATATAGAGAACTGTTTAACGATGAGCGTGGCATGTTGTCCCTCGCTGTTGTACAACATCACTGTTGATCCCAAAATCACTCCTGTGGTTCGAACACCACATCGTGTTCTGCATGCCATGCGTGACAGGGTACAATGTGCTCAAGCGGATGGTCTCCCTGGGTGTCATTGCTGAAGGTTACTGACCCATCTGACTGGGTTTCCACCATGGTGGTTGAAACGAAGATAAACAAGGAAGAAATCCGTATCTGCATCAACCCCAGGGACCTCAACACAACTATTAAATGCCCACACTACCCTATGCGAATAGTAGAGGAAGTTGCTGCTCAAATAGGCAACCATCCAACCTTACTACGTTCGGTACCCCCTTCAGCCATTACAAATTCCTGAGAATGCCCTTTGGCATCAACTCTGCCAGCAAGGTTTTTCAGCGCTCGATGGAAGAAGTGTTTGCAGGGAATCCATGCGCCATCATTGTTGATGACATTCTCGTCTACGGGCGTGGCTTGGCTGAGCATGACGCCAATCTGAAGAGAGTGTTAGACTGTGCCAAAGACATTCAGCTCAAACTCGATCTCCTGAAGGGCAAGTGATGGTCTCGGACCAGACCAGACTGCTGCTGTCAACGAGATGCCGGTTCCTGCTGATGTTACGAGTCTACAAAGGTTCCTTGGAATGGCCAACTGGGGAAATTTATTCGCAACCTCAGTGACATATCTGCCTCCCGCGGGAACTGACACACAAAGACACTGCATGGTCCTGGTATCCTCAGCACCAAAGAGCCTCTGATATCCTCAAGTTGTAGCTGGCCGGAACACCTACCCTCGCTTATTTTGCTTTGAGTTACCAGAAACACTCACATGGGGTGCGTCCCAGTACAGACTTGGCGCTGCTTGCCTGCAGACCACTACTGATGGCGACTGTGTTTCATATGCCTCTCACACACTAACCAATACTGAACAACGTTACGCCCAGATTGAAAAAGAATTGCTTGCAGTGGTTTTCACCTGCACGAAATTCAAAGACTTTATTTTTGGGAAGTCTGTGACTATAGAAACAGACCTCCAGCCGCTGGTCACCATCTTGAATAAACCCATTCACGCTGCTCCGACTCGCCTGCAACGGATGATGATGCAGCTGCAGCGTTTTGATTTCAACATTGTCTACAAAATAGGCAAGGACATGCACATAGCTGACACCCTATCAAGGACCCCACGCAAAACCAGCGAACAACAGCCCTCTGAACAAGACCAGTTCTCAGTAATGAAGGTACCGTATGTTCCCACTGATTGCCTAAGCAGCCTGGCAGAGCACACGGCGGCTGACGAGACTTTACAATTGCTGTCCGCAGTCATCCGGTGTGGCTGGCCGGATAAACAACACAGCAACCCCGCTGGCAATCTGCCCGCACTTCCTGGTTCATGATGAACTGGTGTTACCGGACGGGATTATAGTCAAGGGTCACAAGGCAGTTGTCCAGCTGTCCTCCGGGACAAGTACTTCGACGCCGTTCACAGGGGCCACCCCGGCGTGGAGGCAAATCTACAATGAGCACAGAGCTGTTGTATGACCTGGTATGACCAAGTACATACGTGACAAAACTGAAGTCTGCGCCATCTGCAAAAGCCTGACGCCACACCAGCAGAAGCAGCCCTTACTGCCGCACCCGGTTCCTCCTCTACCGTGGTCCACGGTAGCCGCCGGCATATTTGAATGGCATGGGAAACACTATCTGGTTCTTGTCGACTCTTATTCGGGCTGGTTTGACATTGATCTACTCCAAACCATTACATCTGAAGCAGTTATCCAGAAGTTGCAATGCCATTTCTCTGTACACAGTTCCCCTGCACACCTTCTATCCGGAACGGCAGTCAGTTCACCAGCCAGCTTTTCAAAAACGACACAATGATGGGGACTTTCGACATATCACCAGCGGCCCTGAGTTTCCGTAGTCCAATGGACTCACCAAAGGGGCCGTCCAAAGCGCAAAAAAAACTAATGGAGCGTTCTTACCTTGCTAAATCTGACTTCCGCCTGGACCTGCTCAACTTAAGGAACATTGCCAGGTCCTGCGACTCTGTATCCAGAGGTCTTGCGTTTTGTGTACCCTCCCACTACCGGGCCGGCTGCTCCACTACCAGAGACTGTGTCCCCCCGCGGCCTCCCACGGCCTTCAGCGCCCAGCTCGCTTACTTCACCACCTCAACCCGGCGTGTCTCCAGTGCCGTACCCGGTCACATCTCCGGTCCCCTCCGCAGTCACTTCACCGGTGAAGGGAGGAGATGTGGATTCATACCATGCAAGTGCTGGATGGGTCAGCAGCCCACACATTAGATACGGCGATTTTGTGCAACCATTTATACTTCCCTATATGCGTTATTAAAGTTGCGGCTGCTATATTGTTTAGCCACCATGCTTCCACGTATCTATGCTTTATTTTGTTTCTACAAGGAAAGATGTAGATTGGTTATTTCCTACTAACCAATTGTAGTCCTTAGTAGTTGCTCTGCCTAATATGCGATTTATATTACCAAGATCTTGCTTACGTAATTCAGTCTGAGAAGCTGCTAGTTATTATAATGTTCTGCAGACCAATGCTGTAAGTTGACTAATAAATATCTGTTGTATCTTGATGTGTGTACTTATTACAGAAGGCTTTGAAGATATGGATATTAAAAAGGCAAGTTGGAAAGAAGAGGGTCTATGGAAGCTGCAAAGTATTAACTGATGAGGCAAAGATCTGATAAATAGTGTGCAGGATGGGAACATTTTCATACTAAGAGGATTTTTTTTAAAGTGCATATTAACTAAGTGTTGAGAGGTTACAGAGCTTGAGGTACTGGTGGATCAGGGTAACTGTTCATAAGTCACAAAAGGCTAGTATGTTATTTGAGAAACTAAAAGAATATATTTAGTTCATCTTCTTCATCCAAAAAATGTAAATACATTGTAACAAGTTGAGATCCCAATCCTTTTGTCACACCTCTTGTTGCATGTTGCCAACTCGTACAAAAATCACATTTATGCCTTTGTGTGGGAAGGAACTGCAGATGCTGGTTTTTTCCAAGGATGGACATAAAATACTGAAGTAACTCAGTGGGTCAGTTAGTATCTGTGGAGAAAAGGAGTAGGTGATGTTTCGGGTCGGAACCTGCCTGAAGATTGGTTCCGACCCGAATCGTCACCTATTCCTTTTCTCCACAGATGCTGTCTGACCCACTGAGTTACTCCAGCATTTTGTGTCTATCTTTCAGCATGTATGCCTATTCTTAGTATCCAATTGTATCAACGATTTTAATACAAAAGTAGGAAATTATGCTTCATTTACAAAGTCATGGAGACGTCTGGTTATATGGTATGGAAACAGGCTCACCAGTCCAGCATGTCTATGCCAACCATGTTGCCTACCTGAACTAGTCCCATTGGCTGCGTTTTGGCCCATATCTCTCCCAATCCTTTCCTATCCATATACCTCTCTAAATGCCTTTTCAACTTTGTAATTTTACCTATCCCTACCACTTCCTCTGGCAGTTCATTCCATATACCCACAACTCTTTGTGTGAAAAGTCGCCCCTTAGGTCCTCTGTAAATCTTTTTCCTTACATCTTAAAACTATGCCCTATAGAGCATGGGAAGCCCACATCTGAAGGATGATGCACAGTACTAGTCTCCTTATTTAAGAATAATTTAGTGCAGTTCAGAGAAAGTTTCCTAAACTAGTATCTGGAATGGGCAGGCAGTCTTATGAGCAAATGCACGGTTTGTTTACGTTGGAGATTGGAAGAGTGAGAGAGGACACATTTGAAACATATAAGTTCTTGAGAGATCTTAACATTGTGGACATCACAAGGAAGTTTCTTCTTTGGGAGAATCTAGACCAAGGGGTCACCAGATAAAAATATACAGTAGACCCTTTAGGAAAGAGACTTGGCAAAACAGAGGGTTGTAAATCTTTTAATCTTTGATCCTTGAAGGACAGTGGAATTAAAGTTTTTTAATGTTTTAAGACAGAGGTAAATAGATTTTGGATAAGTAAAATGATGAAAGGTTATTGCAGGTAGATGGGATTGTCGAGTTGAGGTCATGATCCTACTAAATGATAGAGCAGGCTTGAAGGACCTGGTGTCCTATATCATATCATATGTTCATGATGGAAATAAGAATACTCAGTATATTCATTACCTTTGAATTGTAGGTTTATGTAATCCTCCCATAATTTCTGAGTTCCATTTCACAATATCTATCAGACATACAGAATGTGGCAAGGTAATATTTTGCCCAAACTCAGTTGTATCTTTCTATCTCAATAAATATCACAAAATATTCCATTGTTTCAGCCACATTATGACAAAATATAGCATGCAGGTTATTTGTAATCAGTCACCACATCCCAGAAACAACAGTAGTTAAAGAAGAACGTTTGTTTTACTAATTTATAAGCATGTACCATACAGAGTCCGTTGATCCATATCCAGCATGTTGTGATAATTGCATAAAAGGTATTATTGTCTATGAAATTTGGTGTGGAGACATCCCAGTACACATTTAGGCAAGTCCCAAGCTATAGATACTTTTCCCCCACCCCCAATTCCCCTCGCCCAATCTTCATTGAACCTACCATTTGACCAATCTTTTACTCAACTGCTGTGACGTTTCCTTCCTATCAAATACTGTTTTATAACTCTCCCACCTGTCCACGTGGAAAGCTTGACTGGTTGGAAACGCTATCTAAATGCAATTTCTTGTTATTGACTAAGATCATTTATTTGTTTTTGCAGAATATTTGTTCAGGCTTCTGAGAAAATTTGAAAGCAACATAATAATCAATATACTAATCGCGTAAAAAGGTTAGATCCGCCAAATATAAATGTATTCGAGGTGCATTATAACCATGTTAAATGTTGTTTAACCTGTCATATTCTTTAAGCAAAGTAGGGATCTTTCACAAGTGATTCAACCGATGTGCAAATTAACAACCTGCGTTATTGTGACATGTTGTATGTTGTTCAAGTCGCTATATAAATGCAAATATATGGTATTTTATCCTAGCACCCCCCCAACCACCACACAAGAAGCGTAACTGGAAGGTTTGGATTTGGAGAAGTTCGATATGGACCAGGAATGAAAATTAATAGCTATGAATCGATTAACAGCGAGCTACCAGGTTAGATTGAAACACCTGTCACAGGGCTAGAAACAATCCTGAGTTGACGGCCTATTGTTGAGCATTTTGCAGCGACCTCACCTTATATTCTGGTTAAATATTCTTTCCACGGAAATCTCCTATTTCACTTTGAAATTATATTCATTTATAACTGTTTGCAACATCAGTAGCCACCTTAATGTTCGTGCGTTTAGTACCGGGTATGCTTGAAACAATTTATTGTCATGTACTGTATCTTTCAAAAAAACTACATCAACCAGGTGTGAAAATTACACTGAATCGAACGATGATTGAGAATCGACTAATCGCGATCATGCTGCGAAATTTAGTCGAACGTTGTATTCTAGGTCAGTGGGAATTTGAAGATAGGGACAGAGATGCTACACAGAGACAGGGCGTCGCACAAGAGCCGAACAGGCTAATGCTTCACGATCAGGTTAGCGCACAGATGCGACAATTGAGGGTGAATTGGAAGGAAATGAATCTTCGCAACCTCATTGTCTTCTCACCAGCCCAGGTGGTCAAATATCCGGGTTTCAACTAGTGTGTAGATTTGAAGGTGAGCGGGAGCGAGACCAGGGAAGGTGTGCAAGGAATGTAAAAGCGGTGGAGCGGGAGACTGGAATACAAGGCAACACTCCACAATTCTGATTTCCCCGTGTACTAGATCAAATCGTAATATTTGGTTTGCAGTGAGCAAATTACTGAACCCATATGTGTATTAATCGGAGTACATTTTATTCTTGTGCTCTTAACGAAAACATAAATCTATAACAACACTATATAAAACACTCTTGACTTGATATTGTGCACAAGACACTCCATTGGTAGGAAAGCGGCTGTAAACTACTGTCCTGTTAGTAATTATCTAGTTCTCAACTTCTGCTCGGTTTCTATAGCCGCTATTAACTAAATCTGACATGATCTTCAACGTGCAAGTAATAATTCGGTTCCACCTTGCAGGTGTTCGTCCAAAAGAAAATAAGGAGAAGAAAAAAGTGAAACCCTAATTTTACAAATGCACAGCGAAGAATTATGTTTCATTTTGCAATACATTTAATGGAGCTATTGAACAAAAATAGTACAACGAATTTACAGAGCGGCCAGTATTTTAGGTTTGGCATATCCATTCATACATGGACTTTAAAATATTTAGCATCAACATTGGCATGTTACCGATGTGTTAATCAGAACAATATTTGGGACGTTAACACCTCTGAGTTATCCGGTCGTCGGCGCTCGTCAATCAAAGCAACAAGACTGGTCGTTATTCTATTGAACGATTATGCCTTGTGACAAAACCACTAATTTCCAATATGGGAGAGAATCTGAAAATTACTATTTGGCACTTTCTTTCTGAACTATTCCGTGATCAGGTTACCTATAATTTAGGGATTCCCTCGGTTCAAGTGCACTGGCTGATGGGCGGAGTTGGTGAGATGTCCTGAAATGCCGGACCGCGAGAAGTTATTGGATCGCCCCCACTGTGAAACGCGGGCAAAGAGAGAATAAGTCATAATAATCAGTGCCGGATAGACCAGGTGGCAGATATTTTGGAAATGGATTCAGTGCAAATGCGATTTAGCTGTGAAATTTGGGTTGAAGCTTTTCTTTACTTAAATTAAACAGAATAAGTTGACATTACAGCACTTTCCCATGTCATACCAATAACGCCCGGGAAAGCTTTATTTCCATTCTCTATTATATGCCATTGCTAACGTTTCCTATTTTAGGAATATTCTAAACGCATGTTTATTTGCATAACGGATTTATCTCGCTTGATTCTGTGTGTAAGCGGGTTTTTTAGGCACTATAAACAGTTAAAATCCCGTGTCGAATTTAACTGATAATTCGTCTCAGTTATTTATATACAGGAGATTTATCTCCTCTTGTCCAAGGCAACATTTAATATTGAACCGGAACGTTTGATTTCGGATTTAAATTCCGTTTTTATTTTCCATCAGTATAATCCTGTAATTGTGCACTTCAAAATTAATTATAAAAGCTGAACGGGGAGAGTGCGAGAGCAGTGGGAGAGGGACTGGTGAGTGACAATGCAACCACTAAATCCATTCAAAGGAATGACATGTCACCTGTAACCACGACTGTAATCCTATCCACTACTCCATTGTTAATCTCGTCTAATTTAATTATTGTTTTTATTTCCGACAAGCCTTGATCAATTCAAATTATAAAATTTGTAGATTTAGTTTTTTTCAGCATTTGCGGATTTAAGTTTCGAGACAGCTGGAATCGTGTGAAGTCTATGGCCGTGTTCATTAATGCCCCCCAAACTGACAGGAAGCGTGCGATTTCTATTAAAAGACACGCACGTTCTAACATCTATTTGTTTCCACCTCATGGCAACGGAGAGAGAAGCGATGATTTGCAGATGTAGGCGGCATGTGCCACCAGGATAATCCCATTTCGGAGTTTCGCAGTTTCAATGATATTTAAGGAGAATCCGACCTGTAACTATTTCAGTTTCCGTTACGTTTCCACCCGCACCCTCCTGGTGGATTGTCATAAGTTAGTGGGAATCAGTTAGCAGCCAAATTGGCCATTTTCATGGCAAGGTGTCAGGTCGATAGTGGTGATAACACATTTGTCCATTCCGGTTTCTGTAAACCTGACTTTACAAAGACTGGAGTCAACATTTTATTATATCCCTCGTTTCCCTGATCCCTGGCCAGTCTGAAGAAGGGTCTCGACCCGAAACGTCGCCTATCTCCTTCGCTCCTTAGATGCTGCTGCACCCGCTGAGTTTCTCCAGCCTTTTGTGTGCCCTCGATTCTCCGGCATCTGCAGTTCCTTCTTTAACATTTTGTTTTAGAGCTTTACTTTTAAGTTTTCGTTCAACCTAATTAATTGTAGGACCATCTTCTCTATTCGCAGTGGTGGGAAATAGATGACAATATAAAAGGAGGCCCTCAAAGTTGAAGTTAGTCCCAGTGACTATCCTTAGCAAAGACCTGCGAATGTGCAGCCGGCTGCTCCGGTGAATGCAGTCACAAGGGGTGAAATTTGGTGTCCAAGTTTCGGACGTTCTCGAGTACAAGAAATACCACGCGTGCATGTCATTGGCATTGTGTGTAGGAATGAACTGCAGATGCTGGTTTACACCGAAGATAGACACATATATACTAAAATATAGATGCAGAAAGTTGGAGTAACTCAGCGGGTCAGGTAGTGTCTCTGGAGAGAAGGGTCTCGGCCCCAAACGTCACCTAGTCATTTTCTCCAGAGATGCTGCTTTCGCGCCGAGTTACTGTGTATCTATATTTTTGTCCTCGGTATTATTAAGAATACAAACAGACATCAGAGACAGCACAGAGACGGCCCACAACAAAAGTTTCAATTCCCATACCGGGAGTCGAACCCGGGCCGCCTGGGTGAAAACCAGGAATCCTAACCGCTAGACCATATGGGAGATTGCTTGCTGTTAATCAGAGCAATTGGTTTGAGTAGGGTGCCGTCTAATGTATTGGCCATTGACTTCGGCTAACCATGCAGTTAATCCAAGTCAGAAACAGAGGAGTTGTCAGATTTTCAGAACCCACTTCACCCTCGGATTTCTCCATCCCTTGGTTTCAATTATATCTTTTTTGTAATGTTCATTAACGAACTATGGAGCTGTTGTAGCTAGTCCCACGATAACGTACTCACTGACAACTCACTCAAACCCACAGACTCGGTCTTCCCCATTTTTTCAGGCATTTACTGACCCACGCTTAAATGACCTTGCCTCCCCACATCTACACTCAATTTCATATTCACACAATGTTACACACTCATTGTTGACGGACAGTCCCTGATATGTGGCCCCACACACATATCACACACATTGAAACGCAAGTGCACATGCCACACGCTCATATATGCCACACGTTCACACATTCACACTCAGTAGCTGGGGCTCAGCGGGCCAGGCAGCATCTGTGGAGGTAAATGGCTAGGCGACTCGTCTTCAGTCTGAAGAACGGTCCGAATCCAAAACGCCTTCTTCTCCAGTCCCTCCATAGATGCTGCCTGACCCACCGAGTTCCTCCAGCCCGAGATTGCAGCATCTGCGTCGCTTATGTTCACATTCCCAGTCGCACTGTCTCTCTCTCTCACACACACACACATGGCCTTTTACTTGGTGTTGGTTCAGAAGGAGAGCGGCCGTGCACCCCCACAATTTAACCCTCACACACGATTGCATTGGCCGGAACTTTATTTCAATTAGTAGGTAGGAACTGCAGAAAACTTGGCTAATTCAGCGGGACATGCAGCATAGAAACATAGAAAATAGGTGCAGGAGTAGACCATTCGGCCCTTCGAGCCTGCACCGCCATTCAATATGATCATGGCTGATCATCCAACTCAGTATCCTGTACCTGCCTTCTCTCCATACCCCCTGATCCCTTTAGCCACAAGGGCCACATATAACTCCCTCTTAAATATAGCCAATGAACTGGCCTCAACTACCTTCTGTAGCAGAGAATTCCACAGATTCACCACTCTCTGTGTGAAAAAATGATTTTCTCCTCTCGGTCCTAAAAGATTTGGATCTCATCTCTGGAGAAAATGAATAGGTGGCGTTTCGGGTCGTTATCCTGTTTCAGACCTGTTCTCCAGAGATGCTGCCTGACCCACTGAGTTACTCCGACTTGTTGTGTCTATCTTTACTTCAATTACTTTGATACTGCAGAAACACTCTGGAGTTGCAGCAAAATGCATGCCTCGCAGTGTGGTATTCAAAATTGGCTTCTGGATCTAATTCACAACTTTCCAATCGGCTGCTGGAGCTCATGAGCCTCATAGGTGCCCCTCACGACCAAACACTCGTGCATGGCCCAGCAAAGTGGTGCTGGGATGCGACAGTGAGCTTGAAATTCAGACGTGCAAAAAGATGCCCCACTCAGCGGCAGGGCGGTAGCAAGCTTGGCTTCGTGCCGTGGAAGATGCATGAAGTCCTACTAAGGCGCAAGTGCTTTTGCATCCTCGGATAAATTGGGACCATTTTAACTCAACGCTCGTAAGGTGGTTGCGCCGAATGTCATTGCACTCTCATGCTCCCACCTCACATATTCACGCTGTAACCCAGACATTCGCCTCGTCTTAGTCACCATCCTGCAGCCCAATCAATCATATGGGATGGATCCCACCGCCGGCGGATCACCCTGGCTGCGACGTGGGACAGCTACAAAATGCACTGCAGCAGCTAACCTGGGCATCTCCTAAACCCACCCTACTGGGAGGTTGATGGCAGCAGGTGCAGGAGAACACCATCGCCTGCAGCTGCCACTCCAAGACACATACCATCCTGGCCTGGAAATGTCCCGCAGCTCCCTCATCGTCTCCGGTTTAGAATTCCGTTTAGAGGGCGGTGGCGGCTGGTTCTCTGAATGCTTTGCGGAGTTAAGGGATATGCAGAGAAGGCAGAAACGGGGTACTGATTGGGGATGATCAGCCATGATCACATTGAATGGCGGTGCTGGCTCGAAGGGCCGAATGGCCTCCTCCTGCACCTATTGTATATTGTCCTCTTCACTCACTCACAGTTTTACTCTCTCTCACACACATGAACACTTGATAAAGTAGCAACGGGAGTGAGTCGTCTGTCCCTTCAAGTCTGTCCTATCATTCCATGTGATCTTGGCTGATCTATGCTTGCCTCAACTCCTCTTCTGTGCCATTTCTCTGTGTTCAAATATTCATCCAGCTCTACCTCAAATACTTCTTATCATTAGGCTCCCACCGCCAATCAGAGCAGAACATTTTAGAGCGTCGTCTTCCTCTGTGATATGACATTTCTATGTACCGCAGTTTTATATGACTGGCCACTTATCTTGTAGTTATGCCCCTTGTTTCAGTTAGTCTACAATGAACAGCTTCTGTTTGCATGCTATCCAGTCAAATAAAATACTATACATAAACACAATCAAGTCTTCCACAGCACACAGATAAAGGATAATAGGTAAAATATTTAGTTCAAAGAAATAACCTTGAAGTCTGATCAAAGATAGTTCAATGGCCTCCAATGAGATAGATTGAAAGTCAGGACTGCAATCTAGCTGATGAGAGAGAGGACTGTTCATTTGTTTGATAATGCCTGGGAAGAAACTTCCTGAAACAGGAAGTATGCTTTCTCAAGCTTCTGTGCCTTCTGCCTAATGAAGGAGGGGAGAAGAGGGAGAGACCGGGGTGAGACTGGTCTTTGATTATGCTGGCGGCCTTGCCAAAGCAGCATGATGTGTAGATGGAGTTGGTTTGTGTGATGGTCTGGAATACCTCTACAACTCTGCTATTTCTTGTGGTCCTGGATGGAGCTGTTCCCAAACCAGGCCGATAAGATGCTCTCTACAGGTTGGTGAGAGGGTTGCTGGGGACATGCTGAACATTCCAAGCCTTCTATGGACTATAGACTATGTCACCAGGACAAATTGCTGGTGATATTTATTCCTAGGAACCTGAAGCATTTGAACAACTCTACTTCAGTGCCATCAATGTAGACTGAGGCATGTGTTTGGCTTCACCTCCTGAAGTCAATGCTACCCTTAGTGAAAAGATCCCAACCTCTGTCAAGGTCCTATAGACTTATATGGTTGGATAAGATCATTCCTCATTCTTCTAAACTCCAAGGAATATAGACCCAAACTAGTCTCTATTGGTAAGAAACCCTCTTATGCCAGGAAGCAGTCTGCTGAATCTCCTTAGCACTGCCTCAAATGGTATTACATATTTTCTTTAGTAAAGGGGACCAAAGCTGATTACAGTATTCCAGGTTAGGCCTCATCAACCTCCTGAACAATTGCAACAAAACCTCCCAATTTTAAAGCTCCAATCTCTGTTTGCGCAGAAGGAGCGCAGAAGGTTAAGGGGGGACTTGATTGAGGTCTTTAAAATGATGAAAGGGATAGACAGAGTTGACGTGGATACGTTTTTCCCATTGAGGATAGGGAAGATTCAAACAAGAGGGCATGACATGAGAATTAAGGGACAGAGGTTTCGGGGTAACGTGAGGGGGAACTTCTTTACTCAGAGGGTGGTGGCTGTGTGGAATGAGCTTCCAGCAGAAGTGGTGGAGGCAGGATCGATTTTAACATTTAAGAGTAAAGTGGATAGGTATATGGACGTGAAGGGAATGGAGGGGTATGGTCTGAGTGCAGGTAGATGGGACTAGGGGAAAACAAATGGTCGGCACGGACTGGAAGGGCCGAGAGGGCCTGTTTCCGTGCTGTAATTGTTATATGGTTATATGGTTAATCTCTCTGTAATAAAGTCCAAAATGCAGTTTGCCATATAACTAAATTTAACTTATTTAAACTAACATTCTCCTCCATATTCTCTTTCAACTTCACATCAAGTGTTGCTAACGTGTTGTACCACATACATATTTAGTTTCAAACACAATTCTAGTTACGCACATTTGCTCATTCCAGTTTATTCTCAGATACATTCTTATACTGTAAAATGCAGAGTTGTTCTCACACAATTGCCTAGAAATTCTTCTTAGTTACGTGGTGATAATCTAACTATCATTGGAACCAAATACTAGAATAATAATAGAAAGCAGAGCTGGGATGGGGGCCGTTTGATGAGACTATTGCAAGGAACAAAACAGATTTAATGCAGGATTAGTACAAATGGGAAGTTGATGGATTGCATAGACTTGGTGGGACAAAGAGCATGTTTCCGTGCTGTATATCTCAGTGGTTCCATGATTCAATGACTGAGCTGCTGCTAAATTGTGTATTTAGCACCACCACCACAAATTAATATTGGAGCAATGAGTCCTTTCCTAAATTATTCTGCTCACATTCACATGCACTTTCCTTTAACATGGTATTGATAATGTCAAGAGAACTGAACCCTAAACTAACTACACTTCCAGGACTAGATATGAAAAAAATGGATTGTTACCTCTTCTACTGTTTCCTATTCATATCTTTTTACACACTTTGACTTTATCTTATTCTTTCTTGCGTACACAAACTCACTCTATGTCACACAATAATCGGCATCCCTCGGTACAGGTGCTCTTTTTCACACACACTTTTATGCATTTCAACAATCTGTGGCAAAGGAATTGTTGATATTTAGGATCAAAACCCTGCAATAGGAGCGAAGCAAGACTTCAGACTGAAACATTGATAATTCCTTTCACCCCTCAGATGCTGCTTGCCCAGAGTTGCTCCAATTCAAGCATCTCCAATCTCTTATGTCTCCCCTTTCATATACATTCTCTGTTACACTTCCTAATACTCACAGATTCATTCACGTTCTCATGTTCTCAGTTAATGTCGCACACATCTTCATGTACACTCCCACTTTTTCATGCAGTTACACTTTTTGTAATAAGAATCTTTCTCGCACACTTTTATAGACGCTCGCACATTAACTAAATTACTCATTCTTTCAAAACTCACACATTTTCTGCCAATTACTCATCAAAGTGATGTTCTAGGTTCTTAAAATACATTAGAACTATTGTTGGACAGATTACTGATCAGTTTTAACAACAATGGAGTTAAGTTCTTTTCACTTTTGAAAAAAGTTATCAAGGTATGTGAGGAAATTACATCTGGCAAGTCTTCTTCTTGCGTATGGCGTGCACAGCCTAAAGTTGTAGGACAACTTGTTCTATTTGATCTTATTTTCTCATTGACTGATCCAGGTTGATTGCATTCATTGAAACAGGGCGGACCATGTGAAGGTTGCAATCTCCCACCCCATCTGGCAAGTCATATGCTATCTCAAAGATGTACAGAGGAACTCAGAATATTTTACTCAAGCAAAACCTCCTAGCTGTAAGTATACTACCATCAAGAAAGGCTTTGCACCATTCTGACATATGTAGATATGCTACTGTTACTGTCTCTTTGTTGAGTCTGTAGATTCCATGTTTAATTTCATCTTGGGGCCACAATCTTCACAAAAGATTGCAGATTACAGAAGGTTGGAAAGACCATTTCAGCAGTCCCAGAGAAGACAACTAAAATTGCCAGCATCATACACAGCTTAGAACAAATTATTTGTAGCTATCCAAAATCTGATTCATTATCAAGGTTTATTCGGAGTCCCACCAGTTATTGGAAGACCATGTATTAGTCATAGAGTCATAAGAGTGAAAGTGTAGAAACAGGCCCTTCAGCCAATCGATCAAGATCCTGCTACAATTTTTCACAATCGTCTTCACTATCTGCAAACCACCCACTTTTGTATAATCTGCATGTATTAAATTCACTTGAGCCTTTGCCTCCTCAATCACCAGGACACACAAAGTTAATCAAATGGTTTATATCCATTCTATTGCCATTGTGGTTCAATATATTCAATTATTCTTGCACAGATTTTCTTAAGGCTCCAAACCTTATTCAGAATAGATTGAAAATTGCTGACCTCATTTAGTCGCTCATTGAACAAGCACTCCGGATGATCTGGTTTCTATGCTCAATGTCTTGTGAATCCATATTGATGATTTTTCGCTTCCCCAGTTTTCACATCCAATTTATGTTGAAGTCATTGATAATATTTTATTTTCCTCTGTTTACAAGATCATATGCCATACTTCTACATACACAAGTACACACACACATAATTATTAAATGATCAATCTAACGTTTTACAATACCATGCATATTTTTGCATACTTTCACCTATCCTTTCTTGGTGCTCATTCTTGTATAAGTGCTTCACCTAATCTTGGATGCCTCCAGAACTGACATATCCGATCTAACTTGCACAAAAAAACATAGAAGCATGAAAAACAATAGATGCAAAGTTGCTGTCAAAGGATGAAACAATGCCATAGTATTTTTTTCAAGAGGGGAGATCTTTACAGTTATCCTGCAAATATTTATCTTCAACCAAGTTAATTAAAATAGTTATTTGGTCACTTACATGATACTGTTACATTCATGTTGCACATAAACAGGCACTTCAGCCCAAAGGAGCTGTGCTGACCATCACCATCCATCTGCAACAGATTAAAACAATTATCCTCACAGTATACCTCTCACCCACACACTCGGGATAACTTACAGTGGCCAATTGCACATCTTTGGGATGTGGGGGGAAACTGGAGCACTCAGTGGAAAGCAACACAGTCACAGGGAGAAAGCGTAATCTCAATGCAGGCAGCATAAAAGGGTTAGTACTGAATCCAGATCACTGGCATTGTCAGGCTCTAGTACCTGCAACTTCTTGTGCTCAAGTATACAAGCCAGGTATAGGAACAATTAAACATTTGCTTACAGCAGTATCAGACATATAGAGTCAAACAACACACAAAACATTGATTATACACACATTAGCCAAGACAGGGAACAATAAAAGACTGCAATAAAACATGACATTCATGCAATAACACAAATAGAATGCAAGTGCATGGGAGTGCAACAGGTAATCAGAAGTGTTCCATTGCTGAGGTAGGATTATGGTTGCGCACATTGGTTTAAAAACTTGATAGTTGTATGAAAGTAGCTGTTCCTGAACTTGATGCAATGGATGGTATTCCATACCTCCTGCCCGATGGTAGCAGAGAGACAGCATGACCTGGATGGTGAGGATCCTGAATGATAGATGTTGCCTTCTTAAGGCAGCACCCCATGTAAATGCATTAAATGGTGGGAAGGGCAATGCAGCTTTTTGTGTTCCTGTGTGTTGGAATTACCGTACCAGCCAACACACTTTCCACAGTCCATCAATAGATATTTGTTAGAGCGTTTGGTGACATGCCAAATCTCATTAAGTTTCTCAGAAAGTAAAGGCACATTCTTTGTGATCATATCTATGTGCTAGACCCATGACAAATCATCCAAGGCCTGTCCAGGAATTTGAAGCTGCTAACTCTTTCCACCACCCATCCACCCATCAATAAAAACTGGCATGTAATCGCTGGACTTCCTCTTGTTGAAGTCAGCAATCAGTTCCTTAGTTTTGTGAACATTGAGTGAGAGGTTGGTGTTGCAACACCTCTTCCCCAGTATGATGACTTGTCACCATCGTGACTCTGCCTACAACAGTGGTGTCATTCGTAAATTTGTAGATGGCACTGAAGCAGTGCCTAGATGCACAGTTACCTATGTGTGTAAAGAGAGCAGAGCCAGGAGCAGACAGACCACCATGCTTTTATTGGTACAATAGATGCCCTTTTGGAGCACATGGGAATCTCAGACCGCAGAAGCGAGAGGTTGAAATTGTCCTTGAATACAGCAGCCAGTTGTTCTGCACAGGGCTGTAGCACTTGGTCAGGTATGTTAACTGGGCCTGTTCCCATTATCTAGGTGGTCCACAGCAGAATTGTGAGCCAATGAAATAGTATTTGCTATTGACCTGTTGTCGCAAGAGACAAATTGAAGTTAACCATGTCATTTCTGAAGTGATTTGTCCACAGTCAATCTCTCAAAGTGCTTCTTTACGGTAGATGTAAGTGGTTTATTAATATTATTATCAGTGTCACTTGCACAGTGAAATACTTTATTTACATGGTATTCAGTCAAATCATACTATACACGAGTACAATTAACCTATACACAAGTACAGCAGATCGTGCATGGTAAAAATACACTATTGCAGAATATGGTGTTACTTCATTATAGTGTTAAAGTTAAAGAGAAAGAGCAGATTTTATTAAAAAAAAGTACAAGAACCATAATGAGGCAGGTTGGAAGATACTAACAGTCAGATGACATTAAGGAAGGCCACTGTGCTCATCTTGGATACTGGTGCAATAGATGTAGTTTTGAACCACGTGTGAATCTTAGACCACAAAAGCAAGAGATTGAATACGTTCTTGTATATTTCTGCTAGTGAAGGTAGCTGCAACCGGTCTTTTGCACTCGGCCAAATATGCCCAGTGAGCCAAATGCTTTGCGTGGATTCACCCATTAGAAGGATGTTATGATGTCAGCCTCAGGGACTGAGATCACAAGGTTATCGGGCCTTGTGGGGGAACTTGTATGTGTGTCATTTTTCTTCCTTTCCAAGCATTCATGAAAAGCAATGTGCTCATCTGAAGATACAAAGTTGCCACTTATGCTACCCATTTCATTTTATTGGTCATGGTTTTAGGTTATATTATTAGTTATTAAATGTTAATTGGCTATGCTCTGTAAAATCCTGTTGCCGTTTCTCTGTAATCATGGAATATAATAGCATATGAGCACCAATGTGTTCTAAATTTTCAAAGTGCCAACATAGTCAACATGGATTTGTGCCTGGAAGGTCATGTTTGACAAACCTTCTTGAATTTTTTGAAGCGGTAACTAGGGAAATTGATGAGGGTAAAGCAGTGGATGCTGTCTATATGGATTTCAGTAAGGCCTTTGACAAGGTTCCCCATGGAAGGTTGGTTAAGAAGGTTCAATCTTTAGGTGTTAATGGCGGAGTAGCAAGATGGATTCAACAGTGGCTGAATGGGAGATGTCAGAGAGTAATGGTGGATGGCTGTTTGTCAGGTTGGAAGCCGGTGACCAGTGGGGTGCCTCAGGGATCTGTGTTGGGTCCACTGTTGTTTGTCATGTACATCAATGATCTGGATGATGGGGTGGAAAATTGGATAAGTAAGTATGCAGATGATACTAAGATAGGTGGTGTTGTGGATAATGAAGTAGATTTTAAAAGTCTACAGAGAGATTTGGGCCATTTGGAAAAGTGGGCTGAAAGATGGCAGATGGAGTTTAATGCTGTTAAGTGTGAAGTGCTACATCTTGGCAGGACAAATCAAAATAGGAAGTACATGGTAAATGGCAGGGAATTGAGGAATGCTGTGGAACAGAGGGATCTAGGAATAACTATGCATAGTTCCCTGAAGGTGGAATCGCATGTAGATGGGGTGGTAAAGAAAGCCTTTGGTGTGCTGGCCTTTATAAATCAGAGCATTGAATATAGGAGTAGGGAAGTAATGTTAAAATTGTACAAGGCATTGGTAAGACCAATTCTGGAGTATGGTGTACAATTTTGGTCGCCTAGTTATAGGAAGGATGTCAACAAAATAGAGAGAGTACAGAGGAGATTTACTAGAATGTTACCAGGGTTCCAGCAACTATGTTACAGAGAAAGGTTGAACAAGTTAGGTCTTTATTCTTTGGAGCGCAGAAGGTTAAGGGGGGACTTGATTGAGGTCTTTAAAATGATGAAAGGGATAGACAGAGTTGACGTGGATAAGCTTTTCCCATTGAGGGTAGGGAAGATTCAAACAAGAGGGCATGACATGAGAATTAAGGGACAGAAGTTTCGGGGTAACGTGAGGGGGAACTTCTTTACTCAGAGGGTGGTGGCTGTGTGGAATGAGCTTCCAGCAGAAGTGGTGGAGGCAGG
Organism: Okamejei kenojei; assembly: GCA_035221665.1. NCBI lineage: Eukaryota > Metazoa > Chordata > Chondrichthyes > Rajiformes > Rajidae > Okamejei > Okamejei kenojei. The sequence goes on from CM069136.1 coordinate 113,535,897, forward strand.
ATCGATTTTAACATTTAAGAGTAAAGTGGATAGGTATATGGACGTGAAGGGAATGGAGGGGTATGGTCTGAGTGCAGGTAGATGGGACTAGGGGAAAACAAATGGTCGGCACGGACTGGAAGGGCCAAGAGGGCCTGTTTCCGTGCTGTAATTGTTATATGGTTATATGGTTATATCAGCTGGGAGGGTTTGATGTTCCACGAACTGCACAACTCTGAAAATAAAATATCTTTTGGACAGAAATGATGAGTGAACATTGAATCTTTATGTCAATTGACCTCAGAAGCAAGGAAGGTAGACAAAAAACTGGAGAGACTCAGCGGATAAGGCAGCATCTATGGAGCGAAGGAATAGACGATGTTTCAGGTCGAGACCTTTCTTCAGATATATTATTCTTCAGTAGGAAAATCAGTTTAAATTTAAATGAATGGCTGATTTGTTGTCACGTTTTTGGATAGTAAAATGTTTAATTAACATCTTTGTGATCTTCCTCTCTGCAGCTTACATTCACATTGGATGGAACAATCAACTTTGCTTTTGTTTTACACCTTGGATATTTCTTTTGTATGTAAATTACCAACTGAAATAGCTCAGTTGTGTCCAATTTAGAATATGAGAAATCTAATCATCCCCAAGAAGAAATATATTTCCCATGTAATCAGTAAAGATAGATTCTTGTAGATTCTTGCCAAACAAATCCTACCAGAGAAACAAAGACCAGCTATGATCCGTGACCCTGAAGATGATAATACAGTTGTATCAAGTAGACATTGAAAAGAGATGTGCTGCTGTATGATTGAAACCCCAGGTGCCATAAATAAAGTTTATTTAAACCCAGTAGGAAATCCAAAAGAATCCTCCCTACAGACCCACACACACACACACACACAATGGTGATTATACAAAACTTCTGCAGAGAGAGATTACACTTCGAGAGCACCAATTATAGTTTTACCAATAATGCAGCAGAGTGTCTCAGTGTAAAGCTTCCTTCATATTTGCCACTTTGAATCATTTAATGCTCTGCAGTTTAGACTGATCATTGTCACACAGTGGGCAACTCTTAATGTTCCATTTGTTCACCAAATATATTTCCAAATGCTGGACCAGAGCAAAAGATATTCCACTTTGGCTCCCACAAGAGATGTTTACCTGAAGACATCTGATGTGTCTGAAGAAGGGTCTCGACCTGAATGGTCATCTATCTTTGATCTGAGGACATCTTGATGTGAGGACATCTTCATCCAGCTTCCTCCGCAAGGTTGAAGTTGCATTATTGAAGCTTAAGTGCAGGTTCAAAACAAGCTTGCATGACTTGACGAGGCATTTGAGGGCTATTGCTGAGTCCTTGGTGGATCTATTTGACACTATTTGTTGCAATCGCATTATGGAGAGTGAATGAGGCATTGACATTTGATCATAAATATAGAGTCATATTGAGGTCACCACATTACAGTGTTTAAGCTGCTACCAGCAAATTTATTGCTGCTACTTCTGGAATATCCTGTGCATTGTATCAGTATCAGAGCATATCCTGAGCACATTCAACAGCACAAATGCTCCACCACTTGTGCTTGTTGGGTTCTGGAGTACGTTGACCACATCTTGTTCAGATGGGAATGAGCCAAAATAGTAAATGCAGATAGAATTGGAAGAGAGCTACTTGGATCAGTCAATGAGAAATACAATATTTCAGTCCTGTAGTTTCTATGCAATTCTGGCTAATTCCACGCAAACGAATTCTATAGAAATTGTCTTTCATTCCCTGTAAATTAGTTCTGTCGATATTCTTCACGCCGAGAAATACTCGCGCTGGGGGGATTCCCCGCTTCACAAGAACAACAACACAGCTTTAACAAGACAGGCATCCTTAAAGAGATAGCAACGGGATGGGCAGAGAAGAGCAAGTGTAGTTGCAACTTCTCGTTTTAACTTAAGCATTTCCACGGCTCCTTGCTCCTCTCCCTTCAACTCTCCTCTCATCTCCAAACACTATTTTAGAGGGGAACACAAAGTGCTGGAGTAACTCAGCAGACCAGACAGCTTCTCTGGGGAACATGGATAGGTGCCGTTTCGGGCCGGGACCTGGTGTGTAAACTACCATCTGCAGTTCCCTGTTTCTACTCTTCCAGAGCAAACGTGTTTGGCAGCCACACACGATTTCTTGGTCTGCCTTTAGTAAAATGGAGTAAAATATGATTCATTGCCCATTTATTTGAAGTAAAATTTGATTTACAAAGATCATATCCTCGCATTGTCTCGAAGCCGTCAAAAACAGCGATTGGAGTTTGGTATATTGTTGATTTCCTCAATTATCATTGTTGTGATAATTGAGCAGCGCTAGTTTTGCACGAATACACGGAGTTGCAAGGCGATTCCACCATTCAGACACCACTTTGTCACTTTATCGGAAGATCTCCATATTGCACACAGTGAAATTGCGTGATGCAAACACATATCCGGACAATTTCAGAAGAGACTGAAGCTTAAATGGAGGGGGAAATCTGCCTCATCAAGGGTCTTTTATTACACTCGGCGCACCTTAACGAGGTGTGAACTAGTGCATAAACACAGCTGTTTCCGCAGGAGTTAAATTGAGTCCTTTAATTGACATTAATGCAAATAGATAATGGTTATCATGTCTTTACCAGTAGTACCAACTGGCAATTTAAATGTGAATATTTCAAGTGACGGGAACTGTATGTCTCATCAGGGCAAATATCGTTTGTTGACGTTTGATTTATGGTAGTTTCTATTATTGTGACATTTGCCATGAAAGCTGCTTTAATGAGAATTTGTGCCGGTTAACCGGAGGCCTTAATCCTTCGATTTAACTGGGTTTGATGATCGTCTGGTTTAACACTGCTGGTGTTATTTGAGTGATGCGGGGATGAAGTCAATCTCCCACTTTCCCCCAGCAACGGAAAGGGTTAAGTCGTGACGACGTTTCATGTTTAAGATAGACACAAACTGCTGGAGTAACTCAGCTGGTCATCTGTGATGATTACCAGATAATCTGTTTTTAGTCATTTTAAGAGCAACAGCATCTTGTTTTGACGTTGCGTGTAACGAAACAGCGAAGTCCTCCCGCAGTGTTCGGTATATACCAGCATCTGCAGTTCCTTTCTATACTTTCAGTGGCACTGTTAAAGAACAAGCCTCTGAGTAAAACTAGGAGGAGGCTATGTGAATCGTACCCACTCTGCTGCAGCTATCACTAAATGTAACAGGCCAGCGATTAAAACAAACCCCACAAAGCTTGAGAAGAGCTAGATACAGTTACATATATGGCATTGCCATGGCATTCCCATCACCAGTCAGACCTGGAGCTGACTCCATGTCGTTCTTTTGGATTACAATATCACACATAGGATTCAAGTACACATGCATTGGTAACACTTCCAAGCGTTCTACCTGGACCATCTGCATCAGAACATTAGCTTGATACTAGTTTGCAGTTATTTGGGAGAAAGTTTTGACCATTGGCCTGAAGAATTGATTTGTTTAATTTGGAGTGGCAGCATTTTTTGTTGCATTTATTGCATTATTCAGCTGCTCTTCCTGGTTTGCATAATAATCATGCCCACTTCATAAAGGTATGTTTATCAGTGGGTAGAGAAGAGGTGGAGGTGGTAAAGTACATGGCGTTTGGAAGACGCTACCTTTCTGGTCTTGCCTTTATATGTGCTCAGGATCAGTGGGGGGGGGGGGGGGGGGGGGGGGGGGGGGGGGGGGGGGGGGGGGGGGGGGGGGGGGGGGGGGGGGGGGGGGGGGGGGGGGGGGGGGGGGGGGGGGGGATATAAATATTACCCTACCCTGAGGCCTGGGTAGAGTGGGTGTGGGGAGGATGTTTCCACTAGTGGCAGAGTCTAGGAACAGAGGGCATTGCTTCAGAATAAAAGGACGTACCTTTAGGAAGGAGATGAGGAGGAATTTCTTTAGACAGAGGGTGATGAATCTGTGGAATTAATTGCCATAGACGGCTGTGGAGGCCAAGTCATCGCGTATTTTTAAGGCGGGGGTTGACAGGTACTTGATTAATAAGAATATCAAAGGCTATGGGGAGAAGGCAGGAGAATGGGCTTGAGAGGGGAAGATAGATGAGCTATGATTGAATGGGAGAGTAAACTCGATGGGCCGAATGGCCTTTTGATATGACCTACGAACCTATGAATATTTTGACGGCTTTCCAAAGGATCGCAATTGCAAAACCCGAGTTTCAATCTTCCTAAACAATGGAGAGCGTCATATCTCATCAAATGTAGCATCAGCTAATGGTGAGAGATAATTATTTCTAATAGAGATCTACGGTTGGACCCTTCAAGAAACTTTTAAAATATATTCATTCAAGGAGATTGAACATGTTGGTACTTTTACCCATCCAAGTATCCATTGAACTGAAATGTCCGCTTGGTTATTTCGCGTTGTTTTGTCACATTTACGATGTCCATAGTGGATATGGAGATAAAGGAAATCAATGCTTCCCTTGTGTTTTACAACATCCAAGGCGTTTTGGTCACAATACCTTTTACCAGACTTCTGAACTATTTAATTAATTGCATTTATATACCCCTAGCGCCATGGTGTCTATTACCACCCCATGTTTATGGCTTGGGCTAGAATGTGCAGAATGTACAGAGGTGTATAATATTATGAGAGGCATGGATAGGATAGATTGTCAGAATATTTTCCCCAAGGCAGAGGAATCTGGAACTAAGGGCCGAGGTTTCAGGTGAAATACAGAACATCCGAGGGTAAATTTCTCACACAAGATGGAGGTGGTAAAAAAAAGGACACAAAATGCTGGAGTAAGTCAGCGGGTCAAGCAACAACTTTGAAGAATATAGACAGGTGACGTTTGGAGAAATGTTGGTCATCTGGCATGAGCTGCCACACGAAGTTGTCGATGCAGAAACTATTTCACTGTTTCAGTACACGTTTGAACAGGTACCTCGACAGCAATTATTTTGGGGGTTTAATGTGCTTATATGAAAAAAGCTTCCATATGCATCATGGTCAATAAGTCTTCCATTTCTGTACTGTACGATCCTACAATTCCACTGTGCTAGTGCATCTCCACCTCCACTCTTCAGAGTCAAGGACCAGTTGTAATTTGATCCTCTCTCCCACTTGTTACATCTGACATTGGAATTTGCATTGATCCTTACCCAAGAGGGCTCCGTGTCACCTTACACCATTCATTCAACTGGTGTAACTGTGCCTCTCTCTATTCACACCCCATTCTATTTACATCTCCGCATCTACTTCTCCCTCTCTTTTAGCCTCTGTTCAATATCCCACACCTGTCCAATTGGCTCCGCTCCATCCTTGAGGATGTGGGCCTTTTGCTGGGCAGAGTTTGTAGGCGCTGACCAGCCTCCGTTTGAGCCACTATTCATGGAGTCGTCTTACAATGTGACTTCACCCCCAGATGGGGTGCCACTTTAAACGGATGATTGAGAGTAACATTTCTAAATCCTCAATAACGCACCGCCACCAATAACCCAACGCAACACGAATTGACCCATCACTGGGACCACGGAGCTCACTCGCCGGGGAGGTGGGGGGGGGGGGGGGGGGGGGGGGGTATATAATGAACCTCAGTGAACCCATGGTTAATTCTCTCTGGATGAAATGTCAACCCACCTGTCTGGGCGGGAGGTTGGTGAGACTGGTGCGCAGCAGAGGTTTTGTTTCCTTTAGGTGTTACTTTTATAGGAGGCCAAATTGAATAAAACCAGCCTTATGTCCGAACCCATCGGTTTGCGTTACTTTTGATTGCGATACCTCGCAATCGTTAGCAGAAGAGGACAGTCTCGTGTTTTTCACTTTTATATCTTTCCCGTCTCACCTGTACAACCAGCCTCTCCTACGCGTCGAGGTCTATTTCCTCACGTGTTGTCGCTCTACACCCCCGCCCCAACACACACACACACACACACACACATCCATTCTATCATTGACAGTCCGACATTAACAACATTTCTTCTTCCCTCTTCTGCCCCTCGCATCCACATACGGACACGCGCCGCCTTTCCTCTGAGCCGCGGCCAGTTCGCAGTACACAACCTATAGTGCATTGGATATCTGTGCAAATGCGTCGCAACAAAGCACCTCTAAATGAAGACAAATATTGTCACACTCAATTGTTTGTTTTCTCCTGACTCGGTGCTAGATTAAGATGTGAGATTACACTTATTGTTTCGCTCGAATAATACTAGGAGTGAATAGAAAACAAAAATTCCTCGCCGTACACACCACACCCCGCTGGGCAGCCTTTCGAGGTCTTTTGCAAAAAAACAAGCTCTTGAGTGCTAATTACAAATAAATTATGATGTGCCCACTAAGTAATTGATTTAATGAAGTTCCTATGAAACTATTAAAAACGGGTAGAGGTCAGGAAAGAGGCGCCCCGGAGCGCACATTGTCGGATGCTTAACTCCCCGAAAAGACATCGGGGCTAATGGGTGAAGTCACAGTTGCCCGAATCTGACTTCTGGGAGAAAAATGAATCGCTCTTAGAACTTACCCCAACTCAACCGGGCCCTAATTCAAAAGGACACCGGTACTCTTTTCGCTTGTAGTTAAAACTTCTCTAAGAAAGGCACATAAAGCAGGAGACACTGCACTTTCAGCAACTCCGCCATCTGTGACAAAGCCCTTGCCTGATTTGGTTCTGAGTATATTAGCAGGCTCTGAATATGCTCACAAACAAAAACGTGGAGGTATGCGTACTTACAGATTCCTCTAACTGTGCAACTTCTGAGGGAGAATTCACGTCCATTTAAATTACATTTTTGGTCCTAAGAACGACTTAACTGTTTCCCAAAACATCTCGATGTCTGGCTTACTTTCTGATTCCCTCTCTCCACCTATTCAAGAAATGTAAGCAGTTCGCCAGGTAGGGTGCTTGGAGGATTTTGGCACACAGCCTAGACTGTGAATGTGTGTCCATTAGCAAGAAGTGTTTCTCGATGAAAAGCTCTACACTTGAACCAGCAAGAAGAATAGAGTCCAAGTATACAGCATCATCAACGGCAGGAATCCCCTGTAAGATTCCACTGTCAAACAAATGCCAGGATTTAGACTAATCCCAAACTAGACTGAAAGTTTAGCTAATGTTTCCTTAGTTCGTGATAATTAATGTACACCGTTTTTGAAGTGACAAAAGGCAACTATTTCGAAAGAAGTTTTGGAAAACAATATACAAATAAATAATCTAATCAGAGTGGTGAAGAGTGGAGACAGGAAATCGAGTTTCATGAAGTTTCGCGTCGCTTATTGTCTTATAATAACGAGTGTCAGGGAAACCCGACGTATCTCTCTCTCTCTCTTCTTATGAGTTATTTTACGAGGCTGTTCTTTTGTACATCAAGAGATTTGAGCCCAGATTGAATCCACCACCCCGCGTAGAGCAGAGATAACTGAATCTGCACCCTAGATAGGTGCTGTCTGTCACATGCTTAATACTTTGGGGGCAATCTCCTTCTCTGCTGCAACCCCATTTACACAATCTGATTGAATGCTCATGAAAATTGTCAAGACATCTGAAGAGAATTCTGTGCAAACTGCCGACGTGTTCAGGCAGAATTGAGGAAGCACTATACATGTTGACAGTTTCGTCCGCCATCTTTCTGAGACATTGCATAATTATTCCGTTTCCATCACCTTTAAATGTAAGCCGGAGCGACTGCTCACTGTTGATGCCAGCGTTAGTTGGGGAGAAATACAGAGTGATTTAACATCCTTATTAAACCCAGCCCAGTTCCAGCACCACGTGGATCTTCTGTCTTTAATAAACAGTCCTTATACTCCAGGACCGAACAGTGCCCATTTTCCAACCCGCCTGCCTGCCTACCTTCCCTTCCCTGTCTCACTGGTGATATATTAAAAGACGTGTTAAAAGATTATTAAATATTTCCAATTTTTTTCCCCAATCCGTTCCAACAAAATATTTATTTTAATCATATCCCCATACTTTCCACGGCCAGTGGAAAATATTTGGAAATGGTGTGTGAATTGGCCCAAACGGTGTCGTCTGCAAACTTCATGCTCGCAAAGTGAAATATTTGTGTTAATTTCATGACTTGAGTGTGCGATTCGCTTTCCATCATACAGGCCTCGGAAAGGCGGTCTCATTCGCTTACGAGGAATTGTTTCCTTTACAAGACTTTTAAAGACAGGGTCAAGTTTTATCTATAAATCATCGCAATTAGCTTCAGTTGCTTGAAACTACTTTCCCTTTTAACATAGAAGCGAATAAGAAGCTATTTTGTGATCCGTTTTATACCTGGTGTCTGTCCATGGCCGATTTATTTTATTTTAGTCATTGCTATGGTGTTGGACTTTGCCTCAATAAGCAGGACGTTTCCAGTCAGTAGCATACCTCGGCTCTTCCGGGCAAAACCTGTTTTATTTTGCATTATGTTCCTGTATATAACTTTTCGACAGGTTGTCGTTTGCAGTAACATTAAATGTGTAATGTGCTTCAGCCAATAAAGTTTCAAATAACGTGAAACGGTTAGTGTAGTTCAGAGATATTAATGTTATTTGAGTTGCTTTCCCGGATACCATCAATCGCACTGGTTCTGAAACCTGGACGTGAATTGATTACCAAACAAAAAAACAGTTACATATTTCACAAGAAGTTTAAACAGTGCCTTACCCATACATTGAAAGAATGACCAAAATTATTCTTGGGTAGGAGTTGGCGTGTGTGTGTGTGTGTGTGTGTGTGTGTGTGTGTGTGTGTGTGTGTGTGTGTGTGTGTGTGTGTGTGTGTGTGAATGTGTATGTGTGTGTGTATGTCTGTGTGTGTATGTCTCTGTGTATGTGTGTGTGTGTGTATGTGTGTGTATGTCTGTCTGTCTGTTGCGGGATTGTACATTAAATGAGGGGAATGAAAGTCAATGTGTGTGTGTGTGTGTGTGTGTGTGTGTGTGTGTGTGTGATGGGTTGGTGGTTTAGTGATTTTATGTGGCTATGAGTGTTGGGGTCTGCGACTTTTGGGGCCTGTGAGGGAGTATTGGTATTTGCGTGGTGGGAGTATTGGGTGTGTGTCTATGAGAGAGAGTTATGTGTGTGTGTGTTTTTTTGTGTGTGGAAGTATTGGTGTGTGTGTTTGCGGGGTGTATTGGTGTGTGTATGTGACTATGTGTGTGTGACTGCGTGTGTGAGACTGTGTGTGTGTGACTGTGTGCGTGTCAAGACAAGAGTGAAGAGTGTTTTTATTGTCATATGTCCTAGATAGGACAATGAAATTCTCACTTGCTGCAACACAACAGAATATGTAAACATAGTACATCGCGGGAGAAAAAAAGTTCAGTGAGTATATATACACATGCCCACATACTCAATAAATGTGCGGCTGTGTGTGTGTGACTGTATGTGTGTGACTGTGTGTGTGTGTGTGTGTGTGTGTGTGTGTGTGTGTGTGTGTGTGTGTATGTGTGTGTGTGTGACTGTGTGTGTGTGTGTGTGTGTGTGTGTGTGTGTGACTGTGTGTGTGTGTGTGTGTGTGTGTGTGTATGTGTGTGTGTGTATGTGGTATGTATGTGTGTGCGTGCGTGCGTGTATGTGTTGTGTGTGACTGTGTGTGTGTGTGTGTATGTGTGTGTGTGTGTGTGTGTGTGTGTGTGTGTGTGTGTGTGACTGTGTGTGTGTGTGTGTGTGTGTGTGTGTGTGTGTGTGTGTGTGTGTGTGTGTGTGTGTGTGTGTGTGTGTGTGTGTGTGTGTGACTGTGTGTGTGTGTGTGTATGTGTGTGTGTGTGTGTGTGTGTATGAGTGACTGTGTGTGTGTGTGTGTGTATGTGTGTGTGTGTGTGTGTGTGTGTGTGTGTGTGTGTGTGTGTGTGTGTGTGTGTGTGGGTGTGTATGTGTGTGTGTGAGTGTGTGTGTGTGTGTGTGTGTGTGTGTGACTGTGTGTGTGGTGTGTGTGACTGTGTGTGTGTGTGTGTGTGTGTGTGTGTGTGTGTGTGTGTGTGTGTGTGTGTGTGTGTGTGTGTGTATGACTGTGTGTGTTTGTATTTGGGTGAGTAAAAATCACACTACATAATCCATCCAATGAACGAAGGCTGGTCCGAAGTTCCACTTAGATGCACGATGACACATTTGTTTCAATGCGGCTATATCGATCTTCCAACGTTAAATCAATATTTTAGAGGAGATTCTGGGGTTTGCAGAATCACCTGCAGGGCCAGACTGGTTGCCTTTCTATCTGGAGTGAAGGAAGTGCACTTTTACTAAACTAAATATGTGTGCAAAAAGCTGGTTAGACTAACGATGTCGTTTGACAAGGGTGGTGAGTAAATAGACAAAGCTAGAATCGAGCTGAATCGTAAGCAGCCTTAATTAACACCAGCTTAAATAGTCGGACAGGGCAGTGCAGAAAAAAGTCAAAGAAAGACTTTCAGGCTGAGTGCCCCTTGACAAGCTCTTTTTTCCCCAGTGCCATTCAATATTTAATGCACTCTGCTTGTAACGCTACCACTGGTGCGCCGTTCTCAGAGAGCACATTATTTTTCAGGATGTTCAGATTAAAAGGCAGCGCTTTTTACGAGAGTGTTTAAGAAGTGCTAAATATTATAATATGGTTGGAGACAAACTCTGTTCAGAAGCCACTATACGTAATCTGACAGAAGATGGCCAAGACCAGAATAAATGTTGTGTTAACTGGGCCCATTTACCGTTTAAAAAAAAAACTAACTTTCATTAATGGGCAGGTTAAGAATAGATAATTGCATTTACATTATCCAAACATTTGGAAGATTTTTAGCAATACACAATGGTGGCAATTTAGGTGGATTGTGATATATTGATAACATATTTTATCGCATGATTATTCTCCAGCAAAAGAAGTATGGGACGTATTACACATAATTCAGAATAAATAATGACTTCCACGAAAACATATTCAGATTTTACAACTTTGCAAGTGTAAGGACTGCGTTTGGTTTTGCTGCACAGTTCCGAAACCGGTGGTGTATTTTATGCATCTGTTATGAATAAATTTGTATAAAACAGGATGTGGTTCATACAAAGAGAGGCCAGGCAGCTATAGTGTTCTTGATTTTGAAGTCTTATGACGAGGCGGAGTGTGAGTGAAGAAGGTTTGCGGTCTGTGTATGAAGCGGCGATTTAAGAACAAGCATGGACTGCATCAGGAAACGAAATTGTAACTCACCCTCTGCAAAACACACACACACACACAAACGTATACACGTACACACATACACACAAAGTCCTTACGAGCTGTTCAAAATCTACCCCCTCCCTCCCCACTCTGTCCCCCTCCACACCTCCCCTCAAATTCGCCAGAGTGGCGTCAGAAAGTCTGAGTTGCAAAGTTCCTGATTTCCACAGTCTGTATGTTAAGGCAGTTCATGTAAGTAATTTCAGTGGGCTTTCTAGTAAAGGAGAACAAATCGTTGACAAAAGGGAGCGCTTTTCAATTCAGCTGTGTCGTTAGGACGACGGCAAAGTATTCCTCAGATAATAAGTTCCACTTCAAAGGGTTTCTCATTCAACGGTGACTGCTTCGCTCTTTTATTAAGTCTCCGGGTTTTTCACTGGGAGGAATCATCTGTTTGGTTATTTTTCATCGTGTTTATTTTTCACCATTCACTGAGTACTTGTATTAGATAAACAAAGGGCGATAGCATATTGCACACAATAGTTGGTAAGTGCAAAAAAGGGGGGGAAGAAAGCGCCGAGTAAACACTTCAAGACCCATCTCCAGGAGAAAAAAATATAAGTCGCTGATATTTGGAAGGTTAAGGGGGGGGGGGGGGGTAGGGAGGAGGGAAAGTGAGATGGGGGGGGGGGGGGGGGGGGGGGGGGGGGGGGGTCTCCCGGAGGGGAAAAGACAAAATATGAAAGATTCTGATGCAGTGAAAATTGACTGAACTAACATAGCATGAAACTAAAGGTCAGAGCAACTGTATCTTAATAGACTGTCGCGAATCGAGGTAGGCTGCTTTGGATGCAGCCTGCTTTCGAATTGCTCATTGCCATAGCAATCTTAACGCGCCATGTTGATGTACCGTAAAAGCAGTAGTTTGAATTTCAAAGCCCCTGCCTTTGAACTTCTCCCTGCCTGATTAGACACTTGCACTTTTTTTTTCTTTTTTTTCTCTCTTTTTGTTATTGCTGTTGGCTTGAGTTGCGCTTCCTCCACCTTCTTGTACACGTTTGGCTTCCCTAAACTGGTCAGTGACAGGCTATTCCACATAGGGAACGCAAGCCGTGGCTTGTGTCTGAAAAGCGAGCCTTTTTCTTCATCTACTTCAGGTACTCTGCATCCGATTCTTTCCACGTGCAAACTGCAAAGGGGCAACATGACCCCTCCCAAACTAAGCACACGTTATAAACTGAAAAGACGGCAATCTCTATTGTTTACACTGCACATATGGTGTTTCCAATACTGCTCGCAAATCAATCTCCCAGTAGCCTGTTAAAACACCAGGGAAAGTATGAGCCGAACCATTCACTGTGATGCCTGGTGATATTTGTATTGAAAGTCTTATAATGTTGACCACGGCCATTGCTGAACATGTTTGCTCCAGTCTGCTTACTTGCTGGTTATAAATATGTTTCTGTGGATGGGACTTTTGACTCGTTTTTCTGCTTGCCTGAACATGTGGGCGAGAGTTGGAACGCGTATCGTCCACTTTGTTGGGTTTTATACAAATGGGAAGTTGTATTGGTGCGATAGATATTCCTGTCAGAGTGTAATTTTCTCAAGGTGCTATGGCCACCGCTACCCGAGGTGTTGGCTGGGAAGGATGGATACTATATATGTTCAAATCATGTGCCGCTTAGTCCCTAATAAGTGGCTTTATTGAAAATATATTCAAATGTGAAGCTCGGGTCTGCCAATTGCCATAGAAATTGTAATACACCATGAAGAGTGTCCAAGCGCCAAGTCTTCCGCTCCAGAGTAAATTGCTTTGAAGTGGCGTAGGACAGACTCTGGTCACATTTTATCCGTATAGGAAAGATAGTGAACACTTGGAGGAGATTGTGTGTTTAAATGCGAAGAGTATGCCGGGGGAGCGTGTTTTTTTTAACATTCTTTACAACGATCTGCTTATTGTTAGTTATCTTTTATCTTTTATATTTGCCATGAATCATTCATGTGTCGATGCCTTTGTACAACCCGTCTTTTCACCAAGAAACTTCATTAGAGTCCTATAAGTTTCCCCATTGATTGGCGCCTTCATTTACGTGAGTCTTCTTCTGCTTCATATGCATTTAATTGTAGATCTCACAGGAAAAAAATGCAACCTATTTCATTTAGGAGACATATCACTCATTCTCCGAATGCTTTCCTATATACCGGGTCTCTCATTTCCATCAGCTCTCTGACACTTTGACCAAAATTGGATCTGGTTCCTGTTCATTATATCACCATAATGTACTTAAAATAGGGTAACCCCCAATCCATGTCGCAGGCTGCATCTCCCGAGATCCGAGAACCTTTTTATCATTCGCTTTTAGGTGGTATGGCTTCGCAAGGTGACCCTGAAGCGCGAACAGCGATACATGGGATATACAATCCATAACATACATAAAGTTGACGATAATAATTTAAATATCCATTATGATCCTAGAGACAAATTAGGTTCCTCTGAGACAGATGATGCATTTTGGAAAAACGTCATCATATCTAAAACTGTGACAATCAGAAATTGAATTGCGGAAACATATGTATTTTGGCGCATGGTTTTTTGATGCTGCTGGGGGCGACCTTGCAATAACATGTAAATCATCAAGTATAACATTTGTGGGGCGAGGTTACAACTGAACTGTGGAGATAGTAAAACAGTTCGGTATACCCGTGTACTGCGACCGGATTTGTAAAACTGGAATCTTCATTTAATCTTGATTTCGCCTCAACCAACATATCTCCCAGTTTCCCTGCAATCTTGGACTCCAGAACACTTTGATTTCCGAAAACAAATGTGACTTTTTTGTTTGCCTTTTTTACGTCGTTTTCAAATAGCGATGACAGATAATATTGTGAACTGTTTTACATCCGGCTGCCAATTGTATCCAGGTAGCTTCTTCAATCTGCCTCTTACATGTCTCCCATTCTGCCATTGAACGGGTAAATATTTGCACAGAGGCAGAGGTCCTTGTGCAACAATAAACATATAAACATAAAAGTCTCTCCCGGGGCCTGAAATCATCTGGATTTACATCATTGGCTGAGATTACTCGCTTCTTCACTATCGAAGATCGAGTTGAGTGTTGCTACATCCGCAGACCCCGCAAAAAAATCACGTTTTGACATTTTGTTAGGATTTAGACATTTAATATAGAATACGATTATTAAAACAGGGGAAAAACAATATCTCTTTATTCACAATTGGAAAATACACTGTCACACGGTTTAAACTCTTTCACTGAAACACAAAGTACACGTGGGACCATTCATTTCAATAAAGGAACTGATATGTCTTCGTTGCATTTTTTTTTCAATCAGGAGTTCTGGGTGGCGTTTGTCAATGCAAGGGAAATATAAAATGACTGCAACATGCATCATCATCATAACATGGACCAATACTGTAGTCACAACGATTAGCTACCACTGAGTAGAAATAAACAATCACATATTTTACTTTTCACATTTTACATTTCATTCAAGTAAGCAGAAATTAAATGGTCTGACAAACCACAGATTCATAAACACCACAATACCGCACCAAACGTAATAATATAATTCTTTGGTGTGTCTGTACTATCGCAGAAAGATATTACACATCAGCAAATAAATTATAGTTTACAAATAAAAGAGCATTTCTGGACAAAATCTTAAGATAGCTAACGATTACATCAACGACTTTCAGCCCACAACAATTTTGTACAAATCCTACAGGGACAGGCCTGTCATTTTTGCATCTTCTGGCCTCTAAGGACATATTAGTGCTCTTTAGTTTGTTTGTCTGAAGGCCTGAATAATTATGAGTAAAATATGAGATTTTTGACTACCATGATGGATAGAAGATCACACAAAAGAATCCCAGAGCTCTTGGATTTAAGGGTTGATATATTGTCGATTCTGATTTCAGGGTCAAATAGAGTCCTTGTGAGTTTCACTCTTACTGATCGAAGACTCTTTTCACATATAGCAGGAAAGTCCGAATTCAGCTTTGTATGTTAGGGGTGTGTAAATAGAATGTCGCTTGCGCTTCGTTACCGAACGTGGTGGCACTGTGTCATTTCACTGAACACAAGGCGATGGCCGTTTTGATTCCCTCCAGGGATTGTAGTCATGAAGATTTCACAGAATTGTAAAATTTCCCTTCTTTTGGACAATGGTCTCTGATTTGGGAGTTAAGCAAAGATCGGCTATGTATGTATCACTTCCAAAAAGCGAGGTGATTCTCGTGCGTCGAAGATTCTATTGCCAGTCCGAAATGGGTCTGATGATATGTTTTATCTATTTAAGTCACGTCTGATTTCAGAAAATCAATATCTATAGTCTGAAAGTAAATGAGATAGCGATTCTCTTTTACTTCGAAGTACACACAATAATTCTGACTGACACGGAGGCCAAAAAGTTGCCTAAGAACCGATCCTTAGCCCTTAAATTCCTTTCCTACGAGGTTTGAATCTAGCTGGTGTAAGATGGTCATCATTGGACATCCTAGCTGCCTTTAGTAGATGGGCTCCATTGCCACTAACCCTGCGTTGATTCTTGCCCACTTGCACACTTCTCCAACGCACCTATGTCAGAGCATAGTTCTGGGATCAGAGTTCGTGTAAACTTCCTCATCCTCGGTGTCGGACGAGGTGCCATTGTTGGAAGGTGCGTGCAGGCTGTTGGCCGCCCCGCTTCCCTGACAGACGTACCATTCGTTGAGGTTAGTCACTTGCGAGGACACGCTGGCAGTACGGCCCCTGACTGTCTCTGAGGCTGGGGACACCATCCCCAGGGATGTGTTTGAAAGCTCGTAGCCTGAGCTAGCGGGAGGGGGAGGAGATTTGCAGTGAACTTTCATGTGTTTGCGAAGAGAACTAGGGTGAGTGTATGACTTGTCGCAGCCTCGTACTTTACAGTTGTACGGTTTATCACTGGTGTGGACGTGAGAATGCTTCTTCCTGTCACTGCTATTGGCAAATTTCCGGTCACAGCCATCAAACTCGCATTTAAAAGGCTTCTCTCCTGAAAATAACAAGAGAAAAAAAATACAATGAGAGAACCAGAATGGAGCAGTATGCACAGAGAAATAAGAAGAAAAAAAAGTTTTTCAATCATGTTTCTATTGTTAAAAATGCAAACGTTTATTGTCACTGTTTTAGCCTCGGTTACAGGGGTAAATTCCTGCATCACAAGAGCGAGCACACTTCAAAAAGCGCCTCACTGGTTGTAGAGCTTTCGCATTCTTGACTTGCCGAAATGCGCTGTGGAAACGCAAGGCCTGACCATCACGTTAGGCTTGAAACCCCTCAGGAGCTATTTCTCGTTCTCATGCACATTTACGTCTTTACACACACATATAACATGAAAGGTTTACAGCAGTAAGCAGCAGGCGATGTTTAAAGATCTCCCTCGTACTGCATCTTATTT
Source organism: Okamejei kenojei (assembly GCA_035221665.1). Lineage (NCBI taxonomy): Eukaryota > Metazoa > Chordata > Chondrichthyes > Rajiformes > Rajidae > Okamejei > Okamejei kenojei. Next base: position 113,552,470 of record CM069136.1, read on the forward strand.
GCGAAGACATATGAAAACTCCACTTTTACTTTCGAAAAAGCATTTGGGTTACTCGCCAATTCTGACCAACCTCAACAGAGCGCTAAATATTTTGATTTCCCTTAAAATATCTCGATGACGATGGCAACCTGAGATGTACAGCTGTCTGCAGCGGAACATAGAGGAGACTCTGCCACGTTTTCTGTCAGTCCCTGATGTGATGGCTGGAAGTTTTAATCCACCTATTTTAAACTTCCGACCTTTATTTTTTTTTTGTACAATCAATGTATTTGCAAAGACAGTGATAATGTCCTCCGATGTTTACATTCATCTGGAGTTTATATTTTTTTAAAGCAGTTGATCATCAACCCCTGGGCCTTGCCTTCGCACTCTTTCTTGCATTTTCTGAGATTGAGTATCCGGGCTTCTGTTACTTCGGCAAACTTAATCAGATCTACAATATTTAAGGGTTAATTGCGTTGCATTGACATTTCCCAACCACCCTAACAGAAGCAAATAATGGGACAATATCTCAAATCCACCTCGCCACCCTTTTCCTTTCCGCCTTCATTTCAGCGATCAAGCCTTAAATAGAAATCGAACTGTCATCAGATGCATTATTGTTTATTTTGAGATGTATTCTGATAAAAGATTTGATGAGTTATCTAGACTGGTGGAATTGAATGAAAATAAGACTGAATCTGTGACCATTAATGACCATTCGTCATTAAAAATGTATCTTCCCGTTCATCATAATATGATTGAATCTGACGAACTCACTGCCTTGCAACCTGGCATTCAATGAAAAAACTGTCCTTGATTTCGGTGCGTCTTGTGATTTTTATTTTCGCGGTGTTTGGGATAAGATTGAAAGAACGCACAGACCAGAGGCGCTCTTCAGTACTTTGACAGGTTGGTTCTATTTGTACACATAAATATTTATATTTAGCTTTGTGAACCACAGCAGCTCGATGTAGTATTCGAATCCCACAGGCTGGCCCTAACCTGGCACTTCGATTGGCCAGCCGCTTAGTCTGGTTTCTGGCCGTAAGCAACATGTTAGGCGAGAATTACTGACGTTCTTTGAATGCCATTTGAAAGCCCGGACCCAGAAAGCACTTGATTGGTAAAAGTGACTTCGCCCTCAAACATAACCTCATTCATGTCTTGGCGAGTAAACAACACCCGTTTGAACTTGACAGCACACTCCTGACAATATGGGGCATGCGAGACTGCAGATGCTAGAATCTGTAGCAACAAACAAGAGGGCTGCTGGAGGAACTCGACGAGTCAGACAGTATCTGTGGAGGGAAATGGACAGTCAACGTTTCGGGTCGGGATCGTTCATCTTGTGTTCCTCCAGCAGTTCTTCTGACAATATGAACCTGTTCAATCTGCTGTTCACACTTTTCCCGTGATATAAAGGCCAATTCAGCTAAAGTTCAGTTGACCAGACCACATATTTCACATAAATACTTATCAATATAACTTAGGGACAAAGCAACACTTCCTTGTGAAAATACTTCGCTTTATAACCTTTGAACAACGCTAGCGAATTCTAATATAATTCCCTACTACCACAGAAGCGTCAAGCAATTCCCCGCTGTAACACAACTTCTGAACCCCAAGCCCATAAACTTTTCAATCTTCTCGATTTCTGAAAAATGTGGAGGGCAGCACATATTCAGTCAAACCGGCAGAAGCACTTTTAGAAATCACACTATTATGGCAATTAACTTCTCGAACGCACATCATCATTGCAGCGCGTGTTTATGTCCAGGGTTACACATGCGTGCCTATTTATTGCCTTTTCCAAAAGCAGTTTCTCAAATGCAATGGCGAAATCAGTTTCGGCGACCCGGCCCGTTATAAACGTGATAGCGTGACTGCTCGTTAACAGAATTCGAGCTACACTGGTCGTGGGTGCTGGGATTGGCAGCAAGATGAACCTCACCAGCTTCCAGCATAACCAAAGCAAAGAAAGTTGCCCTGCAATGCTACGTGGTGCGAATGACAAATTAATTGCCTTCTATCCCCCCCCCCCCCCCCCCCTGTAATAACCGTGTTTACAGATCATTCTGAAAGAAGTTAGCATTCCCTCCCCAATTCCTTGTTTTATTTTAGGTCCCGCCGACACTCTTTAAATCATGAATAAATGACCTTGTTTAAAAAAACATTTCGTTCAACCACCGCCCAAACACGGCCTTAAATGGCCGGAGTGTTTGCCTGTCCATTTGGCTGCACTCCGCCTTGTTTTTGTAAACTCTGCTTTCGAAAACCAAAATGGGTTGGGACAATACCACGCATCAATTTGACTAAACCTGACGTTTGGAGATAAAGATTTTTGTACAGAGAGGAGTTGGAGGATCCGGGTCTATTTGGATTGTTACCAACATGGCTGGAATGCAAGTCCCCAGTTCTCCATTCCACACGCCCCCCCGCCGCCCCCACCCCCACCACAAACCCAACCATGTTCCACTTTAAACCTCTGTAACATATTATTTAGATAAAATCTGTAATCAAAGCAGTCATGGGCCACTTGCTTTAACATTTAAACAAAACATTAAGAAGGCATTAGAAGGATTGGTGTAACACTATCTGTTGATGCCCTGCGACAGCCGCATAAATCAATGGAAATAATTAAGTAAAGCATACGTCAATAAACATTCTCCAAGGGATAATATCTGTCTGCAACAATAAATTCTGACCAGGTTGGTTTATTTCGCCAGCAACTTAAAACGTTATGGTGGAGATCCCTAGTAAACTTTGGTCGGGTTTGATAGCGAGCACCCTCGGGGATAAGGATGCAGAGATTATTGGTGCGGTTTACTTTCTGACGATGGCTCGCAAAATTCATCATCGTCATAATTACTGAGCCGAATAATGGCATGTAGTCTGCGAGCAGGAGCATAATAGTTTCTTTTTTTTAACGACTTTTAAATAGCACTTCTACAACAAATGTACAGCCCTTTCTGTCCTACTCACAAGCTGCCGAATCGCCCCTGAAACCGAGTTGAATTCTTGTCATCCCTATTTAAAAGCAGCCTCTTTCCATTCGCCCTTATCATTTGTTTTAAATTGTTAGGATGGATTGAAACGTCTGCCTTTCATTTGGCGATTTGACTTTCGAAAAGCAGACTCGAGGGGCAGGTCGAGTTACCGCGTTAGTTCGCCTCAAATAAAAGTTGTGACATTTTAGCTCCAAATTGCAGGACAGGAAACAAAAGGGTGCCGCAGTTGTAAACTCCTTCGAAAGTGCTGCCTGCCTGTTTACACGCTCAAGCCCTCGGCACCATTCAATTGAAGTCGGAAGACGCTTCAGTTTCACATCCGAGACTTTGTGAAATGTTTATATCATTAAACAGCTCACAAGTGAGGTAGAAAAAAGGCAAATTGGTTAGATTCACAGCCCAGAAAGAAAATACTATACATCGTTCACACACACACACACACACACACACACACACACACACACACACACACACACATATACACACAAATATATTTCTGGAGGAAGCAAGGTGTACTTGTTGAAGGGGCTAAGAACAAGGTCAAGAATGTTAGACACCAACCTGTATGCGTCCTTTTATGAATCTTCAAGTTTTCTGAGCGAGCAAATACTTTCCCGCAGCCGGGGAACGGGCAGGGGAAAGGTTTCTCGCCCGTGTGAACTCTGATATGGTTTACCAATTTGTATTTCGCCTTGAACGGTTTGCCTTCTCTGGGGCATTCCTCCCAGTAACAAATGTGAACGCTCTGCTCGGGCCCGCCGACGTGTTCCACCGTGACATGGTTTACCAATTCGTGCATCGTGCTAAAAGTTTTAGAGCAAGGTTTCTTTGAAGTGTCGTCTTGGTCAATCCATTTGCAGATCAGCTCTTGCTTGATGGGTTGTCTCATGTACCTAAAGAATGCCCCGGCTCCGTGATGAGCCGCTGCCAGGTTAACGTTTATGTTCATGGAGTTATAACTGTGCAGGGAAGAGGCCGCGTAGTGCTCCGGCCTATAGATTTCCCCCGGCAACCCCAGGCGCATCTGCCCATTTAAATTTGGATGGGTTCCTGCTGCAGACTGCTCGTGGAGACCCGAGAATACTTCCGAGTGCCCGTAGCTACCCGCTGTGGAGAGAAACATGCCGTGGTGGTGGTGGTGATGGTGAGAGGAAGGCGATGAGTGTGTTTCGCCCAGTCCATGCATGGCAGATGCTGAAAGGTCTCTCCTGAGAATGTAGTCCCTGCCGCTCGCGTAGGCTGAATGGGAATGACCCGCTGGGTAACTGGCCGAGTTCTGTGCAGAGCCGAAAATCGCCGCTGTCTGGACTTCGGGGTGAGCAGCCATGTGCTGAGATGGGCTGAGTTTGAGAGCACCGGCTTGAACCATGTGCTCGGGCCCGAAAGGGGCGAGAGGCGCGCTGGGGTCGCTGCTGATCTCCCCAGGGTGTGTGTGTGTCTGGCTGCCCAGTCCCGGGAAGCTTGACATGTTCTGGTGAGGCTGCTGTTGATTCCCTGCCAAGTCGGATAATCGCAGGCCCGGATACCGCTTGCTTAGTGCGGCTTCCATAGCTACACAAATCAGTCCATCCACGCTTGTTGGTGGGACAGTTTTTTTTTCTCTCTCGCTCTCTTTCGCTCTTCCCCCTCCCCTTCCCCCACCCACCCCGCCCCACAAAAAACAAAGCCTGAAAATATATTATTGAGCCTAGTTAAAGTACTTTTTTTTTAAAATACATGTAAAGCACTCTTAACTCTGCCTTTCTCACACTGCTCTCAGGCGATTGGCAGATCATAGAACAGTTAGGTGACACAGTGGGGAAATATAGTTCAGAGATGGCAATGCCGCGATTGGAGACTTTGGGGGTGATTGGCAGATGCGCCGTTCAGGCAATTCGCCCGTTTTCAGGCGAGCCGCGCAGCAGGACCCGCCCCTCCCCCCCCCCCACCTCCACCCCCGACTGCAATTCCCCGCCCGCACTTCACACAGTGTTGCTCTGCTCACATTTGGACTCCAAAACTTAAGTAAACTTCGTCCCACCACCCCTCCCCTTTCGTCCAAACCCCTCCCCCCGTTCAGCCAAACTCATATGGCACGGAAACTCCATAACTGGCCATTAAAGATTGCAATTAGCTCGCCCCCTCCCCTCTCCGGAGGGTTTATGTAAAATACTGGTTGTGGTCATGTACCTTTTACATTCGCTTCTTAGCTATGAACATTGGTGACACATCACATGTACCAACAGTGGTTTGCTTGGAGCATTTTAAAATAATTGATTCCCAAACCGGTTATAAAATTCCAATGTAAATATTTCACTGTATTAATTTTACATTCAAACTTAGGATAATCACAATCACTCTACATTAATGTAAATATAGCTTTAACTCGTCACTACTGTATATTTTTGTGCTTTTGTCTACAAATTACTAATGATCAATTTAGAGGCACCCTAATAGAATTCTTTACACACCAGCAAAATTGGACGGTAACACATGTACGGTTTTACAAGTAAAATCTAGATTTTGGATCAGTTGTAGAAGGAACCGTTATCGTGCAAAATCCAATGCAACTTTAGCATCGCCTTTTCTAATTCACATTTTAAATCAATCTCCAACCGTTATTAATACTGATGAGCAGAAAATTTCATTGGGTTACAAATGCATTCAACAAATGTAAGCCTTGTGCGGAAGTCATAAATGAGGAATGCGCGAATATTATTTTTTTCATTTTGGTTTGAAGGACGAATGAAAGGGAGCTTTATAACATTATAACACCTAGCATTCCATGGAATATCGCTGTGGTTTTATTATTGGGGGCTTATGTAAAAAACATTAGTTTGAATCTCGCTAAACCTATCTGAGGCAATATTCTCATTTGAATCATAATACCTTCTGCCTAATGTCTCATTGCCATCAGCTCCTCATTACATCTCCTCGATAGAGATTACTATCCTCAGTTTGGTTTAACTTCTGGTTTTTTCATATTTTATTCAGATTTAATTTGCCAATGCATGTTGACGACTGTTTTCTTTTAAACAGCGAGACGATGATTGTGGGTTCCGAATAATGCAAATGTAACTTAACATTGAAAAATAAAAGTATCAGATAATTTAGGTTTATTAAGATTCGTGTATTATTCTCAAATGAAATAATATAAAGTTGATTTCCTATTACTGTTCAATTGTTCTGAAAAGCTTAGGAATTATAACACCATGTTCAATACTAAATCAATATTTATCCAATCTAATGCTGGGAAATGATGTTTCCATTTAGAGAGGAATCATATTTAGTTTATCTTTTCAATGTCAAAACGGTTAATTTGATTGTTTTTTTACGAGGGATCTGGTAAATGAAAGCAAATACTTTAGCGCAAAATAAACACACTAAATATACATATATATAGACACAATATTGCGCTGCTTTGTTCTTTAGTATACCTTCCTACCTGTGAAACGTAATGTAATATAATCTATCCAAGAAAGTCATTCCGGGTTAAATATAAAAATACAAAGAAATACGATGACTAGAATTTGAGTAAATTGATCATACCCAAGTCGTAATATACAAAATCACTGGTTACGTTTAAGGATGCACGTTATCAAAGTTAGATATTTAGATGCTGTACATTTACATTTTATATGAATACTATTCCCAAATCATTCAGATTATTTTTTTGAAATTAAATTAGAATAGAGACGGGTATGAAACACGATATTTGAAATGATTGATGTAACCCGATTTATTTCCCGACAGTCTTGACTTCTCTGTATGACTTCTCTATATCAATTCGGTTTCTCAGTATGGTTTTCGGAAGCCACAATATCTTCAGACCTTTTTGACTGGTTGTTTTATTAACTCAACCGATGTAACGGTGCAGGTATATATAGACATCTGGCGAAGTACTATTTCTTGTTAACTCGTCTCTAATTCTTATCAGTATTGTAGGGTTTTGTGTTTAATAATTTTCGCATCGTTACCTCTTTGATTCTGCACATATGACATATTGTATGCATGTAGTATGTCCATGTCTACCCAAGACTCATTGTAATTGACTTTAAACCACCGTTCTTAAGCATCTTCATAACTTCAAATTTTAATACACCAATCCATGCCAAACGTCGCGGAAGTCCTTCAAAAACCCTTGGCGTTCATCAGTTTTTTCTCCGCCCAACACTTCACCGGGACTTGAGATGAAAATACACCCGATGTCCAAGCTTGCACTTTATAATAACAATAAACATCCAGAACCTTTGCTAAATATTACTAAAAATAGTTGACCACATTGCAAAGGAGTTGCCAGGAGTTTCCCTAATATTGTTTGGTGATCAGTTAAACTTTCTAGCAATATCCCAGGTAAGTAGAAACGACTGATAGACTTTTAGTTGACAAAGACTGCCTGCCAATAATCAGTCTCCTGCGCACAACTCAATTTATAGATTTCTAATGTAAAATGCGACACTTGCCTAAATAATGTGGGATAAAGCGTGATACCTGATTACGTAATATAACATAAAATGTTATGGCTCATTTCATTATCTTACATAAACGCGTTAGTTGGCCATTCTATTTTGTTTTGTGAATTGTCCAAATGTAGTTTTCCGTATTTATGAAAGTGAGTACATGAACTCCTACCTGATATTGCCCTTTAAACCATAAAATATTCTACCTGATATTGACCTTTAAGCTATTCGGCCCTTCGTCTTCTGCGAGATTCAGAATAATCCACAAGGAATATGGTAAGACTGTGTGCTATGAAATGTGTGCTAATACGTTCACATTGCGGTGTGAAATTCAAAGACAACGGGGAAATATAATTTACTTAAATTCTCTTTCATGTGGACACTTTTCAACGCATCAGAAACGTTCCTCGGAGCATCCCGTTACGAGTGTTTGCTACCTGCAATTAAAAAACAATCACTCTCCAGGTTTTCTTTTATTCCATTCAAAATGTTTGCCATCATTATTGATTATAGAAACACATTACATTTTAGGATTTGGGTTGTCAGGGGTGAGGGATTAGATAGGATGCGCTCTTCTTTGTAACATCCTAGCAAACTCAAAAATGATATCTGTCATCGATTAATATGTCTACCTTCTTCAATAATCGATGTTATCACCACTTATTTATTCAAGAAGTTGAATGTGCCTAAATTCAAACTATTTATACATTTTAATGACCTAAATGATTGCATTGTTTTTTTTGTAATGAACTGCGATGTAAAATAACCAAACAAACACTTAAATGAATCCCGAAGAAAGTTGGTGATACTTGTAAATTACGATTGTGTTCACAGCACAATCATAGTGAAAAACATTTCAAATATAACAAATATCTGGCACTAATTTTCTCCTTCTGAGCTCCTTTAGCCCGGCGTTGCGCCTCTCCCTCCTGTCTAAAGGATAAAGCTAAATACTCATTAAACACTGTGCTTGTGTTATAATTGCAATGAATTGGTTTCCTGTTTCTGTTTTTCCAGGCTTAGTTATTTTTAAGGAAATTGCTTCCGATTTCCCGGTGTTTTATTATCTCTTATTACTCTTAAAGCATCATTATGCTTCCAGTTCAAAATTCTAATTTTAGCTGTTCATTATATTTGGTAGAATGCCGGTGACTATTCAAAGTGATTTCAATTATTAAGCAGGGTAGTGTAACTAAATAATGGTAATTTTAAGTGTATAGGTAACACAGCGAAGTGATCTGGTGGAATCATAAAGTGGTTATTAATGCAGCCTGTGTAACACAAACGATAGTAAGCGAGGGTGCAAATTAAGGAAACGGGAATTATAATAACAGTTTAATAATCCAGAGGATGTATCGTGCTATCTCGCCAATTATGGAAGGTAGCAAGTGGCGGCCAAAATTATGGCAACTTTTGGAAACAAGGTGTTGGATTCCACAGAACACCGAATGAAAATGCAAGATATTCGATGGATGGGTAAAGGAGATTTTGAATTCCGGAAGAACACAGGTATACGACTGAGGAGGAAACAAAGGTAGGCTGAAAGGTAGTTCGTCGTTTCAGAAGCAACTATAATATTACTCTGCACCGCTAAATGCAGGTGCGTGGAGCCAGGCACGAATGCAACGTTCTGAAAGCATTGTCGTGTGTGTTTAGTATTGTTCTTCGTCCCTTTCTAGTACTTGCTGGTGGTAAACCACAACAACTTGCCTACAAAGCCATGTTGTCTGTCAATTGCCACATCATACAAGCCATGTCCTTATAGCAATCCGCCGCTCCATTACCTCATGCCTTGTAAGGCCGGATTCACATAAAATCCCCATACGCTTGAGTGCACGCCCTTAATTATTGAACAGATACATGTTTCTTTTCAATGGATGGGGTAATTAATAGACTATCAGTAAAACTTGATTCAACACTTCCTAGCGGTTTAACACTTTGTTTATAATGTGTTTCTACTTATTCAGGCCAATATGAAAGAGTGCGAATAGAGGTCTTGAGTTTGTGATCTTTTGGATAGTCACACAACCAAACAGGTTATGCAGATGTGAGTATGGGACTTTCAAGTTTTTCCTCCGCATGTGCGCGTCGTGTGTGTGTTAGCGTGTGTGTGTGTCTGTGTGTGTGTGTGTGAGAGAGAGAGAGAGTGTGTGAGTGTGCGTGTGTATGTGTGTGTGTGTGTGTATGTGTGTGTGTGTGTGTATGTGCGTGTGTAAATAATTTTAGGCAATCGTGTTAATCACAAAAATCAGCATTATTGTTATATTACCCTGATGAAAACTACATAATTACCCTTACCGCAGCAGTCAGTAGAGCCAGCTTTCATTTTGCTTAAATGTTGGTTAATCCTTTAGGTGCTTAAAAAATAGCGGAATCTTTGGCAAAAACAGGTTACCAGCGATATCGGAATAGATATAGCAACCCGAAGGCATGAATTCTAAACCTTAGACATGTACACGTACATTAATTCTAAACCTTAGATATTAACATGTACTCCAAACCTTATACTACTTTAAGTACATGGCAATAGATATATAACCGACCTTGCGAGAATTAATTTTACGTTTTCCTTCAAATTTGACATTTTCGCCCATGAAATGTTATGCTAAAAAATTTTCAGCAAATACTAGCGAAAGAGATTCCTTGGCAATTTATTCATTATTTCAAAGGATTGACAAAGTGTAACATTGTGCCATTCTTATAACTTCATTTATGTTTTGATCAAATACTGCATTGCAAATATCTCATTGTTAATCCACCATTTATTTTTTTAAACATTAACAATTTGCCCTTATTATCGCGATGATCACTAAGGTCAATGTACAGGTGATTTAAATGCCTTTCACAAACCCATTATTTTATTAGTTTTTTTTTCTGCTATTTGTCACCCCACCATATTTTTTCAATCTCGTGCTCGCCGGTCGCGTTTCTTCCTCGTTTTTCACCCCCATTTGTGAATAACGATCAATTGATGGCAATAACTTGTGAGCTGCTGTTCAAACTAAAAAAAAACAGGACCCACGTTTGCCACATGCAGTCTTTACCTTTACACGGTAGTCGGACGATTCATGTGAATGTGATTGAGATACTGATAACAAGAAGGTGCAGAACACCCACAGCCTGCCTCCGAAATAAATTACACCACTAATGTGTTTTAAAACGGGACAGACTTTACAGGGGTTAACTGCAGATATAATTTATGGAATAACAATCATAGGTCGCCATCTCGTAAACTGATAACACATGTCACTTCGGTTTGTCTTTTCTTTAATATGCTATCGTAAAATGTTTTCGGAAGCTTCGCTAAAGGTCGAGGAAGCTTTAATACTCGTATTGCAGTTCTGTAATCTACATATGCATTTCCTCGCATGTGCGCGGCTTGACTGAAAGCAACAGGCCTTAGCTGGTCACGTTTGTGGCATCTAAAATAACCTTTATAAGCACAGTACATACTTAGAATGCGTGGTTTTCTCCGGATAATTGCTTAAGTACACAAAACTTCTCAGTCCTTAGCTGGACACATGATTAATTTCAGTCCAAATTCAGCGAGTTCCTGTTCCCAGTCACTAATATTAACATATGGAACTGTATTCCACAAACCAGTAAGTGGATTCATTCAGCTGTGTTCCTAGAATGTTCCCACGACTAACACAGCCATACATACTGTAATTCTACTCTCTTTGATGTATAGATCAAATTAACAACACTGCATTTGTTCAAAGTTGTCTGCGCCGTTCCATATCAGCAGGCAAAACACACACATTTCCTCCTGCCGTCTAACAAGCAAATTCGCACAATAATATATATGCATTGCACGATTTGTATCTCACGAGACATGCATTGCCTGAACACAAAATTGATTTATGTTAAGAAATACTCAAAAACTAACGTAAATCACATGACAATCAAGGATTGCATGTGTTCAACAAAATATATATTTTTCATAAACTCTGTCCATTTTTTAAAAATTATTTTGCTCTCAAGGAAGGAATGTATATACCATTAAATCTTTACCTCAGGTCACAGCGAAAGTAAGCAAGAGCAACTGCAATTTGAAAAGCAATAGTCCCTTGATTAGCTCAATTGGATTCAAGCTCAATCGCGTTGTTGACAGATAATAACACGAAGGGAGTTTCCTGGTATAAAATATGATTTCAGGAGTTTCTAACATTCCTGATATTCAATATAACTGAATTTATTTGATGAAATACAATTTTATTTTTAAAAGATCACTCCTTCAATCAAGTTAAATAGCCCCGAACACGCCCTATGTTTATGCAGGAGTCAAAGCGATTACATCTATACGCGACTCGAAATAATTATATTTATGATTCCGTAATGCTTAGACATCTAATCATTTGGATAGTTCGTGTGTAATTTGCACATGTACATTTGTTGCCTGTTCGGTGTTTTATAAAGGCTATGCAATGATAGGGTGTGTGTGTGTGTGTGTGAATCCCTCGTTGGATTCCCTAACTTCATCGCCGGAATTAAAAAAAAAGGTTTAAACAAAAAGTATGCCATTCGGTTATTCACTGCACCCAATAACCTAGAATTCAAAACAATTAATAACAAGGAAAGGTGGCAATTTCTCCCCGCCCACACCCGATCCCAATGCGTTCTGCCTTGCCTACCATTTAAATGCTGTCGAAGAACTATATTTTTAGAAAATATATTTTTGTTGTGCTCAAGGGATTTTCATAACTAACAAAACGCAAAACAAACGACCGTACAGAATCCTCAAAGCAGTCGCTGATACGCGAATATTGTCGAGCGTTGGTTGCTGTAAAAGTTCTCTGCATCCCACCCCAGATCCAAATGCCCCCCCCCCCTCCGCCCCCCGCCCAAACAAAAAAAACTATCACATTTACTTGTCATGAATACAGCGTTGAGTTCTCCGGCGCACTTTCACTAACTTTATTCAAAAATAGATTGAAATATATGACAAGGTTGATATGGATGAAAGAGGATATTGTATGGGCTTCACTGTTGGCAGTTATTAAAACAAGCCTGCTCGCTAACAAAAGAAGTGCTGTCGCTATAAAGGCGAGAGCCGATTCTGGATTTGGCTAAGTGGATAAAGACATTCTCCGTAGCCTTAGAGCACCATCTCTCATATAGTAAGTTCATTGCTTACCTATTGAAACCTGTTGAAGGACCATTAAATTGATAAATTAGCAGCCGCTGGCCCTTCTCACTGTCCACCTTCAGCTTCTGTCTGCATTCTGCTACCATGGTACCGAAATGCAATTGAATTTCTGCATTTCACCTCTCTGTCTCTGTCTCTGTCTCTTTCTCTGTCAGTCTGTATCTCTCTCTCGCAACCTCAGTGACCAAGGGTAGAGGGTTTTTTTTTGGTGGAAGGGGCGGTTTGCAGAGAAATAATAAAGCTCTGTAGAGAAGTCGGCAAACGTGACTTTGAACTTGGATCGGCTCCTGTAGTCCCTGCAGAGTCCAGCCCTGGAGGACTGAAAGAATAGCGGTGAGCACGAAGCTGCGCCGCTTTAGACAGGAATTAGTGAATTAAACCAACACCCAAAACTTCTTTGTTAAAAAAAAACCCAGACCACTAAAAAAAAAGCTGTAAGAAGCTCTATTGCAAACATGCACGATGCCGAACCAACATTCAACTCCATACGTTATTGGCACATTCATTAAATTCATTGCCGTGTTCATGGTTTTTTTCCAAAATCCTTCCGGTGTTGCATCAGTTTATATATATATTGTTCATCGTATATTATAGTATTGGCGTTTCTGAACAATATAAAAGGTCAGTAAAAAGCGTAACATTAGATTTTTTTAAAATTAACTGTGTGGTTTAGGGGGACGGGAGGAGAGGTGGGGCAGGGTTGAAAGAGGAGGGGGTCCTGGGGGCTGTTTCCGTTATGTTGCTTTGGTTTTCGTTTTCTCATTCCAGACTTGCCCTTGAATGCAGAGTTTTCCTCCACTACACTGGCCTCGATTTGCCAAACAGAAAACCATGGCGTGTTCCGCCCGTGACAATAAGTAAATAAACCGCCCGTGCATCAATGGGGAGTTTCATTTCTGCTCCCTTTTTTCATTTCACAATCGGCTCCCTCCAAAATCGACATAAAATAAATCGAACTTAAGTCGTGGAACGTATTTCACTGAAAAAATAATATGGTGTGCAATTTAATAGGTGTCGAATCGGATTAGACCGTTGCCTTGGCTCACAAGCAGAGTCTCACGACTAGAATCTGATCAGAAGCGGATTTGTCCATCTCACTGTTGTAATGCCCCAAAACCTTTCAATCGACAAGTTCCTGAAAAAGTTGTCTGATTTATAACATGTTACATATTTACATGTAAAAGGCACCAGTTATGCACTAGGGGGTAGGAAACGCGTATAATGCTGTGGACATTGGTTTCGCCCCCACGCCCTCTCCTCGCCGCCCCAACTCCCACAATTTGCTCGCAAGTCATTACAACAGATTTCGATTAACTTTTTATTGCTATGCAGTGAAAAACGTGAGGCTGCAGCTTCGCCGGTTGTATTGGCGGGGGACAGAAGTGGTGCAGTAATGGCCGATCTCGGGGAGAGAGAAAAAAAAACACAAATCAAAGTAGGCGTAATTAATGAAAAATGGCGACGCGTTTGGAGCAAGCTACCTGGAATGGATGAGGCGGAGTTGTCCAATGAAACGCCATTATAGAGTGGCCGCTGTCCTGTTTAAAAGGGGTGTTGGGAGAAGCGCCGTCACTCCAGCCAGCAGCCGATCTCTGCATCATATGACAGGCGCGGAACCAACTTAAGGCCCCCTCCCCCCCCCAACCCCTCCCCACGCATTTATCCTCAGGATTCTCTTATCTCTACTCCTTATTTATCTGCCATTCTGATTATCGCTATCACTGGCAACACTGCATCTGCCGACAGAGAGAGAGAGAGAGAGGGAGAGAGAGAGAGAGAGAGAGAGAGAGACAAACAGACAGCAAGAGCGTTCAAATGCGTTTTCTCCGTGGGAAATTCTTTGCACAGAAGAAAACAAACTTCAATGTGATCGCAATAAAAACAAACTGTTTCAAGGACATCAAAAAAAGTTGCACGCGATAATTTGGCTCGATCGTTTTCCTCGTCGCTTTTTTTTACTTGCCAACAAAAAAACGCAGTTGGGAAGGGGCGAATCGTTGGGCTGGATTTGTGATTCATGGACTGGTTCGTTCTGACTCCTTTAGAAAACCACCGTAAACACTGACAACATCAAGGCGTCTCTGAAGTTGCTGCTGCTACTGACCTGTGTGTGTGTGTGTGTGTGTGTGTGTGTGTTTGCTGGGGGCGGGTTGTGGAGTAAGAGATTTGTTTGCTCCCCGCTTTCAGGGGAATGCTGCTGGATGCGGGACCGCAGTTCCCCACCCTCGGGGTGGGCACCTTCGCCCGGCACCACCACCACCACCACCACCACCACTCCACCGCCGACATGTCCGACCGGGATCTGGCCATGTCTCAGAACACCTTTGTCGACTCGGCGCACATGGGCGCCTTCAAGCTGAATGCCGGCGTCCACCACGACCTTCCGTCCGCTGCCCAGAACTCGGCTTTCAGCGCACAAGCGGCGGCCGGCCCGGGATACCCGTCCGCTTTAGCTCCACACGCCGCCCATGTCGGCTCCTACTCGGGCGCCGCTTTCAACTCGACGCGGGACTTTATCTTCCGCAGCCGCGGCTACACCGATTCGAGCCCGGGCTCTGGTCAGCACGGCATCTTCGGACCGAGCCCCGGGGGCTTACATCACCCACATTCGGACACCTCGGCACATATTCTGTTCCCCGGCATCCACGAACAAGGAGCATCGCATCCGTCTGCAAACGCGCACGTCCTGAACGGCCAAATGCGCTTGGGACTGGCCGGTGAAGTATTCGGGCGCTCGGACCAGTGTCCCAGGACTGACCCCTTCTCGGCTGCCCAGGTGCACCACCACCACCACAACTATGGACAGATGAATATGAACATGGGTATGAATATGGCAACGCACCGCGGTGCTGGAGCCTTCTTCCGATACATGCGGCAACCCATCAAGCAGGAACTCATCTGTAAATGGGTCGATCCCGAACAACTGGCCAACCCCAAAAAGTCCTGCAACAAAACCTTCAGCACCATGCACGAGTTGGTCACCCACGTTTCGGTGGAGCATGTCGGGGGTCCGGAGCAGACCAACCACATCTGCTTCTGGGAAGACTGCGCCCGGGAAGGCAAGCCTTTCAAAGCCAAATACAAATTGGTGAATCACATCAGGGTTCACACCGGCGAGAAGCCGTTCCCCTGCCCGTTTCCCGGCTGCGGCAAAGTTTTCGCCAGGTCAGAGAACTTAAAAATCCACAAACGCACCCACACAGGTAAGCTCCAAACTTTCAGTCTCTCTCCCACCACAAACGCCGGGTCCGCGCTTCACGTTAACGCGGGAGAGACAGTCCCTCCCTCGCTACACACGAGTCAGGCTATTCTCTTCTCAGCGGATATTTCAACCGCTCACCGAATCACTACAATTAAGTGTCTGTTACCAACAAATATATATTTTTTTAATTGATAGCGTTTCGAAATTTAAAATTATTATTTTTGTAACTTTCTAAACCATTTGAAAAATCTCCCTGCTGTAACCTATAACAATGCGAGCAATAGTTTTAATTCCAGATTTGTTTTTAATTTGTGAAAGTTCAGTAAAATAATAACCAACGTAAATATCTGACATATTTTAAAAGTAAATCAGTTCAATCGCTTCTGTTTTAAAAAATCTAACATGAGTAAAATTCCTGCTGTTCTGATGATAAGTAAAACAACATTGCACAAATTCTGGGCATTGAATTTCCTCCAGAAAGCGAATGAATCACAGGTCCCTGGCCTATAAAAAATACATGAAAACATTTTAAGATTTGCATTCTGATATTGGAGGGTTTTGCCTTGGGTCAGAGATTTAAAATGCATAAAGATATAACGGGTAGGAAGCAGAAAAGCCTTCCGGAGACGGCATGTATGACTCGCAAATTATGTCGCATTGCATAATATTTCTCTCCAGCGTATAGAATTATGTCATCAGTAGTGGCCTGTGTTTGCACCATAAACTTTGAATATAGGTCAACATGCAATGTAAGGACAGGGAGTAAGTTCTTGAACCGAAAGTGTGTGAAACGAGGCAGCTGAGAAATTCACCCATTCTCCATCGCGCGCCATTCATTATTTTCGATCATGTTTTTATTTTCTAAATCGCTGGTTCTGCAAAAGGGAGAGAGAGATAAACAAAAGCGGTAATTAATTAATAAGTTATTTAAAATAAACATTCACTATAATGACTTGATCCGGAGTGGTGGAAGGATGTAGGCCTATTGTTCGCTCGAGTGTACGATTATTCATATGTGCTAGACGTGTCTTCAGCTTGGATTTCAACTGGGAAATTTATTTCCTTGGAGTAGCAATCCTTCCGATTTCAAGGCGGTTTGCATATCTCTCGAAAACCATTTAAATGCTAATAAATGTAATGTTGCATTGTTCCTCCGCGTTTAGCAATACTTCTGAGTGATTCACACCTCTTGGTTCCGCCGCCCAGGAATTGTCGATAAACAAAAGTTCAGAAGGGTGATTTTCGACCCCTAGATGCAATGACTATTTTTTTTTAAAGAAAGTGTATTCCCCTTAAACATAAGCAAATGGGTTCGGACTTTATTAAAAACATGTTTCCACACAGGAGTATCAACGCGGTAACTTGGAGGGGAGGAAAACCGCTGAGCATTTTATTTGATACAGTTCATTTCAAAAATTCATTCGGATAGATGCATTTAATACACATGCTCATTCTGAAAGTCCAAATAGATTATTTATCTCCAGTCTGCCACTGCGCTAGTGCGAGGTCCCACGTTACAATCAGCTGGGAACCTTCTAATCGTGGCTTTACATTTCGAGAAATGAACCCGACCAATGTAAACCAAATGGTCGCATAATCACATCATTCAAACCCAAAGGCGAATCATTTTTGTCAAGCACATTTCCGTACACAGTATTTCCAATTTGGGATGTTTCATTTGAAATATTTTAGTTGTATCTTGCCTGCAATTACAAATGTCAGGGCAGATCATAAATACCGATGATTCATAATATGAAGTGTTTTTTTTAGTAATAAACCAAGTATTTAAATCCAGGTGCTTTGCAAGGCGTATAATGTGGCGCTCACATTGGGAGATGCGAGCGATGGAAGGAGCTATGTATGCTTGGTTTTATTTGACTTGATCCATTTCTTTCTGCTGTTTTCCACGCAGGTGAAAAACCATTTAAGTGCGAATTTGAAAACTGTGACAGGCGTTTCGCCAACAGCAGCGACAGGAAGAAGCACATGCATGTGCACACTTCAGATAAGCCCTATCTGTGCAAGATGTGTGACAAGTCCTACACTCACCCCAGCTCTCTGAGGAAACACATGAAGGTTATTACTGTTCAATATTTCATAGCTGCGCGAGCAGTCGCCTTAAGTGTATGCAAGGCAATAATGTTGGTAGTTCAATCAACGTTTACAACTGTGTTTTTTTTTCAAAAACGAATTTGACTGTTTCTCTCATGCAGGTCCATGAAGCATCTCAAGGTTCTGAGTCCTCACCAGCAGCCAGCTCTGGCTACGAATCGTCCACTCCACCGGTCCTGGTCTCACCGTCTGCCGAACCTCCAATCAGCAATAATTTATCCCCCGCCTCTACTGCCGTGCATACCAACGTCGGCATCTCTTCCAACTTCAATGAGTGGTATGTGTAAAAAAAGACCAAAGGCCCCAAACGTGGAAGATCGTCACCTCCGTCTCTAAACTTGAAAATAGATCAAACAGCTTTATCTGCAGTCTGCGTTAAAGGAAAACTGAGAACGAAATAAACCCCCCATACCAGCAATACCGAGTTGCAGTGATTTTGCAGAAATTAAGATCAAATTTTATTTATGTCTCACGGATCAAATACTTCGGCTACTTTTACAATTTTGTGCAAAAGAAGCTTTGACTGTCTGCTGAACTGGATTTGGGATCTTTGAGACTGAGTGTTCTTTCACAGCTAGTGATTTCTTCCTTGAGATGACAAGGCTTCCCAAATTGGACATAATGGAAGCACAAGCGGACAGAGAGAATGATTTCCTTGTATTTTAATGCTGAAAGTTAAGTCGCCCTTTGCAGGGAGACTGATTGTAAAATCTTCATCCAATCATATAGAATGGAAACTGTGCCAAAGTCAAGTTACAGTTCGCAAATACACATAAAGAACACGATTAATTGCTTGTGAATGTATTTCTTCTGTTAGCTGAGTTTTTATCTTGTGATGTTTTGTGCTTTGCAAGTTTAAATTGTGAAATACTATTGGAAGATTGTGAAAAAGTCGTGCTGTTAATTTTTGTAACAACAATACCCATTCTGTAAATAGCCGCCTTACCATATTTATCCCAGTTGTAATTAAATTATGGTATTAACTTGTTACAGATGAAACAATATTTATAAAGAATGTTTCTTAACTATAAATATGTACAATTGTGAGGTAAGCATCAGATTGTTCAGATTGTTCTCGTTTTAATTTCTAGATAAAGCAACGTTGCCCTCTTCTTGTGTGATGTCCTGAGATCATTAACAACATACAAAGGTATAATAAAACGTGTTCAGGTGTATTCGCTGATATCGTTATTATTTTAGGCCCTGATAATTCCTCGCTGCTTTTGGTCTATGTTCCATTTGTTGGAGTTCTGCTCAGCCACTTCTCTGAATGCTGTTCCATATAATTTATAATAGATTTGGGGGGAGTTGTCGCTGTGAGCCATCAGCAGTTTCCTTAAAGTCCATGCAAACACACAGAATGGTGAACCGACTTACCTTCAGCAACTCAGGGAGATTTCATTAATTTTATTTTTGTTTAATTTACCTGTTACCCATCCGAGTAAATATTCGCGCACAGTTTTCTTTCACAGCGGGAATTGGCGATTTAATGAATTATCGGATGTTTTATTTTTGGACGGTTGCTTGATCTGAAACATAGGTTTGAAAACAAGTTAGAAGTATCAAATTGTATAAAACGGTGGGATTGGTTTATAATCATAAGAGAGAGAGAGTGGGGACGCGGGGGCGGGATTCAGTCACCGTTAATTAGTTCCTGCATATGGAATTGTTAAAATGTCCACAATTGGATGGAAATAGAGGTGGAATTCATTATCGCCCAGTTACAATACCAGACACGTGTAAGAAGTGTTATCGTTTGCGTGTTGGCTGACGACAAGGAATGGGCTCAGATTTGAGTTTAGGTTTCTGGCATGGGGGAGGTTATGTGTTCACTATAAAATCCGATTAAACGCCGCATCTGCTACTTGTTACATAGTCTGAGAGGAAAATGTGGCATTTATTTCCATACGCTTTCGAATTCGAACAAAAAAAAAGATCAGGAGCAGGAGCTGTGGAACGGTTTATGATACATATTAAAAAGTGGAAATGCTACCCGCGTTTCCCTTTTTTCAATTACACGGGCGCACATTTGGCGGCGAAACAAAACAACCTCGCGGGTTCTTGTTTACGCTCTGAGACTGACGGCGACGACCGAAGGAAAGTAAGTTCAAACACGTTCAACTTCCGCCCTGTCCTTGAAACGAGCACAATCGCATAAAACACAGCAAGCAGTTTCTCCCCTCGCAGCCAGCAATGTGGATTGCCCACGGGCACAGAATACATTTTCAGAGAATACAGGTTTCAAGATCGTTTCTGTAAGTCTGAAAAACACAACAAAACAAATAAACTTTTTTTTAATCTTTGCGAGCACAGAAACTTGATGTGGTAGATATGGGAAGCAAAAACAAACAAGGATTTGTTTGAGTGAACAAGACCACAAGCCAAGACAAACGAGGGTTTGATCGGAGGCACTTGAACTTGACTTTACCTCACTCGGGGCTATTCTCGTTCATTGTTTACATTTGGAGTCGCATGTCACACGTTTAAACAGAGTTGTTCCGTCTCACCGCTCCTCTATTTTCTGTACAATGTGCGTTGCGTTTAGAGAATTTCCGTTAGCAAGCGGCTGGTGCGGCTTCACTACAGGTTAGTTAGGTAACAACGTTGCACACTAAATGCTTCCCACGTCACACCTTCCAACACCACCAAATAAATATCAGGAGTTTATGCCAAGATCAACTTGCTGGGAAATTTATGTACCTTTTTGTTCGGTTTGCTTCGATGTCTAGTGACAGGTTTTGCCTAAAAGCGCAGACGGAAATCCTGACCGCGTTATTTATTGGCAAAATGTATATTGGGACCGACACGAAGACAAATTGAGACGTAAAATGAATCTCAAAAGCGACTGTAAATGTGATACAACTCAGAATAACGCGGAAATGTCAATAGTTTTCCATTACGCGAAAGCTATTAAACTGGGACATGCATATCGGTGAACTAACTTTTATTGTTTAAATATGCAGAGGTTACAAAGATTTTGGAAGTGAATAGAATTTGAAATCGGATAATCAGCGCTTTCAAGAGAACAAGGTGTCTGAAACTACAATGTGTGGTTCTCACAGTCCAATATCACCAGTGATGATAACGCTGAAACGTTACAATATAATCTTATAAAGAGATCATTAAATGGTCTATAAATTACCGATAGAGACCCACCTGAGGGCAGAGTGACTGCTGTATTGATAATTACATAGGGATATGGCGAGATCCTGTCAATCGAAATGGCAGCTCATAAATTATAAAGCTACCCTAATAAACATTCAATTGTGGCTCTCGAATCAGCAGATTTTATGGTACGTTTCAAAGTTATAAGGCAATTTTAAGAAATAATTCAATTGACCCTGCTATTAATGATTAACAATATTGGGTTAACGTTACATTAAGAACCACAATTGATGAGGTGGGTTGAAGTGGCTTTGTTTTTATCTTACAGTTAGATATATTTGCATTCTACAATGAATCAGCTTGAGGTACAGACACCAAACGGGCATTTCAAAGGCTGGGATTATAAAGGCGCTCAACAAATCTATATTTTGAAAAAATATCTTTAACATTGGTGTACTTATCAAATGCCAATGAACGCAATTTGCGCGTTATTTTCTGACTATCGATCAAGTTGTGTTAACCAATACAATATTTTTTATATGTTCGTCAAACGGGACACCAGTGAGTAGTAAAGCATAATTTCGCATAATAAAGTTATATAAAAAGCCAGCAAAGGGAACGAATCGTGGAGCGATTTGGAATGTCCCTAGATTGTCAACTGCGACAGTTTTCATCACCTGTGTAAAGTAGCCCAGAGTCATACAATTAAGAACTCGATAATATATATGGGAAAGATTGACATTGTATATCTCTTGTTCACACGCACACGAGGAAATATAATTACAAAGTATTATGTATTAATATTGGAAGTAAAATTGCAAGTATTAATCCAAATGAAACCGCCCTCTATTATATTTAACAGTTCTTTAGGGATTGACTAGGTACGAATCAATATTACGTCGCATTGGTAGGATGTGGAGTAATGTTATAACTCTGGATATAACTTTTAATATTTCAGCTTAGCGTTCCTGCAAGCTTAGAAGGCAATATTCAAATTATATTGTTCATTCATATTTCCAGTTTTCCACGTATTTACCCATGAGTAAAATTAATAATAAGCTAATGACTGCATTTATTACAGGATTAGCGATGGTTCATTCTGTTTTACATTAATGGCTTACTATGTACTTGTGTCGATCTAAGTGTGAGAGTGGGAGTAATTTGGTTACTGAAGTTCCACCAATTAAAATGATCACAACCTTGTGTTCGTTAGCGTACAAATTATTTTCCTTGGAAAATAAATTAATCTCTTTGACTACTCTATTATGCAATCGCCACTCGTTAATTAAAATGTGACAAAGGTTCGTCGCAAAAAGGTATTACTTTACGTCGATGGTGTGAATTAAGAAAATCTTTCGATTGTTGAAGGAGGGTTTAAAAAAAACTCCCGTTGACACCGGGGATGCGGAAAAAAATAAGGATGATTATGAAGATGAAAAACGGCCAGAATAATGTTGATGGAGTAAATAGTGATGATGGTGATGATCTGACGACTACAGTAGGAGTCAAAGGCCAACCCCTCGCCGTGTCCAGCTATCTGATCACTCCTGACGCAAGCTGTTATGATATTGATACAAGATAGAAAAAGGGCGATATGATCGGAGGTTGAGGAGATTCTGATGATTTTTAATGCCAGAGCAGATTTAATTATCCAATTATATTATGTCCCGAATAATCCTTTGTGGAGGATGGCTCGGATTTCTACTATTTTTCTCAAAACTCATACAGTAAACTACATATTTTAAAATTCGAGGATCGTTCAACATTTGACGCCGAATTCAAAGTATCAGGTGCACAGAACACTAACCCGAGACCCGTCTGGGAATTCTCGTTCCATCCAGGCATTTGATTATATTTTGTTATAAGTTGTCACACGCATAAAGGTATAGATAGACATTTAGCTATGACAAAAAGTAATTGCCTGTGCAACAGGTAGATTGCTTTTCTTGAGGTCATAGTATCCTACGCTTCCTTTCATTTTGAACAAAGGTGTTTACTTACACTGACCATGTCGCACTGTTTTGAAAGTAAGGAACTTTGTTCATAGGTTTAAACGTTTCACATTCACTGTTTCTGTTACAATCGTCTGTAGTTTTGCGGCAATGCTATTTGCAGCGTTCGTGCTCGTACCTTTAAAATGAGTGAAATGGACAGCGCAAATAGCAGAAATTGGTACAGATTCTGTAGTTGATAATATATTTTATGAATAACCAGCACATTGCGTTTTTCTTAATCAGACGTAAGTACAGTTATTCAATTGACAAATTACAGGTTACTAGTCAGTATTTTCATCGATTCACTCAAGTTTCAAAGCTTGGTGGTGGGAAATCGCTCCGCTTCCAAATTAACTTGACATTGAATTTCTGAGAGCAAGCACTCCGGTGCACCAGCATTTCATAATAAGGTGAATTAGTCCTGATGGTTGCATAGTTTCGGGCTGAAGTTTCTCGCAGTCTGCTCTCGGCGAACTGGCATAGAAAAGGCGAGAACCCCGCCATGCCCGAATTTCCATTGCAAAGCGAAAAATATGTTTCCCGATTATATTTGTCAGACCACGGGACATTTTCATTTCGTGAATGCGACGACGCGAAAATCAAATGAAATCTGAATCACAATTTGGATGCCATTGTTTGCCGACTGATTCTAACACAAGAATCACGAACGGATTCTGGCGATGGAGTTTGAAATGCTTCAGTCCATTCTCAGGCGCACAGCTTAGCTTATCGCTGATGGCCACGCTGTGGTTCACATTTTAACACGATACACACATTTCCAAAAAATGAGGATTTTCTCCAATAATATATTATCAGTGCTCTATTCTGATCTCCCTAACAGAGTGTAAAGTGAAACGGCCAGTTTCCTTCACACGAGATACATACACAGTTCACTGGAAAAACTCCGACGTTTAGAACATTAACGGTCTTATGATGTATTCATTCCACAACAGACACATTGCTAGGAGAATTTAAAGAACGATTTCATATTTTATTCGAATTGAAATCAAATCGACAATAACTAACAAGAGCATAGAGTTTCATCTAATGGCTCGGTAGCAGTTGCTAAAATGTGATTATTGTTTGCTCATATCTCTTGACACTGTAAAGCCACATTTCGAATCCTTTGTTTTTTTTATATAGTTTTGTTCAGACTGTCTAAAATCGTTACTGTTTCGGAATGGGGCGGGATGGTCAATGGCCAGTCTTGAAAACAAGCGGAAAATAAACGACAATCAACAAGTTCGGTTGCGGCAAAGTGTGTGGCTGGCTTTGGCTGTTCGCAACAAGAATCAAACACCCCCTTAGACAAAGACGCATTGCAAATAAATGCCAGAGAGCAAGCAAAATCTTTTATGCAACTTATTTATCTGTAATACGTACTATCTCACGCGCCGGACTTTAATCTGGTTAACATATTTATTGGAAATCCGTGAAATATGCTGTTCAGCGATCTTGGTGCCCGAATGTTCACATTTAAAAATATACAAATGCATGCTTTTAAAGTAATTGTTATAAGAAGGGTCTCGACCCGAAACGTTACCCATTTCATCTCTCCAGAGATGCTGCCTGTTCCGCTGAGTTACTCCAGCTTTTTTGTGTCTATCTTCGGTTTAAGCCAGCATCTGCAGTTCCTTGTTACACATTTTAGAACAGAATTCTTTCTATGTAAGAAATGTGAGATGGTTTTCTAAATTTAGCCGAAGTTACTTTGCGGAATTTGCACTTTTTTTTGTTCTTGAGAATTCCTCTTTTTTGTGTGACAAAACGTCCACAAGGATTTAAGTGGCCGAACTGCGATTTCAGATGACAGACTTTAGCGGCAACCCCCGCTCAGCTGCTTTGTATAGCTATTATTTCCAGTAATGTCTCGGTCATTCTCCGGCCGAGCTTTCATTGTATCCGATGATTGCTGTTGGAAAAACTCCGGGCCAAAAATAGACTGGAAAGGTGTGGACATAACGCTTTTTTCTTTGCTTCAGTAACAAGGCAAACTCACAGTGTCGATTTTTGAAAAAGAGAGTTGAATTATTTTCGCCTTGCTTTACTTGTCTAAATCTGGATATACGAGATCACATTCTTCACAAATAGCTGATCAAGACGCATTCAAATACATGCTTGTTACGAGACACATATCGGTCCAGTAAATCATATTTTACAAATCTTCCTTATTTTCTTTCCTATGCCAGTTCTAACCTAGAAACATATTGTCGGACTTGAATTTGTAAAGCTAACTCCTCCTGATGTGTTTCCTGCAAAAAATGGATTTTCTAAGCCGAAACTGAAAAATATATATTCCACATTATCGAAACAGGAATTGCTGATGTTATCGCATTTAATCAATATTGGGGAATTAATATAACAATTCCAAACTTAACTTAAACCAAATGTATTAAGCACCAAAAAGAGTTTTAATAATAGAACCTGCTATTTGTACAGCTTGCAGCGCGAGAAGGCTTATTCACAGCGAAGCTATAAGAGAATGTGTTATTTGCAATCCAATACTTTTGCACAATTGTCATTGAGTGCTCAATACTTCAGGGCAGACTGTTCGACTGCAGAACTACGTTTTAATTATGATGCCTTTTGCCAGTTTAGTGTAAAACCGAATTTTATTTTACATCGGGTCAAACCGAATAGTCGGGATCAGCGAAATCATCGGGGACGTCCGTGAAACCAAATCTCAACACGACACGAAAAGGAAAACAAAACTGACGGAAATTAAATAAAAAACAACTCGCGTGGTTTGCTGGCTTAAGAGTTCGCCTTCTCTCCAATCCCCACCGCAGTTTTTAGATCTTATTTACCCCCATGGCAAAGGAGGCGCTGCAAGAGAAATATTTAGCCTTTAAAAATATTCGTCTTTTATGTTTATAATGTAATCTGCTTTCAACACGTAAGTATTATCAGTGGCCTCATAAAACCCCAAAATGCCGCGTTAAGAAATGGACTGTTTTGTTCCGTTGTTGTTGTTTTGTTCCGTTGTAGTGCTTCTACCACCTCGAGTACATTTGGGATAACTGGCACTTTTAGTTAAGGGTAATTGATTGTGATTAACCCAGAACTCGCTGCAACAAATGATATGTGACAATAACACAAATACATTTTGGGGGAAGCGAAAAGAACAATAGGGAGGAAGAAGGTGAGTTGAATTAAGACGAGAAGAGGCTTGCAGGGAGAATGAATCCAAGCGTGCAACATTGGGCCGAATAGCCTTCTTCTGTGCCAGACATTTCCTTTATGTGATTGATTGCTTTCTTTAAATTGACAGCACAAATAGCAATTATTAGCCCTCTTGAAGACATTTGTACGCGTGACATCTAAAAAAAGACAAATTTTCTGTTTGACAATTTGATGGGCATCACATTGGTCATGGATTCACAGAGGAATACAGCACAGAGGTAAGCCCTTCAGTCCAACTTGTCCGTGCTCATCCCATTTGCCTGCGCTTGGCCCATATCACTCTAAACCTTTTCTATCCATGTCCCCGTCCAAATGGCTTTTAAAAGTTGTATTTGTACCTGCCCCTACTACTTCCTCTGGCAGAGTGTTGTTCCACATACTTACCAGCTTTTGTGAATGCTCACCAACAGACTAATGCTGCATTCTAGAGTTTGTATAAAAGGATATGGATTTTTGGCCTGGATAAAATGGTGCATTTATTTTCTGATTTCACGTGGCATTATGAAATATGTTACGGCTTGTGGCTGAAGTCTAAATTAGATCACCACTATTGTTTGAAAAGTGTAGATACATAACAATGTCAGTTCAAATGCAATACGTTGCAATAATGGTATAGTTGGAAGAAAATCAGAAAATTCAGGAAATACTCAACAAGTCAATCAGCATATATGGAGGGAGAAACAGAGTTAGTTATTGTTGATGGTCTGTCACTGCAATTGGAGAAAATATAAGAATCCATTTTATTTTAGGCATTTGCTGAGTAAGGAAGCTAAAAAAAGGCATAAAGCAAGGAATGTCTGTTTTTGACAGAGAGCAGATGAGATGATGTGTTATCAGGAATGGTGGTCAAGGCAAAATATATGGGTAGTGGTAGATAAGGAAATATATAGTGGATTAAGAGATGTGAAGATTGGAATTTGTTTTTTAAAATGTCAGTATTTCAATATATTTGTACACATGATTGTTAACAGATTCGCACTTGAGCAGTCAATAAAATACTTTATTAATTTGCAGGGCTTGAGTGTCAATAACAAGGTTTCATTAATGATTAATGCTTGTTATTGACCCATAAGTCATTGCAACACACATATTGAGGGAAAGCCCACAATGCAGTTAGATATGGAGTGCTTACATTTTGACTCAGCAGTAGCGAAGGGATGCAATATACTTCATATTAAGAACAATGTGTGACAAGGAGGCAAACCTACAAGTGGTAGCAGCACCAGTTGTCCTTTCAAGTGAAAAAAAGTTGAAAGAAGTGGTGCAGAGAGGGTTGTCATTTTGCAACAATGCACCTTGTAGATGATGCTGAAGCTAGAGCATAAATAGGCTAGGACACTATTTCTAGGAGCACAGGAAGATGAGGGGCGATTCTATAGATGAGTATTCGATCATGAGGGGAATAGATAAGGTAAATGCACAGAAACATAGAAAATAGGTGCAGGAGTAGGCCATTCGGCCTTTCGAGCCTGCACCACCATTCAATATGATCATGGCTGATCATCCAACTCAGTATCCTGTACCTGCCTTCTCTCCATACCCCCTGATCCCTTTAGCCACAAGGACCACATCTAACTCCCTCTTAAATATAGCCAATGAACTGGCCTCAACTACCTTCTGTGGCAGAGAATTCCAGAGACCCACCAATCTCTGTGTGAAAAATATTTTTCTCATCTCGGTCCTAAAAGATTTCCCCCTTATCCTTAAACTGTGACCTCTTGTCCTGGACTTCCCAAACATCGGGAACAATCTACCTGCATCTAGCCTGTCCAACCCCTTAAGAATTTTGTAAGTTTCCATAAGACCCCCCCTCAATCTTCTAAATTCCAGCAAATATTTTATCTAGAGTAAGGGAATCAAGAACCATAGGGTTAAGGTGAAGGGGGGGTGGGGGGTGGTTTAGTAGGAACCCGAGGGGCATTTCATACAAAGGGAATATGCCAGAAGATGTAGATGTGGCAGGTACTATCACAACATTTAAAATACATTTGGACAGGTACATGTATAGGAAAGGTTTAGAAAGATATTACAGAAAGCTAGGTGGGGCTAGTGTAGTTAGGACATCTTGACTGGCATGTGCTAGTTGGGCCGATGCTGTATGACCCTATAACTTAAGGATGACAATGGCCTATAGAATATTTTGCACCATTATCCTTAGGCTTGTAGAACAGCAGAAGGATTTTCTTTCTTTCAGCACATTGCCATGTAATAGAAACATAGAAACATAGAAATTAGGTGCAGGCCCTTTGAGCCAGCACCGCCATTCATTGTGATCATGGCTGATCGTCCCCTATCAATAACCCGTACCTGCCTTCTCCCCATATCCCTTGACTCCACTAGCCCCTAGAGCTCTATCTAACTCTCTCTTAAATCCATCCAGTGACTTGGCCTCCACGGCCCTCTGTGGCAGGGAATTCCATAAATTCAAAACTCTCTGGGTGAAAACGTTTTTTCACCTCTGTCTTAAAAGACCTCGCCTTTAACCATATAACAATTACAGCACGGAAACAGGCCCTCTCGGCCCTTCCAGTCCGTGCCGACCATTTGTTTTCCCCTAGTCCCATCTACCTGCACTCATACCATACCCCTCCATTCCCTTCACGTCCATATACCTATCCACTTTACTCTTAAATGTTAAAATCGATCCTGCCTCCACCACTTCTGCTGGAAGCTGATTCCACACAGCCACCACCCTCTGAGTAAAGAAGTTCCCCCTCACGTTACCCCGAAACCTCTGTCCCTTAATTCTCATGTCATGCCCTCTTGTTTGAATCTTCCCTACCCTCAATGGGAAAAACGTATCCACGTCAACTCTGTCTATCCCTTTCATCATTTTAAAGACCTCAATCAAGTCCCCCCTTAACCTTCTGCGCTCCAAAGAATAAAGACCTAACTTGTTCAACCTTTCTCTGTAACATAATTGCTGGAACCCTGGCAACATTCTAGTAAATCTCCTCTGTACTCTCTCTATTTTGTTGACATCCTTACTATAACTAGGCGACCAAAATTGTACACCATACCTCCAGAATTGGTCTTACCAATGCCTTGTACAATTTTAACATTACTTCCCTACTCCTATATTCAATGCTCTGATTTATAAAGGCCAGCACACCAAAGGCTTTCTTTACCACCCTATCTACATGCACGATTCCACCTTCAGGGAACTATGCACAGTTATTCCTAGATCCCTCTGTTCCACAGCATTCCTCAATTCCCTACCATTTACCATGTACGTCCATTTTGAAAGAATTTGTCCTGCCAAGATGTAGCACGTCACACTTATCAGCATTAAACTCCATCTGCCATCTTTTAGCCCACTTTTCCAAATGGCCCAAATGTCTCTGTAGACTTTGAAAATCTACTTCATTATCCACAACACCACCTATCTTAGTATCATCTGCATACT
This sequence comes from Okamejei kenojei, assembly GCA_035221665.1. Lineage (NCBI taxonomy): Eukaryota > Metazoa > Chordata > Chondrichthyes > Rajiformes > Rajidae > Okamejei > Okamejei kenojei. The sequence continues at coordinate 113,582,050 of CM069136.1, forward strand.
TACTTATCCAATTTTCCACCCCATCATCCAGATCATTGATGTACTTGACAAACAACAGTGGACCCAACACAGATCCCTGAGGCACCCCACTGGTCACCGGATTCTAAGACCGTGGCCCCTGGTTCTGGACTCACCAAACATTGGGAACATTTTTCCTGCATCTAGCTTGTCCAGTCCATTTATTTTATATGCTTCTATAAGATCCCCCTTCATCCGTCTAAACTCCAGTGAATACAAGCCTAGTCTTTTCAATCTTTCCTCATATGTTCCTTTCGATAAGGTTAAGTTGACATCGCCTTGTTGTATCATGTGTTCGCTCGGTATGTTGAGACTTGTTCTGAGTCTTACACATACACAATGAATAATTCCAATGTAGACCCAAATCAAGAAAAATTGTTGCAATATTCCGATTCTTTTCTCAATCTTTTTCAGTTGTGGGTGACGACTTTTATATTTGAGTTGTAATGCACTTACATTTTGTTGGATGGCCCCTAAGTGGGACTAAATCTCCCTGACGTTTTACGCACGCTTTGATAGGGAGAACACTGATGTGCCTTACCGAGCCCCTATTCGCCGTGATGATATTTCGGTCACAGTCACAGAGGCCAACTTCAGAAGATTCCTTCAGAGGGGTGAATGCTTGGAAAGCGCCTGGACCTGATGGTATACCCGGCAGTGTTCTAAAAACCTGTGTGGACCAACTGGCTGGAGTTTTTACGGACATTTTCTGAGGTCTGAGGTTCCCACCTGCTTTAAAGGGGCATCAATAATACCGGTGCCCAAGAAGAGCAAGGTGACGTGCCTCAATGACTATCGACCAGTGGCACTAATGTCTGTGGTGTTGAAGTGCTTTGAGAGGCTGGTCATGGTGCAAATCAACTCATACTCATCCCACTTCTGACACCATGTAAAGTATGTTCTCAGATACCTTTAGGTCTTCACTACTTTATTAATCATACATCATATAGCCCTAGCTGTACGTGGTCTGTCACGATCACCATAGAGAGAGCTAGGGGCATGTGGGTTACAATTATACTAACTGGTGGGGCAGTGGTTAGCATGGACATCGTCACTATAAATTAAAGGTGTATACACATATCATCTACACTCAACAAAGCCTGGACCCACTTACCGCCACAACAGATCAATGGTGGATGCGATCTCACTGGCTCTCCACTCCGCTCTGGACCACTTGGACAACAAAACTCATATGCCAGGCTGTTATTCAATTACTGCAGCTCGGCATTTAATACCAGCATCCCTTCCAAGCTGGTTACCAAGCTCTCAGATCTCGGTCTCTGTGTAACCCTTTGCAACTCGACTTCCTCATTCACAGACCACAGTCTGTCCGTATTGGTGGAAATGTGTCATCCTCGATAACAATCAGCACGGGAGCAGTTCAAGGCTGCGTGCTCAGCCCACTGCTGTACTCACTCTATACTCATGACTGTGTAGCCGGACATAGTGTGAACTCCCTCATCAAGTTTGCCGACGGCACCACTGTTGTGGGACGTATCACTGATGCGGACAAGTCAGAGTATAGAAGAGAGATCGACCGATTAACCAAATGGTGCCTGCACAATAACCTGGCTCTCAACACCAGCAAAACTAAGGAACTGATTGTGGACTTCAGAACGGGTAAGATGGGGACCCACAGTCCCATTTATATAAACGGGTCAATAGTGGAAAGGGTCAAGAACTTCAAATTCCTGGGCGTGCATATTCCGGGTCCCAGAACACTGATGCAATCATAAAGAAAGCACATCAGCATCTCTATGTCCTGAGAAGATTACGGAGAGTCAGTATGTCAAGGAGGACTCTCTCGAACTTCTACAGGTGCACAGTAGAGAGCATGCTGACCGGTTGCATCGTGGCTTGGTACGGCAACCTGAGCATCCAGGAGCAGAAAAGGCCACAAAAAGTTGTAAACACTGCCCAGTCCATCATCGGCTCTGACCTCCCTATCATCGAGGGGATCTATCGCAGTCGCTGCCTCATAAATGCTGGCAGCATCATCAAGGACCCACACCATCCTGGCCACACACTCATCTCTCCGCTGCCTTCAGGTAGAAGGTACAGGAGCCTGAAATCTGCGACATCCAGGTTCAGGAACAGCTTCTTCCCCACAGCCATCTGACTATTAAACACAACTTCAAACAAATTCTGAACTATAACAGCCTATTGCACTTTATCTGTTTATTTATGTGTGTATATATATATTTTATGGTATATGGACATACTGATCTGATCTGTATCTATGCCTTCAATATTCTGTTGTGCCGCAGCAAGCAAGAATTTCATTGTCCTATCTGGGACATATGACAATAAGTGTTAAAGAAGGAACTGCAGATGCTGGAGAATCGAGGGTACACAAAAGGCTGGAGAAACTCAGCGGGTGCAGCATATGACAATAAACTCTCTTGACTCTTGAAAACAGTTACTCTTTCAGCAAAGAGTAGGTTGCCTTTTCTGGTGCCAATACTGACCCCTCAGTCAATTTAATGGATGTTTGGTCATTAAGTGTTGATTAAGATGAATGATTAAGGCTGAGCTGGCAGTTGTTAGAGAATAATCAGAGGGACAGATTAGGAGGAGGTAGCACAGTTTTGTACACAAGATATTGCATCTCACAAATGGAATTGATGGATGTAGTTATAAGAGAGATTGGAGAGAAAGGGAGGAGAAACAATGAACTGCAGATGCTGGTTTACCCAAATGGACACAAAGTGCTGGAGTACACAGCGGTCTAGGCGGCATCTCTGGAGAACATGGATAGGTGGAGGAAGGAACTGCAGATTCTGGTTAAAACTGAAGATACACACTAAGTACTGGAGTATCTCAGCGGGTCAGGCAGCATCTCTGGAGGAAAGGGATATGTGACATTTCGGATTTGGACTCTTCTTCAGAATTATCAGACTAAGAAGGGTGGCAGCCCGAAACGTCATCTATTCATATTCCTCAGGAGACGCTGTCTGATCCGCTCAGTTACTTTAGCACTTTGCGTTTACCTTTGGTACAAACCAGCATCTGTAGTTTCTTCATCCATCAAAGTTGGATTCTCCTGAGTTACTCCAGCACTTTATGTACAAACATAGCCTTCTAAAATATAACCCTGAGGACTCTTTAAACTATTTTGCCTAGGAAGGAACTGCAGATGCTGGTTTACACCAACGTTAGACACAACATATATTTGGAATCATATAGCGGGATAGGCAGCATCTCCGGAGAGAAGGAATGAATAGGAGGGAACTGCAGATGCTGGTAATACACCGAAGGTAGACACAAAATGCTGGTATAAATCAGTGGGTCAGGCAGCATCTCTGGAGAGGTCAAGTCAAGTCACTTTTATTTATATAGCACATTGAAAAAACAACATTGGCCAAAGTGCTTTACATTGGTGGAGGTACTAACCATTATACAACAGTGGTTCATAGATTAAATACAAACATCACTACATGCATATAGCCCTCGCTCAGAGGACGTCAAGAAAGGCTTGGGAGTAGAGATGAGTCTCGACTGAAAGGAGTCGATGGAGGGGGCAGTTCTGATGGGAAACATAGAAAATAGGTGCAGGAGGAGGCCATTCGGCCCTTCGAGCCAGCACCGCCATTCATTGTGATCATGGCTGATCGTCCCCTATCAATAACCCGTGCCTGCCTTTTCCCCATATCCCTTGACTCCACTAGCCTCTAGAGCTCTATCTAACTCTCTCTTAAATCCATCCAGTGACTTGGCCTCCACTGTGGCAGGGAATTCCATAAATTCACAACTCTCTGGGTGAAAACGTTTTTTTCTCATCTCAGTCTTAAATGACCTCCCCTTTATTCTAAGACTGTGGCCCCTGGTTCTGGACTCGCCCACGACATTGGGAACATTTTTCCTGCATCTAGCTTGTCCAGTCCTGTTTTATAATTTGATATGTAATTTGAAACTCCAGTGAAGAGGAAGAGGGGTGCCGTTCCACAGAGGGTGGCGTTTTTCAGTGGGTGGGCCCCGAGACTTCAGACCGGGTTAAAATAGTGTTTGTTGTGTGTGATTTGTGAAGCGCAGCCCGGCTTTGCTCCGCGCGGCCGGTTGGTAGTGACGGTTGGCCCCAACTGTCACCGCGTCACGCGGCCTTTGGCGGTTGGCTGATTGGCGCGCGGCCGCCCCTCAACCCCGCGCCGAGACGTCAGGTCAGGCGGCAGCAATGGCGGCGTCTCGGGCTGGCGCTGCCTTTCGGCGCGCGATCTTGGCGCTGAAGGTGAGCGTCCGCACACAGGGGCGCGTTAGCATTAAAAAGCCCCGGCCTCAGCGCACCTCGTTGATGCAGAGGAAATAAGCCTGTGTCTGTGGCCCCTTAGACGCGGTGCCAACTATGGCAGGGGAGGGGAGGGGAGGGGAAGGACACGAGCCATGACCTTCTCGTCAATGGAGTGGACAAACCTCTTCGCTCCTTTCGAAGATGCTGCTGCACCCGCTGAGTTTCTCCAGCATTTTGTGTACCCTCCACCTTTTCGTCAATGTCTAGTGAACGGTGACCACTCCCAAGATTGCTCTCTGTCCTCACAATTCAGTTCATTATCTTTGCTCATGCCGGCACTCAACCGAGTTTGACAGTGACAGTGCAGGGGAGCCGAGTGTGCAGCCGGGCTGACGGTGCAGAGGAGAGGATGGGCAGTGGAAGGAGTTTGGGATTGCAGAGAGTTTACTGGAGGGCGCTGGGCATTTGCAGAAGGGGGTTAGGGGAGGGAGGGTGACATTGCAGGAGGGTTAGGAACAGCATTTCAGAAGGGTCAGCGAGGCAGGAGTGTGGCACTATATAGAGAGAACCAAGCAGGGAAGTTGGCACTGCAGGAGATAAAGAATCCCTTCCCTCCTCAGCATTTCAGGGGAGGTGGTGGGTGTGTTCCCTGCCGGTGGGCAGTGGCGGACTGGGTCTAAAAATATTGGTTGCCAGGAGACAAAGGGGGCCCACTTGATATAGGGGGCCCACTTGCCATCGGGCAAGCCGACTCCTGGCTAGTCCGCAACTGCTGGTGGGGCAGCGAGTGTCCCCTGCAGGATGGGTAGCGAGGAGGGATTATGGTATGTTTACAAAGGAACTGCAGATGCTGGAAAAATCAAAGGTAGATAGAAATGCTGGAGAAACTCAGCGGGTGAGGCAGCACCTATGGAGCGAAGGAATAGGTGAATAGGTGCTCTGCCCAGGACAAGAAGGCTCTGCAAAGAGTAGTGCGTTTGGCCGAATGCACTATGGGAACTTCACTCGCCCCTCTGGGGAACTATACATCAGAAGGTGCAACTCCAGAGCCAATAAGATCATGGGAGACCCCTTCCACCCTTGCAACGGACTGTTCCAGCTGCTACGGTCAGGCCTCCGTTGCCATGCTGTGAGAAAGGAGAGGTTGAGAAGGAGTTTCTTCCCAGAGGCCATTAGGACTGTAAACTCCTATCTCACCAGGGACTAACTTTACTGTACCAGTCTACTGTGTTTTTTTTAATTGCTGTTTTTTTCCCTTTTCCTTTCCTCCCACAATATGTAATATGTGAATATGTGATTCTGTTCCATTCTGTTTGTAGTTTGTTTGTTTTTTTGCACAAAGTCTGCAAGCATTGCCACTTTTCATTTCACTGCACATCTCGTATGTGTATATGACGAATAAATGTGACGACTTGACGTTTTGGGTCGAGCTCTCTCACAGCCCACTGTCTCCGCCTTTTCCTTTCTTCTTCCGACCACCACATCAGTTTGAAGAAGGGTCTCAACCCGAAATGTCACCTATTCCTTCGCTGGATAGATGCTGCCTTACCCGCTGAGTTTCTCCAGCATTTTTATCTACCTAGCGATTATGGTACTAACAGGAGGTTGCATGGGGTGACAGTGGTGTTGGAACTTGGCATTGCAAGAGGGTGATGGTGAGATAGCGTGGGAGTGCAGGAGCGTCTTCCTGGAAAACCCATTGCATTTTGGGGAAAGGGGTGCAGTCTTGATGGAGTGTGGCCATGCAGGCATAGCATTGTTAATGCAGAGAATCAGCACAGAGGGAGTGTGGCACTCTGTGCGGATGTGGAGAGGAACTGTGGGAAAGGAAAGTGGAGCTACGCAGGGGCAGTAACATGGTGGACTAAACGGACCCAGGGAAAGTGGGAATATCGCACTGCAAGAGGGGGGCATGGCAGAGAGAGCGTGATGCTGGTGGAGGGTGCTGGCTGTTAGATGCAATCCTCTATGCAAGTTGATGATACTGTGTTGACTTGGTGTCCTGGACTTAATTGTTAATGCTCAACCTAAATCCCTGAAAACTGGTTATCTGATTGTGTCACCTTGATGTTTATAGGATCTTTCAACCCAAATCCCTGAAAACTGGTTATCTGTTTGTGTCACCTTGCTGTTTATAGGATCTTGCTGTGGACCAATTGGCTGCTATGTTTCTAGTGTTACATTGGCAACTCCATTTAATTGCTACTCATTGGTTCTAAAGTAGTTTGTGCTGTCCCGAGTTATTTTAAAGTATTTTTTCATTATTTTCCCAAATAAATGTGTTGTTTTTGGTCATGCCTCACAGGTGGCATTGGTATCTGCTTATTATTATCATGTGTATTGAGATACAGTGAAAAACCTTTTTATGTGCAAATCACACCAAACATGACAACAATTAAACTGTACACAAATATAACAAATTTGTTTTTTATATTTATACTGCATAAATATACTGCAAAAAGAACAGGACATAGTGCAGAATAATAGTTTTTACAAATTCAGAGAAAACAGGGTTGATGCTGTCAGCTCTTGAGAATGTTTATTCATCTCTGAAATGATAATTGCCATTTCGGTTTTAGATTCTCTTCAGAGTTGTATATTCATTGATCTGTAATGTTACATTGAATGATCACATGTTATCTATTTATAGTTGGGGAAATTGACAAATTAAAAACAATGAAGTCTTCAATTAACTATTTCCTATTACATCATGTTTTAGAAGAATGGGATGGAATGCAAGTGCACAGAGAGTAACATGTTAATGAATTATTTGTTTTTGTGGCTACCCAAACTTCTGTAGTATTCAGTGATGTAAAGTTTAATAACTGGGTGTTCCCATTGCCAATATAGCTCAAAATTAGTTATCCTGAAGTTCACCGTTTCATTTTAATTGTGGATGTTGTTTAATTGATTAGTTGTTGGGCTAATTAGGCATGTTTTTTTTAAAATATTGTAAAACAGGAGTAGACATTAGAAAACATAAGGCTTGGGAGCTTAAGATTGTGGTGCAAGGGAGGGAACAGTTTTTCTTTGAAATTTAAATGATCCTGTCAAAATACATTAAGGAGCCTCAAAATTATTTGTTTATCAGAGATTATTTTTTACAATAAAAAATATGAGGGCTTTCATAACTACTCGGCATCTCAAAGATTTTTGATGTACTTTAAGATCACAGTGACAGTTTTATTTTTGGAAATCTTTAAGGTTTTATGCAATATTTTAAAGGCTTGCCGGATGTAGACTCTAACAGTTTAGCCAGTGTTGTTCCTTTGTTTAAAAAGGGAAGTAAAGAGAATCTACAGAAATATCAGCCAGTGCGCCTCACCTCAGTGGTAGAGAAATTATTGGAGAGGGTTCTTTGGGATAAAGTTTCACTTCCATTTGGTAGAGAATGGGCTAATTAGGCATAGTCAGCATGGCTTTGTACATGGCAGGTCATGCCTTATTAACTTGATCAGGTTTTTTGAGAAGGTGATGAAGGTGATTGATGAGGGTAATGCAGTGGATGTAGTCAACGTGATTTTAGTAAGACATTTGATAAAGTCATCCATGGTGGGCTGATCCAGAAGATTAAGATACTCGGGATTAACAATGACTTAGTCATACGGAATAAGAACTGGCTTCCTGATGAAAGGCAGAAGATTGTAGTGGAAGAATGCTATTCTGGCTGGCAGTCTGACTATTGGAGTACTGCAGCGAACTGTGCTGAGACCTCTGTTGTTTGTGATTTATGTAAATGACTTGGACGTAAATGTAGATGGGCTGGCTGGTAAATTTGCAGATGACAGCAAGGTTGTAATTGCAGACAGTGAAGAAGTCTGTCAAAGTATTCTCCTCGATATAGATCAGCTACAGAAATGGGTGGAGAATTACCGATGGAGTTTGATCACAGCGAGTGTGAGGTGTTTCACTTTGGGAGTTGGAATGTACTGGGGAGGTATACAGTTAATGGCAAGACGCTTATCCACATTGGCTCAGAGCGATTTTTGAGTCCATATCAATGGCCCCCAGAGTGGCAATACATGTAGGCATAGTGATAAAAAAGGCCTATGGTATTCTTATCCTCATTGAGAATTATGAAGTCGTGATGCAGCTCTTTAAGACTTTGCTGAGGCGCATTTGAAACGTTGTGTGCCGTTCTGGCTGCCCCATTACTGAAAACATGTGGGGACTTTAGAGAGGGTACAGAAAAGGTTTACCAGAATGCTGCTTGGATTAGGGGGTATTAACCACAAGGAAAGGTTGGACAGACTTTGATTGTTTTCTCTGGCACACCGGAGATTGGAGAAGGACGTGATGGAAGTATTATAAAATTATGGGACGCATAGACGCGTAGACAGTTAGAGCCTTTCTCTCTGGATGGAAATGTCAAAGACAAGAGAGCATAGTTTTAAGTTGAGTCTTACAGCATGGAAACAGACCCTTTGGTCCATCTTCCCCACACAAGCCAACATGTCCCATTTACAATAGTCCTATCTGCCTGCATTTTGCCCATATCCCTCTTAAACCGTCTAAATGTTTCTTAAACATTGCAATGGTACCTGCCTCAACTATCTCCTCTGGCAGCTCATTCCATACCCACCACTCTTTGTGTGGAAAAAATTACTCTTCAGGTTCCCATTAAATCTTTCCCCCCTCACTTTCAACCTATGTCCTTTGGTTCTCGATTTATGCTGCTCTGGGTAAGAGACTTGGTGCATCTACCTGATCTATTCCTTTCACGAGTAGGGCAAACTTTAAAGGAGATGTGGGTGGCAGATTATTTTATAAAGGTGTCGGGAATGCCCATCTGGGGTTGTACTGGAGGCAGTTATGATTGTGGCATTTAAGAGGCTTATTGATAGGCACATGGGTATGCAAAGATTTGAGGGATATGAATCATGTGCAGACAGATGAAATTAGATATTCCTGGCATCAGGTTTGGCACATCCATTGTGAACTGAGCATGATCCTATGTTATGTTGTTCTAACTTTTCTTGAAACACTTAATTTTCCAGACCTGCACAACTCAGTCACATAGTTTATGCAAATTACTTTAAGTTCTCTAGTGATGACACATTCTTAACTGAGCCAAGATCAAGAAAAAATGCCTTATTTCTCTAATTCAAGTTAATTCTTCTAAGTAGAGATGATCTAGCAAGTGTATCCTGGTCAGAAAGATTTTTGTTCATAATTTCTCTTCAACATATGCAGACAACTTTTATTTTGCCATTTAGACAGCTTTCAGGCCTATAGAGTGAATTCAAGGCATAATTAGTGAAGAAAACAAAAAACACTGCAGATCTTGGAATGTATGGATGGTTTAGAATCCAATGGTACAGAACATGGCAATATGCCCTTCGGCTCAAATTCCATGCCGATCATGATGCCAACTTAAACTAATCTCCTTTGCCTTCACGTGATCCATATCCCTCCAATTTCTGCATATCCACGTGCCTGTCAAAAGCCTCTTAAATGCCACTATTGTATCTGTCTCCAGTCCTACCCCGGCAGCTCATAGTAGGCACCCAGTACCCTGTGGGTGTGAAAAAAGGTTGCCCCTTTCATCTTAAAGCTATGCCCTCTAGTCTTTAACATTTCCACCCTGGGAGAAATGTTCTGACTGTTCACCCTATCTATGCCTCTCTTATTTTTATGTTCTCCTGAGAAAACAATCAAAGTTTGTCAACCTCTCCTTATAGCTAATACCTTCTTAATCTAGGCAGCATTAATCTAAATCTCTTTTGCACCCTCTCCAAAGCCTTCACATTCTTTCTGTCATGTGGTGATCAGAACTATACACAATAGTCCAAATGTGGCCTAACCAAAGTACTATAAATCCGCGATATGATTTCCTGACTCTTAGATTTAATGCCCCGACCTATGAAGTCAAGCATACCATAAGCCTTCTTCAGAGATGCCAAGTGTCCCGGATTCGCCGTATTTTGTCCCGGCGAAATAACCTTTTTACGGTGTTCCGGCAGCCAAACATGCTGTTACGGAACACCGCCGCGCCGGTGTTCCTCCCGTGGTGAACGCCGGCGCCATGTGCCCCCGGTTTGCCAGCCCGGCAGCTCGCAGTCACGCTCGGCCCAGAGCCCGGGCGGCGCCGGCCCGCGCGATCAGCGGCACTTTCTTGCCGCCAGCCGGCCGCTCGCGGCAGCCCCATCACCGGGCCTCCCCCCCCACCCCCACCCCCACCCCCCACCCAGTGCGCAGGCGCAGACCCGCCGGCAGCCTTGCCAAGTGCGCATGTGCCGCACCCGCCCGCCGGCAGCCCGCTGATCTGCACCAGTGCGCAGGCGCAGACCCGCCGGCAACCTTGCCAAGTGCGCATGTGCCGCACCCGCCCGCCGGCAGCCCGCTGATCTGCACCAGTGCGCAGGCGCATAGCCGCCGGCAACAACTCCAAGTGAGTATGTTACGGAGAGAAATGCATTTAACCCTATTTGTTACGGACAAATGGGTTGAATGTTACTGTGAACTAAATTTAGGGTTGGCATCTATGCTTCTTTACCATTCCATCTACTTGCGTTACTACTTTCAGAGAGTTATGGACTTGGGACCCAGTTGAATTTTCCAAATTCAGGTATCCACACCGCTGATGTTCTCCCACACATATTCACCTGTATGTCTGAAGAAGGGTCTCAACCCAAACTGCCACCTATTCCTTTTCTCCAGAGATGCTGCCTGCCCTGCTGAGTTACTCCAGCATTTTGAGTCTACCTAGTTTATTTCTCTTTCCTCATCTTTCCTAAACCCCTTCCTGAACGGGTTCCATTGTCTCCCAGTCTCAGCGCTGCCCCCCTCCCTCCCCCCTCCCCCCTCCCCCCTCTCTTCCCCATCCCCCTCCCCTCCGTTTACTGGGTTCCATCTGTCCATTGCTCCCTCCCCATTTGGCTCTATTTATTACCCACCAGCCTCCATTTCTCCCCTCAGTCATGAAAACAGGTCTTGAACCAGAGTGCCGACTTACACCTTTTGCTTTCACGGATGAAGCTGGACCCACTGAGTTCTTCCAACAATCTGTTTTTTCTTCCGTAATTGGGGATGATTGTGATTACCATTTGCACCCATTGGAAGAGTGCATTACGGTTTACTATTTTCATTCCCTTTGTTAATGAACAAAGGGAGAGTAATATTAACTCTGCCTACAAAGACTCTGGTCCTCTATATATAATAATACCTTTCATCCAATGGCAATTATTCCACCATTCAATTGGATTACTGCTGGTCTATATCTCAAACCAATTTATCACACATTGCAATGAGCATCTCTGCTCATGCTCACACTAAGATAACATAACTACTGGGTGCTTTAAGTTAAGATGGGGAAGCAATTGGGAAGAAGAATTGAGTGCCAGTGGTTTGTTAGTTTGCAGCCTAAACCAAAATTGGTGGGATAATGGACAGTGAAGAAGATTATCTAATAATACCATGAGATCTTGATCAATTGGGCAAACAAGCCAAAGATGGGCAGATGGAATTTAACTAGGTGATGTGAGGTGTTACTTTAGTAAGTTAACTGGAGCACGACTTGCATGGCAATGGCAAGGCCCTGGAGAGTGTTGTAGAGCAGAGAGACCCATAGCTGGAGGTACCTAGTTCCCTGAGAGTGGCAACACCGGTAGACCAGGTGTTGAAGAAGGCGATTGGCACACTTTCCTTCAAGGGTCAGGGCATTTAGTATTTGGGACATCATGTTATAATAGACGGGAGGTTGGTATGACTTTTGGTGTAATATTTGCACATTCTCCCCTTGACAGTGGGTTTCCTCCAAGGAAGAATGGTACTCGCATCTCCTGTAGAATGTCCCAAACTTCTCTATAGTAAATCATATATTTTCGATGTGTAAATATTGTATGAAATGCAACAGCTAATTTATGCAGGTCACAAAACCATGGTACAATGATCGGGTTACCTGCTTCAATAATATTGAGTGATCAATATTGGCATCAATATTGAGGCATCAATATTGGCACCAGTGATATCTTTGGAAAGGGTCACTATCAGTTTCCTTAGGAACTTAAAAAAAATCAACTGGATGTGTACTTTGACAGTTTGTAGAGTGGGAACAGAGTTGTGTTCAGAGATTGAAATGGACATTTAGCATTGGCAATGGGCTAAGCGTCCGGCTGTACAGTCAGATCCTAGAATTCTATGATATTGTCTCAAGCAGCCATGGAGTGTGGTCAGGGATTTTGGGAAGAATTCATAGGGATGAGAAAAATAATTGTTTTTAATTTTCTTTCATCACATTTGTTTATTTGTAATAAAAACAGCAGAGATGAAACATAAAGGCTTTGGCTGGATGTGTGGTAGGAGGTGAGAGGTCATATTGTTATGTTTCCAATGAAATATCCAAATAGTCTTGGCAACCCAAATCCTGTGGGAGATGATCTCAGTGCGTCTTACTGATTGCGTCCCTTGATGTGAGATTGCTGAAACTGTTAGTGGTTTTTTTGTAATGTTTAGTATTTGGTATTAAAATGCAAGATATCTCTGACAATCTGAATTATTTGTCACTGTGACTTTGATGTAAAGATTTGCCCTTGATCTCAAATTGTAGTGGTTGTTTAATTAGTGGACAATCTTTTTGATCAAAATGATGCACTGTACCTCATTGTTACTTTTCCTTCTGCATAGGTTTAATTGTTTTCTAGCACTGTATCAAATACCATTTGTACTTAGGGATGTGTACATTGTTTTTAATTGGATTTGTGGATCAAGTATTCTCAGATTTATTTTCATTCTGGGGAGGGGGAGGGTGGGGTAGAATCAGGGAACCCAGCATCTAAGAGTCCTTACAGTGTTGCACATAATATCTTAAATAAACTGAGACATGAGACGAGTCATTTTGTTGCCAGGGTGGATTGAAAATGTAATTTAGATGCTAAGCTTGAAGCTGGAAGAGAGATGAGCAGCAGTCACAACGGAATTATGTTGTTTTTAGTTTATCAAATGAACAGATTAATGGAGAGAACTCTTTAAGTAGCCATTTTCTTTGAGGGCTATTCATGAAATTTGTCAATTTGTTTTGATAAATGTCTTTGCAGTATCCAAGATCTCATTCTGCTTGGGTAGCCTATCACCCTTGGTATGAACATAATATGAACACAGCCCTGGTGTTCTTCTTTCACACGTTCACCTATCCACCAAGTTTATTTTCCCTTTGTTCACCTTTCCCATTCCCCCCCCCCCCCCCCCCCCCCCCCCCCGCCATTGTCCCATTTACCCATCAATCCTTCCCCTACGGGAAATCTGTTCCCTTCCCTCTGTCCAGATGCACGGTCTCAACCTGAAAAAATGACGTACACCACAAATTCTGCTTGACCTGCTAACTAAGGGGAACCCCCATTCCCTAAAGAATGAGGACATCTCGGATGTTCTAGTACAGAACACCTCATCTGGGCACAGATTAGCGTAGACGGAGGAATTGGTTTTCTTTCAAGATTCCCCTCTCCCATCATAGATGGGGCTCTCACTTGTGTCTCCTCGGTACCCAGCAGCTCTGCCAACCTCATCTACTGTATCCGTTGTTCAAGATGTGGACTCTTATACATCGGCGAGCAAACGCAGACTGGGCGAATCCTTCCCATTCCTACACAGACCTTTCTGTCCTCAGTCTCCTCTATTGTCAGAGTGTGGCTAAATGCAAATTGGAGGAACAGCATCTCATATTTCGCATGGGCTGCTTACAGTCCAGTGGTATGAATATTGATTTCTCTCACAGCAGGTCGCCCCGGCATTCCCTTTCTCTCAATCCCTCCCCCACCTAAGTCTCACTAGGTTCTCATTTTCACCCTACAAACAGATTACAATGGCCTTTATCATCGTCACATTTTTGCATCTTTCATTCATTGTTCTTTATCACTCAACATCACTCTCCATATCTCTCATTTCCCTTATTCCAAACCAGTCTGAAGAAGGGTCTTGACCTGAAACGTCACCCATTCCTTCTCTCCAGAGATGCTGCCTGTTCCGCTAGTTACTCTAGCTTTTTGTGTCTATCTTCGGTTTAAACCAGTATCTGCAGTTCCTTCTTGCACATCAAAACTTGAGAATAATTTCTTCCTCAAAGTTGAGACTTCGGGACCAATTATCTCTTTCACACCCCCTTCCTGAGAGGTGCAACCATATATTCTTACTTTTAACTCTACCTCATTTGGTTATTCTAATGTTGCACTTTATATACTTTTTTCCCCTGGTTCTGTTTGCACCACAACCTTTGCACCATTCTGTTGTTTTGCATTAATTGTTGAATTGTTATATCTATTGTAATAATAATTGTAATATCTATTGTAATAATGTTGTATAACGTTAGTACCTCCACCAATGTAAAGCACTTTGGTCAACGAGAGAGTTGTTTTTTAAATGTGCTATAGAAATAAAAGTGACTTGACTTGAATAAACAAATCTAATGTGATAGAGGGTACACAAAAGGCTGGAGAAACTCAGCGGGTACAGCAGCATCTAAGGAGCGAAGGAGATAGGCGGCGTTTCGGGTCGAGACCTTTCTTCAGATCTCCTTCGCTCCTTAGATGCTGCTGCACCCGCTGAGTTTCTCCAGCCTTTTGTGTACCCTCGATTCTCCAGCATCTGCAGTTCCTTCTTTAACACTAATGTGATAGAGTGCAGGATTTTAGTTGAAGGGGAGATTAGGATGTTTGAATGAAGAATGTTGGTGCTTTCCTTTACAACCCTGACTTGCTTCAACTGTACCTCGTGAAGTATGATGTCAACTGATATTTTGTGGATGGTAGACATAATAGAGGATGGTAGACAACAGTGCTGGAGAAACTCAGTGGGTGCGGCCCGAAACGTTGCCTATTTGCCTCGCTCCATAGATGCTGCCGCACCCGCTGAGTTTCTCCAGCACTTTTGTCTACCAATTTTCCAGCATCTGCAGTTCCTTCTTGAACAGAACTAAAGGATTATGGCCAAACAAAATGCTGGAGGAACTCTGCAGGCCAGGCGGCGTCTGTAGAGGGAAATGGGCAGACGATATTTCAAGTTGGGAATGGTCAATTTCCTTCCACAGATGGTGCTTGGCATGCTGCGTTCCTGCAGTACTTTGGCTTTTTGCTCAAGAATGCAAGATCTGTGTCTCTATAAAGAATTATGAATTTAATTTCCTGAGTACACAAGGAACTGAAGATGCTGGAATTTAGCATGGAACACAAAGTGTAGAGTAACTCAGGTTAGGCAGCATCTATGAAGGACCTGGAAAGATGATGTTTTCGGTCAAGTCTGAGGCTGAATCCAGACTCAAAATGCTGCATTCCAGTTAGGCTACATGAATGGAACTGAGAAAACAAAAGGGATTATTCAGAATGTACTATAGGAGCCCAGAAAAATATACTGGGAGATTGCAGACAACTGCAAGACTGGTAGGGGTTGTCATTGTTGGGGATTTTAACTTTCACAATATAGTCTGGGATTGCCATAGTGCCAAAGGCTTAGACAGGGTGGAATTTGTCACATGTATTTGTCACAAGTTTCCTCGGGCATTATCGATAGGGTCCTAAAAGGTAGAGAGGAATTCTTGACCTACTCTTAGGGAATTGGGTAGGGCAAACGATAAAATTATCAGTGGGTAAATGTTTTGGGATCAGCAACCACAGTTTAAAATAGTTCTGGAAAAATATTGAAGTGATCCACAAGTTAAAGTTCTAAATTGGAGCAAGGCCAACTTTGATGGTATTTGGCAGGAACTCGCAAAGGTGTATTGGAGTAGGTTGTTTTTGGGCAACTGGACGTCCAGAAACGAGGGCAAATGGAACTAGCTTATATGGAGCATCTTGGTGGGCATGGATGAGTTGGGCCAAAGTGTCTGTTTCAACACTGTATGACTCTATGACACTGGACTATTGAGGTTGGGGATCTGTTGAAACTTGAACTGAACTGGATATTTTGTTGTAAATGTGTGAAGGCATTGGGTGAGTGGAGTTAAGATGTAAGTAACATTAATATAATATTGACTGGCCTTGAGGGAGACACCAGTCTTCGACTCGGGCAATATGATTTCAGTTTGGGCAATATTCCTGGTGTCTCCCGAAAGAAGCCAGTCAATATTATAATTATTACCTATCCGCACGTAAATTAAAATAATTCCGTCGTCGTCAAGAGACGCGAATCTCGCACTGCTGGAGGCTGCCATGTTTGTTTAGATGCCGTGAGCTGATTCTTCGCGGTGAACTTTGGCCGGGCTCGTGTCCCGGATGTACGCCGGATGTAATATTTCATCTTTGTGATTGACCGCAGTTTTTCAACGTAAAGTCAATGGCGAAACCCGGAAGAAGAAAAATACCAAGTAATATTGCCCGCCGGAAACTGCGCGTTTTTGGACCTGTCAAAATACCAACTAATATTGCCCGGTAAAACTACCTCGTATAGGTAATAATCTTTTATAGGGACTGCTTGGCTTCCTCCTTTCTCAGTCCTCATTAACTTGTTTTAATTCCAAAAATCTATCTCCCTTCTCTATTTCTGAAGGTCAACCATCCTCTGATCTCCTCACGTGGCTGGTGTTGAATCTCATTTCATAACAATATCCATGAAACAGCTTGGGGTGTTTAACTGTATTTAAAATATTGCATAAATGCAATTTGTTGTTGTTGAATGTGACCCTGACTTTTGCCTTTGTGTTCATAAACTTGAATCATGTGCATTATGTTTTCTAGCATGCAGCATCCCTCTCCAGATGCAGCTTTGCAGTTTCCCGTGCATTGTACTCCACTGTTCATGATTCATATGAACCCGTAAGTTGTCCTTCATAGATATCTATTAGAACATGACATGGTTTTTATAGGGTGGAGATGAAGAAGATGTTTACATTTGTGAGCCAGCCAAAACTTGGCACCTTAAATATAAGATAGCATTGATATATTCCGTGGGGAACTTAAAGAACCCTTCTTTGAGATTGGGGTGAGTGTGAAACAGTCGAGCACAGAAAGTGGTTGAGGTGATTAGCAAAGATATATCCAAGGGAAAGTGAGGTAATAACAAGGGAGAAAGGAATGAAAAGATAGGCTGAAGGGATGAAATGATGGGGGCTGGGGGAGCATGCAACCACCACACATATTGCATGTAACCACGACACATATCTTTCTATTCAATTAAAAATTGAATTTAACTTATTGATAAAGGAATTATTCAGAAAGATTGGAAACTGTAAGTGGGGTGAGGTAGTTTGCGTTATTTCCAATGATGAGTGCACAATTCCAGTTTTGTGTTTGGTAATAAACTCTTAAATGGTCCAAGCGCAGGCAGGTGGGACGAGTGTAGCTGGGACATGTTGGCTGGTGTGGGCAAGTTGGCCGTAGGGCCTGTTTCCACACTGTATCACTCTATGACAATGGTGGGAAAGGGGGAATGCTTCTTGATCATTTGATAAACAATGAAGAACAGGGAATTAATCTGAAGAAATAAGACAACAACATTAGAAGCAAAGAGGCTAAATATTTGGTAGCTATTTCAGCCCATAAAAAAAATTAGGAATTTCTCTAATATGTTATTTTTCAGTAAGCAACAGTTAGGAGCCCTTGATGCAATAATTCGGCCTTTCTATTGCAGAAAGAATTAATGTTCTCTGCACAGCAAGCGTGATGTATGAAGGAAGTTAATGAGTGACATGTGGAGCCTTTATTTAATACTAGACTAAGTGGGACATGTTGGGTTCCAGGTTCACGCTGGAGGGCTGATCCCCCAACGCAATATTCCACCTCTCCACCAATTCCAATATTGGTGGCCGGGGGGGGGGGGGGGGGGGGGCGCGTCTGGTGCGCCAGCATGGGTGTTGTGGGTCAAGCACAGTGAGTACAGGCCCAATAATCCATTTCAAACCACTTCATGTCAAGTCAGTCCATTTCAAGTCAAGTCAAGTCAAGCACTGGGCAGGCGGGGCCAGTCAACAATACAATCCATTTGCTTTCATTTCAGGTGAGGTCAAGCAAAGCAAAAGCAAAAGCACAGGGCATGCCAAACAACTCATTTCATTTCATTAAAGTGCTAACAAATCATTTATTGCAAGCACATTAGGGGTTAACAAATCATCATTCATTGCAAGTACATTGCTGGCTAACAAATCATTTATTGCAAGCACATTAGGGGTTAACATATCATCATTCATTGCAAGCACATAGCTGGCTAACAAATCATCATTCATTGCAAGCACATTACTGGGTAACAAATCATTTATTGCAAGCACATTAAGGGTTAACAAATCATCATTCATTGCAAGCACATTGCTGGCTAACAAATCATTTATTACAAGCACATGAAGGGTTAACCACATAAAGCACATAACCACATAAACCACATAAAGGGTACTCACAGTTCAGTAGACTCACAGCAGAATAACAGTTGTTGCCCCTCCCTCGCGATCTTCCTGAGTGACTGACTCATGTCCAGGCATTCGGGGGTTTATAGGCCTGCCCCCTCTCCCCCCGGAAGGGGCGTTACCTTCATCATGGTGATTGACAGGCGAGAGGACCAATCAGCTGATCTCAAGATATTTTTAAACATTCATAACTTTTTTATTTTTCATCGATCGGAAAATTCCTCGGGGCTGCCTCAGCGGAGGAGGTCTGTGAGTAAGATGGCCAAAGATCATAGTGATATATGATAGCATTATTTCTAAAATCAATATAGAGCGCAGACAGGAAGTGGTCAAGAAGAGACTTTTAGTTTCTAGATGTTTTATATTTACGCAACTGCAGAAACTGAAATACCTTAACATGTTTTTTTTATTAACAAACCTGAGAAAATATACCAAAAAAAGATGCCAAAAAAACAAACACTTAGCATTCTAGAATATGTTACCAGGTAGATAGTGAGGTTACTTGGGCTTCGGAAATAATGCAGTAATGCATGCCTTTTAGATGACTATGATTTGGATGGTAATGTATTTGTGCCTGGAACTTTGTTTTCTCTTTGGAAATGAGAAGGCAAAGAAAGAATGGTGTTTGTTCTCAGTTATAAATTAAGGAGCTTTGCAAGAGCAAGAAGAGTGTAGAGAATTTACAGTGGAATGCCAGATTGATGGAAAATGAAATATTAGCTTAATATATTTTGGCAATCAATGAAAGGACACGTATCCATAAAGCAGAGTGAATAGTTGAGTGTTAAAGAATGTTCAATGTAATTACATATTTTAACAAAGGTAAAAATACAAGTAGAAAAGGCAAAAATGCACAAAGATTTTTTTTTACTCAGGGTAAAAATATAACAACAAAGAAGTGTTGAAATTGTATAAAGGAGATCCTCATCTAATTCATTTTATGCTGATTACTTGGCAATGATCTAACACTTTGCTCCAGAAACTTTAGCTTGAGAGTAAAATCAGTTCATCTTCATGTGTCCTGATTATTATCAATTGATCAAAGAAAACTTTATAATACTATAATCCCCTCTTTGAGAGGGATGCTCTTGCCCCTCTGATTTTGCAAGACATCTATTAAGTAAAAAGAGGGAGGGAGAAATTAGTAGAATATTAAATATTCATATCAATTTTCGAGCATTTAATATATCAGCCGCTAAGGTTGTTTTTGTTTAATTTCCACTGCAGACATTTGATAAAATCCTCATTGCGAACAGAGGAGAGATTGCCTGCCGGGTAAGTTATTTTCAATTGCAATGTTTTTTTACCAATTAAAGGAGAAGCAAAGTTTTGGGAATATGTTTGTTCAAACCACTCTCTTTTATAATGATAGAGTCCTATTACATTTAAGGCAGCATTCAAACTATCATACCAATGGTAGGTTATTTAATGAATAACACACAGTCCTACTCATAGAGCCATAACTCGGAGAATCATTCCGCATGGAAACAGGCCCTTCGGCTCAATTTGCCCATGCCGACCAAAATGCCCCATTTCTACTAGTCCCACATGCCCACGTTTGGCCCATTTCTCTCCATATCTCTCTAAGTTCATTTTTTTCAATAACTTATCCCTTTCCTTTTTTGAAAGTTTTTCTCCATTTGCTTCTCCTAATGTTAAGGCAGTATTTCCTGATCATGGTACCGCTACTTAAATCAATTTTTTCCCTAATTTGTTGTTATTAGTTTAAAAATTATTTCCTTAGTTATTGAATTCCTCGCCAGTGGAAACATTTTTTCTTTCTCATATTCAAACATCCAACTCAAGAAGAAACTACTTGTGTTAACTTTCATGTTCAGTAAAGCAGACCCATTATGATGTTAGCTGGACGCAACTTCTTTTTTCCCATTAAATTCTCAACATCGGTGTATTTCTTTAATGCAAACAGTGGGAGATTTAACATCCAACCAGTTTGGCAACTACTTTGGACTGTTGGGCAAGAACATATTACTAATATGAGGATCCATATTTTCTATGACCTTCAATGATTTCCCTGGGGCAGCCAGTTAACCAACAGATTTATGGTTACGGCTTTTGCTACTTGCAAGGCACGTCTTTCCGCTAACTAAAAAAAACCCAGTATAGCATAGGAACATGCCCTTCGGCCTACAATGATGCCAAGTTAAATTCATCTCCTCTGTCTGCACATGATCCATATCCCTCCATTCTTTGAATGTCCATGTGCTTACCCAAAAACCTCTAAAGTATAACCATTGTACCTGCCTTCACAACCACCCCTGGCAACGCATGGAAGGCACTCACAACTCTGTCATTTAAAAACAAATGTCCTGCACAGCTGCTTGAAACTTTGCCCTTCTCATTTTAAAGCGTTGCCATCTTATCTTTAAAAAAAGGCCTGACTTGTCAATACTATCTATGTCTCATAATTATGTCAGGTTTCCCTTCAGCCTCCGATGCTCCAGAGAAAACAATGCAAGTTAATTCAACCTCTCCTTATAGATGATTTTTGTCCAATAAAATGTCCCAGCAAAAATCATAAACCTGCCTGCATTTCTATAATACCTTTCAGAACTGCAGTTGTAGTTACAAAGTACTTCCTTCCCTTGTTGGTAGGAAGCGAAGGACGTACATTGGAGCTACAACTGCCTTTCAAAAATCTAGTCTGCAGATATGTAGTACTGAGGGAGATATTCACCATTGGGATGGTTTTGTGTAGGAAATGGAGCAATCAATTTCCACACTATACAGTGCCTCCATAATGTTTGGGTTAAAGACCCGTCATTTATTTATTTGCCTCTGTACTCCACAATTTGAAATTTATAATAGAAAAAAAATCACATGTGGTTAAAGTGCACATTGTAAGACAAAGGCCATTTTTATACATTTTGGTTTCACCATGTAGAAATTACAGCAGTGTTTATACACAGTCCCCTAATGGCACCATAATGTTTGGGACACATGGCTTCACAGGTGTTTGTAATTGCTCACGTGTATAATAATTGCCGCCTTAATGCAGGTATAAGAGAGCTCTCAGCACCTACTTTTTCCTTCAGTCTTTCCATCACTTTTGGAAACTTTTATTGCTGTTTATCAACATGAGGACCAAAGTTGTGCCAATGAAAATCAAAGAAGCCATTATGTGCCAAACAAAAATAAAACTGTTAGGGACATCAGCCAAACCTTATGCTTACCAAAATCAACTGTTTGGAACATAATTAATCAGAAAGAGAGCTCCGGTGAGCTTACTAATCGCAAAGGGACTGGCAGGCCAAGGAAGACCTCCACAGCTGATGACAGAATTCTCTCTATAATGAAGAAAAATCCCCAAACACCTGTCCGACAGTTCAGAAACGCTCTTCAGGAGTCAGGTGTGGATTTGTCAATGACCACTGTCCGCAGAAGACTTCATGAACAGAAATACAGAGGCTACGCTGCAAGATGCAAACCTCTGGTTAGCTGTAAAAATAGGATGACCAGGTTACAGTTTGCCAAGAAGTACTTAAAAGAGCAACCACAGTTCTGGAAAAAGATCTTGTGGACAGATGAGACGAAGATTAACTTGTATCAGAGTGATGGCAAGAGCAAAGTATGTAGGAGAGAAGGAACTGCCCAAGATCCAAAGCATACCACCTCATCTGTGAAATATAGTGGTGGGGGTGTTAGGGCCTGGGCATGCATGGCTGCTGAAGGTATTGGCTCACTTATCTTCATTGATGATACAACTGCTGATAATAGTAGCATAATGAATTCTGAAGTGTATAGACACATCCTATCTGCTCAAGTTCATACAAATGCCACAATACTCATTGGCCGGTGGTTCATTCTACAGCAAGACAATTATCCCAAACATACTGTTTAAGCAACAAAGGAGTTTTTCAAAGTCAAAAAAATGGTCAATTCTTGAGTGGCCAAGTCAATCACCCGTTCTGAACCCAATTGAGCATGCCTTTTATATGCTGAAGTGAAAACTGAAGGTGACTAGCCCCTAAAACAAGCATAAACTAAAGATGGCCTGGCAGAGCAACACCAGAGAAGACACCCCGCAACTGGTGATGTCCATGAATCGCAGACTTCAAGTAGTCATTGCATGCAAAGGATATGCAACAAAATACTAGACTACTTTCATATACATTACATTGCTGTGTCCCAAATGTTATGGTGCCCTGAAATGGGGGGACTATGTATAAACACTGCTGTTATTTCTACATGGTGAAACCAAAATGTATAAAAATGGCCTTTATTAAAATCTGACAATGTGCAACACGTGATTAACCACATGTGATTTTTTTCAATTACAAATCTCAAATTGTGGAGTACAGAGGCAAATAAATAAATGATGGGTCTTTGTCCCAAACATTATGGAGGGCACTGTATGGTTGCTTGCCTAGTCATTGCAATAAATGACCAGATTTTGTTTTGGTATGGTATTGTTAATGAGATAAATGTTGCCGAAGGTGCTGAGGAGAACTGTTCTACTCCACAAATTGGGCTCTCTCAAGAAGGGAGACGGCCTCATTTTAACATGTCATCTATAAGACATCTTCCTCACATGAAAATTAACAAAAAAAGCTGCAGATGCTAGAAATTGGAATCTCTCCAAAGGGGCAGCACTATCTCAGTCCAGGAGTTTTAATATAAATATTGTATTAACCCTCTGTGGTTGGACTTATGACTTTGCAAGAATGTGAATTAAATGACCAAAGTAAATCAACGTTTACCTTAAATGAGGAAATACTCTCACACTCTGGAATACATCTTGGGACATTGCAGTGTCCAGAGTAATCTATCGACTAGTTTTGCTACAATGAATACCATGAAGCTGGTGCCACATATTTTCCAATATGTGCTTCTGCTTTGGATAGGTCATGCATCATAGTACACAAGGCAAAGCAAAGCCATTATTTTACATCGTCAAAGCAGATTTGAGAAGGCAAATTCTCAGTAGTAGTAGTTTTAACACGCACACCACGCACACCACACACACCTCACACACCTAAAAAAACAAACAGTGCAGCAATGATAATAAGTCTATTGTAGTTCAGATCCTATATGAGGTTGTAGTGTTTAATAGCCTGAGGGAACAGCTGAAGAAGCTGTTCCTGAACCTGGACGTTACTGTTTGCAGGCTCCTGTACCTTCTTCCCGATGGCAGTGGTGAAATGAGTGTGAGGCCAGGATGTTGTGCGTCTCTGATGATGTTGGTTGCCTTTTTTGAGGCACTCTGATAAATCCCTTCGATGGTGGAGAGGACAGAGCCAGTGTTCACTGCCCAGTCCATCACCAAAACTTTGCAGTCTCTTCCGCTCCCGGACGTTCAAGTTGTCGAACCAGACAATGATGCAATATGCTCTCTCTTTAACTTCTACAGGTGCACAGTAGAATCCTCTTTGGCATACCGAATCTCTGTAATCTTCTAATGAAGTAGAGGCGCTGATGTGCTTTCCTTATAATTGCATCAGGAAAGATCTTCGGAAATATACATGCCCAGGAATTTGAAGTTTTTGACTCTCTCCGCCATTGTCCCATTGATAGAAACAGGATTGTGGGTCCTTATCCTTCCTCTTCGAAAGTCCACAATCAGTTCCTTGGTTTTACTGATATTGAGAGCCAGGTTGTTGTGCTGGCACCCTTTAGTCAATCGGTTCTATACTCTGACTCATAGCCATCTGTTATTTCTCCTACAAGGGTGGTGTCGTCGGCGAACTTGACGATGGAGTTTGCACTATGTCCGGCTACACAGTCATGAGTATAGAATGAGTAAAGCAGGGGGCTGAGAACGCCGCTTTGAGGTGCTCCTGTACTGATTGTTAATGAGGGTGAAGTATTTCTGCCAATTAGAACAGACTGTGGTCTGTGGATGAGGAGGTTAAGAATCTAATTGCAGAGGGATGCACAGAGACCCACTTCCGTGAGCTTGGTAACCAGCTTGGAGGGGATGATGGTATTGAACATCGAGCTGTGGTCAATAAACAACAGCCTGTCGTAAGTGTTTTTATTGTCCAAGTGGTCCAGTGCAGAGTGGAGAGCCAGTGAGATCGCATCCTCTGCTGACCTGTTGTGAAGGTAGGTAAACTGTAGTGGGTTGAGGTTCTTGTTGAGGTAGGAGTTGATATGCGCCATAAACAACCTCTCAAAGCACTTAATCACCATGGACGTTAGTGCCACTGGTCGATCGTCTTTGAGGCATGACGCCTAATGCTCCTGTCCCACTTAGGAAACCTGAACGGAAATTTCTGGAGACTTTGCGCCCCACCCAAGGTTTCCGTGCCGTTCCCGGAGGTTTTTGTCAGTCTTCCAAATGGTCGAAAGTGGTTTCCGTTTTAAAAATTGGTAATTTTTTAGTTGACGCCGGTTGCGATGCTAGTTGAAGGTGGTTGCCGGAGGTCAAAAAAGCAGGTGGGAACCTTAGTAGTGAGAGATTGAAATGACCGCATTAACTCCAGCCAGTGGGTCTCCACAGGTTTTGAGAACTCGACCGGGTATACCGTCAGGTCTAGGTGCTTTCCGAAGGTTCACCCTCCTGATGGGTCTTCTGACGTCGGCCTCTGTGACTGTGATTGTAATACCATCAGGGCGTATGGGGGCTCGGGAAGGCACATCAGTGTTCTCCCTATCAAAGCGTGCATAGAACGCATTGTGCTCTTCAGGGAGTGATGCTTCACTGTTGCTTAAGCTGCCTCCTGATTTTGCCTTGTAGGAGATGATGGCATTGAAACCCTGCCACAATTGCCGAACATCCACCTAATCCTCCAGCTTTGAGCTGAAGTCCCTTTTGGCCTTTTTGATGGCCTTGTCAAGGTCGTATCTGGACTTCTTATAGACCTTTGCGTCACCAGACCTGAATGCCTGGGATCTGGTCTTCTGAAGAATGCGGATCTCCTGATTCATCAAAGGCTTCTGATTAGGAAACACTTGGAAGGCTTTTGTGGGAACACAGTACTCCATACATTTCCTTATGAAATCTGTAATGACTGTAGCAAATTCATTCAGGTCCGTTGCCGAGTCCTTGAACATTGCCCAGTGAACATTGTCCAAGCAGTCCTTTAGTTATTCCTCTGCCTCCCCAGACCAACTCCGTGCAGTCCTCACCTCTGGTGGTGCCTGTATGCCGGAAGAAGCAGCACCGCTGAATGGTCGGATTTCCCGAAGTGAGGGCGAGGGATAGAATGATAGGCATCCTTAATGGTCGTATAACAGTGATCAAGGGTGTTCAGTCCTCTGGTGCTGCAGTCGACATGTTGGTGGCAGTTTGGGAGTGATTTTATCAGGTTGGCTTTGTTGAAGTCCTCCGGCTATGGTGGTAAGCGCCTCGGGGTACGCTGTTTGATGCTTATTGACCACGGCGTGTAGGTCCTCCAATGCTAGACAGACGTCTGCCTGGGGTGGGATGTAGATCACGGTTGGGATGATGGAGGTAAATTCCCTCGGGAGGTAGAAGGGGCGGCACTCCACCGCTAGATGTTCCAGGTGAGGAGAGCAGGAGTTAGACAGAACTGCCACATCTGAGCACCACGAAGAGTTGACCATGAGGCAGATGCCCCCTCCTCTCCCTTTCCCAGATGCCTGCATACGGTCCATATGATGGATGGAGAAACCTTCAGGCTGGACCGCTGAGTCTGGGGAGCTGGGGGTGAGCCATGTCTCTGTGAAACAGAACACAGAGCATTCCCTCTGCTCCCTTTGGTGTAGCAGCCTTGACCTTAAGTCCTCCACTTTATTTTCCAATGATTGTACATTGGCTAATAGGATGATAGGGAGAGGGGGGTCGTAGTACCCTGTTCTTCAGTCTGAAGTAATTCTGCCCGCCGGCCACGTTTCCAGACACCATAGAGGCCTCCCCGGTGTTTCCAGGTACAGTACTTACTGTTCTTGCAATCCTCCGCGTGATCGGGGCTTCCCTGCGATCGTGAATTCCCTTACAGTCAGCTGCTCCGTTGCTGCCTGTAGATCGCATTAGCGCTAATGCGTTTAAAATAATAGCGCTAATGCGTAGCACCGCTGATTTATGCTGCTTCTTTTATACAGGTAAGCTGAGAACTATTCTATTTCAGAGGCTGCGGAGCGTTTTTGAAAGGGGGGGGGGCTCGCCTGAGCGATCACTGATCACCGGGTTCGGGGGAAGGGTGTGGGAGGGTGGCACACCCACTCCCACCGTAGGGACTTTTTGACTCGCCCACCCCCCCCCCCCCCCCCCCCCCCCGATGGATGCCAGTGACTTCCACGGTACAGAAATTTGACCAAAACATTAAAATGTGTTATAATTTCAAGCGCTATTTTTTTTTGTTTTTAGTTGGAAAAATGGACGAGATAATCATAACATTTCCTGATTTTGCAAAGTCATACAAATTATGTTTTGCCCAGGGGAAAAAAAATCAGAGTATTTTGAAAGTATGCATTCTCCTTTTGATGTATATTTCATTTTGATTTGTAATTAGAATCATCAAACCATGACATTAATAAAGGGGGTATATGTTGGTGGAAACTTTACTTTTTTTAAAGTAAGACTTTTGAGAAATCTAAAATGCATTAGAAATATACATTTCATTGCACTGAGTCGCTTGCCCTGAGTAGGTGAATCGAGGACTAGAGGACAGATTTAAGGTGAAGGGTAAAAGATTTCATAGGAATCTGAAGGGGTTTTCCACACAAAGGGTGGTGGGTGTATGGAACAAGCTGCTAGAGGAGGTAGTTAAAGCAGGGACTATCCCAACATTTAAGAAACAGTTAGACTGATACATGGATAGGACAGGTTTGGAGGGATGGTGACCAAAAGCAGGTAGCTGAGACATGTTGGTGGGTGTTGGCAAGTTGGGCCGAAGGGCCTGTTTTCACCCTGCATCATTCTATGACTACATTATACCTCCACCATCAAAATCAAGTGGCCGAGATTTATTGCCATATACTCAAGCATGAGCAAGTTACATAGAAACATAGAAAATAGGTGCTGAATAGGTAATTTGACCCTTCGAGCCAGCACCGCCATTCTAGATGATCATGGCTGATCATCTCAAATCAGTACCCCTTTCCTGTTTTTTCCCCATATCCCTTGATTCCTTTAGCCCCAAGAGCTAAATGTAACTCTCTCTTGAAAATATCTAGTGAATTAACCTCCACTGCCTTCTGTGGGAGAGAATTCCACAGATTCACAACTCTCTGGGTGAAGAAAGTTTTTCCTCATCTCATTCCAAAATGGCCTACTCCTTATTCTTGAACTGTGACCTCTGGTTCTGGATTCCCCCAACATGGGGAATATTTTTCCTGCAGTTACAGTAAGAGTGAAAATCTAGCAGGCAAGCAAAATGCTTTATCCAACCACCCCAATTTGAATGCCACTAACTTCCACTGCTTGAACCCAGTGCTTGGTGCCTACTTCCGGCATCCACTGGTTGTCCTCCAGGATGCACCGAGCCGCAGCCTGATCGATGCCGGTCTCCAGGGCGAATTCGGCGCAGAGACTCTCACGGCAGAGGCACAACGCTTCCTCCTCGCCTTCGATCCGAGGCCCGGCCGCCTTCGACGGCCCGGGACTCTTGCACTGAGGCTGCTCCATGGCCGGAGCTACAGCGCGTGGCTCGCCAGCCCAGGCTTCCCATCCGCATCTGCCCCCACCGCTACTTTTGCTTCCATCCCTCTCTCCTGCCCGGCTCTCCAACACCCACGACCAGGTTGCTCAGTGCACAGCAGCGCCTTGTCCAAAGCCGGAGAGACCGAGACATGTCTAGCCAAAAAAGTGGGGAGTGGGGCTGCAGCCCATGTATTTGATGATTTCCTGTTGTGCTGCTGGCAAAATGTCACCACAGACGGGTGCCATTTTTTTTTTCCTTTTTCTTTCTTGTTTTTCAGTAACAAAATGATATTTCTTTGCCATATCATCAATTAGTTCATTGCATTTGATTTTATTGCTGTGTGTCTGTAAGTTTCACTTGCCAGATTCCAAACCACTACTATTCTGCGTGAAGTTTGCCTGTTGTTCTTGTGATTGCCCGGGTTTCTTCACAACCCAAAAACACTTGGATTGGTAGGTTAATTGACTATTGTAAAGTGCACCTATTATGTATGAGGTGGAAGAATTTGGGAGGAGTGAATGGGAATAAGTGGAGTATAAAATAGGATTAGTGTAAATTGGTGCTTGTTGGTCCGTATGGACCAATGAGCTGTAGGGCACATTTGTTTATAATTGAACAGCCTGCCAACCCTTACTAGCCGTATCCCTCTTGCATAAAATGGTGGTGATGGTGGACATCCATTAAATTGTACTCCATCTTCATGATTCACGTGCAGACAAATCAGTAAGGAAGTCTAATTAAGAATTCAAATAAGCCAGAAAATAATCGAAATAGTCAACAGTCAGGCAACGCCTATGGAAAGATAAACAATGTTAACATTTCAGGTGGAATATTTTAAAGGTCTTGGCAAAATCTTCAGCTGCTTTATTAGTTATCTTGTTTAAGAAGGAACTGCAGATGCTGGAAAATTGAAGGTAGGCAAAAGTGCTGGAGAAACTCAGCGGGTGCAGCAGCATCTATTGAGCGAAGGAAATAGGCAACGTTTCGGGTCGAAACCCTTCTTCAGACTGTAATCTTCCCTGCTCCATAAATGTATTGTTTGCTGATGAAGTGATGATCTTATTGTCAGTTCCTCAGATAATGAAGCAGACCGTACTTAAATGGAGCAAAATCTGGTCAAATTTCAGAATTGCCGACCAAATAAGACGGCCATGACAATATTAGGCAATGTCTTTTTTCCATCAGTGAAGAGTGGAAGCACTCTACCTTGTCATTTGGAAACAACTGGACCAGGCACCCAAATACTGTGGCTCCAAGAGCCAGTCTGAGGTTAAATGGCCCACTAGGAGTGATTAATATTCTGACTCCTTGGAGTGATTTCATCATATACAAGAAAATCTGGGTGAGCATGCCTTTTGGCAACCTGCAGTTCCCACCACTTAGAAGAATGAGGATCTTCATCTGTGGGAAGACCAGCCCATCCAAACTCTCATCATCACTTGGAAATTTGTCAGTTAACCTTCATCATTCCTAAATTTTAAACCCCAGAACTTTCAATTGATCAACTCTATAACTGGACCTTTACACAAATGACAAATAAGGCAATAAAATGTAAAAATGAATCCCAAATTGATATCTTTTGACAATTGCAATTTTTCTTGATGGATGTGGCTAAGTTTAGGAAGCTATTACCTGCCCTTTGGGGAAAAGAGTGAAAGAGCTACTAAACATCAGAATTATTTTATTTCATAGACATTTGCAAATGTCTACCACATATTTAGTTTTTTTTTACTCTTGACAGGCCAAAGGCTAAATTATAAAGCCTTTAAAATGTTCAAAGTTCAAAATGTTCTTCTATTTTATTGTCCAGTTTATATACCGAGCTTAACTGGATGACGTCCTAACCTGGATAGATAAAATGAAAATATCAAAGATTAATTGTGATAATATTGAATCAGAAGCCACAACATAAAACAAGATAGGATATTTGTTGACTTTTGGCTAATGTTAACACTTTGTGAACTTGAGTATCAGTTTGTTTCTTAGCTAATTGTAGAAGTCTTTCTTTACAATTCTGCAGTGATTCGGCATGTTGTTTTAACTTGCCAGCTCTGTACTAGGAGATCTGCATTGGCTCTGTCCAACAGTGCCTCACTTAAAAGAAAATCTCAATCTTTGTGTTCCACAGCTAACAATCACCAATTTGTAACCTCTACGGATTCTTAAACCTTCTGATATCTGTTACTCTTATGTAGATTCCTGATTTAGGCACAGTACCACCTGTGGTAGGACTTTTAGCTGGCTAAGACATAGCATTGTAGAGGGATACAGCATGGAATCAGGCTTTTCAACATACTGAGTCCCCACCGACCATCAACCACATTTACAGTAATTCTATATTAATCATATTTTAAAATTAACTCTATTCTTCAACTATCCCCAGATTCTACCACCCAGCTACACGCTTGAACAATTTACAGTGGTTAATTAATTTACCAACCTGCATGTCTTTGGGATGAAGAGGAAACCAGAACACCCTGAGGAAACCTGTTCAGTCAAAGAGAGAATATGCATTTCCACATAGACAGCACCCAAGTTCAGGATAGGATCCAAGACTCTGGCTTGCGGCAGTGGCTCTAATAGCAGCGACAATGGCTCTAATAGCAGCGCCACTGTACCGTACACATCTTGGGCAGGGAATCTCCCTTCAAAAACACTGTACCTCTCCTATCCTATCTCCTTGAAGATGCTACTTAAAACTGGCAAGATCCCTGTTCCATTCTGTTCTAGGGGATGGTTACATTTTGATTAATACTTGTTCTGTAATGATCACTAGTACGTCCCATTAGCTGCCGTTAAAATCATTCTATGCAACTGTTTACCTAAAAGGAGATGGGTTGCATCCTTCCATATTTTCTCCCAAAATATATTTGCGTTTGAATTTTGGCAAGCTACAAAAAAATTCAATTCTTTGTGGAGATCAAAATGTACTAGTTTTTCTCAAAACTTCCCCGTATCCTTCAATATTTTTTCTGATCAGTATTATTCTGTTCATTGTCACAGGCATTGCTTTTCTCTAATGACTTGAGAGCAATGTTTTGTCTATGCTACCTTTTATTTTTCTGATTCTATTTTGTCTGCTTTACTTCAAGTTCAAGTTCAAGTGAGTTTATTGTCATGTGTCCCTGATAGGACAATGACATTCTTGCTTTGTCATAGTAGGCATTGACTACAAAGATCAGTGTGTCCATATACCATTATATAAATATATACACACATGAATAAATAAACCGATTAAGTGCAAATAACAGACAGTGGATTATTAATGTTCAGTGTTTTGTCCGAGCCAGGTTTAATAACTT
Source organism: Okamejei kenojei (assembly GCA_035221665.1). NCBI lineage: Eukaryota > Metazoa > Chordata > Chondrichthyes > Rajiformes > Rajidae > Okamejei > Okamejei kenojei. The sequence goes on from CM069136.1 coordinate 113,613,481, forward strand.
GATGGCTGTGGGGAAGTAGCTATTCCTGAACCTGGTCGTTGCAGTCTTCAGGCTCCTATACCTTCTACCTGAAGGCAGCAGGGAGATGACTGTGTGGCCAGGATGGTGTGGGTCCTTGATGATGCTTCCAGCCTTTTTGAGGCAGCAACTGCGATAAATCCCCTCGATAGAAGGAAGGCCAGAGCCGATGATGGACTGGGTAGTGTTTACTACTTTTTGTAGTCTTTTCCTCTTCAGGGCGCTCAAGTTGCCGAACCAAGCCACAATGCAACCGGTCAGCATGCTCTCTACTGTGCACCTGTAGAGGTTAGAGAGAGTCCTCCTTGACATACCGACTCTCCGTAATCTCAGGAAGTAGAGGCGCTGATATGCTTTCTTGATGATTGCATCAGTGTTCTCGGACCAGGAAAGATCTTCACAGATTTGCACGCCCAGGAATTTGAAGCTCTTGACCCTTTCAACCATCGACCAGTTGATATAAACAGGACTGTGGGTCCCCATCCTACTCCTTCCAAAGTCCACAATCAGTTCCTTGGTTTTGATGGTGTTGAGGGCCAGGTTATTGTGCTGGCACCATATGGACAGTTGCTCGATCTCTCTTCTGTACTCCGACTCATCGCCATCAGTGATACGTCCCACAACAGTGGTGTCGTCAGTGAACTTGATGATGGAGTTCGCACTATGACCGGCTACGCAGTCATGAGTATAGAGTGAGTACAGCAGGGGGCTGAGCACACAGCCTTGATGTGCTCCCGTGCTGATTGTTATCGAGTCTGACACATTTCCATCAATACGACAGACTGTGGTCTGTGAATGAGGAAGTCGAGGATCCAATTGCAGAGGGATGCGCAGAGACCCAGTTCTGCGAGTTTGGTAACCAGCTTGGAGGGGATGATAGTATTAAATGCCGAGCTGTAATCGATGAATAACAGCCTGACATATGAGTTTTTGTTGTCCAAATGGTCCAGAGCGGAGTGGAGAGCCAGCGAGATCGCATCCACCGTTGATCTGTTGTGGCGGTAAGCGAACTGCAGTGGGTCCAGATTTTTGTTGAGGTAGGAGTTGATTTCCAGCATGATCAACCTCTCGAAGCACTTCATCACCACTTGGTCTTTATGCTGTTTTTTTTCGACATTAACACCAGCTCAGGGTGGCAGTAACCTTTTCTAGAACATTGATGCCCTTTTTGTGTCTGGGGGTATTGCACATCCTCTTAATGTCTTGGGCTGTGATGTCCACCAGCTCCAGGATCAGGATACAGACATCACACCAGCACGGGAACCTCATTCCACAGGGATCTGCAGTTCAGCCTAGTATGAGTGTGTCTTGGGCTTGGCCCCAACTTTCCTCCTGCATTTTATCTCTCCCAGTATTTTTGCAATCATACTTGCATGTCTGGACAGTGAGGTCTTCCGCAAGAGAGTGGATGACCAGCATAGAGGGAGTGACATGGAAAGATTTCCTTGTTTGGAGATTGCTGCTGACATTACTGAAATACTGCATATGCACTTTTTGAGAATTTTCTTTTTAAATTTTATAATTAATATTGTTCTTAAACTATAATATCTAAACTGCAATAAAGTATGTAGATGAGTCAGCTTGCATTAGAATTTTAATTAATATAAGAGAAAGACGACTGGATAGAAAATTGGCTAGGAAACAGAAGGTGATGGTGGAAGGTTGTTTATCGGACTAATGGGCTGCGACAAGAAGTGTTTCTCGGGGTTCGGTGCTGGGCACATTGCTGTTTGTCATCTATAGAAATTATTTGGAAGAGAACGAACAAGGCATGATTAGTAAGTTTGCAGATGACACGAAATAGGTGGTATGTAGATACTGAAGATAGTTGTCAAAAATTGCAGCAGGATCTTGATCGGTTGGGCAGGTGGTCTGAGGAATGCTTGATGGAGTTTAATACAGAAAACCGTGAGGTGTTGCATTTTAGGAGGTCGAACAAGGACAGGACCTACACAGTTCCTTGAAAGTGGCATCATAGGTAGATAGGGTGGTCTGGGGGCTTTCGGCACATTGCCCTTCATTTAGAGGCTACATTACTCATTTAGAATATTGTGTTCAGTTTTGTTCACCCTGTAATAGGAAACCTGCTGGAAAGGGGGTGCAGAGAATATTTACAAGGATCTTGCCTGGGTTTGAGTGCCTGAACGATCGGGAGGGGTTGAGCAGGCTATGACTTTATTCCTTGGAGAGCAGGAGGATAAGGGGTGATCTTATAGAGGTGTATAAGATCATGAGCGGAATAGATGGGCAGGTGGGACTAAGGAAGAAGGGGCATGTTGGTTGGCAAGGGCAGTTGGGCCAAAGTTACCTGTTTCCACGCTATATGACTCTATGAGTTTATCAGGAACTAATCTGAAGAAGAGTCCCAATCCAAAATGCCATCTATCGATCAGTTTGAAGAAGGGTTCCGACAAAAAATGTAATCTATCCATGTTCTCCAGTGATGCTGCCTGACAAGCTGAGTTACTCCAGCACTTGGTTGTGAACCAACATCTGCAATTCTTTGTATCTTCTCCCGCCAATTGTTTTTTTTTTTTGCTGTTTTAAAACAGTTTTAAATGTGTGTAGCCATGATTTGGTATGTGACAGTTGAAGCAGATTCAATGGCTAATAACAAAAGATTTGTTTAAGAAGTAAGAAAACATTTGCAAGACTTTGCTGAAAGAGTTGGTGAAACGGGGAGAATTGAATGCCGCAAGCATGATGGACCAAATGACCGCCATCTTAAGCTGTTTAATTATTTGATATTATGTTTAAATGTGACATCACCTTGTATGTGCAGTCTACCCTGTTTAGTTTATTCCTTTCTTTCTGAATGTCATTGACTTTAGGAGGCAAATGGACATTCTTTGAATGGCGGCCAACATTGTCCAGATCGGTCCTGTACCTCTTATTATTGGACAGTAGGCACCATGTTCTGGTTCACCATGTTAGGATCTCATGGACAATCTTCTACTAATCTATACAGGAAAATCATCTACACTATTTAAAGTTGTCACCAAATATTTTGGAATTGTGAATGCCCATTAAGTGAAAAGGAAATGCTCTGTGGAAACTAGCAGATTTGCAATGTTCAGTTAAATTTATCAACACGAGTGTTACTTAGAAATATGTGTTATTCTGCAGATCATGAAGACTTGCAAAAAGATGGGGATAAAAACAGTTGCAATTCACAGTGATGTGGACTCCAATGCTGTAAGTAACTAATTAGCGTTTCACTTTTTACTTTGTACTTTGCACTTATGAAAATGGGCTGTGGTCATATAACATACTGCACTATTAATTAAACAGAATCACAAGCAACTCAGCAGTCTCGTTTTTAACTGGAAAACTAATGTATGCTCGATTTTTGTTGTATAATTTAAATGCATTTCACTGAGAAACTATTGCTTAAAAAAAACAGCAAATTATATTTCTCTAGGTTGCTTTGTAAATTAAATTATATTTGTCTGCTTTCAATGTGAAGACCCAAAATGTAGCTTGGGACAAGTAGAGAAAAAGCAGGACTTGAAAGTTACTTTTACATTTTCATGGCATCCCAAAGCATTTCCCTAGTAATGATATATTACTGTAGTCATAACATGAGAAATGTGGAGGCCTAGCAGTGTCCTGAATACAGCACTATTGTACTGTCTGGAGATTTTAAGGTATTTGATGAAGGAAAAATACTGGTAACAACTCTAGGGAAAATGCCTTCCTCGACTTCATAATAGTTCTGTGGGATCTTTTGCATTCATTTGAGAGGACAGATGGGATACCTCTTGTTTGGAAGACTAAACTTCTGGCGCAGCATTCACGCAGTACTGGCCAGAATGCCTGTGTAGATTTTAGTGTTTCTGTTGAGATTTGAACTGTGGCCTAATGAGCAGTACAGAGAGTAATACTCACAGTTCCAGAAGGGAAAATACATTAATGGCATGAGTTATATCAGGGCCATTACATAGAATTGTAAGGCCTTAAAAGCAGAGAGAAAGATAATAGTTTGAGATGGTGTGTCCGAGGGTCTTGATGGTTTGGCACTATGATTAAGGTGTTAGAATGGCATGGGGCTTGAGGAATAATGTATAGTATGTGGAGGATGACAGGCTGAGGTGGGCAGTTTGTTGATGAGTCAACAGAACCTGATGAGTATAGGAGAGAACGTTGCCCTAGTTCATGTTTGTGGAACTTGGAAACTAAGTATCAAGAACATTTGGGGAACTGAGGTTGAAGTTATTAAAGTTATGAATATTGGTTTGTTTAAAAACAGTAATATTTTGCGGAAAACAAATAAATGAATTTAATGGCTGCCATGATAAATTAAACCCAATAAACTGGTATAATATTTTAAAACATTTATTGTTACCTATAATTTTGGTATTCCTGCCCACTAATGAGGCGAGCCAAGCTCCAATGACACACAGGGTTTCGTTTTGTCAGACATTATATCAGAGATAAGAAGCCAGAGTAACACAAGCCAACATCCCAGCACGGAGGCCCTAATGATGCACTTTCAGCTCTCTCTGTCATGGGAAGTGGTTACCAGATGGACAGAAGGAAAGGATTTGAAAACATTCTCAAAGCCTCCTTGGGGAAAGAAATGCAGCATCAACCACTGACTGCTGCGAGCCTCTGGCCCACGACCACTCAAAATGGAAAAGGTGTATTTGGGAAGGTTCTGCGAACCTTGAGTCCAAGCGCCAGGAGCACATAGAAACACAGAGAAATGGCAGGAGAGCACCACCTCACAAACTACACAACTACGTCTCAGTCATGACACCTCGCAGTCATGTCAGAGTCCACAGAACTGGAGTAGAAGCAAGTCATGTTCGATCCCAAGTGACTGAAAAAAAAGGATAAGCCAACAAAGCACAAAAATTGTGGAAGAAATTTAATGTCTCATCTGTTGGTAGCTCCTATGTATTTGATTTAAAAAAATCAGTTGACATTTTGGAAGGCTCATTGCTGAGTTTGCCTCCTTTGCCCCAATGCATGTTTTTCTTAGTTTGCTGGGCCCTGAGACCACTTTAGGTTTAGGTTTTAGCAGTATTATCATAAATGGGCAGATTTTCTCCTCGAGTATAAAGTCTATATTGATTCTCCTGGTGTAGTGCTGAAGGTTGAGGGTGTGAAGCGTTCTTAGAAGACTGTTATGCCTTGAATGTGCAATGTTTTGGAAGGAATGCAGAATTGAGGCTTCCTTTCTGCACCGAGTTATATGTTAACATTTCTACAGCATCTATTTTGAGAAGGTTGTACTGAACTTCTTCCTTGTGCCCTGGCTGAGAGTTATCTCTTAACAACATCACTAAAAGAGATCATCTGGTCATTGTCACCTTGCACTTTGTGGAGACTGCCGTGATTCCTACACAATAAAATGACTACGTTATTTAAAAACCTGTAAATCACTTTAAGATGCCCAGAAATTGTGAAGGGCACTTTACAAATGCAAGTCTTTTCTTTGTTAATTTTGTGAAATTAATGTTGAGTATGTAATTTAGTATGTAGTGGAGAATTGATGCATGCTTAGAATGGCATGGCTTCCAAAATGTGGTTGATCTGCAGTAAAACTGACTCTATGTGTCTATCCAAGACATGGTGTGCGTTGCGAAAACCACTTCCTGAATGCATTCATGAATGGACAATGACATGAATGACTCTTATTTATAGATTTACTTTCTGTACTTGGGAGTGGGTACTGTGTGTTCTTTTTATGTGATAGTGTCTTCAGAGACTAATTCATTATTTTGCCCTGGTCATTCGAGAGATTGCACCTTGATGTGAAAATGTTGAAACATCAAGGCATCTTGATTCTAAGCAACCAGACACATGCTGAGTTTTATTTTTATGGAACTCTTACTGCAAATTATTGTGATGACATATTGAGTTTAATTTGCTTATCATCTCGTAAAATTTTGGGTTCTGTTTTAAATTTTCAAACATCCATTAACCAGTTGCCACTAATTGAATGGAGACTAAGGGCTGTGATCTGTGCTCCATTTAATAAATCTCGACAGATGTAAATGTGGAACTTTCCATTTGTTTGTGTCTGCTGTATCTGGTGCAGTCCTAGATGGAAGGATCTGGTTTTTGGTTGCCTGCATATGGATGTTCACCTGTTCATTTACTGAAGCAAGTTTGCACGAGATGAGAGAATTTGCAGTGAGGCAGCAGGATAGGAGACTTGATGGGAGAGGGAAGGGTGTACTTTGGCTTGGAACTAAATATACCCCTCCATTGTGTTATATAGGACAATGCCCTAAATATTATTATTGTACAGCATTATATCAAAGATCTGGTATACGCTGGAAAAATTTAAAGCAGGCATATTGGATAAAATATATTGCATTTTGAAGATAATTGGTTAAGCTTGATCTAATTTACATATTGTGGCAGAGTACATCCATAAATTATCATGTTTGTAAGCTTATTTTAATAATCAAATATTATAAGTAGCAAATCATTTGTGCATTTTTCAAAATAAGCGCTGAGAACAAGAAGCTTTTAAATCAAGCTAAATTGTTGCCTGTTTTTCAAGTCCAGTTCCATGTCCTAGTAACCATTTATGTGTTGTAAAGAACAAAATACTGGAAACATTCAGCAGGTCATGCAACACCTGAAGAAAGAGAAACAGTTATTGTTTCAGTTCACAAATCCTTCATCAAATTGGCCACTACCTTTGTGGTCACATTGACATTTTCTCACTGCACCGCTCACTCCCTTTCACCACACTCCTAATCTGCTTTTTCTTCTTCCACTACTTTGGATAGCCAAGGCACCTAGACCCAACCCTACTTTGTGGGGACCTCAATGGGCGCACCTTCACGCTAAAGGTTATGACAGTTAAAGGTGTGGCTTCATTTCTGCTGCAATCTTTAACCAATGGATGACAGATGCTGCCTTAGTCAGCAATGTGCACATCTACTAAGTGGAAAAGAAAAACAAGCTGGAGCCACAAGTAACTGCAGATGCTGGAACCCTGAACAAAACGTAAAGTGCTGGAGTAACTTTACGTCAGGCAACATCTGTGGAGGGAATGTAAAACTAGTTATTGGTGGTATCTGAAGAAGGGGCTCGACGAAAACATCACTCATTCCTTCACTCCAGAGATGCTGCCTGTCCTGCTGAGTTACTCCAGCTTTTTGGGTCTATCTTCGGTTTAAATCAGTACTTGCAGTTCCTTCTTACACATGTTGGTGGTATCTTATTATTTGGAGCTTGGTGACAATTTTTGATCAATAAATGCCTTTGAATGTTTTATTACTTAAATGTTGTTGCATTGTGCTATGGTCAAGCTTCTTGTGGGCTCTTTTAAAAAAAAAAAGTTCTCCCCATTTTGCTTGATTCCCTCGCTTGTGCCTCTGTCAACTTGTTTTAATGTTCTTAAATATCAATGATAGGGCATTCTTTTCTACCATATTCAATGGAATATGAGGCTTGACCTTGGTATAATTCTGCTGAGTCTCCACTGCCTTGTATACTCAAAGTGCCGTGCCAACTGCCGAATACAGCTTTCTAGATGTCTAAGGGGTTTCTACAGCTACAAATAACTTCATTCCTTCTGTAGTTTCACCACTTCAAAGCGTGAGAGAACATTCTGTTGGCCCTTTTTTGTAACTCTACAGTAGGTTTTGGTACATTTAAGTGCTGGAGCAACTCAGCAAGTCAGGCAGCATCTCTGGAGAAAAGGAACAGATGACATTTTGGGTCGGAACCCTTTTTCAGAAAGAAAGTAGGGGGGGGGGGAACTGGAGGTAGGGGAAGCTACAGCATCTGCAGTCCCTTCCTACACAGATTTTGGTAATGTCAGTACATGGGTCTGTATTACACTTTCTGCTCTATAATTTCCAGCTGCTCACCACTTAAGGAGGCAAATGGAATTCTGACTTTATTGCTAGAGGGTTTGAGACCGAGAGTGGAGATATTTGCTCCAATTTTATAGTGCCCTGGTGATCGGGATCTAGAATACAGTGTACAGATCTGGTATCCTGATCTTAGGAAGAATATTTTGGAAGATGACAATCATTGAATCCAGTTCCTCTATACCCACCTCCTTTCATATCCATCGGATATAGATCATTAAGCCCTGAGGATTCAACATCTTTTATTGCAATAAATATTTTTGCTTATGCCACATCTTTGAGCTTCCCATTCAGTCTGGGCTATTTCCAGGAGAATCTTTTGTGCTTTTTGTGGGGAAAATAAACAAAATAGTTTTTTCTGTGATTTCCCTTTTTCCCCTCAAATAGTTTATCCTTTCATAGCCTATAGACCCACATTATCTCTTGTCAATCTATTTTCTTTGTCACGTAACTCCAGAAGCCCTGACAGTCAGTTTTTTGTTTTTGCTAGCCTATTCTTACTTTCTTCATTCTCAATGCCTTGGATCTCTTTTGCTGATTTATGAAGTTTTCCTAATTCGTAAGATTACTGTTTTCTTGACTATATATCATTGGCCTTTTGTTGGAACTAATGCCATATTTCTGATAGCCATGACTAGACAATTTTTCTTGTTATTTTTTGCATCTTGATGGATGAATCTGAAAATAAAACAGAAGACAAGCAAGAATCAAGAGTATTTAATTGTCATGTGCACTGGGACCAGAACAATTCTTACTAGTTGCATCTATGGAGCGAAGGAATAGGCGACGTTTCGGGTCGAGACCCTTCTTCAGACTCTAGTACATGGGTCTGTAGACCCTTCTTCAGACTCTAGTACATAGTGCAACCTTTTGCAATACCCTTAGTAGTTCGTTGCTGAGGGTTGTGCACGGTGGTTCAAGAGCTGATGGTTGATGGATGAAGCTGTTCTTGAAGCTAGAGGTAACCGTTCTCGGGCTCTTGTCCCACTTTCCCAATAGTAGCCGTGATATAAGTGCGTGGCCAGAGTGGTGTGGGTCTTTGATGACATTAGTTGCCTTCTTGACGCAGTATTTCCTGTCGGTCCCTTCCAATGTGGAGGTCAGTACCAAGATGGATGAGGCAATATCCACCACTTTCTGCAGCCTCTGTCATTCTTGGTGTCAGAATTACCAAACAAGGCTGTGATCAACTTCATCACCATCAACAATGCCATAGAAGAGGTTCAAGGTGCACCATTTGGGTAATGAAATAGTAAAGGAAAGAGTCTTCACTCAAGAATTAGCAAAACCAATCAGGCTGAAGAAATTCTGGATGTCATGCAAGAATTAATTTTATCCTGTGTCTCTTTGATTGATTGAAAGATACAGCATGGAAACGGGCCTTAGGCCCACCATGTCCACGCCAGCCATTGTTCACAGATTCATACTAGTTCTATTTTATTTCACTTGCTGTCTTCATGTATTTTTCAAGCATTCCAAGTAGATACATTTTGAGAATATCAAAATTTGATTACATTATAAGTTAAAAAGCAGATTCTGTAGCAAGGATAGGCCTCGTTCTTCTAAAGGTAGTATCAGTCTTCAAATCAAAATAAGCATCTTTATTTATCATATTCCGGCCAACTGAAGGGGTTGTTGGAAGGAAGGTAGAAAGGTTGAACAAGTTAGGTCTTTATTCTTTGGAGCGCAGAAGGTTAAGGGGGGACTTGATTGAGGTCTTTAAAATGATGAAAGGGATAGACAGAGTTGACGTGGATACGTTTTTCCCATTGAGGGTAGGGAAGATTCAAACAAGAGGGCATGACATGAGAATTAAGGGACAGAAGTTTAGGGGTAACGTGAGGGGGAACTTCTTTACTCAGAGGGTGGTGGCTGTGTGGAATGAGCTTCCAGCAGAAGTGGTGGAGGCAGGATCGATTTTAACATTTAAAAGTAAAGTGGATAGGTATATGGACGTGAAGGGAATGGAGGGGTATGGTCTGAGTGCAGGTAGATGGGACTAGGGGAAAACAAATGGTCGGCACGGACTGGAAGGGCCGAGAGGGCCTGTTTCCGTGCTGTAATAGTTATATGGTTATATGGGTAGATCATATTGCAAGAGAAATCGTGTGCATAGGATTCCCCAGTGAATAAGACACTTCTTTAAACATTTGCATCCCATCAACAATGGATTATGCACTGTTCCCATGTCTGACTGATAAAAATTAGCAAGCTAAAGTAAAAATGATTTTGAGACATACTAATGATTTGGAAATTTGGGTTGCTATGAATTTTAATTTGGTTATGTAAATGAAAGAGAGGAATATAGAGAATTATTATTACTTTATTAACATACAGGATACCTTACCTTAAAGCATACGGTATTAGGGGTTCAGTATTGATGTGGATAGAGAACTGGCTGGCAAACAGGAAGCAAAGAGTAGGAGTAAACGGGTCCTTTTCACAATGGCAGGCAGTAACTAGTGGGGTACCGCAGGGCTCAGTGCTGGGACCCCAGCTATTTACAATATATATTAATGATCTGGATGAGGGAATTGAAGGCAATATCTCCAAGTTTGCGGATGACACTAAGCTGGGGGGCAGTGTTCGCTGTGAGGAGGATGCTAGGAGACTGCAAGGTGACTTGGATAGGCTGGGTGAGTGGGCAAATGTTTGGCAGATGCAGTATAATGTGGATAAATGTGAGGTTATCCACTTTGGTGGCAAAAACAGGAAAGCAGACTATTATTTAAATGGTGGACGATTAGGAAAAGGGGAGATGCAGCGAGACCTGGGTGTCATGGTACACCAGTCATTGAAAGTAGGCATGCAGGTGCAGCAGGCAGTGAAAAAAGCGAATGGTATGTTAGCTTTCATGGCAAAAGGATTTGAGTACAGGAGCAGGGAGGTTCTACTTCAGTTGTACAGGGTCTTGGTGAGACCACACCTGGAGTATTGCGTACAGTTTTGGTCTCCAAATCTGAGGAAGGACATTATTGCCATGGAGGGAGTGCAGAGAAGGTTCACCAGACTGATTCCTGGGATGTCAGGACTGTCTTATGAAGAAAGACTGGATAGACTCGGTTTATACTCTCTGGAATTTAGGAGATTGAGAGGGGATCTTATAGAAACTTACAAAATTCTTAAGGGGTTGGACAGGCTAGATGCAGGAAGATTGTTCCCGATGTTGGGGAAGTCCAGGACAAGGGGTCACAGCTTAAGGATAAGGGGGAAATCCTTTAAGACCGAGATGAGAAAGACTTTTTTCACACAGAGAGTGGTGAGTCTCTGGAACTCTCTGCCACAGAGGGTAGTTGAGGCCAGTTCATTGGCTATATTTAAGAGTGAGTTGGATGTGGCCCTTGTGGCTAAGGGGATCAGAGGGTATGGAGAGAAGGCAGGTACGGGATACTGAGTTGGATGATCAGCCATGATCATATTGAATGGCGGTGCAGGCTCGAAGGGCTGAATGGCCTACTCCTGCACCTAATTTCTATGTTTCTATGTTTCTATGTTTCTTACCCTCGCAATTCCAATTGTAGGAATAGCTGTAGTTTTTCGTTATGCCTAATACTCATCAACATTCAGATGCACAACCCTATGTGATTTGTGCAATTTTAAATTTTGATAGGGAAATAAGAAAGGTGTGTTTAATCTAAAAATATTTTCTAAATGATTTACTGTCTCTGAAATTAAGAAAAAGTGGATTCCGCAAATAGTTATATAATGCACGGAGAACATATTTCCTACTTTGTTTAAAAAGCTAAAAGACATTTCAAAATGGTTAAAGAAGGAACTGCAGATGCTGGAAAATCGAAGGTAGGCAAAAGTGCTGGAGAAACTCAACGTTTCAAAATGGCTCCTCAATAAGAAACATAATATTGAGATACTGTACTGAAATTTCTCTGTGTATTTCAATGCAAGATAAAAATATTAGTTCCCAAATTTCATATATAACACCTGCACATTTGCCTCTAAATCTAGAAATAAAGAATTCAAAGCCAATTGCTTGTAATGATTTTGCAATCATAGGAACAAATCTTGACCAATCAACTCCCAAGTTTGGCCCATAGTTCTGTTTTGCAGGGGATATGACTTATCTGGAAATAAAATACATTAATATCACACCTTTTCCTAACCACAGGTTATTCCAACATATTTTACAGCCATTTTAGTACTTCTGAACTAGTAATTGTACGAATACAAGATTTTCCAGCAACTTGTACAATTAGGCTGATTTTCCATATGACACAAAGAAAAATTGGACGTCAAAGGATTAATAAAAGTGTTTATATTTTAACTTAAACCGTTTGGGTTTGCTGACCTCAGGTATATTGGAAGATAACTAGTTAGTTGGCTTTGATTTTCCTGGAACAGGGAAAGAGAGAAATAAATTGTGGCATTTCCTAATTTTCATGTGGTGATTGTTGTTGGAAAATATATGTATGAAGACACTGGCTGATGATGCAGTCAGCTGTAAACAATCCCCAAGTGACAGAAAAGCCATCTGAAAATGTCACTCCAGGTTAGTGGCAAAGATTAGCCATTTTGCATTAACATGCCCAGAGATGTGAAATCTGTGTACAACAGGGGGGGACTTTGAACATAGAACAGTACAGTATAGAAACAGGCACTTTGGCCCACTATTTCTGTGCCAAACATGATGCCAAATTAAACTAATCTCTTCTGCCTGCCTATGATCCATACTCTGCCATTCCCTGCATATTCATGTGCCTTTCTAAAAGCCTGTTGGATGGTACAGTTGTATCAAGCTTCCATTACGATCATTGGCAGCACATTCCTGGCACCTACGACTGTAAAAACAAAACTTGCCGCACAGATTCCTTTAAACTTTTCTGCTCTCTCCTTGAAGCTATGCCCTCTAGTATTTGACATTTCCACCATGGAAAAACTATTTTGACTGTCAACATTATCTATGCCTCTTTATTATGAGCTTTTATCAGGTTTCCCGTCAACCTCTGTGATCCCTCTGGACATTAATATTGTTCGGGTCTGGCCATTAACTGTATGCTTTCCCCTTACATTCAACCTTGCAAAGACCAACATCTCAATTGCTCGGATTTAATTCCATGCTATTTCTCTGCCTATATCGATAACTGATATAAATATCACTGTATCCCTTGACAGCTTTCCTCACTGTCTGCAGCTATACCGCTGGTGTTATCTCCAAACTTATATTAGGGTGGCGCAGTGGTAGAGTTCCAGCCTTACAGCGCCAGAGACCCGGGTTGAGGACCGACTACGGGTACTGTCTGTACTGAGTTTGTACGTTCTCCCCACGACTGCGTGGGTTTTCTCCGAGATCTTCGGTTTCATCCCACATTCCAAAGATGTACATATTTGTAGGTTAAATGGCTTGGCAGAAATATAAAATTGTCCATAGTGTGTGTAGGATAGTGTTAATGTGCGGGGATCGCTGGTCAGTGCGTACTTGGTATGTCGAAGGGCCTGTTTCCGCGCTGTATCTCTAAACTAAACTAAACTTACTAACAACCCATCTACATTTATGTATGCTTCCTTTGTTTTTACCCGATTTATAAATTCTCTTGTCATGCAAAGTTTCCTTACCTTGTCATCCTTGTCCTTCCTCATTACTGTCTTGAAATGCCTGTCTTAATCTGATCAGCTGGGCTTGAAAAGATCCCCACATGTCAGATGTGGCCTTACCCAATAACAGGTTTGCCAAATATACTCTCCCTCGTGTGGCCTCATATTATTGCAATTTTCCTCTGCCAATTTAGTAACCATATAACCATATATCAATTACAGCACGGAAACAGGCCCTCTCGGCCCTTCCAGTCCGTGCCGACCATTTGTTTTCCCCTAGTCCCATCTACCTGCACTCAGACCATACCCCTCCATTCCCTTCACGTCCATATACCTATCCACTTTACTCTTAAATGTTAAAATCGATCCTGCCTCCACCACTTCTGCTGGAAGCTCATTCCACACAGCCACCACCCTCTGAGTAAAGAAGTTCCCCCTCACGTTACCCCTAAACTTCTGTCCCTTAATTTTCATGTCATGCCCTCTTGTTTGAATCTTCCCTACCCTCAATGGGAAAAACGTATCCACGTCAACTCTGTCTATCCCTTTCATCATTTTAAAGACCTCAATCAAGTCCCCCCCCTTAACCTTCTGCGCTCCAAAGAATAAAGACCTAACTTGTTCAACCTTTCTCTGTAACATAGTTGCTGGAACCCTGGCAACATTCTAGTAAATCTCCTCTGTACTCTCTCTATTTTGTTGACATCCTTCCTATAACTAGGCGACCAAAATTGTACACCATGCTCCAGAATTGGTCTTACCAATGCCTTGTACAATTTTAGCATTACTTCCCTACTCCTATATTCAATGCTCTGATTTATAAAGGCCAGCACACCAAAGGCTTTCTTTACCACCCTATCTACATGCGATTCCACCTTCAGGGAACTATGCACAGTTATTCCTAGATCCCTCTGTTCCACAGCATTCCTCAATTCCCTACCATTTACCATGTACGTCCTATTTTGATTTGTCCTGCCAAGATGTAGCACTTCACACTTAACAGCATTAAACTCCATCTGCCATCTTTCAGCCCACTTTTCCAAATGGCCCAAATCTCTCTGTAGACTTTGAAAATCTACTTCATTATCCACAACACCACCTATCTTAGTATCATCTGCATACTTACTTATCCAATTTTCCACCCCATCATCCAGATCATTGATGTACATGACAAACAACAGTGGACCCAACACAGATCCCTGAGGCACCCCACTGGTCACCGGCTTCCAACCTGACAAACTGCCATCCACCATTACTCTCTGGCATCTCCCATTCAGCCACTGTTGAATCCATCTTGCTACTCCGCCATTAACACCCAAAGATTGAACCTTCTTAACCAACCTTCCATGGGGAACCTTGTCAAAGGCCTTACTGAAATCCATATAGACAACATCCACTGCTTTACCCTCATCAATTTCCCTAGTTACCGCTTCAAAAAAATTCAAGAAGGTTTGTCAAACATGATCTTCCAGGCACAAATCCATGTTGACTGTTCCTGATCAGACCCTGTTTATCCAGATGTTTATATATATTATCTCTAAGTATTCTTTCCATTAATTTGCCCACCACTGACGTCAAACTAATAGGTCTATAATTGCTAGGTTTATTCTTTGAATCCTTTTTAAACAATGGAACAACATGCGCAGTACGCCAATCCTCCGGCACTATTCCCGTTTCTAATGACATTTGAAATATTTCTGTCATAGCTCCTGCTATTTCTACACTAACTTTCCTCAATGTCCTAGGGAATATCCTGTCAGGACCTGGAGACTTATCCACTTTTATATATTTCAAAAGTGTCAGTACTTCCTCCTCTTTGAATCTCATAGTTTCCATAGCTACTCTACTTTTTCCCCTTAACTCACAGAGTTCAATATCCTTCTCCTTGGTGAATACCGAAGAAAAGAAATTGTTCAATATCTCCCCCATCTCTTTTGGCTCTGCAGATAGCTGTCCATTCTGGTTCTCTAATGGTCCAATTTTATCCCTCGTTATCCTTTTGCTATTAATATAGCTGTAGAAACCCTTTGGGTTTACTTTCACCTTTCTTGCCAAAGCAACCTCATATCTTCTTTT
Source organism: Okamejei kenojei (assembly GCA_035221665.1). Classification (NCBI taxonomy): domain Eukaryota; kingdom Metazoa; phylum Chordata; class Chondrichthyes; order Rajiformes; family Rajidae; genus Okamejei; species Okamejei kenojei. Next base: position 113,628,963 of record CM069136.1, read on the forward strand.
AGCCTTCCTAATTTCTTTCTTAAGATTCTTTTTACATTCTTTATACTCCTCTAGCACCTCATTTACTCCATGCCTTCTATAATTATTGTAGATATCTCTCTTTTTTCGAAACAAGTGTCCAATTTCCCTTGAAAACCATGGCTCTTTCCAATTTTTACTATTTCCTTTCATCCTAACAGGGACATAAAGATTCTGTACTCTTACAATTTCCCCTTTATATGTCCTCCATTTCTCTTCTACATCCTTCCCACAAAACAAAGTGTCCCAATTCACTCCTTTAAAATCCTTGCGCATTCCCTCAAAGTTAGCCTTTCTCCAATCAAAAATCTCCACCCTAGGTCCAGTTCGGACTCTCTCCATAATTATATTGAAACTAATGGTATTGTGATCACTGGTCCCGAAGTGCTCACCAACGCATACCTCCGTCACCTGACCTGCCTCATTTCCTAACAGGAGGTCCAGCACTGCCCCTTCTCTGGTCGATGCCTCTATGTACTGCTGCAAAAAACTATCCTGCACACATTTAACAAACTCCAAACCATCCAGCCCATTTACAGAATGTGTTTCCCAGTCTATTTTTGGAAAATTGAAATCTCCCACAATCACTACCTTGTGCTTACTACTAATATCTGCTATCTCCTTACATATTTGCTCTTCCAATTCTCGCTCTCCATTTGGCGGTCTATAATACACCCCTAAAAGTGTTGCTACACCGTTCCCACTTCTCAGTTCCACCCAAATAGCCTCCCTAGACGAGCCCTCTAATCTATCCTGCCAAAGCACTGCTGTAATATCTTCTCTTACAAGCAATGCAACACCTCCCCCTCTGGACCCTCCAATTCTATCACGCCTGAAGCAACGAAATCCTGGAATATTTAGTTTCCAATCACAGCCCTCCTGCAACCATGTTTCACTGATTGCCACAACATCATATTTCCAGGTGTCAATCCAGGCTCTAAGTTCATCCACCTTACTTACAATGCTCCTAGCATTAAAATATACACATTTTAGAAACCCACCATCCCTTATTCTCTGTCTATTATCTTTTTCATCTTTCTCGCCTACATTTTGGATCCGAGTGCTTCCCTTCTCTGCCTCTTGCCCCACACCCTGGCCCCTAGCCCCCTCTACCCGAGTCCCTCCCCCCAGCCTTTCTAGTTTAAAGTCTCCCCAGTAACCTTTGCAAATCTCCCTGCTAGGATATTGGTCCCCCTCGGGTTCAAGTGCAACCCGTCCTTTGTGTACAGATCATGCCTTCCCCAAAAGAGGTCCCAGTGATCAAGAAACTTGAATCCCTGCCCACTGCACCAGTCCCTCAGCCACGCATTTATCCTCCACCTCATTTCATTCCTACTATCACTGTCATGCGGCACAGGCAGTAATCCTGAAATCATTACCCTTTTGGTCCTTCTCCTTATCTTTCCCCCCCAACTCCCTAAATTCTCCCTTCAGTACTTTCCTCCTATACCCAGACCGCCCTAATAAGTAATATAATTCCACTGCCTCTTGCACCTTCCTCTGTATCGTGCATCCTACTGGGATTCATCAGAGTTTGTTTTGGCAAAAGGTTTTGCACAAAACATGAAAAATCACAGATAACTGTGGACGTAGCCGAGCCATCGCACAATCTAGCCACCTCTCTTCCCCTTCCTCCAATTGACTTCTATGTTACAACTAGCTTGTGAGAGCAAAGAATATATTCAAGGACCATTTATACCCCAGTCGTTCCCTCTTTCCTTTCCCACGTCGGGTAGTTGAAAGTATGTACCATCAGACTCGGGAACAGCGTCATCCCATTCACAGACTGCTGAATGGATCTCTCATAAACTAAGGGTGTATTCCTAATATCCCTATCATCCTCCTTGCACCCCCTATATATTTAATTTATCTGCACTTCCTCTATGTAACTGCAATACAATAATGGCATAACACTATAGTCTGCATGCTGATATTTGTTCTCTTTGCACTAACTGTATAATTTTGTAAAGGCTTGATTGTACTCGTACAGAATGATTTGGCTGCATTGCATCCAAAGTTTTTCACTATCTCAGTACATGTGACAATAATAAATTAATACCAATACTTTATGAAACAAAGTTATTTCTGAAATAATGGAACACGGCAGCCAGCTGTATGTAGTAAAATAAGTATATAGTAAACTGTTTGGTAGGGAGTATGAAGGAACTGCAGATGCTGGTTTACACCGAAGATAGACACAACATGTAGGAGTAACTCAGCAGGACAGACAGCATCTCGCCATCAGTCTGTCTGTCCTTTCCTTTTGTGTTTTAATTGTATGTGTTAAATGTATGTTTTTAGTGTTCTTTAGCTTGTTTTATGTGGGGGTGGGGGGGGGGGGGGTCCAGGGAAAACTTTGTCTAATCTCTTACCTCGATGGAGATACGATTTTTTTTTTTCACCGCCCGCACTGCGACCTAACATCGAGGAGTTGGCAGCCTTTGCTGGAGACCAATTTTGAGAGCTCCACGGCGGTCGCCTGCGGGACTTTAACATCGCGGAGCTCGTGATCCCTTTTCCAGGGATCGTCCTCGGAGCTCCACCCATGGGTGCTTGCGGACTTTAACAACACAGAGCACACCGTCTCTGGTCGGAGACCGACTTCGTGAACTCCAAGCGCGGGAGTTTCGACCGGCGGATGCGGGAGCCTCGATTGCCCCAATGCATGGTTCGATTGCCCTGACCGCTGGAGAATAAAGAGGAAGAAGATTGGACTATTTTGTGTTCCATCACAGTGTGGAATGTGCGGAATCCTCTGTGGTGGATGTTTATGTTAACTTTTTTGTAGTTGTGTGTCTTGTTGCTTTTTTTTCCTTGACTGTATGGTAATTCGCATGTCTCTGTACCTAAATTGGTATATGTGACAATAAAAGACCTTTGAAACCGTTGAAACCTAGAAGGAATGGGTGATGTTTCATGGCGAGACCCTTCTCTGAACAGGGTCTCGTCCGAAACATCACCCATTCTTTCTATCCAGAGATGCTGCCTGTCCCTCTGAGTTGCATTTTGTGTCTACGATCTGTTTGGTAACATTGATTAACGATAGATATTTGATATGTCACTGAACATAGCTGAACTGATCTTCACAAAATGGTTCCAGAGGATTATTTTTTTTATTAGATCTGAGGCTCTGGTCTCATTCAAAGCACATTATTTCCAACAATGGTGCACTCCCGCAGTATTGGCATGTCCAGTTTTTTTTAATGCTTGATCCTCTAGATTGAGCTAGGAAGATGAGATGAGATGAGAGTGGTACTAACTAAACCACAGTTGATCCTTTTGATGCCTCTTAATCCCAGTTTATTTTTTTTTAGCTGGCAGTATAGCTTTGTGCATTTGCAAAATGTTTGCTGTTATTCATGTGATAGGACAGGATCATTTTTGCTGAAAGAATTATGCATCGTGTTTCACTTGTATACTGGCTACCATTTGTAATGAAGTGGCTGACATACTGTGAAGAAATAATGTAATAGTAGCTTCTAATCTACTGTACAGTTGTTTTCAGTTGAGTATCGGGATGCTAATCCAAACTGTGCTACATATTACAGTAATAATTTAGGAAACTTGAAGTAAATCAAAATACATTTAAAGTTAATTTTTACTTGAAGTTTAAAGAACATTTATGCTTGTGATGACTTTGTCAGAATGACACATGTGAGATTGATTCTAATTTATTTACAGTCATGTCTTACCAGTGAATTAATTAAAAAAAATGAAAATTTGATATTGAATAGTTCATTGTAAGTTTTTTTTTCTTAAATGTTATGTAGTGATCTTTGTTCTATGACTGAAAAGAAAGGGAAACAAGGAAGGTAATTTTTAGTGTGATCCATGTGTGAGATGGAAAATAGTTCCATGAAAATAAATGCTTGTTTAGTTTCACCACCCTCTGTCTGAAAAATTAAAAAAAACTTGCTGAAATAATTGATTTTTAAAATAATCGATTGCAAATTGTGAAGAAGATAGCCGAAATATACTAATATACCCCTACTCACTATCTCCCCCTCATCCTTGTCATACTGCTCCTCCCCCCCCCCCCCCCCACCCCCACTCTCCATTCACTTATTTTTCCACCTCTCCATCCCCAAGTCCCCCATTTCCTTTTAATCTCACCTCCCAACCATATCTCTTTTACCGGCTTTACATGTCATTGTTCCTCTTCTTTCCGCATCAGACACTCTTTGTGTCCTTTTCACCTCCAGCCATTGTCACTTACTCAAATAATCCCCCATCACCTGCCTTCACCTTTCACTGCCAGGCTTTGCTGCGCCCCCACCTTTTTTTTCCAGCATTTCTCCCTCCTAGTTCATCAGTCTGAAGAAGGATCTGGACGGAAACATAATCTGTCCATTCCCTCCATAGATGCTACCTAAACCACTGAGTTCTCTCAGCATTTTGTTTTTTGCTCAAGATTCCAGAATCTGCAGATTTTTGTGTTCTATTTGTTTCCTATTTTGCACACCTCTCCACTATTAAATCTGTGTGTGTCACCTTTGAGGCAGTGCATTCCTGATCCTGCTACTCACATGATTTTGAATAATTCTAATACATTCCACCTTAACCTTCTGTTCTCTGTGGCAAACAATCCCACTCTCCATATCACAAGTTTCCTCACTCTTGTTGACATTTCACTACTGCAAGTTTATATATACAGATAAATCAGCACCAGCTCTTTTTATACAATGACTTTTGTTTCAGTATTTTCAGAGAAGCAATTTATTGTAAACCATTACGAATAGAAACTTAGCAAAAGTGCGCAACTCTGCACTGTAGAATAGCAAATATAATCCTTAGCTCGTGTGATCTATGTTTCCTTTTCATTTATACGTAGTACTGAACCCCATTGTGTACTTTATATTGTCTGTTCAATCCTAGTCCTGCAACAGTACTTGAAACTGCTAATGGGAAACTGGAGTTTCTGGTGGTTGGTTTATATGAATATTTTGAATCATAGATATTGGCATGCTCTGTATTCCAAATTGTAATTGGTTACAGTGTAAAGCCAAGGAGGATGTGGTGCATTGTGATAAATGTGGGAAGATAGACACAAAAAGCTGGAGTAACTCAGCAGGTCAGACAGCATCTCTGGAGAAAAGGAATGATTAATAACGTTTTGTATTGAGACCCTTCTTCAAGATCTTGACCAGAAACGTCACCCATTCATTTTCTCCAGTGATGCTGTCTGACCTGCTGAGTACCCCAGATTTTTGTGTCTATCTTTGGTTTAAACCAGCATATGCAGTTCCTTCCTACTCATAAATACAGAAAGCTTGCATCCATTCATCTTTGGGCAGTGCACTTACCAGTTTAACAATTTGCAATGTAATATTGTTAAATGATGGCAGGGGTGGGATGGAATCTTCTGAGTATGTGAGTTTTTGCTGGAAAGCGCGTTCCCACTGAACACCAAAGAGCAGCAAAGTTCAAACAGCAGACTCCAGCCCCTGGATTGTCTTGATAAACATCAAGACTTGAACATTTCAAGAAATAATAAAATATTACTCTCAAATGATCCAAAACAATTAAATGCATGTATGTATTTTAAATTAAATCAAATGGAAAATAAATTAACATGTTAATTTGTTGCTCCAAAATCCACAGCTGTTCATTTGAAAAGCTGGATCTGCCTATTTTTAAGTAAGAAGGATGGGGCCATTTTATGAAATATTTTGTAGTTTCAACCATGGTTCACTTTGAAGCATTCTAATGTTTGGTTCCTACCTAACCCAAAATTGAGCCCAAAATTTGAGATAACACTTCCAACGTAGGACAAATGGAGTGTGTTACTTTTAAGATGCCACATATCAAACAATGCATTAAAGCGTTGTGTAATCCTTCTGGTAAAATATCCCATGGGTATTATAAATAGAGAGGGGAATTATCACTCATGGGGCCAACACTTATGCTCCAGGCAATGTCACCCAAAATAAACAATGATTTGTTCATTATCACATTTTTCTGTGTAAATTAGCTCATGCTTGACCCTCCTTTGTCAGTCCCTCAGGAGGGAACTAAATGTAACATCTCTTTCCTGTGCAGGCAACTGAAAGCTGGGACAGGAGGGGGGAGAGGATACAGAATGTGAGCTATGTGGAGGATGCACAGAGCGTCCAATATGATTTGGATATATATGCTCAATGGGCAAATTCATTACAGATGAATGCTCTAAATGCTCCCTCTCTAGTTTGAGTGGTCATGGGCCAATGAATTCTTCTAGTCAGTGCAGTTATTACATTTCTTGGGGAGCCTTTGAGCAGATTATTGGCATTTTTCGCTGATCACCTGAAAAATCTCTTCCCACCAAATCTCAAAATGGTGTGCCTGTTTCAAGAGTCTGAATGATTACCAGCTGAAGTCCTGCTCTTTAAACTTCTGCCTCAGTCCCTATGTTCCAATGCAGGATCTCATCCCATTTTTTATATGTATCTACCAATATGTACATAGAAACATCGAAATAGTGAAAATAGGTGCAGGAGTAGGCTAGTCAGCCCTTCGAGCCAGCCAATATGACCATGACTGATCATCCAGTATCAGTACCCCATTCCTGCTTTCTCCCCATACCCCTTGATTCAGTTAACCTTATGACTATATCCAACTCTCTCTTGAATACAGCCAGTGAATTGGCCTCCACTGTCTTCTGTGGCAGAGAATTCCACAGATTCACAACTCTCTGGGTGAAAAGGTTTTCCTCATCTCAGTCCTAAATGCCCTACCCGTTATTCTTCAATTGTGACCCCCTGGTTCTGGACTCCCCCAATATCAGGGAACATTTTTCTGCATCTAGCCTGTCCAATCCCTTAATAATTTTATATGTTTCTATAAGATACCTTCTCATCCTTCTAAATTCCAGTGAATATAAGCCCAGTCGATCCATTCTGGCATCATATGTCAGTCCTGCCATCCCAGGAATTAACCTAGTGAACCTACACTGCACTCCCTCAACGGAAAGAACGTCCTTCCTCAAATTAGAATACCAAAACTGCACACAATACTCCAGGTGCAGTCTCACCAGGGCTCTGTACAACTGCAGTAGGACCTCCTTGCTCCTATACTCAAATCCTCTCTCTACGAAGGACAACATGCCATTTGTTTTCTGCACTGCCTGTTGTATAATGTGTACAATGACCTCTGGCTGCTCACTTTCCCCTTGTACAGTTCTGTTTTAGGGTTTTACATCTGTCTTTGTGTTACAAACTGGATTTTACAATCAGTATGTTAGCGTAAGTAAGGGTATTGAAATAAAAACAGTAATGCTGGATTGAGCAGCTTTGGTAGAATAAGAAACCAGTTAATTGTTTGGGTCATTTTTCCTGGGAACTGATACTTTTGGTTCTCCTCAAATTAAAGTGGAGGTTTTCATAATGCAGACTACAGTTTCTGTTAATTCCACTGGTACATGGAATGGTAGCAATCAGAAGTTGTTTTCAGAGTTATCTATACATGGTGCCTCACTGGTATTTTGTCAAGCGTTTCAGCATTGAAATACATGGGATGACATGAGATTATTGTACGTGCTGTGGGCAAAAATTGTACATATAATTGCAAGAAATATTTTTAATTGACTATGAAAAAGGGTCCCAGCCTGAAATGTTGTCTGTTTATTTCTTTCCACAGATGCTGCCTGACATTTTGAGTACCCACAGCAGTTTGTCTTTTGCCCCAGTCTTTCTTTGGTGGCTATCTTTTAATTATTATTTAATCTAAATTACTCCAAATCACCCTTGTTGGCAATGTTTATCTTTGTAATATGGAGTCTTTTTTTAATTGCCTATGATACTTTAAAAATATTTAAATGTAATTTTATGTTTTTCCTTCCAACCCTTTCTCTTCCTCTCCCCAATCTTTCTTTCCCACTGTTTATTTCAATTTCTGTACATGATTTGGAAATGAATTTATAATTGCAACTCTGTGTGTCTCATTTAAGAGTTTTCTTCTGATTAATTATCAATTTACTTGTTTGCTTGTCCTGTCGTGGAGGTCCTAAGCAACTGCAAAAAGTAAAGGGCTTTTGGGTAGTTGGCTGGGAATAAGTTCATTACATTAGCTTGTCAGCAAATGTAAAAGATGGCTGGAGGCAACAGTTTGCTGTTGAGAGAGAAATCTGACCACTATCATTGGCTTTTATTGCAGCTAGAGGGGTAGTATATGTTCTGGTTTACGTTTCTTCGGGAATGGGTGTAGGGAGTGAGGGATCGGGCAAATTCCACACAGGCAGCACTTAAGGTCGGAATTGAGCATCTGCAGTGTGAAGCAGTGAGCACGAAAAGGGCAGCTCCGCTGATACATACAGTATTGCACAAACATTTTGAATGCCATGAAGAAAAAAGATAAAATTGGACCAGTGTGCAATTTCTAGTTTGATTTGTCAATGACCAAATTGCAGGTAATTTTGGAATAGCTGAATCTCTGTGGATATCCTTCCTCATCAACATCTGTGTGAAGATCCAATGTGATGTTGTAATTGCACCAAATTAATGTGCTCGTTAACATGCCCTCTGCATTGTTTCAACCCACTTTCCCAGTGGGATCATTATTTAGAAACACTAATTGGGCTTAACACTAGAACCAAATTAGTCCTTAGTGAATCTTTTGCTTGGGTGAAGATATGACAGAAAAAAATAATTCTATTACAGAGGATATATGAAGAAAAAGAATAGGGTTCAATTTGTTTTATTTATAATTTGAACTGTAAAAATTGAAAATTCGCAAACTTTAAAGTCATGTAACTCTGGTCCCTGTGTTAACAACAAAGACATGTAACTCTGGTCCCTGTGTTAATAATTAAGTTTAAACTTGAAACTATGTTTACGATTCATAAACCCAGAGACATAAGGTCAAGTGATAGGAGCCGAATTAGGCCATTTGTCCCATCAAGTCTACTCTGCAATTCAATCATGGCTGATCTATCTCTCCCTCCTCACTCCATTCTCCTGGCTTCTCCCCATAACCATTGACACCCGTACTAATCAAAAATCTATCTCTGGCTTACCTTGCCTCCACAGCCTTCTGTGGCAAAGAGTTCCACAGATTCACCGCCGACTAAAGAAATTCCTCCTCATTGCTTCCTAAAGGAATGCCCTTTTTTGAGGCTATGATCTCTGGTCTTAGACTCTCTCCACATGCACTCTATTCAAGCCTTTCACTATTCAGTAAGTTTCAATGAGGTGACCCCTCATCCTTCAAAACTCCAGTGAGCACAGGCCCAGTGACCTCAAACGCTCTATATATATATATATATATATATATATATATATATATATATATATATATATATATATATATATATATATATATATATATATAGTCTAAAACTGTAAGGCATAGGTTTGTGAGAAAGATTTAAAAGGGGCAGAGGGTGGTGCGTATATTGAATGGTAGTGGGTATATTGTGCCAGACAAGGTGGTAGAGGAAGTTACAATAACAACATTTGAAAATCACTTGGATGGGAAAAGTTTGGTAGGTTATGGGCTAGATGTAGGCAAGTGAGAATAGCTTGGTTAGGTGGCACGGAGGCAGAATATTAGAGCTACTGCATTACAGCGCCATAGCACCGGTTTCGATCCTGTCTGTATGGAGTTTGTACATTCACCCCGTAACCTGAGATCTTCAGTTTCCTCCCAAACTTCAAAGACGTACAGGGTTGTACGTTAATTGGCTTAGTGTAAATATAAAATTGTCCCCAATGTGTGTAGGATAGTGTTAGTATGCGGCGATCGCTGGTCGGTGTAGACTAAGGTGCATCTCTAAACTAAACTAAAGGTGGATTATTTGAGAAAATGGGCTTGTTTATGTGTTGTATAGTTGGATTATTCTGTGACTCCATGAATAGGGTGTCTGAAATTTGGGGAGACCGTGATGAGAACAAGCATTGAAAGGCTTAGAATTTCCAAAAAGTGGAATATATGGTTATGCTAGTGGAGCTGAAAGGAAGAGGAATTCTCCTTGGGTGTCAATATCATTTTATGTGTAGGAAGGATCTGCAGATGCTGGTTGAAACCGAAGATAGACACAAAATGCTGGAGTAACTCAGCATCTATGGATAGAAGGAACGGGTGACGTTTCAGGTTGAGGCCCTTTGTCAGACTTTTATGCAGGTTTTGTTGTCTGAGCTATTTGATCTGTGTTCTTCAGTGAATTTCTTACATTTTCATTGCCAATTTACACTGCAAAGAAGGACACAAACTGCTAGAGTAAGTCATTAGGTCAGTGGGTCAGGCAACATCCCTGGATAGATAGATAACGTTTCGGGTTTGGACCCGTGTTCAGGCTTGGGTTATTTTCTTTTAAAACAGCACTTGCAGTTCCTTGTTTCTTGTCTACACTGCATTTTCGCAATTGTGTAATGGAAGGCGTGTTGCTGAAAAACGGAGTGAACTCCTCTGCTTGAAAACTTTGACGTATTTAAAGTGGGTCTTGATCTCTGGGGACGCGGAGAAAGTGAATGCTCAATACCTTTTTCCTCAAGGTAGAGAACTCTAGAACTAGAAGGCATAGGCTTAAGGTTAGAGGGAAGAGAATTAAGAAGGACCTCAGGAGTGACATTTTCATTCAAAGGGTAGTCTGCATCTGAAATAAGCTGCTAGAAAAAGCAATAGAAGACAATTACGAATTAAAAAAATTAATTTGGACAGATGTATGGATAGGAGCATTTAGCGGAATATGGGCTGAATGCAGGCAAATGGGACTCGCTCCGTATGTCATCTTAATTGACATAGCTATGGTAGGCTAAAGCGCCTGTTTCCTTGCGGTATGGCTCTACGATTCTATGGCAGAACTCTGAACCTGACAAGGCTCCAATCTGGCAGTTCTCTCTTTCATACATTCTTAATTCTCAGTCCATTTTTCACTACACATAAACTGTTCAACTTTCATGAAATGCTAGTTGTTAAATGCTTCTGCCAGTCTCACTTTTATGAGTCATCTTTCCCTTCTACCTCAAAGCAGGCGAGCCTGGAGCTATTCCCTCCCCTTCTCAAGTTAAGTTTCCAAACGTATACATTATTCTGATAAACTTCTAATCAGCTAATGTAAGTATTTTCTTCGTCGCCTCCAAAGTAAATGTTTTCAATTAAATTCCATACTTCATTTAGTTTTAAAGATAACAATTATTTGAAAATTTGTTTTTCTTTCAATTTTATGGATGATTTGATGAAACTTTATCTTGGCTCCGGGCCAGAAAGTTCAACTTTACAACTTGTATGGCTAATTGAATTGAGAGAATGAATTGCATGTTATTAGTGTGATACAACGGTACTTCCAGTTGTTAATCAGTTACTCGTTAATTATTTTAGCTTTATAATTGCCATTTAGTTCTTGCAACCAACACAAGAAAGATGTGTTTTTCATTAGCATGGACATTCCATTCATAACTAATTCATTACTTTTTACAGTAGAACTACTAGAAGGGTGATCTGTGGCAGCCAATTTATTTACACCAGGCCTTGCTAACAATAGTGAGATAAATGAGAAATTAACCCGATTGTGCGATGTTTGTTGAGAACATTTTTATTCTTCTTTCGTTTAGTTTAGTTTGTTATTGTCACATCATAAGGTCATAAATGATCGGAGTAGAATTAGGCCATTCAGCCCATCAAGTCTATTCCGACATTCAATCATGGCTATCTCTCCCTCCAAACCCCATGCTCCTTCCCCCCATAATCTGATACCTGTACTGAGGTATAGTGAAAAGCTTTTTTGTTGCGTGTTATCTATTCAGCGAAAATACTACTATGATTACAATCAAACCGTCCACTGTGTACAGATACAGGATAAAGGGTATAATGTTTAGTACAAGGTAAAGTCCAGTAAAGTCTGATTAAAGGTAGTTTGAAGGTCTCCAAAGAGGTAGATGGGAGGTCAGGACCGATCTCCAGTTGGTGAGAAGACTGTTCAGTTGCCTGATAACAGCTGGGAAGAAATTGTCTCTGAATCTGGAGGTATGTGTTTACAAACTTCAGATGATGCCATTCAACCTTTAGGGCTGGGAGAGCACAGAATAGATTTGATACTTCACCTTAGAGATGACATTTCCTCAAACCACATATCTCACAGTTGAGATGGTGAATGGGATATTCAGGTCCATGCCAACCTCATGGTGCAACTGCACTGACATTAGACACCTGCTGCCATATGTCCTGTGTGTTTTGTGACATGATTTTTCCATTCCGCAAGTGAATTGCTCCTGGCTATTCAGTTGTGGATCTCTGGCATTATCAAAATGTGGAATCTTCAGATGGCTCAGTGCTCAGTCTGATTGAAACAAATCTGAACAGTAACTGAATTGACCAGTAACTGAGAAATAAAATAACTTTTATACTGATTGACAATATTGTAATTACCAATTTGTTGGGGTTAACATTTTGTGTGACTCAAATGCACAAAACATTTGTTTACCCAGTGTCTGTTAGTCGTGGAGAAAGCAGAAAATATGGTGATTTCTCTGAATAAAATTATGGACATTTATCAGGGAAAGATTGTAATAAGTAAATATGAATTATGATATAAATCATTTTCTCTCAAAGGGATGGTGACCAAGCTTGAATGGTCGGAAAATTGCTCTTTCTTATACTGTCATATGCTGAGAGAATGGAGCGGCTGGGCTCGTACACTCTGGAGTTTAGAAGGATGAGAGGATCTTATTGAAACACATAAGATTGTTAAGGGTTTGGACACGCAATAGGCAGAAAACATGTTCCCTATGTTGGGGGAGTCCAGAACCAGGGGCCACAGTTTAAGAATAAGGAGTAAGCCATTTAGAACGGAGATGTTGAAACACTTTTTCTCACAGAGAGTTGTGAGTCTGTGGAATTCTCTGCCTCGGAGGGCAGTGGATACTTTCAAGAGAGAGCTAGATAGGGCTCTTAAAGATAGCGGTTATGGGGAGAAGGCAGGAACGGGGTACTGATTGGGGATGATCAGTCATGATCACATTGAATGGCGGTGCTGGCTCGAAGGGCCTAATGGCCTACTCCTGCATAGTCTATTGTCTATACATTCTTGTTGGCAGTAGTGTTGTCACTAGTCCAATGACTTTTTTCAACCATTTATGGAGTGTTTAAAAAAGGATTAGGACATGCACATGAAATAAAGAAAGAAGCTCAAATATCGAACTTTAAGAAACAAATGTTTATTGTTTTATAATCATAGAATATTGAAGTAATTGTACCAAGGGGAGTTGAGGTTGTTCAATAGTAATTAACAACTCCATCTCTCTCTGTCATACCTCATTCAACAAGATACAATTTTTCTAGTTTGTATTAATGAAGACAATGTATTAAAAACTCAAAATTCACCAGATTATTGATTCTTTGAATGGTATCTGAGTGTAGGCTGTAAAAATGCACCCTGAGGAATAGGATATCATTTGATAACTAGTACTGGATTTCTTTGTTTGACTGTGCATGTGTCAATGAGTGAAGTCACTATCAGTTTTATAGAGTGGCAGAAATGAAAGATGACAGTTTCATAATCATTGCAACACAGATTCCAAGCCCATATGCTCAAGTATCTGAAGTTTGGCATGTGCCCACATCCTACCGACTCGGGAGGTGAGCTACTCAGGATCATGGCTGGCTCTGATCCTTACACCCTTCACTGGCTTTCTGCCAGTTCCTGGCAAGGTTCAGATATAAAATATATACATTTTGAGTGAAGTATCAAGGAACTCTGTGCACTGAGCCATGCTCCTGAGAAACACTTTGAGAGGGCGATAGATAAGTGGCAGAAGGGAGAACAGGCAATTGAAATATTATACATTGAAAATACTGCAGAGAATTGAAAAATATATCAAAAAATCAGTTTTTGTCATTTTTATGATGTTTGTATTTGTGATTTATAGAACCTGCTTAGTTTTATTCAGCATCAACTGTGCCAGGGTAGACAAAAGTGCTGGAGAAACTCAGCAGGTGCAGCAGCATCTATGGAGCGAAGGAAATAGGCAACGTTTCAGGCCGAAACCCTTCCTTAGTAGATCTGTGGCAACACTGGTTTTGTTATCAATTTGATTGAGGGAAATAATTGCCCTAGATACAAGATGACATGAAGGCACAAGAAACAAGCAGATGCTGGAATCATGAGCAAAACTCACTCGGCAGAACTCGTCACGTCAGGTAGCGTCTGTGGGGGGAAATGGACAGGCCATCAGTCTGAAGAAGGATCCAGAGCCACAACGCCATGTGTCTATTCCCTCCACACATGCTGCGTCAAATGCATGAAATTTAGTCTGAGTTAAATGAATCTGCTGGCTTGTTGTGTTGCAGGAAGTTTGAATATCATTTGAGCCTTTGACTGCTGAGTTTCTCCTGCTCTTTGTTTTTAACAGGGTGGCATTTCTGAACCATTCTTTGATAACTGACATCTGTTCAAATGTCAGGAATTATGTTAAATCTTAAAATTGTATTCTTTAATACACGTTTATGTTATTGCACTACACTTAAAATATGACTTTTTACTGATGTGTCTTTAAAAAAAATCTAGGTGGATTCAGCAAAAGGGTAAATTGAAGAACACTGCATGGAAAGTAGTGATTTACTTTACAAATGCAGCTGTTTCTCTTTGAAATGGAAGATCTGACAATGGAAGATCTGACAATGGTAATCTGACCAGAAATTATTTCCTACATTTTTAAAGCTAGAAAAAAGAATAATAAAATATTTTGTGGTGATCATTACTAACTGGATACAGTATATTTTCCATGTGTTTAATTGTGGGCAGTGTTTATTGAAATACAAGAATCATAGGGAGTATGTGCAGAGCAATATGATATGGATAGCTATAGAAAATTGATGTTTCTGATTTAAAGAAAAATAACCTTGCAGATTGTTCTCAGGAATAGAACCTCTCCATAACCTGGGACTGCCTGTTCTTTCAAAATTTGGTGTTCATGTTTTAAGTGCTCTTATAAAAAATATTAGTAATTAATGCCAAAAAGGTTCTTCTTGTGTGGATTTTGTCAGCGATGGTGATTAGGTACTGCATTACAGGAGATCTCAGTATGGAAGTGAAATGTAGTCTGTTAAATGGATCTGCTGGCTTGTTGTATTTCAGGAGGTTTGAATATCATCTGTACATTTGACAGAAGGTGTTCAAATTGATTCAAGCAACATCAGAAATCCAGCTGCCAGAGAGCTTAAAAACCATTATCATGTAAATTCGAATTAAAAAAAACTTTTTTTTGACGAGCTGAAGGATTATTATTTTTGTGCAGACGATAGACTCTGGTTGGAAAACTCAGATGCCCTCCCTTGAGGGAAATAAAATTGCTTTTGTTTTAACTTTTCCTGGCGACATCTGGAATTCTGTTCGCATTGAATTCAGTTAACCACTTCCAAGGGCAGCAAGT
Organism: Okamejei kenojei; assembly: GCA_035221665.1. Taxonomy (NCBI): domain Eukaryota; kingdom Metazoa; phylum Chordata; class Chondrichthyes; order Rajiformes; family Rajidae; genus Okamejei; species Okamejei kenojei. Next base: position 113,644,322 of record CM069136.1, read on the forward strand.
CTGTAAATTTCTAGTTGACAAATTTTCATTGATTTATTCACAATTTCTGCGTACACTTGTGCCTTTATGTAAGAAACAATCTGCTGGCGGAATTTTGTGGGTCACACAGCATCTGTGGAGAGAAATGGACAGTCGGTGTTTTGGGTTGGGGCTCTTCCTCTGGACTGCAAGAGTAAAGTGGAGATAGCCAGTATAAAGAGGCGATAGGGAGGTGTGGGGCAAGAGTTGACAAGCAACAAATGGAACTAAGTGAGGAAGACAGGTGCTCAAGTGTGGGAGCGAAGAATATAAATAACGACAGGCTGCGATGTGATAGATGGAATCTGATAGAGAAGGAAGGTGAAGCAGAGAACTAACTGAGGAAGGTAGGGTGGGCATATGTGGACAATGGACAGGAGGGCACCCAGTGGTAGGAGTTCATGGTGATGGACATTATAGAGTGAGTGGGAGAGGGAAATAAAACTGGGTAATTTAGTTTAGTTTAGTTTAGTTTAGCGATACAGTGTGGAAACCGGCGCTTTGGCCTACCGGGTCCGTGCCGACCAGCGATCCCTGCACATTAACACTATCCTACACCCACTAGGAACAATTTTTACATTTACCAAGACAATTCATCTACAAACCTGTATGTCTTTGGATGATGCGGGCCCATAGGGGGGAAGTATGGTTGAAAGGAGTGATGGGGGTGTGTGTGTGTGTGTGTGTGTGTGTGTGTGTGTGTGTGTGTGTGTGAGAGGACCTCGGTAGGAAGGTCCTAGGCGGAAAAGAAAGGGACATAGGTGAAGCAGGGTGCCAGAAAGGCAGAATTAAGTGTTCATGTTGATGGATTGCAGTCAACCCGGGAGGGAATATGAGGTGATGTTCCTCCTGTTTGCAGTTGGCCTCACACTTACAACATGAGGCTGAGGACTAATGCGTCAGTGAGGGAATGGGAAGAGGAATTAAAATGACTTGCCATCAGAGCCTCCAGGTGACTATGGCAGACTGAGTACAGATTCATGACAGCAGTTGCCTAGTCTGAACTTAGTCTCAATCATGTAGAGGATGCCATATTGATAACACCAAATGCAAAAAGCTAGGAAGGGATAGTACTGTGGCACAGTGGTAGAGTTGCTACCTTACAGCACCAGACACCAGAGTCGGGTTTGATCCCGACTACAGGTCCTGTCTGTACAGAGTTTGTTTGTTCTCCCCGTGACCCGCATGGCTTTTCTCTGGGATCTCCGGTTTCCTCCCACACTCCAACGACGTACAGGTTTGTAGGTTAATTGGCTTGGTTTAATTGTAAATCAGTGATGGAAATGGTGGGGTATGCAGGGGGACGGCGTTCCCCTACTTTTCAGTTTCCAGTTTCCATCCTGTACGTGAATTCACAGCTTTATCCTGCTCTACTTAATCCAAGGGCGAGCGGACAGACGGACGAAAGCAACGATCATAGAGCGGAATAGATGACATTTTGGGTCGAGACCCTTCTTCAGACTGAGTCTGGGGAAAGAGGAACAAGAGATATAGACGATACTAGGGACTCATGAATGGAAAATATGCCTATATCTTCTGTGTCCCTTTCAGTCTGTCAGTCTGAAGAAGGGTCTTGACCCGAAATATCACCTATTCCGCACTATGATGCAAGTCAATCTCGGCCTCACCTGGAATGGCTGTTTAGGTCCCTGGATGGTGATGGGGCAGGTGATGTGGGGACAGGTGTTGCGCCTTCTATGGTTGCAGGGGGAAATGCCTGGGGAAGTAGAGATGAGTGGGGAGGAATGCGTGAACCAAGGAGATGCAGAGAGAGAGGTCCCTGCAGAAAGCAGAAAGGGAGGGAAAGATGTGACTGGTGATGGTATCATGTCACTTCCTGAGTGGAAACTGGAATACCGAGTGGCAACCCAAGCAGTCACATGGAGAAAGTGCAAGCTGTACACAGACAATACTGGAAGTCAGGATCAAGCCAAGGTCTCTGGTGCTGTGTCGCAACAGCATCATGAATTACTGCACCACTGCGTTGCCGTTAATGGTCTGCAAGTAAAATATAGCTTTGTTGATTTTGAGGCTGGACTGTAGTCATATGTTGCAAGGCTACCTTGAAATGACTGATCCACTCTCTGCTCTGTGTGCAGTCTTGTTTCATCAACTAATTCGTTTAAAATAACACCTCAGTTTGTTACTGAGGGAGTGCTTTGCTGTCTTTAAGTTGCCTACCTATCCTCTCAGGTGCTAGGAATAGAACGCATGTCGTTATTGCAAGGAAAAGCAAAATAGATCTCCCTGGATATTGTAGTTTTGGAAACATTGCTGTGCGAAAATAGGCACTACTTTCTTGAAAGGTGGAACGTCCTACAGCACAACGCTTCTTTAGCCTGTCATGATTTAATGCTCATGTCTGAAGCGGGTCTTGAACCTATTAACTTACACCTTAAATGGTGAAAGTGCCACCAACAGAGACACAGCAAGCACCATGGAGCTTTAACCTGCTCGCCACAGTTGTATAAACCTTCACTCAGACCTCAGCAAAGTTACAGTGTTCACGTGATGCAGACGTCTCCACGGGGATAGTGAGATGATGGTAGTGCCTACCCCAGAAATGGCACAAGGCTCCATCTGAGAGTTCTCGGACCCTATCAATGCACCTGACTATGATATTGTGATTTTTTCCACAATTTGAATGAATGAATGAATGAATACGTTTATTGGCCATGTATTCACATACAAGGAATTTGCCTTCGTGCTCCACCCGCAAGTGACAACATGACATACAGTGACAGTTAGGAATGATACATAAAACATTAAACATTAATAATTAAACATTATTGATTAAACATGTGCATTAAATAAAATACCAGGGCAAAAGGAAGCTACAGATTTTTGGTTATTGAGTAGAGCTACTACTCGTGGAAAAAAGCTGTTTTTATGTCTGGCTGTGGCAACTTTGACAGTGCGGAGTCGCCTTCCAGAGGGAAGTGATTCAAAGAGATTGTGGCCAGGGTGAAAGTGGCCAGAGATGATCTTACCCATTCGCTTCCTGGCCCTTGCAGTGTACAGTTCGTCAGTGGAGGGAAGGTTGCAGCCAATAACTTTTTCAGCTGATCGGACGATTTGCTGCAGCCTCTGGATGTCGTGCTTGGTCGCTGAGCCAAACCAGACCACGATGGAGAAGGTGAGGACAGACACTACGATGGCCGTATAGAGTTGGACCATCATTGCCTGTGGCAGATTGTGCTTCCTCAGCTGCCGCAGGAAGTACATCCTCTTCTTGTGCCTTTTTGACTGTGGAGTTGATTTCAACACAACTAAAAAAAATTCAAAAGATACAGAACCTAAGTAAAGAAAGAAAAATATTGCACAGCTTTCTACTATAGTATTCTCAAATACTCTGCCTAACTTTGTTTCCAGAGGAAATTATTTACTTTTGGAGTCACTGCTACAAAAGATCTAACTCAAAAACTATGTTTTTCATTTGCCAGATATTGAGCCCTAATTATTATGCTTTCATGTCAGTGATTGAACTGCATTTTTACAATAATGCATTCAGTGAAATACTATCAATATAATTTCAAAGCTTTTTACAAGTGAAGCACAACTAATTTAGCTCATAAGATTGCAATATATCGGAACCGGAATCAAATATATTCTACGGAACAGTACACACTACTTTAAATGTGCGATCTATGGCATTTTTACAAGGAAACAATGAATGGGAGGATACTCTCAATACAAAAAAGCTAAATGATTCCCATCAGAAGTAGGAGCAAGAGTAGACCAATGGCACCTCAAGCAAAAGCAAGAAAAATCTAGAGGTACAGATATCCGCCTCACTCACCTCACTCATCATCAACAACATCACAGTCACATCTGTGGAGTCTTTTAAGTTCCTGGGAACCATCATCTCCAAGGACCTTAAGTGGGGGGGCTACCATTGACTCCACAGTCAAAAAAGCACAACAGAGGATGTACTTCCTGCGGCAGCTGAGGAAACACAATCTGCCACAGGCAATGATGGACCAATTCTACACGGCCATCGTAGAGCCTGTTCTCACCTTCTCCATCATGGTCTGGTTTGGCTCAGCCACCAAGCACGACACCTGGAGGCTGCAGCGAATCGTCCGATCAGCAGAGAAGGTTATTGGCTGCAACCTTCCCTCCATTGATGAACTGTACACTGCAAGGGCCAGGAAGCGAGCGGGCAAGATCATCCCGAACCCTGGCCACAAACTCTTTGAATCACTTCCCTCTGGAAGGCGACTCCGATTGCCAAAGCTGCCACAGCCAGACATAAAAACTGTTTTTATCCACGAGTAGTTGCTCTACTGAACAGCCAGAAATCTGTAGCCTCCCTTTGATCTGGTATTTTGTTGGTTCACATGCTTGATCAATGGTGTTTTATCATTAATGTTTTATTATTATGGTCAATAAACTTACTTACATAAAATAGGACCATAAAAAAATCGAAAGAGTACGGTTATACAAAATGTGGTTATTGAATGCCGTTTAAAACATATATATATTTTAGAAAATGCATTAAAACTATCAGGAGTTACAATAATAATAATAATAATACACTTTATTGTCATTGTAAATCATTGTAAATTGTAGATTCACTGTAATGACGCCAGGGATGGCAAACTTGTCTTCCCCCCCCTGTCTGCCTTCCGCAAACTCCCTCCGCAACTCCCTTGTCAATTCTTCCCTTCCCTCCCGCTCTACCCCTTCCCCGGGCACTTTCCCTTGCAACCGCAAGAAATGCTATACTTGTCCCTTCACCTCCCCCCTCCACTCCTTTCAGGGACCCAAGCAGTCCTTCCAGGTCCGACAGAAGTTCACCTGCACATCCTCCAACCTCATCTACTGCATCCGCTGCTCCAGATGCCAGATGATCTATATCGGTGAGACCAAGCAGAGGCTTGGCGATCGTTTCGCCGAACACCTCCGCTCGGTCCGCAATAACCAAGCCGACCTCCTGGTGGCTCAGCACTTCAACTCCCCCTCCCATTCCGTATCCGACCCCTCGGTCCTGGGTCTCCTCCCCTTCTCACCTCTCCCTCAGCCCTCGGGCCCTGGTATTCCCTCTATCTCTCTCCCCCACCCTAGTCGCACTAGCTTCTCATTTTCACACCACAAACAGCTTACAATGGCTTGTTCCCTTTATCATCGATACTTTTTTGCATATCTTTCATTCATTGTTCTTTATCTCTCCACATCACCGTCTATCTCTCGTTTCCCTGATCCCTGACCAGTCTGAAGAAGGGTCTCGACCCGAAACGTCGCCTATCTCCTTCGCTCCTTAGATGCTGCTGCACCCGCTGAGTTTCTCCAGCCTTTTGTGTACCCTGTTGGAAAGTACATTGTGATGAGGACTTAAGGAGGCTATAAATGGATGCAGACAAGTTAAGTGAATAGGCAGCAATCTGGCAAATTAAGTAGAATATGGCAAAATGTCAAATTGTCCGATTTGACAAGATGAATAAAAACAAATATTATCCAAAAGATTAGAGATTGCAGAAATCTGAGATGCAAAGAAATCTCGGTAACCTTGTGTATGATTCTGCAGTACAGTTGGTAATTAGGAAGGCTAACATACTGATTGTTACTGGGGAATTGCACACAAATACAACATTTGCTCTTATGGGAAAATCTACAACTATGGTGTATTGGTAAACTGGTTACTGTCGCACTTAAGGCAATGTTCAGGGATTTGTTTTTGGTCATGAGTCTTTGGAACCCTTTTTCTCAAAGGGCAGTGGAAGCAGAGTCTGGATACTGGAGATAAAAGCCAGGGAATCTTCACTTTCTGTTTAGTTTAATTTGCTTTAGAGATACTGTGCAGAAACAGGCCGTTTGGCCCACCGAGTCCCTGCTGACCAGTGATCCCTGTACACTAGCACAGTCCTACACACTAGAAACAATTTACAATTTTTAGCAAAGCCAATTAACCTAGAAACCTGTACATCTTTGGAGTGTGGAAGGAAACAAGAGCACCCAGAGAAAATCCCACTTAGTCACAGGGAGAACGTACAAACTCCATATAGACAGTACTTGTAGTCGGGATCAAAACTGGGTCTCTCGCGCTGTAAGGCAGCAACACTATTGTTGCGCCACCATGCCACCCAGTCTTTTATACAATGTTGATTTGTTACAATTTGGCTTTTTTGGGTTGAAATTGCCTTGTTGGAGATTGAGGATAACTATCCAGAAGTGCTTGAGTAACTTCAAACCCAATTAATGAGTAGTTATTTACTTGCCTCAGTTCTCTGTATTTTTCAAGAGGATTGTGAAATCACAGTATATGAATGGGAGGGGTGATGTTTGTCTGCAGGGACAGCCAAGGTGTTCAGATGGACACACGTGTTCCAATAATGTACTGATTGCAGCGGTAGGTTAGACATTGCCAAGATTGATGTGGCTGCGTTTGGTGCAACCTGGTGAACCGCTGAGCATAGAGAGGCAATTGATGATGTCTACAGCACAGATGCAGATACTTCCCGGCTTGTGTATGCTATTTTTCACTTGGTTAAATTTCTCTTTTCTCAGATTAAATAACTGTAAGAGGACACAATCTTAATGTGAGAGCCTGGAATTAAATTAGAAAGCACTTCCTCACATGAAGGGTAATCACAGTTCCTTGCTAATTAAAGGTCTTTCCAAGTCCTTCTTAAGTTTTAGCACGCCCTCCATGCTGTCAAACTTGATAATGTGGCATCTTCAGCAATTTCTTTCTCAAATCCAACACTTTCCTGTTCTGTAAATGATGAAAGAGTTAATTGCATTAATGGAAACTTGGTTGTTGGACAGGAAACAAAGGATTGAGGTTAATGGATGATCTGTATAACTACTAGTAATTGTAGCTCTATTGTTTTTGGTCTGAGCCTCTTGTAGTCAGTCTCCTGTGAGATAGTTTATGAAACACATTCTAGAAAATATATGTACCAGGTTTGCTCAATTTCCTTTATATGTGAAAGAAATGCGAGCAAAAACAACGGAGCAGAGTGGCTGGTGACATTCCTGAAAGGAGTTGTTGGGATTTAAAAAAAATCCTGGCAATTAGCTGGGGGGTTTTTTGTGGCCAACCTAATTTTATTCCTTACAAAATCACTGTGGTTTTTATTGTGGCCCCTCATGGAATTATTTGATATAGGTTTTTAGAAATGCACTATTTTTCTTTATTTTTTAAATCATCCTTGGTCCTTTTTTTATCATGCCATCCCTAACCCTCTGCGGCACCTGATTTTACTTCGGAGTCACGTGAGTGACTTCGTGAAGACCCCGCCAACACGCATGCGCGGCATATCGTCGCGCGCATTTGCATCGGCAGGCTTGGGGGGGGGGGGGGGGGGAGTGCGCTCTCTCCTCGGGCTCCTTCATAAAGGCCGGTAGGTAAGTATTACTTTTATCCTACAGGATGGACAAGGGCAAGAGAAAGGCGCTGTCGAGAAGTCGAGCTTCGACCAGCCAACGGCCCTTGTCTCCAGAGCTGCAAGCAGCACCAGCAGCTTCGAGGCGTGTGGGGGCAGGAATGCGGAAGTCGGGTGCTCCCGCTGATTCAGGGGCCGACTCACCTGAATGGTTTACCGCTCCGGAGCTGGATGCATCGGATCCAGACTTCGAGCCCCCTTCCCCCAGGAAAAGAGGGGGGAAACAGTTACGTGGCAAGGGGTCTCGCTTTTTACAAGCAACCCCTCCCCGAGCTCCAGAAGACCCGAGGTGGCTGGGCCGGGGGACAGCCGCACGACAGGAGAGCCCTGCAAAGTGCAAAAACGTACCACAGCCAGGGAAATCTGCCGTAGTGCAGCCTGGCAATATGACTGCTGCGTCGAGTAGGCCTGCTGGAGCAGATACCGCCGACAACACACCCCGTCAGGCTGCGGTCAAGGGCGGAGGTGGCAGCAGGAAGCAGTCGGTCAGCTCAGCTCTGGGAGCGGCCGACCATGCGCCTCCACGCCAAAAGATGGGCATGTGTGGAGGTAAGCCTGCACGGACTGCGGGGAGCCAGGTTCCGGGGGCCGGCGCCGATTCAACTCACCTGCCTTCTTACCAGACAGGTGGGCCGCCACAGTCTGGGAGAAGACAGACTAGCGGAGAGTCCGTGCGGGAGCCGTATGATCCTACTTGGGCTGTAGGTGACGACGACCTGCCATTGGACCCTAGACAGCACCTTATGGAGGTGTGGTCCGATGGTGGAAGCCCCAGTGAGTTCGCAGGGCCTGGGGAAGTCGGCTTGTCCGCTGCACATAGCAGGGACGGTCGCATAGAGCGGTTGGAGCTCTTAGTGGAGCAACTCCTCCAGCGGGACCGGGAACGAGAAGAACGGGACTCGCGGGCATCTACCAGCCGTGCGAGGACTCCACTCAGCATCTCATCGTCTCCAGCAGGAAGCTTGAGGGATTTTCCAGCTGCTGTGTTCGAAGACGACCCGGGGCAGCCAGTAGCCGCTGAGCCAGAGCATGAGGAGGATATGCTGGAAGTGGTGAGTAAGTTTGCTGCTACCACCCAGACAGGTGAACCTCTGCACCACAAATTGGCGGGCACCATTGATTACCTGACTACGCACCAACTCCAGAGTCAGGTTCTCAATGATACCTTGGAGAAAATAAAACCGCCCGAAAACTGCATCAACCTCAGTGTGCCCTTGGTTAACGCCCAGATCTGGGGACACTTGAGTACGGCCACCAGGATGCAGGATGTCCGCCTCCAGCGTATATTAAAAGTTCTCTCCACGGGCATAACGGCGTTTGCTAGGACCCTGGACGGGGATAATGTGTCGAGCGATCAGCAAGACGCACTGGCACTCCTATGCAACGCCCAATATGAAATAAACTGCCTGCGTAAGAGCTCCATAAAGCCCACACTCAACCCCAAATTCGCGGGGTTGTGCCGACCATCAACCGCTCCACCGCCGCATCAGTTGTTTGGAGACCTATCCAAACAGGTGAAGGAACTGGATGAGGAGGCCAAAACAGCTGGCCTCATGAAACCTCCACCGACCAGACCTCACCCATATCACCAGCAACAGCCTAATTCATCTTGGAGAACACGGCTGCCGGAAAGGGCACAGAGATCCTACCCACCTCCATCCCAACAAGTGCAACGACCTTTTTTAGGGCAAGGCCAGCAACGGCCTGCATGGAAAATGCGGCCGCCGACTCGTCAACCTCCACAACGCCCACTCAAAACACCGTATGTACGGAACCGCCGTTAACCTTGGAGGTAAGGAGGTCTGGTTCTTCTCACGCCGTAGCATCCCCTCCTGCACGAATAGGTGGGCGATTGCGGGCTTTCTTGGACATTTGGAAAACTGTCACCATGGATGAGTTTATTTTACAAAGTTTTTCAAGGATATGTTATAGAATTTATTGAAGGTATAAATCCCCCTACTCAGCATTCGCCTCGTAGAAAATTTACTCTATCCCAAAAAGAGGTGGAGGCAGGACATGCTGAAATTATACAGTTAGCAGAAAAAGGGGTAATTGGCAAAACCAAGCATGAACCAATTGAGTTTGTGTCCAACATCTTCACTAGGATTAAAAAAGATGGGGGATGTCGGATAATAATAGACTTAACTCAATTGAACAATTTTGTACAATACACCCATTTCAAAATGGATACGTTTGAAACAGCTAAGCAGATGCTTTACCCAGGGTACTTTATGGCATGCATCGATTTGAAAGATGCATACTATACGGTACCCATTGCAGAGGCTTATAGAAAATTTTTGAAGTTTGTCTGGAAGGGTCAGTTATGGGAATATAAGGCATTGCCCAATGGAATCACCACAGCTCCTAGGCTGTTTACCAAATTGGTAAAACCTATATTGGCTCTTCTCCGACAACAAAATTATATAGTAATGGCATATTTGGGTGATATCCTTATAGTGGTTCAGACCCTCCAATTGTTGATTCAAGGAGTGGCTGCAACCAAGGCTCTGTTCGAGAAGCTGGGATTCGTAATCCATCCAGACAAATCAAAATTGCACTCGGTACGGGTTATGGATTATTTGGGGTTCACCCTAGACACCAATTTAATGAAGATTACCATCCCAACTAATAAAGCTACTGCTATTATAGAAGAGTGCCACAATCTTGCTTGCTCCAGGGTACCGACTATTCGGCAAACAGCAAAAGTTATAGGCAAATTGGTAGCTGCATTCCCAGCTGCACGATTCGGACCGCTACACTACTGAAATTTACAAAGATCAAAAAATCACAGCATTAAAAACAAATGCTGGTCACTTTGATCGGCCAATTCGGCTACCATCAGACAATATTAGAGAATGTCATAGACCTATCATAGTGGGCAAACCTGATGTTGTGCTACAAACTGACGCAAGCGCACAAGGCTGGGGAGCAACTGATATGATGTCCAGTTGTGGTGGCAGATGGAACTCTCATGAGTCTACATTCCTGGAGTCACATGGGATAAATTATATAGAAATGCTGGGAGCATTTCATGGACTGCGGGCTTACTGTACTAATTCACAAGATTTACATGTCCGCCTTCAAATAGATAATACTACAGTGGTGGCTTACATCAATCATATGGGTGGTATCAGGTCGCTATCTTGTGATGAATTGGCTAATACAATTTGGCACTGGTGCATTGAAAGAAACATTTGGATTACTGCGACCTATTTGCCTGGGAAGCTTAATACAGTGGCGGACACCAGGTCACGAGTCTTTAATGACAACATCGAGTGGATGTTGAATCCCCAAATTTTTAGAGATATTATAGCTCACTTTGGGACACCAGATATTGCCCTATTTGCGTCCAGGTTGAACCATCAGATACCAACGTATGTGTCATGGGAACCAGACCCTGGGGCAATAGCAATGGATGCGTTTTCGATCCATTGGGGGAATTGGTTTTGCTACGCATTTCCCCCATTCTGCCTCATCAGTCGGGTATTGCAGAAAATAAAACTAGACTCTGCAACTGGCATATTGATCATTCCCGACTGGCCTACACAACCATGGTACCCGATGGTTGAAAAGATTTTAAAACAGCCATGGATGGCGATTGGGAAACATCCCAAATTGATTACTCACCCTATTACGGGGATCAGTCATCCTTGCCATGGTCATTTAAACTTGTTGGCTTGCAGGTTCTGAAAAGACCGCTCATCCGGGCAGGCATCTCGTCAAGAGCCATAAACCTTATTGCTGCATCGTGCCGGGAATCAACCCAGAAACAATACCTCACTCAAATCAGAAAGTGGGAGGTTTTCTGTGCCCGGAACAACAAGTCTTCCAACTCGGCAACAATACCTGATGTGTTGGAGTTTCTAGCAGGCCTCCATTTTGATGCTGGCCTCAGCTACAGTGCCATCAACAGCGCCAGGAGTGCGCTGTCTTCATGCTTGGATATAGGTGTCGGCTCCAACCACCTGGTGTCTAAACTAATGAGGGGAGTGTTCAACACCAACCCTCCATGACCCAGATATACAGTAACGTGGGATGTGGGGATCGTGCTGACCCTACTGAGGAGCTGGGCTCCAATAGATGAGCTACCATTGAAACAGCTCACCCTCAAGGTGGTGATGCTCATGGCACTGACGACAGCCCAACGAGTCCAGACGTTACAGAAACTGCGACTGGACAGCATGGTGGCCACCCCTGGTCAAATAAAATTCTTTGTCAAAGAATTATTAAAACAGCACAGGCCAGGGGCGCATGGGCTGCAGCTGGAATTTCGGGCGTACCCTGTAGATGCCACACTCTGCATAGTCACCCATCTCCACCACTACATCCGAGTTACTGGAGTTATCAGGATGAAGGAACAGGGACTCCTCATCAGCCATAAACCTCCGCATCGTCGGGTGACTACACAGACTATCGCCAGGTGGCTCAGGGTGGTGCTGGATGCAGCAGGAGTTGCTACTGACATCTTTAAGTCTCATTCCACCATGGCTGCATCCACATCAGCAGCGAGAGCCATGGAGGTGCCCATGGACCACATTCTCGCCACTGCGGGCTGAGCCAGTGAAAAAACTTTTCAGCGGTTCTATAACAAGCCTCTGGCCGCCCCTGCGACATTCGCAGAAGCTATCCGGGGAACCGCTCAGTAAATGTCTGTCCCCGAATTAGGGGTTTGTTGTTTATTTGATTAATAAATTGTGTTGATTTTTCAGCCAGTTTCGACTGAACTCCATTAACAGTCTTCCTCCATCAGAATAGCGGCAGTGTGATAAGCATGGACGTTGTCCAGGGCGTGAAATCACAGAGCTTTGAAATCTTCACGAAGTCACTCACGTGACTCCGAAGGAAAATAGTAAGATTAAACGAGAACTTACCAAGTTTGAAGGTTGATCTGTATTTTACGAGGAGTCGCGGTGAGGGATTTCGTGCCCACCGCTCCCACCCTCTATCATAAGGTCAACCAGGTAGTTCTACGTTTTTCATCTTACTATTTTTAGTCATGGTTTTGGTTCTGTGATTCCACACCGCTGCTTTGAAGGATGCCGCGCATGCGTGTTGGCGGGGTCTTCACGAAATCCCTCACCACGACTCCTCGTAAAATACAGATCAACCTTCAAACTTGGTAAGTTCTCGTTTAATCTTACTATTTTTCTTTGTTTCTTTCTGAACAGCAACTGTGCATGAGAAGCAGTGCGTGAGACACATTATGCTATGGTGTGAGGATTCCATTTGCTGCTTTGTGTTAATCAGGGTTTACAGTAAACAGTTGCTGTCACCCTGTCCTTCTCCTAACTCCCCCCACCCATTCCATCTCTCCCCTCACCAAACACTGACCCTTTGGTTCTTCTTTTCTCCATCATTCATTGGGAATAGCTTGCTGATTACTTACACCCCACCTCACTCCCAGACTAAGTTTGTTTGTCCATTACCATCTTGTGTGAAGTTTGCATGTCTGACATAGTCATTGATGACTGGAAACTTCCTCGGGCTGTTGTCAAATTCTCATACAAATGGGCTGGTGGGTAGTGTGCGAGGTGGACTGCTTTTAATGGTCCATGCTCCAGATGCACAGCTGCAAGATGCTTAATATCAAGCCAAATGCTCCTTCTCCACTTTGGGCGAAGATGGGCCAGAGAGTTGTGGGGATGTTACATTTCTTCAAGGAGGCTTTGAGCACATTTTTTAATCTATTCACTGCCCGCCTGGTAGTCTCTACCCATGAAGAACACAGAGTTTTTATTTTAGGAGTCTGATGTCAGGCAGGTGATATGGTCTTCCCAAAGTAGCTGATGGGAGTGTAAGGAGAGCCTTAATACTGGAAAAATAGGCCTGAGAATAGTTACGTAGGTTAGCTTGTCCTTTCAGTGAATTTGGAGGATTTTGCTGAGTTACTTCATAGGCGTGGTTGCCCCTTGGTTGGGAGACTACACTGACTGCGACCAAAGACACAACATTACAGCCAAACTCCATTTGTCCTTTTGCAACACATCTTGGAGGATGATACTAAGGAACAAAACACTAAGTTTTTATTTTCCTCTTCGCATTGTACCATATAACCATATAACAATTACAGCACGGAAACAGGCCCTCTCGGCCCTTCCAGTCCGTGCCGATCATTTGTTTTCCCCTAGTCCCATCTACCTGCACTCAGACCATACCCCTCCATTCCCTTCACGTCCATATACCTATCCACTTTAGTCCTAAATGTTAAAATCGATCCTGCCTCCACCACATCTGCTGGAAGCTCATTCCACACAGCCACCACCCTCTGAGTAAAGAAGTTCCCCCTCACGTTACCCCGAAACTTCTGTCCCTTAATTCTCATGTCATGCCCTCTTGTTTGAATCTTCCCTACCCTCAATGGGAAAAACGTATCCACGTCAACTCTGTCTATCCCTTTCATCATTTTAAAGACCTCAATCAAGTCCCCCCTTACCCTTCTGCGCTCCAAAGAATAAAGACCTAACTTGTTCAACCTTTCTCTGTAACATAGTTGCTGGAACCCTGGCAACATTCTAGTAAATCTCCTCTGTACTCTCTCTATTTTGTTGACATCCTTCCTATAAATAGGCGACCAAAATTGTACACCATACTGCAGAATTGGTCTTACCAATGCCTTGTACAATTTTAGCATTACCTCCCTACTCCTATATTCAATGCTCTGATTTATAAAGGCCAGCACACCAAAGGCTTTCTTTACCACCCTATCTACATGCGATTCCACCTTCAGGGAACTATGCACAGTTATTCCTAGATCCCTCTGTTCCACAGCATTCCTCAATTCCCTACCATTTACCATGTACGTCCTATTTTGATTTGTCCTGCCAAGATGTAGCACTTCACACTTAACAGCATTAAACTCCATCTGCCATCTTTCAGCCCACTTTTCCAAATGGCCCAAATCTCTCTGTAGACTTTGAAAATCTACTTCATTATCCACAACACCACCTATCTTAGTATCATCTGCATACTTACTTATCCAATTTTCCACCCCATCATCCAGATCATTGATGTACATGACAAACAACAGTGGACCCAACACAGATCCCTGAGGCACTCCACTGGTCACCGGCTTCCAACCTGACAAACAGCCATCCACCATTACTCTCTGACATCTCCCATTCAGCCACTGTTGAATCCATCTTGCTACTCCACCATTAACACCCAAAGATTGAACCTTCTTAACCAACCTTCCATGGGGAACCTTGTCAAAGGCCTTACTGAAATCCATATAGACAACATCCACTGCTTTACCCTCATCAATTTCCCTAGTTACCGCTTCAAAAAATTCAAGAAGGTTTGTCAAACATGATCTTCCAGGCACAAATCCATGTTGACTGTTCCTGATCAGACCCTGTTTATCCAGATGCTTATATATATTATCTCTAAGTATCCTTTCCATTAATTTGCCCACCACTGATGTCAAACTAATAGGTCTATAATTGCTAGGTTTATTCTTTGAACCCTTTTTAAACAATGGAACAACATGCGCAGTACGCGAATCCTCCGGCACTATTCCCGTTTCTAATGACATTTGAAATATTTCTGTCATAGCTCCTGCTATTTCTACACTAACTTCCCTCAATGTCCTAGGGAATATCCTGTCAGGACCTGGAGACTTATCCACTTTTATATTTTTCAAAAGTGTCAGTACTTCCTCCTCTTTGAATCTCATAGTTTCCATAGCTACTCTACTTTTTCCCCTTAACTCACAGAGTTCAATATCCTTCTCCTTGGTGAATACCGAAGAAAAGAAATTGTCCCCAGTCTCTACCTTTACAGGGTTCTTTAATAAATTGTAGGTCCTTTTTGTTTGTCTGAGGTGAGGTCAACAATGTCTGGGAATTGAAACAAATCAATGTAGCTATCAATTAGATATATTTGTTCAGCCATCACTGGAATTAGACAGAATATTTAGCCTCAGTCAGATAGAAACTTTATTTTTACAGCTGGAGTATTGTTTCTTATCCTGGAATCTTGCCCAGTTTGAGGATTTTATTTTCTCATTTTCTCACTGCAAACTTATTTTCCAACATTTATGTATGTCCACTATCTAAATTGTAAATGCCATAAGAATGATTCTCAAAGCCATTATCCATCTCAATGACAAGTAATATTTATTAAGCAATGTAATATTGCAGTTTAGCATTTTACTTGCCAGCATAAAATAAAAGGCAGTGCTACACATTCTGGAACTGTGAAATAACAATTGATACTGGGAATGCACAGCGGGCTTCTAACCATTACATTATACACTCTGCATACCCTTCATCAGAGATATAATTAAGATTACACGAAACATCAAAACCAGTCTCTTCTGCACAGATGTTGAATGACCTGCTGTGTATTTCCATCACATTTATTTTAAATTTTCATTTACAGTTTACAAGTTGCTTTATTAAGTATGATTCTTAACAAAAATATAGTTGATCAGGCATTGGTGTTGCAGGATATTAATTATTTCTACACTCTTTAGATGAAGAATCACGGTCTCCACAGAATTACTGATAAGATTATATTCAAAAAAGGTAAATTGTAGCAACAAGAAATCGCAGATGCTGGTTTATTTAAAAAAAAAAGACACAAAGTGCTGGAGTTATTAAAGCACCGTGTCTTGTTTTGTAAAAAAAGTGAATTATCAGGCTATCTCTGAGAAGAATGACATCAGTCGATTGGGAAATAACCAGCAAAAGAATAATGGAGTGTGAGTTGAAAGAGATGAATTCAAAGTCCGATCAGGTACAGAAAACAAATTTGAGTGAGCAAAAAGGAGAGAAATTAAAAAAAAAATTAAGAAAAGCACTGCATGCATTTAATAATACTACCTGCTGCCATTTCCTAAGATTCTGCATGTGGCGATGTTTTCGCTCATGTGGAGGTAAGAAAGAATATAAATTGCACTTCCAGTGTTAACGACCATTGGAGTACTTTTGAAATGTGGCTGCTATTGTAATGTAGGAAGGACAGGTGATGACCCAGTCGTGCATAGCAATCTCCCACAAATAGCCCTGTGATAATAACCACATAATATTTCTTAGGTTGTTGAGGGGACCTTCTCTGCTCCGCAAAATAGTAACATGCAATTTCTCAGAGCAGTTATGGTTTGTGCATTTTATTTTTGAATTTAGTTATTTTCATCACGGCTGCTGCATAAAAATTCACAGGTAACTACATATTCACTATTTTGATTCCTAAATGAGAATATTGGGTAATTCCCTGAGGTGCAAGGGCATACAACGAACTCCTCGCATATTGAAATTCTCGAACTTCTCTCTATTGTGGTTTTACAGAGTTTAATCTTGAAATTTTAGTACAGATTCTGGAATAGAAACATAGAAAAATAGATGCAGAGAAGGCCATTCGGCCCTTCGAGCCAGCACCGCCATTCAATATGATAATGGTTGATCATTTAAAATCAGTACACTGTTCTTGCTTTATCCCCATATCCATCGATTCCTTTAGCCCTAAGAGCTAAATCTAACTCTCTTGAAAACATCCAGTGAATTGGCATCCACTGCCTTCTGTGGCAGAGAATTCCACAGATTCACAACTCTCTGGGTGAAGAAGTTTTTCCTCGGGTCAGTCCTAAATGGCCTATCCCTTATTCTTAAACTGTGACCCCTGGTTCTGAACATTTTTCCTGCATCTAGCCTGTCCATCCCTTTAAGATTTGTCTTTATGGTTTGCTTTTTAAAATACTTGTGAGTCAAGATTACTAATCTTTGATTATACAATCTAACCTTATTCTTATACTGTTATGCAATCATTATTTATTTCAAAGTCATGTACAAATAAGGTTTCAAAGTTCCAGTTTGACATTTATTTTATTCTTCGTTGAGGCAAAAAGCCAGTGGAATTTGCAGAATATTTGCTGAGCAAAATCCTATTTGGGAGCCCGCTGTTCAAAATATCTAACTCCTAGGGTGTGTTATCCTCCAAATGCCAGGTTTCAGTAATAAGATTTATTTGTATCTTCTGCAAGTGTTTTTGAATGATTGACCGTGAGGTGATATAAGCTGGCATATACCAAGATATTACCATCCTTGCCCTTGATAATACCCTTCCCGTTGTCAAGGGAAGAAGGAACACATATAACTTGGTGATGTCAAAATAATTAGTGTTTGTTGGATTCCAGCTGAACAAATTTGAAGCTAATTATCAGGTAAATGAAAATAGAAAGCATTAAGCAAGGTTGAAGCTGAAGACCTTGTGGAAAATCTTATCAACATTTGGCATTGGCGTTTGGATCACGTACTTATTGAGCTACCATGTATAGTATCTCTTGCTCCCCCTAAATACTGATTACATTTACCGTACCCGTTTAACTCTGACAAATTGATTTGTAAGCTTAAAGTTGGTTAAATTGTGATTGGTAATATCTGTTGAAACATTTGTTTGAAAAAAGCATTTGCTGCTTGTGCTAAATGTACTGTATAGTGCAGCCAGGAATGTACTGCTCTGGTGAAACTTTTGGAAACTGAGTAAAATACACAGCTGTCACTAAATTGCATTCAGCATAAGTAATTGGGATTGGATTTCTATCCCCTTGTCCATTGATTTCACTGATTTATCTTGGTACTTCGCCAATAGTGGCTCAGTTGCTAGCCCTCTCGCTGCGAAGGCAGAAGGTTGTAGGGTCAAGTTTCACTTCAAAGAGCAACACAAAAGTAGTCTGACACACCAGTGCAGTACTGAGAAAGCACCACATGGGTGGGGAAACTATATGAGTTTATCTTTCAACTAACATTGCTGAAATGAATAATCTAATTCTTATCAGATTTCCGTTTGTAGAAGTTTTCGGTGTTCAAAGTGGTTGCGCAATTTTTACATTATGAAAGTGACTACACTTTAGGAAAGTGCCAGCAAAAAAAGTAGAGCAGCAGGAGGAACTCGACAGGTCAGGCAGCATCTGTGGAGGGAAATGAAGAGTCGTCATGTTTGGTCCAGACCTTTCAGCTACACTGAAAGAGTAGAAGAGAAGCACCCAATCAACCCCCTCCTCACCGATATCTACTTATCACGTACTAGCTCTTACCCCATCCCTCTCCCCACTTCTTTATACTGGTTACTATGAAGTACTATAAAGTTTGAGTTATTATGTAGTGTGTGAGTGTGGGAGGGGTGGGAGAAACATTCTTAGTCTCTTCCTTTTGGGGGGACACGACTTTTCTTGTCATATCCCCCGTCTCCGTCTCCGTCTGCGCTGAGGCCTATCGCGGAGCTGGCGGCCTCCAACTTTAACTGCAATCGACCCGAGGCTCCGCAGGTAGAGCCAGCCAGGACTTACCAGCGCGGGGCTGGCCGACTTCGGGGCTGCAGCGCGTTCCGGCGGCCCGCCTCGGAGCTGTGGCGGCTTCCCGGTGGCGGTGGCGGCGGCAGCGACTTCGGAGGTTCGGCCGCGGGCCCAGTGGACGACATCGTCGGGAGCTCGCAGGTCACAGGTTGGTGACATGTTTTTCCGGAGCTCCCGCGGCAACAGCTGCGTACGCTGGCCTGGAGGGCGGCAGCTTCGGCAGCTTCGACCGCCCCGGGCCGCGGAGTTGAACCGGCCCGCTCGCGGAGCGTGGTTCACCCGCGGGACTTATTCACATCACCTGGTGCGGTCACAACATCGGAGGCCCGGGTCGCCTCAATGCAGAGGAAGAGGAAGAAGGGAAGAGACAAAGACAAGATTTTTGCCTTCCACCACAGTGAGGAGGTGTCTTGTGAACTCACTGTGGTGGATGTTTATTGTGTGTTTATTGTGTGTTTTTGTTATTTACTATATGTATGACTGCAGGCAACGAAATTTCGTTCAGACCGCAAGGTCTGAATGACAATAATGTTTTCCAAGTGCCAAGCTCCAAGCTTCCTCTTGGACTGTCTTTTCCATTCACAAATGCTGCCTGACTCTCTGAGTTCTTCTGGCTGCTGTCCTTTTACTGCAACAGATTCCAGCACTTGCTGCCCCTTGTGCCTCAAGAAAGTACAACATTTACTGTGAAATGCTTTGTCATAAAGCTGTGAAAAGTGCAATAGAAATCCAGGCATTTGCCTGTATACTTATGCAGCACAGTACGTGTAATTACAGATTAGCGCCTTGGATAAAAAAACTAGAACGTCTTAAAAAATAAAATATACACTCTCCGTGACTCTTTTTTGCACATTGAAGAATTTGTCAAATTTCTGAATTTTCGAGATTTTGGGAATGCTGTGCTGTTTTCAGGCTGGGTTTTGAATCTTCAATTCCAACAAATCATTTAGAATATTTTCAATAAATTGTTTTGAATTTTGGTGCTCGACATTAATAAGTAATATCCAATCTTATTCATATCTATACCATCTCATTATACATACCTGTTCAGTTACATGGAGTATGGTTGATTATTTTTTGCTTCAGATGTTTACAAGTAAAACAACAGCTTTCTGGCAATTGTTTTGTACAAAGGTTTTGATTTGAGTATATTCTTTGCTGAATGAAACAGGTTTAAAGTAAGATCTGTGCCTTTCGCAAAGCACATCTCTCTGAGAGATATCAGCCAGGAGGAATCTGGGACACCAAAGTCAGGGGAACAAAAGAGCTCAAGACCAGAGAGATTTGGAAATGGAATTCCTGAGTTCATTTCTCTTAGGGCAGAAGCTTTATTTGATTTGCAGAAATCACGGAATTGAAAATTCAAAATCGCGGATTACAAGAGCGGGAAGTTCATATTTAAAAAAACACACAAAAATGCTGAAAATGTTCCTGAGACGAACATAATCTATGATTCAAGTCATTGAATCAGGTTCATGTTCTGAATTGGAAAGATATCAGAGTTGAAACTTTATATGGAAAAAGAAAGGGAAGCAGAGGAGAAAATGCTGTATGGAATGCAAAAAAAGATTAAATGAGTAAAGGCAAAAGAGAGCGCTAAATGGGACAAGTAAAGAAACGGGAAAAAGGGTCTTGTAGCATATACATAGGAATAGCATAATTGTCATCGGAAATTTGTACGCTCAGTATTAATTCTTAAAAGGCTGTTCTTTGTACTTTGTTAGAAACATAGAAACATAGAAAATAGGTGCAGGAGTAGGCCATTCGGCCCTTCGAGCCTGCACCGCCATTCAATATGGTCATGGCTGATCATCTAAAATCAGTACCCAATTCCTGCTTTTTCCCATATCCCTTGATTCCTTTAGCCCCAAGAGCTAAATCTAACGTTGGGATTCATGGGAGAAAATAAATGGTCATGAGAATGGTAATGTAACCCTCATTTAGAGAATATATATTTTTAAATCCAGTATTAGAAAGGTGCACAAATTTGACAGTGAAGGGCAGAGTGGTTACAGATAGAGCAGTTAAATGGAAACCAAAGGAACTTATTTTTGTGAAATTTCAGATAAAGAGGATGGAAGATTTGAATTTTAAACATCTTTCAGGATCTTGCAAAGCATTTTACAGCCTATGAAATAATTTAGCAATGAACTGTTGTATTGTAGGAAGTTCAGAAAAATAGCTGTTCGTAAACAGCTAAATTATACAGACAAATAATCTATTTTAGTTGACCTGGCTGAGGGATAATTATTGGCCAGGGCACTGAGGATTGTTTTAAATCTCATGATTTAAGGGTAAAATACTTGCAGATGAGTTACACGAGTGATTCCTGGGTTGAGTGGGTTGTTTTACAGAGAGAAAGTGAGCAGAATAGTTACGCAGTTTCTTGAGTTTAGAACAATGACACATACAATTTGAAGTTTTTTTTGGGTAGTTCCTGGGAGAGTTATTCTGCTGGAGGGAGAAATCAAGAACTTGGGGGGCATAGTCACAGTGTTGGAGAGGTAGGGGAAAAGGGGAAGAGTTGATCACTTCAGTTAAGGAGAAGTTTATTCTCTTGGAGAGTGGTAGAGAGTGGGGAATCTTTAGATTCTGGGACATTAAGTGTACTCAAGTCAGCAATCATAAATGTTTGGAACTGAAAGTTATGGGGAAAAGAAGAAAAAAAATGCAGTTGAGTTCAAAGATAAGATTGATCATGACCATAACAAGGCTGTCTAGCCTACATTTGTTTCTACATTTTGTGTTCTTGTCTTCAAAATACTGCCTTGGAAATTTTTATGTTCATTTGAAAGCTCATGTTCATGCTGAAGCTTCATTTTACCATCTTACAGTGCAGATAAGACAGCCAACATTACTTTTTTCTACTTGTTTAGTTTAATTTAGTTTAGAGTTACAACGCAGACACATGCCCTACAGCCCAAAGAGTCCGCGCCAAACAGCCATCCCCGCACACTACCGCTATCCTACACACAGTGGAGACACTAGGGGAGGTCAATCCCGTGATGGACTGGGGAGTGTTCACCACTTTTTGCAATCGTTTTTGTTCCTGGGCATTCGGGTTGCCTGGTTTGGCTGTGATGCAACAAGTCAATATGCTTACTGTACACTTGTAGAAATTCAAGAGACGATTTGTCGACATACCGAACCTCCTCAAATTCTTGACCTTCTCCACCACCATCCTTTCGATGAAGACAGGTTTGTGAATTCTGGACCTTCCCCTTCCAAAGTCAACAAACGGTTCCTTGGTTTTACTGACGTTGAGAGCAAGGTGGTTGTTCTGGCACCATTTTGTCAGTCGTTCAAACTCTCTCCTACACTCTTGACTCATCGTCATCTGTAATTCGTCCACCAATGGTGGTGTAATTGGCTAATTTGAAGATGGTTGAAACTGTGTCCTTCTACACAGTCATGAGGATAGAATGGGCAGAGAAGGGGGCTGAACGTGCAAATAATGCATCCAGTTTCTTTAGCCATTCATGATAGGATAAGGTCATAAGGAATAGGAGTAGAATTAGGCCATTCGGCCCATCAAGTCTACTCCGCCATTCAATCATGGCTGACCTATCTCTCCCTCCTAACTCCATTCTCCTGCCTTCTCCCCATAACCTCTGACACCTGTACTAATCACGAATCTATCTATCTCTGGGATATCCTCATCCCAGGAAATTGCCTCATGAATCTCTTTTTAATTGCCTCCAATGTAAAGTTAAAGATAAAGCCAGAGGAGATATGCGATTACTTTATCTCATGTCACCATTTACCTGACATCAGCACTCCTTTAAAGCAACTTTGGAGAAGTCGGGCTTGGTCTTTGTTGCTTCATTTTCTTTTATAGTAAACAAGACCATCTCCAAACAATGGTCTTTCACTGACTGCATTCTGACTCCTGTGATTTTAGCAGGCGCTTGACAGCATTGATGGGACTCATCAGAGGCCCTGTATTCAATTGCACAGTCTGTGGTATAATAGGAGATTGATAAGAATTACTTAGCATTAGTGTGGTTCATCTGGGATTTCAACACTAATCAAAAAACCTGTGGTATTAAGTGAGTAAGCTGATTTGAATTATGACGAGTATGACATGTTATTACATGACTATGATGATTGTACAGGGAATGAATTAATTTAGATGGATCAGAAATTGCACATATCACCTGTCATTTTTAACCCCCTTTCACTATGTATGAACTTAACAAATCCTGGCTATTTTACCAGCTACTGCTCAACAGTCACTTAAAACAGTCTCTTGCATAGAAGAGTTAATAAATTGTCAATTTTAATGAAAACAATTATTTGTTAAAGCTACAAATATTATCGTGGCAGGTTCCAATAGAGGATTTGCTAATTACTAGAATTACTTTTCTTATCGACAGTCCTCATCCCTTCAAAACGGCTCATGAATTCATGACTATTCCAGTTGTCATGTGAACGATATGGTGTCGCTATACATTTTGAATTCTGCCAAAACTGCATTTGTCACGTATAGGAAAGAATTGCAGATCCTGGTTTAAATCGAAGGTAGACACAAACTGCTGGAGTAACTCAGCGGAACAGGCAGCATCTCTGGAGAGAAGGAATGGGTGACTTTTTGGGTTGAGACCCTTCTTCAGACTGATGTCAGGGGAGTGGGCGGGATAGAGATAGAATGAAGTCGGAGACAGTAAGACTGTTGGGAGACCTGGGAAGCGGGACGGGATGGAGAGAGAGGGAAAGCAAGGACTATTTGAAGTTAGAGAAGTCAATGCTCATACCGCTGGGGTGTTAGCTACCTAAACAAAATATGAGATGCTGTTCCTCCAACACTTTCGATTGTTTGAACGAAATATGAGATGCCGTTCCTCCAATACCTCCAATTTATACAGCATATAATCCTCCAACACTTTCGCCAACTCCAACGGGATCCCACTACTGGCCACATCTTCCCATCTCCACTCCTTTTTGCTTTCCGCATAGACCGTTCCCTCCGCAACTCCCTGGTCAACTCGTCCCTTCCCACCCAGACCACCCCACCCCAGGTACTTTCCCCTGCAACGGCAGGAGATGCAACACCTGTCCCTTTACCTCTCCCCCTCGACTCCATCCAAGTACCCCGACAATCTTTTCAGGTGAGGCAGAGGTTCATTTGCACCTCCTCCAAACTCATCTACTGTATTAGCTGTTCCAGGTGTCAACTTCTGTACATTGGCGAGACCAAGGGTAGGCTCGGCGATTGTTTCGTTGAACACCTTCGCCCAGTCCGCCTTAACCTACCTGATCTCTCGGTTGCTCAGCACTTTAACCCCCCCCTCCCATTCCCAATCTGACCTTTCTGTCCTGGGCCTCCATTGTCAGAGTGAGGCCCAGATCAAATTGGAGGAACAGCACCTCATATTTTGCTTTGGTAGCTTACATCCCAGCAGTA
Organism: Okamejei kenojei; assembly: GCA_035221665.1. NCBI lineage: Eukaryota > Metazoa > Chordata > Chondrichthyes > Rajiformes > Rajidae > Okamejei > Okamejei kenojei. The sequence goes on from CM069136.1 coordinate 113,668,422, forward strand.
TGAACATTGACTTCTCCAACTTCAAATAGTACTTGCTTTCCCTCTCTCTCCATTCCCTCTGCCTTCCCAGTTCTCCCACCAGTCTTATATTTTATTTCTACCCTGCCCACTCCCCTGACATCAGTCTGAAGAAGGGCCTCAACGCGAAACATCACCCATTCCTTCTCTCCAGAGATGCGGCCTGTCCCGCTGAACTACTCCAGCAGTTTGTGACTACCTTTGTCAACAATACGCTGACTTCAATGGTTTAATGGTGCTTTATTTGTGTAGTTGCACAGTGAAATAATTTTTGCATATTTACACATGTAGTGTAAATTTGTAGCTTTGGCGCCTTTTCCGAAGTCCAGAGTCTGGTCTGCTCACGTGCTTGGTCTACGGGAACAGTTGCCAATCCTAATAAGCCCCAGACTCCAGCAGGGCCTTCCTCCATCTCCTTCGATCGGATCAGCCCGCGAACTGCGTCCCTCTTCTCGCCCTGCAATCGTTGTGTCCCGTGGGTGCCTCCTGCAGACGACCTTGAAAGTGCTGGAGGCATTACCCCAGTTCACCCTCCTACTGGCCCTTGCTCTTCACTTACGACGTTGCCAGCGGCTCCCTCTCTGGTGCCTTCGGGGGAGTTCTGCCATCCGATGAGCCTTCGGACTGGTTCCACCGTCAGCTGAGCCTTCAGATTTTCTGAGTGCGTCCCGCTGCCACAGCACTTCGTGAGGGACTCTGTCGTGCCTCGAGAATTGCATCATGATTTGTTCATTCTTGCTCCTAATGAGCCAGAAGTCTCGCAACTTCTTTCTCTGTAGCTTGTTCCAATCTTCACTTCTTTGGATTCATCTAATTATGGCATTTGAGTATGTCTAATTTTCATTGCTCCATGATGTTGACAACTAATGCAAATGAATACGTGGCTTGAAAAGTGGTGCAAGGTGGAGGGATTCAAATTTTTAGGGCACTGGGACCAGTTCTGGGGGAGGTGGGACCGGTACAAACAGGACGGTTTGCACCTGGAATGGAATGGAACCAATGTTCTTGGGGGAGTGTTTGCTAGTGCTGTCGGGGAGGATTTAAACTAAGGTGGCAGGGGGATGGGTACAAGAGCAGAGAGGCAGGAGGGTGTAAAATGAGGGTAGAAGCATTAGGTAGCAAGGTGAAAAGTAAAAGTGGCAGGCAGACAAAACCAGGGCAAAAATCAAAAAGGGCCACTTTTCAGCAAAATTGTATAAGGGGTAAGTGCGTTGTAAAGACAAGCCTGAAGGCTTTGTGTCTCAATGCAAGGAGTATTCGTAATAAGGTGGACGAGTTGAACGTGCAGATCGATATTAATGATTATGATATAGTTGGGATCACGGAGACATGGCTCCAGGGTGACGTAGGCTGGGAGCTGAACATCCAGGGATATTCAATATTCAGGAGGGATAGAGAGAAAGGAAAAGGAGGTGGGGTAGCGTTGCTGGTTAGAGAGGAGATTAACGCAATGGAAAGGAAGGACATTAGCTTGGAGGATGTGGAATCGGTATGGGTAGAGCTACAAAACACTAAGGGGCAGAAAAACGCTGGTGGGTGTTGTGTACAGGCCACCTAACAGTAGCAGAGAAGTTGGGGATGGTATCAAACAGGAAATTAGAAATGCGTGCGACAAAGGCAAAACAGTTATAATGGGTGACTTCAATCTACATATAGATTGGGTTAATCAAATTGGCAGGGGTGCTGAGGAAGAGGATTTTTTGGAATGTATGCGGGATAGTTATCTAAATCAACATGTAGAGGAACCAACGAGAGAGCAGGCTATTTTAGACTGGGTTTTGAGTAATGAGGAAGGGGTAATTAGCCGTCTTGTTGTACGTGCCCCCTTGGGCAAGAGTGACCATAATATGGTTGAGTTCTTCATTAGGATGGAGAGTGACATTGTTAATTCAGAAACAATGGTTCTGAACTTAAAGAAAGGTAACTTTGAGGGTATGAGACGTGAATTGGCCAAAATTGACTGGCAATTAATTCTAAAAGGGTTGACGGTGGATATACAATGGAAGACATTTAAAGGCTGCATGGATGAACTACAAAAATTGTTCATCCCAGTTTGGCAAATGAATAAATCGGGGAAGGTAGTGCATCCGTGGATAACAAGGGAAATCAGGGATAGTATCAAAGCAAAGGATGATGCGTACAAAGTAGCCAGAAAAAGCAGCATATCAGAGGACTGGGAGAAATTCAGAGACCAGCAGAGGAGGACAAAGGGCTTAATTAGGAAAGGAAAAATAGATTATGAAAGAAAACTGGCAGGGAACATAAAAACTGACTGCAAAAGTTTTTATAGATATGTGAAGAGAAAGAGGTTAGTTAAAACAAATGTCCCTTGCAGTCAGAAACAGGTGAGTTGATCATGGGGAACAAGGATATGGCGGACCAATTGAATAACTACTTTGGTTCCGTCTTCACTAAGGAAGACATAAATAATCTGCCTGAAATAGCAGGGGACTGTGGGTCAAAGGAGGAATTGAGTGAAATCCAGGTCAGTCGGGAAGTGGTGTTGGGTAAATTGAATAGATTAAAGGCCGATAAATCCCCAGGGCCAGATAGGCTGCATCCCAGAGTACTTAAGGAAGTAGCTCAGGAAATAGTGGATGCATTAGTGATAATCTTTCAAAACTCTTTAGATTCTGGAGTAGTTCCTGAGGATTGGCGGGTAGCAAATGTAACCCCTCTTTTTAAGAAGGGAGGGAGAGAGAAAACGGGGAATTACAGACCAGTTAGTCTAACATCGGTAGTGGGGAAACTGCTAGAGTCAGTTATTAAAGATGGGATAGCAGCACATTTGGAAAGTGGGGAAATCATTGGACAAAGTCAGCATGGATTTACAAAAGGTAAATCATGTCTGACGAATCTTGTGGAATTTTTCGAGGATGTAACTAGTAGCGTGGATAAGGGAGAACCAGTGGATGTGGTATATCTGGACTTCCAGAAGGCTTTCGACAAGGTCCCACATAAGAGATTAGTATACAAACTTAAAGCATACGGTATTAGGGGTTCAGTATTGATGTGGATAGAGAACTGGCTGGCAAAGAGTAGGAGTAAACGGGTCCTTTTCACAATGGCAGGCAGTAACTAGTGGGGTACCGCAGGGCTCAGTGCTGGGACCCCAGCTATTTACAATATATATTAATGATCTGGATGAGGGAATTGAAGGCAATATCTCCAAGTTTGCGGATGACACTAAGCTGGGGGGCAGTGTTCGCTGTGAGGAGGATGCTAGGAGACTGCAAGGTGACTTGGATAGGCTGGGTGAGTGGGCAAATGTTTGGCAGATGCAGTATAATGTGGATAAATGTGAGGTTATCCACTTTGGTGGCAAAAACAGGAAAGCAGACTATTATTTAAATGGTGGCCGATTAGGAAAAGGGGAGATGCAGCGAGACCTGGGTGTCATGGTACACCAGTCATTGAAAGTAGGCATGCAGGTGCAGCAGGCAGTGAAAAAAGCGAATGGTATGTTAGCTTTCATAGCAAAAGGATTTGAGTACAGGAGCAGGGAGGTTCTACTTCAGTTGTACAGGGTCTTGGTGAGACCACACCTGGAGTATTGCGTACAGTTTTGGTCTCCAAATCTGAGGAAGGACATTATTGCCATAGAGGGAGTGCAGAGAAGGTTCACCAGACTGATTCCTGGGATGTCAGGACTGTCTTATGAAGAAAGACTGGATAGACTCGGTTTATACTCTCTGGAATTTAGGAGATTGAGAGGGGATCTTATAGAAACTTACAAAATTCTTAAGGGGTTGGACAGGCTAGATGCAGGAAGATTGTTCCCGATGTTGGGGAAGTCCAGGACAAGGGGTCACAGCTTAAGGATAAGGGGGAAATCCTTTAAGACCGAGATGAGAAAGACTTTTTTCACACAGAGAGTGGTGAGTCTCTGGAACTCTCTGCCACAGAGGGTAGTTGAGGCCAGTTCATTGGCTATATTTAAGAGTGAGTTGGATGTGGCCCTTGTGGCTAAGGGGATCAGAGGGTATGGAGAGAAGGCAGGTACGGGATACTGAGTTGGATGATCAGCCATGATCATATTGAATGGCGGTGCAGGCTCGAAGGGCTGAATGGCCTACTCCTGCACCTAATTTCTATGTTTCTATGTTTCTATGCCTTCATCTATCGAGGGTGTTGAATTCGATTCATCATATTTTCTGCTTCTCTTATCTTTAAGGAAAGGTCTATTTCTTTGTCCAAGCTTTTAAGTAGTTGCCTTAGTGTCTTTTGTGTGTCAAAATTGTGTTGGATATGTCTGCTATGAAGAACAGCAGACATTTTACTATATTAAAGATGGTTTGAAAAGTACTTCTTCCTTGTCAATTTTTTTAAATTTTTGTAGTGGAATGTTTCCAGAATGTACAATATTCCAAATGTATCTTCAGGTCATGTTGCTCTCACTTTATAGTATGGGTATAAAATCATAAATTCTGTTGACTATTTATTTGCATTGTGTTTATGAGTTGTGTTCCAAGGTCCCTCCACTTAATTTGTAAATGTATCATTTCACTGCTGCTGCTACCTAGCCTGAAGAATAGGTTCTGACCCAAAACATCACCTATTCATGTTCTCCAGAGATGCTGCCTGACCCACTGAGTTACTCCAGCACTTTGTCTCTTATTTTGTAAATCAGCATCTGTGGTTCCTTGTATCCACTGCTACCTATTTGTCTGCATTGCAAGACTATCTCCTCCTCTTCTGCAGACCCCTATCACAATTTGTTAAACTTGCAATTGTGGTTTCATCAATACTTTCTGAACTGCCCAACTGATTCATGACTAAATAATTTCCACCCTAAGATAATCCATTCAGAAATGGAAACCCAGAGGATTAGATCCATCCAATATAAATCTATTATTGACCTGTGAAATATTGTTTTGTTATTACTTGCATCAAGATACAGTGCGGGTAGCCAAAAGGTGGCTGCTTTGAGTCTGATTCAGAGGATTACAGCATCAAATTTCATTCTGGGGATTCAAGCAGTCCGAGGGAGTATTATGCCATTAGATGTGCATTTTACCTCAAATGCCACGTTTAAAACTCCAAGGCATAATTTAGAGAGCAGGGAATTCCACATTGCTTTGGCCAATATTTGTGTCTAAATCAACAGCACTTAAACGAAAGGGATCATGAGCAGTATCATCATTTTAAATAACACTTTTAACATATTAGAATTTACCCGAGTGTTTTCCAGAGGCATGAATGAACAAAATTTGGCAACGTCACAAAAAGACCCGATTTAAGTGAAACTTGGTGAAAAGAGATGGGTGTTAAAGGGTGAAATTGGAACAAAAGAAAGCAAGTTCATTATCAGGTTACAGTTTATGGATATGTATTCAAATTGACGATTGTTTTATGCTTGAAAGCCACGATTATACTTCAAAAGAACATACACATTGGTGTGGAACGTTTTGGGATGTCATGAGTTTGTGAAAGGCAAATTCTAGTTTTCTTTCCTTTTGGAAAAAATGTATTGAAGCATTGATAGGCATTCTCATATTTCCCATAACCTTAAGCATGTGCCAGAAACTCTGATGCAGCAATATTTTGTAATTCCCAGTTTAATTTTTGAGGGGAAAATGCAGAGAATAGGAACCAAAACTGTGGGGAAAGAGTTCCCAAGGCACCATAAGTATGTGCTGTCAATGTTGATTAATTGTGTAAAGTATCAAGAATAATGTGAAATGTTATGAATCAGTTACAGTACCGTCTATATTCCTGATATAAAATGTAGGTCTATTATTAGCAGCAGAAGCCATTATCATGGTGGTAATCATTTGGCCATATCACCTTAATAATGCACATGGTAGAGGTATGATTATTTTTATTCATTATTGAAATGGGCTCTGTTGAGTTCAGGGATGTGAGATCATTTATGGCACTGAATATTGGAGTAATAAGGGGAATTGAGATTTCTTCACGTATTTGAATCCTTTGAGATTATAGATCCCACTATTTAATCATTATTTATTGCCTTTCTGACAGCTCAGAACTGCTTCGTAGTTCATAAAGCAAACAAAAACTGAAGAAATGGGGAATCTGAATTAAAAACAAATGTTGGAGATCCTCAGGAGGTCAGGCAACATCTGGGGAAGGATTAAACTGTGTAAACATTTGAGGTCGAATGAACTTTAATTGGGAAATTCATCAGTTTTCGGGAAGGTCATCAACCTGAAATATTGAGACTTTCTTTCTCCTCAGATGCTACATCACCTGCTGAGTATTTCCACCATTTTCCTTAAAATATAACATACTACATTTTTAAGTCGAACAATCAATCTGTTAGATATGGTTCAGCAGAGGATCCCCATCTCTGAATCAGAGTATACGTACCAGGTGAACTACCCCATATACTACATAGGGCATAGTGCAGCAGCCCCTTTCGAGTCATAAGTTTGAGGTGAACACCTCATGGGGAGATATGCTGGAACAATGGGGACATGTTATGCATGATATGTTAAATGAGTCAATTTCTGCTCCCTCAAATAGATGCAAAAGATTCCAAAGATAGACACAAAATGCAGGTCACGCTGAATTACTCGAGCATTTTGTGTCTATCTTTGGTACAAACTGATACTTGCAGTTCCTTCCTATGCAAAAGATTCCACATCGCTATTTTGGTATATGAACAGGGAGTTATCTTTGTGTCCTCAATCTACGTCTTTAAACCAGATTACTGGTCATCATATTGGTATTTGTGTGAGCTTCCTGTTAGGAATTTGGTGAGTGTGTTTTATAGATTGCAGCACCAAATACACTTCAATCATATTTAATTGGCTCTGGATATCCTGAAAAAGCATAAAATTGAAATCCAAGGTCTGACTCTCTTTAAATCTCTGTAGTTTTAATGGAACCTGCACCATGGGTGTCTTTGTTCCTTGCATTTTTCTCCAGCAATGAAAATTGTCTCCCAAGCCTACCCTGATGCACGTTAACTTTATATGTAATTATATGTAGTCCATAATCTGTTGCAACTTGCTCTCAGCTAACATCCTTCTCAAGCTTATACCAACATGTGCCACTAATGTCTGGGCAGTGAGAGAAGCCCTCTTTATTTCTCTCCCTTCCTTTTTCACTTTGCGGTTAAGTCATTACCACCCCTTCAATCAGTATCTTTGTAGATGAGAACTGAAGAGACTGAGTTTGCTGTCTGGAGGTTAGTGCGAGTGAGTTTTGGGTCTTTTGATCTTTTGGAACAGCCTGACATTCTTGCATAGGTTTATGCACGTTGGATGATCTTATATCTTTGCACTCCGTCTGTCTGGTGATGATGGTGATGTGGCAGATTAAGTTGTTCATGGTAGCGGACAGGTTGTGATCATTGAAAGCCATCTAGATGTTGAGCATTTTAGCTTTTCTGTGCTGTAAACTGATTATGGAAGGGAGTAGGATGTGTGGCTCCAGCTAAATGTGGGCTGCATGGGAATCTAGTGAGATAGTGGGGTTAGTGTAGTGAAGACCACACAGAAACATTTATTTCTGACCCAAGTAGCAGGACCCAGGTCACTGCATCAAGGCAGTATGATTTTTGGATGGTGCATCATGTACAGATTATATCAACAGTGTTTCATTGAGCTGGAGGATGTCCCATACAATTTCTTGTCTTGATCCTGTAAGATCATAGTGTCATATGTTTGTGGGTAAATAGTTTATAGTGGCTGCATTATATTGATTTAGGAAACTGATAGTCAAATTGTTTGTTAGTAATAAAGCATACAGATTTAAAACTAGAGATATATTGGGTCTAGCTTTTCTTTCAGTAGATTAGCATCATGAACTTGTCATCATTTGCAGATAACTTCCATAAGCTTTGTTCTTTGCTGTAATTCATTGCAATACATTATAGTACTTAAAAGTACATTCTTTCTAAAACTCCTTTATTCCCCAATTTTTTCTCTCTCTCTCTCTCTCTCTCTCTCTCTCTCTCTCTCTCTCTCTCTCTCTCTCTCTCTCTGTCTCTCTCTGTGTCTCTCTCTGTCTCTGTCTCTCTCTGTCTCTGTCTCTCTCTGTCTCTGTCTCTCTCTGTCTCTGTCTCTCTCTGTCTCTGTCTCTCTCTGTCTCTGTCTCTCTCTGTCTCTGTCTCTGTCTCTGTCTCTGTCTCTGTCTCTGTCTCTGTCTCTGTCTCTGTCTCTGTCTCTGTCTCTGTCTCTGTCTCTGTCTCTGTCTCTGTCTCTGTCTCTCTGTTTTGTTGGAGCAGTGTGCCATGGTGCCAGATATATTGCAGTCCTGTTTCCAAGCATTTCACCTCTTCCAAGTCCCATGGTCATCATCAGCACCTCAGTCATATATACAACAACATAAAACGTAGAAAAATCATTCATACCTTTTGCACCCAACCCTCTGGTCAATATCAAGCTTGATCCTATGCCTCAAGTTCTCTTTCCCACCAATTCATTTATCATCCACTCTACACAGCATCCAAAAATGCATCCTGCACAGCATCCAAAACATAGACAGTACTTCTGTATAATGACTGAGCGTGTACAGTCATCTGAGGTAGAAACAAAACTCACAACCCATGGCATAAATATACTTATTCCCTTCAAAGTCCTAAATGCCACACTCCTTATCCTGAAACTGTGTTCTCTAGCAATAGACTTAGAGAGAGAGAGAGAGAGAGATACAGCACAGGAACCATTGAGTGTGGTGCCCATCAAATTTCACACAAATCCTGAAATGTGTCTAAAACCTTGATTTTCCAGCAGGTTGTGTGATAGCACAGAAGCAAGTCCTTCGTCGCAACTTATTTATGACAACCATGTTGTGAACTAGTCCCACTTGCTGCACCTGGCCCATATCCCGACAAACTTTTGCTCTCCATGTATCTGCCCAAGTGTCCTTTAAATTATGGAATTGTATCCTCCCCCACAACTTCCACTGGCAGCTCGTTCCATGAATGCATCACATTTTGTGTGGAAAAAATCTGCCCCCTCGGGTTCTTTTCCACATTTTTCCCTCACCTTAAAGCTATACCATCTAGTTTTAGACACCACTAACCTGGGCTAAAGGTGGTGGCAATTTACATTTTCTATGCCCTTCATGATTTTATAAACCTCTACCCTTCAACCTCCTATGCTCCTGGGCAAAAAGATCCACCCTATCCAGTAGCCCACATAACTCCTTATCACTCAAACTTTCCATACCCGGTAACATCCTCATGATTCATTTTTGTACCTTTTTTATCACATCTTTATGTGATTAAAAGTTTAATCGCATCGTTCCTACAGTGCGGTAACAAAAACTATACTGTACTTCAAATGTGGCTATATCAACATCGTGTAGAGCTGTAACATGATGTTCCAACTCCTGTACTCAGTACCATGACTCATGAAGGCAAGCAGGCCAAATGCTGTCTTCTTCACCTTGTCACCCTGGGTCACCATGTTCATCGGTCTCTGTGATGTGGGAGATATTATTGGGGTACCTGGATGAGTATCTGCAGTTAGACACAAAATACTGGATTAAGAAGGAATGGGTGACATTTTGGGGCGAGACCATCTGAAGAACACTGAACTGTAGTTGAAAAATATCTAATTAACTTATTGTGGTAGAAATAAATATCTTGCTGCAGATTGAACAATTGTGGACTAATGTATAATGTCCATAGAAATGCACAAATCTATAGTCACATTCATCCATTTATTTATCTATTCATCTATCTATTTACCTATTTATTTAGCTATCTGGTCATCTATCTATTCGTCCAGCTATTTGTCTATTTATCAACATGCCCATCCATTTATTTATCTATTTATTTATTTATTTATGTGTCTGTCTGTCTGTCTGTCTGTCTGTCTGTCTGTCTGTCGGCATTTTGATACAGTAATGCATTTTAATGTCATGATGCAATAAAAAGAAAAAATGCAAAATCCAATAGAAATTACAGATGCTGAAATCTTCAGCCAAAGAAACAACTGCTGGAGGAACTCAGAAAGTCAGACAGCATCTATGGAGGGAAATGGACAGGTGATGTTGGCTGTTCCTTTTCTGAGCTCCTCTAGCAGTTTGTTCATTGCTCAGAAAGCCAAGTAGAAGGCGCTTCAAATTACTAATTCACTGTCTCTGGCAGTACCAATAATATCAGATTGCTACCTCATTGTATTAAATTAAATTATTTTATTGTCTTATACACCAGGGTGCAGTGAAATTTCTTGTTCACATAAAGCTCCCATAGGAAACAGTAACTTACAATAATGATTGTATTGTATTGTATTCTACTTTGTATTGTAGCCAGGGTAAGGGGGGAGTATGAGTCCCAGGGCAGTTTACTGTTCTGGATGTCAGATGTGGGAGATCATGGAGTCGGATAGCCCTCCAGACGTCCACATCTGCACCAGATGCGTCGAGATGGGGCGCCTAAGAGACCGTATTAGGAACCTGGAGCAGCAGCTCGATGACCTCGTGGCACAGGCAGTAATCCTGAGATTGTTACCTTTGCGGTCTTTCTCCTTAAAACCCCTGTCTCACTGTGCGAGTTGGCCCACGAGTGACCCCGAGTTTTCACTCGTGGTGATCACGTAGCGGGAACGTCGGAACTCGCACGAGCAACTTATCGACTCGTGGCGCTAACGGCAGGTACTCGGGAAACTTGTTAACTCGTGAAAAAAATCAAACATGTTTGATTTTTTCCACGAGTCAAATTAACTGTTCAAGTTAAAAATGGAAACATTTAAACTCGTTGTAATAACGTAGTGGCCCCGTGCGTTTATCTTAGTGTCTCGTGAGTCTACCGTGGGAACTTTAATAATCTGTTCTTTTGCTCGAGTAAAGACTGAACCAAAGATAGACACAAAATGCTGGAGTAACTCAGCGGACCAGGCAGCATCTCTGGAGAGAAGGAATAGAGTCGAGACCCTTCTTCAGACTTACCCGAAATGCCACCCATTCCTTCGCTCCAGAGATGCAGCCTGTCCCGCCGAGTTACTCCAGCATTTTGTGTCTATCTTCGGCCTTTCTGCCACTTGTCCTTTATTACTGAGGCGCCTGCCCCGTGGCTTCACTCTGTCTCAATGAACGGCTTAAAGACCTGCCGAAGGGGCAAGTCTGGGGTGGTGGGTGGGATGTGTCCACGTGTGATGCTCCATCCACCCCCCCCGGGGCCGAGAGTGTGGGATTGGGAAGGAACTGCAGATGCTGGTTCACACCGGAGATAGACACACACAATGCTGGAGTAACTCGGCGGGACAGGCTGCATCTCTGGAGCGAAGGAATGGGTGGCATTTCGGGTAAGTCTGAAGAAGGGTCTCGACTCTATTCCTTCTCTCCAGAGATGCTGCCTGGTCCGCTGAGTTGTGTGTGTGTGTGTGTCTCTCTCCCTCTCTGTCTATCTGTTTGTATCTGTGTGTGTGTCTGATGTCGGGTCCCGGCGGCCGCTCAAAGTCATCCGAGCTGCTTCCTTCCTCTGAAGTGGCGGCCAGTCCTGCTGTCTGTGTGTATCTCTGTGTCTGTGTGTGTGTGTGTGTGTGTGTGTGTGTCTCTCTCTCTCTCTCTCTCCCTCTCTGTCTATCTGTGTGTATCTGTGTGTGTGTCTGCTGTCGGGTCCCGGTGGCCGCTCAAAGTCACCCGAGCTGCTTCATTCCTCTGAAGTGGTGGCCAGCTGCTGTCTGTGTGTATCTCTCTCTCTATGTGTGTGTGTGTGTATGTGTGTGTGTGTGTCTCTCTCTCTCCCTCTCTGTCTATCTGTGTGTATCTGTGTGTGTGTCTGCTGTCGGGTCCCGGTGGCCGCTCAAAGTCACCCGAGCTGCTTCTTTCCTCTGAAGTGGTGGCCAGCTGCTGTCTGTGTGTATCTCTCTCTCTCTCTGTGTGTGTGTGTGTGTATGTGTGTGTGTGTGTGTCTCTCTCTCTCCCTCTCTGTCTATCTGTGTGTATCTGTGTGTGTGTCTGCTGTCGGGTCCCGGTGGCCGCTCAAAGTCACCCGAGCTGCTTCATTCCTCTGAAGTGGTGGCCAGCTGCTGTCTGTGTATATCTCTCTCTCTATGTGTGTGTGTGTGTATGTGTGTGTGTGTGTCTCTCTCTCTCCCTCTCTGTCTATCTGTGTGTATCTGTGTGTGTGTCTGCTGTCGGGTCCCGGTGGCCGCTCAAAGTCACCCGAGCTGCTTCATTCCTCTGAAGTGGTGGCCAGCTGCTGTCTGTGTGTATCTCTCTGTGTGTGTGTGTGTGTGTGTGTGTGTGTGTGTGTGTGTGTGTCTGCTGTCGGGTCCCGGCGGCCGCTCAATGTCAGTCACCCGGGCTGCTTCCTTTTTTAAAATTATTTAAAATAGAGATCCATTGCAAAAAAGTATTTAAAAACATAAAACAACAAGAAATGCTTGGTTACTGGAGGATGCGCATTTTCCCATTGTAGGTCATATCAATAGATGCCGCCGCGCTGAAATAACTCAAAACCACAGGATGGAGATGTATTTTAACATTGTTGCTTTATTAAAACATACCTTCATTCACGGTTGGCTCAAGAGTAACGGGAGAGGAACTTGCTAACTCGGGAGAGGAACTAGGAACATCGCAGCAATGACATACCCGTGGGAACTCGGTTACACACTTGATCATAAACCTGCAGTCTCGTGCACAGCCACGAGTCTGTCACTCGGGGTACCTCGTGGGTCAACTCGCACAGTGAGACAGGGCCATAACTCTCCTCCTAACTGGTCAGGTCAGGCAGAGCGAAGAGGTCATAGAGAGGAGTTACAGAGAGGTGGTCACTCCAAAACCACAGGAGGCAGACAAGTGGGCCGCGGTTAGGAGGGGCAAGGGGCAGAGGCAGGTACTAGAGAGTATCCTGGTGGCTGTACACAATGGCAATACGTACTCCTGTTTGAGTACTGTTGGGGGGCACAGCCTACCTGGGGGTAGCAACAGTGGCCGGGCCTCTGGTACAGAGACCGGCTCTGTTGCTCAGAAGGGTAAGGAAAAGAAGAGGAGGGCAGTAGTAATAGGGGACTCTATAGTTAGGGGGTCAGATAGGCGATTCTGTGGACGCAGTCAGGAGACCCGGATGGTAGTTTGCCTCCCTGGTGCCAGGGTCTGGGATGTGTCTGAACGTGTCCAACATATCCTGAAATGGGAGGGAGGGGAGCCTGAGGTCGTGGTACTTATAGGTACCAATGACATAGCTAGAAAAAGAGAAGAGGTCCTGAAAGGAGAATTTAGGGAGTTAATAGGAGAGTTAAGGAGAAAGACCGCAAAGGTAACAATCTCAGGATTACTGCCTGTGCCACGCGACAGTGAGAGTAGGAATGGAGCAAGGTGGAGGATAAATGCATGGCTGAAGGACTGGTGCAGAGGGCAGGGATTCAAGTTTCTGGATCATTGGGACCTCTTTTGGGGAAGGTATGACCTGTACAAAAAGGACGGGTTGCTCTTGAACCCGAGGGGGACCAATATCCTGGCGGGGAGATTTGCAAAGGTTACTGGGGAGACTCAAATAGAGAAAGCTAGTAGACAGTGTGTGAGGCAGGAGGCAGAGAAGGAAAGCATTCAGATCCAACATGTAGGGGGGAAAGAAGAAAAAAATAATAAATAGAGAATAAGAGGTGGTGGGTTTCTTAAATGTGTGAGCAGAGAGACAGAGGGGTATAAAATGATGGTAGAAGCAATAGGTAGCGAGGTGAAAAGTAAAAGTGGCAGGCAGACAAATCCAGGGCAAAAATCAAAAAGGGTCACTTTTCAACATAATTGTATAAGGTGTAAGAGTGTTGTAAAAACAAGCCTGAAGGTTTTGTGTCTCAATGCAAGGAGCATTCGTAATAAGGTGGATGAGTTGAATGTGCAGATAGTTATTAATGATTATGATATAGTTGGGATCACGGAGACATGGCTCCAGGGTGACCAAGGCTGGGAGCTGAACATCCAGTGATATTCAATATTCAGGAGGGATAGACAGAAAGGAAAAGGAGGTGGGGTAGCGTTGCTGGTTACAGAGGAGATTAACGCAATAGAAAGGAAGGACATTAGCTTGGAGGATGTGGAATCGATATGGGTAGAGCTGCGAAACACTAAGGGGCAAAAACGCTAGTGGGAGTTGTGTACAAGCCACCTAACAGTAGTAGTAGTGGAGTTGGGGATGGCATCAAACAGGAAATTAGAAATGCGTGCAACAAAGGTAAAACTGTTATAATGGGTGACTTAAATCTACATATAGATTGGGTGAATCAAATTGGCAAGGGTGCTAAGGAAGAAGATTTCTTGGAATGTATGCGGGATAGTTTTCTAAACCAACATGTAGAGGAACCAACGAGAAAGCAGGCTATTCTAGACTGGGTATTGAGTAATGAGGAAGGGTTAGTTAGTCGTCTTGTTGTGCTTGGCCCCTTGGGCAAGAGTGACCATAAAATGGTTGAGTGGTTCATTAGGATGGAGAGTGACATTGTTAATTCAGAAACAAGGGTACTGAACTTAAAGAAAGGTCACTTTGAGGGTCTGAGATGTGAATTGGCCAAGATCGACTGGCAATTGATTCTTAAAGGGTTGACAGTGGATGTGCAATGGAAGGCATTTAAAGACTGCATGGATGAGCTACAACAATTTGTTCATCCCAGTTTGGCAAAATAATAAATCAGGGAAGGTAGTACATCCGTGGATAACAAGAGAAATCAGGGATAGTATCAAAACAAAAGATGAAGCATACAAATTAGCCAGAAAAAGCAGCCTACCAGAGGACTGGGAGAAATTCAGAGTCCAGCAGAGGAGGACAAAGGGCTTAATTAGGAAAGGGAAAATAGATTATGAAAGGAAATTGGCAGGGAACATAAAAACTGACTGCAAAATTTGTTATAGATATGTGAAGAGAAAAAGATTAGTTAAAACAAATGTAGGTCCCTTGCAGTCAGAAACGGGAATAGCAGAGGACCGGGGTCAAATGAGATGGAGGAACTGAGTGAAATCCAGGTTAGCCGGGAAGTGGCGTTAGGTAACTTGAATGGATTAAAGGCCGATAAATCCCCAGGGCCAGATAGGTTGCATCCCAGGGTACTTAAGGAAGTAGCCCCAGAAATAGTGGATGCATTAGTGATAATTTTTCAAAACTCTTTAGATTCTGCAGTAGCGCCTGAGGATTGGAGGGTAGCTAATGTAACCCCACTTTTTAAAAAGGGGGGGGGGGAGAGAAAACGGGAATTACAGTCCAGTTAGTCTAACATCGGTAGTGGGGAAACTGCTAGAGTCAGTTATTAAAGATGGGATAGCAGCACATTCGGAAAGTGGTGAAATCATTGGACAAAGTCAGCACGGATTTACGAAAGGTAAATCATGTCTGACAAATCTTATAGAATTTTTCGAGGATGTAACTAGTAGAGTGGGTAAGGGAGAACCAGTAGATGTGTTACATCTGGACTTTCATAAGGCTTTCGACAAGGTCCCACATAAGAGATTAGTATACAAACTTAAAGCACACGGTATTGGCAGTTCAGTATTGATGTGGATAGAGAACTGGCTGGCAGACAGGAAGCAAAGGGTAGGAGTAAACGGGTCCTTTTCAGAATGACAGGCAGTGACTAGTGGGGTACCGCAAGGCCCAGTGCTGGGACCCCAGCTATTTACAATATATATTAATGATTTGGACGAGGGAATTGAATGCAACATCTCCAAGTTTGCGGATGATTCGAAGCTGGGGGGCAGAGTTAGCTGTGAGGAGGATGCTAGGAGGCTGCAAGGTGACTTGGATAGGCTGGGTGAGTGGGCAGATGCAGTATAATGTGGATAAATGTGATATTATCCACTTTAGTGGCAAAAACGGCATGTAGACTATTATTTGAATGGTGGCCGATTAGGAAAAGGGGAGATGCAATGAGACCTGGGTGTCATGGTACACCAGTCATTGAAAGTAGGCATGCAGGTGTAGCAGGCAGTGAAGAAAGCGAATGGTATGTTAGCATTCATAGCAAAAGGATTTGAGTATTGGAGCAGGGAGGTTGTACTGCAGTTGTACAGGGTCTTGGTGAGACCACACCTGGAGTATTGCGTACAGTTTTGGTTTCCAAATCTGAGGAAAGACATTCTTGCCATAGAGGGAGTACAGAGAAGGATCAGCAGACTGATTCCTGGGATGTCAGGACTTTCATATGAAGAAAGACTGGATAGACTCGGCTTGTACTTGCTAGAATTTAGAGGATTGAGGGGGGATCTTATAGAAACTTACAAAATTCTTAAGGGGTTGGACAGGCTAGATGCAGGAAGATTGTTCCTGATGTTGGGGAAGTCCAGAACAAGGGGTCACAGTTTAAGAATAAGGGGGAAATCTTTTAGGACCGAGATGAGAAAAACATTTTTCACATAGAGATTGGTGAATCTGTGGAATTCTCTGCCGCAGAAGGTAGTTGAGGCCAGTTCATTGGCTATATTTAAGAGGGAGTTAGATGTGACCCTTGTGGCTAAAGGGATCAGGGGGTATGGAGAGAAGGCAGGAACAGGATACTGAGTTGGATGATCAGCCATGATCATATTGAATGGCGGTGTAGGATCGAAGGGCCGAATGGCCTACTCCTGCACCTGTTTTCTATGTTTCTATGATAAATACAATGGTGAGTTTAAAACAGCAGAATGGTGCAAGATTATAATGCTAAATCTGAGTAGCACAGAAGAATATTAGGATGCAATAACGGAATAACTGAATAAGGTAGAGTTGAGACTAAGAGTATGTGGCAACACATCCTCGCATTTCTACCACAAAATGCTGGAGTAACTCAGCAGGACAGGCAGCATCTCTGGAGAGAAGGAATGGGTGATGTGTCAGGGGAGTGGGCGGGACAAAGATAGAATGTAGTCGGAGACAGTAAGACTAGTGGGAGAAGGGGGTGGGATCTTCTCATGGGATGTGAAAGAGGTGCATGATTCAGGATAGACACAAAATACTGGAGTAACTCAGCGGGACAGGCACCATCTCTGGAGAGAAGGAATGGGTGACGTTTCGTGTCGAGACCCTTCTTCAGACCCGAAATGTCACCCAATCCTTCTCTCCAGAGATGCTGCCTGTCCTGCTGAGTTACTCCTGTATTGTGTGTCTATGTTTGATTTAAACCAGGATCGGCAGTTTCTTTACTACACAGTTTGATAGTCGGGCAGAATCTGTTCTTAAACTCAGATGTTTGAGCTTTCAAGCTCTGATAATTGTTGCTTCCTGCTATCTGCAAGACAATCAGTTTATTTTGGGTGTACAAGGTTCCATAGAGGAGACAGCACGCAGTAGATTAAACACAAGTGTGATTCAGTACGTAAGATGGACTTGAATCTTCTAACAATAGCTGCCAAATGTAGATCAATGGCCAAAGCTGCTGAATGTAATACATAATGACATAATGTTGAAGCCTCTTCAGTAGGCATTGCCTGCAAATAAGGAGGGGGATATGATAGGATTGCAATAGTATTTTATTAATCATTTGTTTTTGAGCAAAGAAATCAACTTTTCACAATTGGTCATGAGCCTGGCTTTGTGCTAGTAAAACTCCTTGTGTGAGAATATGTTGCCATTAAAATAAAGTTGGAAGCAAATTGGTGTAGCACTGATACAGAAATATTGGTATTGCCCCATTATCATAAGATCAATATTATTCCCAATGTAGTTTGCTATTTTATACTTAAATGATTGTAACAATATCCCTTTGACTTTTCTCGTGAGAATCCAATCCTTTTGTTGTTCAATTGTTCCTAACAACACATCAATCTATAGTTTTTCTTACTCTCTCTATTCCCTGTTACTCGTGAAATGTTCTTTAAGACTGTCAGCAATGGCTCTTGCATCAGCATCAGAAGGTTAATTGTTCAAGTTCTATTCCAGATGATGGAGTACAAAATTGTAGGTTAATTTTCTGAACTTGTCTCTGGTCTCAGGTGGATGTCTTGTTGGTTAGCATTCGACATAGAATCAATACGAGTCCAAACTTCAGTGCACCAATGCCGATTAGGATTTCCTTCTCGTACTCTCAATTCAACCTGCCATTTTCCATCGGTTGGCAATCTTCATGAACTACATTTTATACAGAATTCCCATCTTTTTAAAATGTACACCTGTGCTTTGCGTAGGATTTTGTTAGGTTGTTTTGCCTTGAACATCTTTGTAGCTCACGGGATGTAACCTTTTCTAGAATAAATTAATAGTATTCTATTATTCCGTGAGGGTCAATTTGCCTTTTTGAATTAGTTCATGTGTTCAGGCACAAATTAAAAAAATATATATATTAATTTTATTAGAAGCAATTGTACACAGAGAAAGTAATCGACATAACAATTATACAATTTTCGTACAGCTTCAGTTTCGTACAGCTTCAGAAAAAAGTAAAAAGGAAAGAATGAAAAGGAAGAAGAAAGATACAAAAAAGAAAGCAAGAACCCCTGAACTAACAAAGAAGTGAAAACAAAGCGGAGATATATCCCACTACCCTTCCCTATGCTTGTTCACCCGACCCTAGCATCGGTTTTGAATTTGTGTTCAACCATTCTGTTGTTGACGAAATTCAATGAAAGGAGACCATATTTTGGAAAATTGGTCCGATTTGTCAGACAAAACAAGCCTTATTTTTTCTAAATGTAGTGTCTCTGTCATTTCTGTGATCCTCATCTTCACTGTGGGAACTGTTATCTTTTTCCAGAATTTAAGTATAAGTTTTTTTGCAGTTATTAAACCATAGTCAAGGAAACGTCTTTGGAATATCGTTAACTTAGGGCAGCTCTCTGACATTCCTAATATTATTAATTTTGAATCTGACTCCAATTGAATGTTGAGTGTTTTAGAAATGGTATTGAATATTCCCATCCAGAAATTGTGTATTTTTATACAGGATATAAAATAATGGGTTGGGGTAGCTTCTTGGAGGTGACATTTATCACAGATAGGGGAAACAGTTGGGAAGATCTTATTCAATTTGGACTTTGAGTAGTATAACCTATGCAATAATAATTTTATCAGGCAGTGCCTGACATTTAAAGAACAGTAATGTATGTATAGTAGGCTTTCCTCCCACATATCTTTAGAAATGGATAAACCCAACTCGTCCTCCCATGCTCGCCTATAAATCTCAGAAGGTGGGGTATCAATATTTAAGAGAGTGTTATAAATGTAAGATATCATCTTACTTGTATCGACATGTCTATTCAAACAATCGTCTGATATATCTGGACCCATAGAGGAGAGTCTTGTGTGTTTGTTTTCACATAATCTCGTATTTGAAGGTATCTAAAAAAATTGTTGGCATTCAAGTGATATTTCTTCTGTAGTTCTTGAAAAGAAAAGAGAGTCCCCTTCTTATAGAGGTCTCCCACTGTCTTAATTCCCAGGTTCTTCCATTGAACAAACACCATATCTAAAGTAGACGGTTTAAACGAGGGATTGTTTGCAATAGGAAGAAGGAGAGACATGTTTTTCAATTTAAGACTGAATTTCAACTGTTTCCAGATACGGATAGTACTATGTATTATCGGATTTTGCTCACACGTTGACTTATTCAAATGTGTTGGAGATAGGAGGATCGAGCCTATGCTAAAAGGCAAACAATCTCCCCTCTCCATTTTTAACCAATTTACATGTGTTCAGGCACAAGTTGCTGATGATCAAATGTGTTCATGAGAAATCCAGATTCTATGACAGATGGTATTAGGGTAAGACTATTAGATTGTAGCTTGGTTCACTTTTTCTGCTTTTGGAATGTAGGTAGGAAATGTAATTATATTAATCCATTGAAACTTTTGTGTATGAATTCTTCATAATAACAATAATTGTCTTGCTCATCCATGCCTTGAATGTTATTACTTAGGGATAAGTGACATGATTCCAGGAGATTGATTTAGGAAAAGCATTTCCCATTTCAATACAGAGGAAATAGCACTCTCATATTTGCTTCTGAATATGTTGAAGTAGTAACTCATACAGTCTAGATTGTTAGTCCTATGCTCTAGTTTGGTTTTATACTGTTTTCACGCGTATTTACCTCGTATCTGATTGCCTTATCATCATGTCCTTATTGAATGAACTTCTTTCTTTGGTGTCATTGTATCCATATGAATGCCTTTTCCGGAGGGTGGCTCTTCTCTAACTTTTTTTTTGCCACCTGGCATCTGTGGTTCTGGTTTCAGACCCTGGAGATAAGCATGTCGTCTAAGATGACTCATTATAATACTGCTGAGGGACTGTTGTACTGACAGAGGTGACATCTTTTCGGACAAGGTGTTGAGGTTATGCCAGGTCTTGTAATGACTCAAAAAGGTCTCTTTGCAGTATTTCAAAGAAAAACAAGGAGTGTTCCAATGAATATTTCTCCAAAATCATTGAAAAATGTGAACTTGTCTTCATTGTATTGCATTTTGTGAGAGCATGCTGTGCACATATTGGCCATTATATTTCATAAATGATAGCACAGAATAAACTTCAGAAGTACTCCATTGGCAGTAAAGCATGCTGTAATGCCCTGAGGTGATGAAAGATGCCTTATAAACGTGTATTTTCCTTTCACTGGCGCCCATGTATTTAAAACCCCTTGAGTTGCCTTTAAAAGTGGGTCCAAAGAAAAGATAAATTGGTAGCAAAAAAATGTTTTTCCCAATTAGTATTAATGTAGCAGGATCCAGTTGAAAGCATTTATAAAGTGGCACCAGCTGTAGCTGATGACCACGAATGAACTCCCAAGAATTATATTCTGCTGCATGTATGTTGTGGAGATTAAAACCAGATCTCTGATGCGGCACAGTGTGACACAGAGGTAGAGTTGCTGCCTTACAGTGCCAGAGACCCGGGTTCCATCCTGACTGCGGGTGTTGTGTATACGGATTTTGTACGTCTATCTGGGGCCATGTGGGTTTTCTCCGGGTGCATTGGTTTCCTCCCACACTCCAAAGATGTACTGATGTATAGATTCATTGGCTTCTGTTAACAAAAACTGTAAATTGACCCTAATGTGTAGGATTGTGGAGTGTCCGGGGTGATTGCTGGTCGGCGTGGAATCAGTGGGCCGCAGGTTCTGTTTCTGCATTGTTTCGCTAAAGTCAAAAGACATCTGTGATGTTTGGGTCTAGTCGATCAAGTCAGACAAAAAGTCTAGCTATCATTGCAAGCACAAAGAGACAGATAAGAACTAAAGAAGGGTTTTGGCCCGAAACGTTGCCTATCTCCTTCGCTCCTTAGATGCTGCTGCACCCGCTGAGTTTCTCCAGCCTTTTGTGTACCCCAGATAAGAACTAAGTTGGAATCACTGGCAAAAGCTCAATAGCTGTGGCACTTCCTTCATGGCAAAACTGGGCAACATGGCAAAGACACAATACTTCCAGATGAACATACTTTTTATGCATTCTTCGATAGGGAAAATGATGACAACCCTACATGGGCCATCAGCCCCTGATGAGGCTGTGATCTCAGTCTCTGAGACCAACATCAGAGCATTCGTCCACAGAGCGCAAAAGATTATTGGGACACCGCTCCCAGCCTTGGAGGGCATCTACCACACACGGTGCCTCAGGAAGGCCGTCAGCATCCATAAAGACTCCTCTCACCCTTGTAATGGACTGTTCGAACTACTCCCTTCCGGCAGACGTTACAAGGCTTTCTACGCCCGTACCTCTAGACTCAGGAACAGCTTCATTCCCAGAGCTATAGCGGCTCTGAACCGGCCCTGCTGAGTGCCCCCCACCCCCATGGACTGTCTCCCTTGGATGGTCACGTCGCACAGACACATCTGCACTTTAGTCTGTCTTGACTGTTTTACTGTTCAAGTGTCCTTTTTACAAACCTTGTTCTCGGGGTATCTAAACCTAAATTTTATTAGTTGTTTAAGTTATGACATCGGATGGAAGTTGCAAACCAAATCTCGTTGCACTTATTTGTAATGACAATAAAATATATTATTATTATTATTATTATTATTATTATTATTATTATTATTATTCAAGAGGGTGAATCCATGCAAAGCATCCAGCCCAGGCAATGTACCTGGCTAAGTGCTAAAGTCCTGTGCAGACCACTGGCTGGAGTATTCAACGACATCTTCAACCTCTCACTCTGAAATTTCCACCTGGTTCAAAATCGATGTAATTGTCCCAGTATTGTGACCTGCTTCAATTAATAATTGATGTATGAGAATTCCAGTGTTCAGGAATATAAGAGGCCATAGCGTGTTCGACTTGGCCTGGTCCATCATTGACACAACCGATCCCTCCGCAACACCCTGGTTAACTCATCCCTTCCCACCCAAACCACTGCCTCCCCAGGTACCCTCCACTGCAACCGCAGAAGATGCAACACCTGTCGCTATACCTCCTCACTCAGCTTTGTTCAGGGACCCCGACAGTCCTTTCAGGTTAGGCAGAGGTTCACTTGCATCTCCTCCAACCTCATCTACAGTATCCATTGTTCAAGATGTGGACTCGTATACATTGGCGAGACCAAACACAGACTGGGCGATTGTTTCGCGGAACACCTTCGCAAAGCCCGCCTGAACCAACCTGATATCCGTGTTGCAGGATACTTTAATTCTCCTTCTCATTCCTACATGCGGATGACACTAAGCTGGGGGGCAGTGTTCGCTGTGAGGAGGATGCTAGGAGACTGCAAGGTGACTTGGATAGGCTGGGTGAGTGGGCAAATGTTTGGCAGATGCAGTATAATGTGGATAAATGTGAGGTTATCCACTTTGGTGGCAAAAACAGGAAAGCAGACTATTATTTAAATGGTGGCTGATTAGGAAAAGGGGAGATGCAGCGAGACCTGGGTGTCATGGTACACCAGTCATTGAAAGTAGGCATGCAGGTGCAGCAGGCAGTGAAAAAAGCGAATGGTATGTTAGCTTTCATAGCAAAAGGATTTGAGTACAGGAGCAGGGAGGTTCTACTTCAGTTGTACAGGGTCTTGGTGAGACCACACCTGGAGTATTGCGTGCAGTTTTGGTCTCCAAATCTGAGGAAGGACATTATTGCCATAGAGGGAGTGCAGAGAAGGTTCACCAGACTGATTCCTGGGATGTCAGGACTGTCTTATGAAGAAAGACTGGATAGACTCGGTTTATACTCTCTGGGAATTTAGGAGATTAAGAGGGGATCTTATAGAAACTTACAAAATTCTTAAGGGGTTGGACAGGCTAGATGCAGGAAGATTGTTCCCGATGTTGGGGAAGTCCAGGACAAGGGGTCACAGCTTAAGGATAAGGGGGAAATCCTTTAAGACCGAGATGAGAAAGACTTTCTTCACACAGAGAGTGGTGAGTCTCTGGAACTCTCTGCCACAGAGGGTAGTTGAGGCCAGTTCATTGGCTATATTTAAGAGTGAGTTGGATGTGGCCCTTGTGGCTAAGGGGATCAGAGGGTATGGAGAGAAGGCAGGTACGGGATACTGAGTTGGATGATCAGCCATGATCATATTGAATGGTGGTGCAGGCTCGAAGGGCTGAATGGCCTACTCCTGCACCTAATTTCTATGTTTCTATGTTTCTATGTTTCTACACAGACCTTTCTGTCCTTGGTCTCCTTCATTGTCAGAATGAGGCTAAACGCAAATTGGAGGAAGAGCATCTCATATTTCGCTTGGGCAGATTACAGCTCATTTTCACCCTACAAACTGCTTATAATGGCCTAGTTTCCTTTATCATTGTTACTTTTTTGCGTATCTTTCATTCATTGTTGTTATCTTTCCACATCACCCACTATATATCTCGTTTCACTTATCCATAACCAGTCTGTAGAAGGGTCCTGACCCGAAACGTTACCCATTCCTTCTTTCCAGACATGCTGCCTGTCCCGCTGAGTTACTCCAACTTTTTGTGTCTATCTACACTAATCTTACTTTGGCAACAGTAAACAACGAACCGTTTCTTGCACTGCTATTGACTTGTAACACATATATGTTTTATTTATAAATTCTGTTTTTCTGTGTCATCTGAGTCTATGTGCCTGTGATGTAGCTGCAAGCAAGATTTTTATTATACCTGTCCTAATAATAATAATAATAATAATATGTTTATTGTCATTGCACATAGGTGCAACGAGATTTGGTATGTAGCTTTCATCCGATGTTCTAACTTAAACAACTAAAATTAAAATTTAGATATCCAGAGAAACATGATTTATAAAAAAGAACAGTAAAACAGTAAAACAGGACTTCCGGTGGCGCTATGGAGGGCTAGAGGTTAACGCCAGCCAGCTCCTTGTAAAAAACGGGAAAAAATCGGGGATTAACGGACCTACCTGCTGCCTGCTGCTGCTGCCTGCCGTCTCTGCACCGATTGCTGTGAGTGACGTCATCAGGCGCGCGACTTGTTATGGCTACGCAGCGCAGCCCAACCGATAAAACGAAAAGTCGAACTACCAGGCTGAGACCGGGTGAAGGCCTGACTGAAGCCTCAGACTCGGGTAGGACGTTATCCCAGGAAGATGTGAAGAAAAAGACGACGAAAAAATCGGAAAGTGAAGAACTTAAAACTTTTATTTCACGTGAAATTGCTGGTTTAAAGGAGGAAATAAACCAGATGAACACTGAAATGAAAGAATTGCAACTTGAAATTAATTCCAATATTAATACTAAGACTAAGAAAATATCAGAAGATTTGAAGAAAGAAATCGCAGAAATGATGATTGAAATGTCAAAGGAGATGAATGATAAGATTAAAAATGTGAAAACTGATTTTGAAGAAAGGCTAAATCCTGTGGAGAAGGCATTGGACCAACAGACGGCTGGCATAAAAAGCCTTGAAGAACTAGCCGATACAAGTGCTCAGACTACAGCAAAGCTTATCACAGAAAATGGACGTCTAACGGATTTATTGACCAAAATAACCGAGAAATGTACTGAGCTGGAAGGTCGCCAGAGAAGACAAAACCTAAGAATTATGGGTATTCCTGAAGGGGGAGAGAAAGATGAAGATCCCCGAGAATTTACTGCGAATTTACTGCAAAATGTTTTATCTCTGGAACAAAAGCCTTTGCTAGCTCGAGCACATAGAGTGATGAGACGTCAGTCAAGACAAATGATAATAAAAGTACAATACGACCACATCTTGGAGGAGATAATGCAAAAAACATCGAGAAACAGAAACCTTGCATTTGAAGGACACAAGATCAGCATCTATCGAGATTATCCAGCAGAAGTCTCCAGGAAACGAAAAGCGTTTAATGAGACTAAAAGTCTCCTGAGGGGGGTGGAAAACTTGAAATATGGCCTGAATTACCCAGCTACTCTAAGAATTACTTTTAACAAGAAGGAATATTTCTTCTCCAACCCTGTGGAAGCGCTGGACTTTGCCCGGAAGATTCAGACCTGAGAAGGCCTCATCATCGAATACACTGACTTTGCAGGACTTTGCAGGACAAGATGGAACTGGATAGTGCTGGATGGAAGCTGGAGAAAGATGTGGATCGGAAACCCTCCCATGGATACTAATAATTAGTATAACTACATTAGTAATACAAATAACTAATAAATATTAAAATTATACCGTGGTATTTTCACTAATCAGCGTTAATCATTATGACACTAACTACACTACTAATATAATAACTAATAAATATTAAAATTATATCGTGGTATTTTTACTAATCAGAATTAATCATTATTACTAATGACTAATGTTTATTTATATTGGAATGATTAGAGTCAAATATAGAGTCTGGCTTCATTTGTCCCCTTTGGAAACTTTTCTTTTGTACCAGTAATTTTCATTTTTATTTTTTATTTTCCTTTCTTTTCGTGTGTTTTTTTATAATTAGATTTTCAAATAAGTTTTAAATATATGTATTCTCACATTTTTGACTATTATAATCCGAATATTTTAAATTTAATATCCCCGGTAAAATACCATTATGGAATAATAATTCCAAAAAACCAGGGAGCTGGTTAAGTTAGTAACATCAACTCGGAAGTCGGTAGATGATTAGCCATGCTAGTATGGCTAGCACTAACTACACTAATACTAGATGTATTTTTTTCATCCTTTGTGCACTATACTAACTTCTTAATCTATCTTCTCTTCTTTTCTATTATAAACTATTATTGTTATTTTCAGTTTGAATGGAGTTATATATTGGATCAAAGGAGATATACACGTGAGAGGCATTCAAGGGACTTAAAATTTGTCTATTCGGTGTTCGGGTGTAAGGTCGGGTCTGTCGAACTGAACCATTGGCTCTATTACAGACCCCCATAGACAAAAGATGCAAGACTTAAAAATGAATACGGGGAATGAAGGAATAACATTTTGCAGCTGGAATGTTAAAGGTATTAATGAACCAATTAAGAGAGGTAAAGTATTAGCACATTTAAAAGCAATTAAAGCTGATGTAATTTTCATTCAAGAAACTCATTTAAAAAAAGATGCTGAGCATAGGCTGAAAGCTAAATGGATAGATAAAACGTATCATTCTGTTACGCACAAATCAAGAGGTGTAGCAATATTATTTCGTAAAGGCATTTTATTCAAACATACATCAACTATAACTGATAATGATGGCAGATACATTATTGTAATAGGAGAATTAAATGTACAAAAAATTATTTTTGTTAATGTATATGGACCAAACTTTGATAGTCCATTGTTTTTCAAGAAAATATTTAACAACATCCCGGAAATAACACAACATAACTTAATAATTGGAGGAGATTTAAATTGTACATTAGATCCTTACTTAGACAGATCTACAAGACAAAGGAAAATTAAATCCCATTCCAGTGACTTATTAAATGCATATATGGAAACTACTAATATTAAAGATGTTTGGAGAGTAGAAAATCCAACTGGTCGAGAATACTCCTTTTATTCACCGATACATAAAACTTACTCAAGAATAGATTACTTTTTGGTTGATGCCAAACTTATCTCACTCACTTATAATTCTAAATATCATAATATTATAATCTCAGATCACACACCTCTAACACTCAAGATTAAAATAAATGGTAAAATGGAAATACGGGGACAATGGAGATTTAATCCACAAATTTTAAAAAACAAAATAACTCAGGGATATATTACAGAACAGATCAAGATTTTCTTTGAAATAAATGATAAACCGGAAATATCTTCTTCCTTATTATGGGAAACTTTTAAAGCATATCTCCGTGGAATTATGATTTCCTCTCAAGCATTTTATAATAAAAAGAATCGGAGGGATCAACAGGAACTGGAAAAGGAGATTAAACAATTAGATGCAGAGAATGCAGCTAATCCATCCATAATAATACATAATAAAATTGCAGCACTGAAATATAATTTAGATAAAATATATTCAGATCAAGTAAAACTTTATCAATACATTAAACAATTACAGTTTGAATTTGGAGATAAACCTAAAAAATTATTGGCTCGCCAATTAAGGAAGATGGAGGGAGAAAAAATAATCCATAGGATTAAATCACATAATGGCGAACTTTTAATACAACCTAAAGATATTAATGAGAGATTTTTGCAATATTATAAAAACTTATACTCTGCTAAAACAACAGAAAACAGGATAGGAATAGAAGCATTTAAAAAAAAATGTAATCTGAATGGGTTGGATTCACAAAATAGAGAATCATTAGATGCTGAAATTTCAGTAAAAGAAATCCAAGAATCTATCAGATCATTAAAAAATGGTAAAACACCGGGACCAGATGGTATTGGCTCGGAATTTTATAAAACATTTTATGATCTGATTGCACCACGCTTAAAGACACTATATGAATATATTTATACACAGCAGAAACTACCAGAAACGTTAAATGAATCTATTATAACACTTATACCTAAAATAGACAAAGATCTGGATGACCCAGGATCATTTAGAGCTATAGCTCTTTTAAACACTGATCAAAAGATATTAACTAAAATATTAGCACAAAGGCTAAGTACAGTTATTAATGAATTAATTCACCCCGATCAAACAGGATTTATACCAAAACGATATTCCTCATATAATCTGAGACGTTTATTCAATATTATATACTCGAAAAGAGGTATTGAAAAAGATCTAGTAGTTATTTCGTTAGATGCGGAGAAAGCCTTCGACCAGGTGGAATGGTCTTACTTGTTTTCGGTTATGGAAACTTTTAAATTGGAAGAGAAGTTCATTACTTGGGTCAAATTATTATACACTAACCCAACAGCCAGAATAATAACAAATCAAATGCTATCAACTAAATTAGTTTATCGCGAGGCTGTAGACAAGGTTGCCCTTTATCCCCACTACTATTTGCACTTGCAATAGAACCATTAGCTCAACGTGTGAGATCACATCCTGAAATATATGGGAATGATACCAGAGATACTGAAAATAAAATCTCCTTATATGCGGATTATGTATTACTTTATGTTACAAAACCGGAAATTAGTATCCAAAATTTATTAAAATTAATAACTGAATTTGGATCTTTTTCAGGATATAGTATTAATTGGAATAAAAGTGAACTCATGCCAATAATGGTAAATAACGTACATATATTACAACAATTTCCTTTTAAGATAACAAACGAAAAAATCAAATATCGTGGAATTTATGTAACAAAAAGATTTGATTCTTTATTTAAATCCAACTTCCCACTCTTATTGAATAAATTAAATAAGAACATTTTATATTGGAAAACTCTACCCATCTCAATGCTGGGTAAAATTAATGTAATAAAAATGATTTTTCTTCCGCAATTGCTATATCTTTTCCAATTAATTCCGATATATCTTCCTAAAAATTTCTTTAGGAAGGTGGACTCTTTAGTTACCAACTTTATTTGGGATTATAAGAGCCATAGAATAAATAAAAAAACATTTATGTAAATCAAAAATAAATGGAGGTTTATCACTACCAAACGTTATGTTCTATTACTGGGCAGTTAATATTAAAAATATGAATTTTTGGTTAGTAGAGACAGATAAACAACCAATTTGGTTAAAAATGGAAAAAGAAGATTGTTCTCCTTTTGAAATTAGTTCGATAATATTTGCCAATATTAATTTAGGTAAGAAAACCTATAGTGAAAAGCCTATAATAGAAAGTGGAATACGTATCTGGAAACAAATAAAGAAAACATTAAAATTGAAATCTATACCACTAGCCCTTACCATTGTAAATAATGTTACATTTAAACCTTCAATGATGGATAAAGGCTTTTTACAATGGAAAAATAAGGGAATTAATAAGACGGGAGATCTCTACAGGGAAAATTCTTTCCTTTCATTTCAAGAACTACAACAAATTTATGGATTATATTCAAAAGATTATTTTAGATACTTACAAATTAGAGACTATGTAAAAGCAAACACACAGGAAATTAGAAATAGAAAGAGAGAAATTTTAGATGAATGTCTAAATAAACATCCGAACACAGAAAAATTGATATCATACATTTATAATATCCAATTGGAAAATGATGTCCCATTAACAGAAATATATAGACAATCATGGGAAAAATTAGGTCAAATTATTAGACCAGAAGTATGGGATGAAAGTTTACAACACATACACCACTGTTCGTTAAATGCTAGACACTCTCTTATACAATTTAAAATATTACATAGGCTACATTACTCAAAATCCAAACTACATAACATTTTTTCAAATGTATCTGCCATATGTGATAAATGTCAGCACTTAGAAGCTAATTTGACACACACAAATTGTGTAAAAATTACAAAATTTTGGATAGAAATATTTAGGATAATTTCGAATGTTGTTAATATGAACCTGACTCCCGACTCAAAGTTAATAATACTGGGAAGATTGGAAACAGATCAATTAATAACAACAAATCAAAGATTTTTTATTGATTATAGTTTAATAATTGGGAAAAAATTAATATTAAAATTCTGGAAAGGTCCTACATCCCCCACAATCAAAATGTGGAATACAGAAATGTCGGAGACACTCCATCTGGAAAGATTGAAGCTCGTCCTAATGGACAGGTTGGATCTTTTCAGAGGGATATGGTCTCCATACATTGAATATCTAACGGGTCAAAATGGCTCGGTGTGAGAGCCTGACTGAAACCTGAATAATGGAATAGATGAAGAATTACATATAACAAATCATGGATATATCTCCAACGATGGATGACTTTTTAATACTCCATTCACTTCTTTATTTTCGATTTTTTACCTCTCTATTATTTTTCTCTATCTTTTCTTACTTATTAAATTTTATAAAGTCTTAAATGTTAATATTAATAATATTACGAATGTATGTAAGAAGTATTTTCTATTAATATGTATTTACAACTAATAAAAATTATTAATTACAAAATAGTAAAATAGTATAAAGTGCATACAATGTTACCGTACAATGACAATAAACTTGACTTGATTTAACTTGATTGATTTAGCTCAATTATGACATGACTTGATCGGTGATTTAGACTCGTCTTTGGGTCATGTTGTCAGGTTGTCATATTTTTTGAATGTGAAAAATGTTCAAGATGATTGTCTTGAATTTCTGAGGTATGATGAGAATTTCTTTTTTGTGAGTTGTCTGTGATCGAAAATGTGTTACCTGAAAAGCTGGTGGAAACATTTTTAAAGGAACTTTCAAAATTAAATTGAAAAAATAATTGGAAAGGTGAACATAAGATTAAAAAGTAAAGGGTAGATCACTAAGTGGACTACTCTTTCAATGACATTGTGGATTGAATGGCCTAATTCATGTGATTTTATAACCATATAACAATTACAGCACTGAAACAGGCCCTCTCGGCCCTTCCAGTCCGTGCCGACCATTTGTTTTCCCCTAGTCCCATCTACCTGCACTCAGACCATACCCCTCCATTCCCTTCCCGTCCATATACCTATCCACTTTACTTTTAAATGTTAAAATCGATTCTGCCTCCACCACTTCTGCTGGAAGCTCATTCCACACAGCCACCACCCTCTGAGTAGAGAAGTTCCCTCTCACGTTACCCCTAAACTTCTGTCCCTTAATTCTCATGTCATGCCCTCTTGTTTGAATCTTCCCTACCCTCAATGGGAAAAGCTTATCCACGTCAACTCTGTCTATCCCTTTCATCATTTTAAAGACCTCAATCAAGTCCCCCCTTAACCTTCTGCGCTCCAAAGAATAAAGACCGAACTTGTTCAACCTTTCTCTGTAACATAGTTGCTGGAACCCAGGCAACATTCTCATAAATCTCCTCTGTACTCTCTCTATTTTGTTGACATCCTTCCTATAATTTGGCGACCAAAATTGTACACCATACTCCAGAATTGGTCTTACCAATGCCTTGTGCAATTTTAACATTACTTCCCTGCTCCTATATTCAATGCTCTGATTTATAAAGACATGCGCACCAAAGGGTTTCTTTACCACCCTATCTACATGTGATTCCACCTTCAGGGAACTATGCACAGTTATTCCTAGATCTCTCTGTTCCACAGCATTCCTCAATTCCCTACCATTTACCATGTACGTCATATTTTGATTTGTCCTGCCAAGATGTAGCACTTCACACTTATCAGCATTAAACTCCATCTGCCATCTTTCAGCCCACTTTTCCAAATGGCCCAAATCTCTCTGTAGACTTTGAAAATCTACTTCATTATCCACAACACCACCTATCTTAGTATCATCTGCATACTTACTTATCCAATTTTCCACCCCATCATCCAGATCATTGATGTACATGACAAACAACAGTGGACCCAACACAGATCCCTGAGGCACCCCACTGGTCACCGCTTCCAACCTGACAAACAGCCATCCACCATTACTCTCTGACATCTCCCATTCAGCCACTGTTGAATCCATCTTGCTACTCCGCCATTAACACCCAAAGATTGAACCTTCTTAACCAACCTTCCATGGGGAACCTTGTCAAAGGCCTTACTGAAATCCATATAGACAACATCCACTGCTTTACCCTCATCAATTTCCCTAGTAACCGCTTCAAAAAATTCAAGAAGGTTTGTCAAACATGACCTTCCAGGCACAAATCCATGTTGACTGTTCCTGATCAGACCCTGGTTATACAGATGCTTATATATATTATCTCTAAGTATCCTTTCCATTAATTTGTCCACCACTGACGCCAAACTAACAGGTGTATAATTGCTAGGTTTATTCTTTGAACCCTTTTTAAACAATGGAACAACATGCGCAGTACGCCAATCCTCCGGCAGTATTCCCGTTTCTAATGACATTTGAAATATTTCTGTCATAGCTCCTGCTATTTCTACACTAACTTCCCTCAATGTCCTAGGGAATATCCTGTCAGGACCTGGAGACTTATCCACTTTTATATTTTTCAAAAGTGTCAGTACTTCCTCCTCTTTGAATCTCATAGTTTCCATAGCTACTCTACTTTTTTCCCCTTACCTCACAGAGTTCAATATCCTTCTCCTTGGTGAATACCGAAGAAAAGAAATTGTTCAATATCTCCCCCATCTCTTTGGCTCTGCAGATAGCTGTCCATTCTGGCTCTCTAATGGTCCAATTTTATCCCTCGTTATCCTTTTGCTATTAATATAGCTGTAGAAACCCTTTGGATTTACTTTCACCATTCTTGCCAAAGCAACCTCATATCGTCTTTTAGCCTTCCTAATTTCTTTCTTAAGATTCCTTTTACATTCTTTATACTCCTCTAGCACCTCATTTACTCCATGCCTCCTATAATTATTGTAGATATCTCTCTTTTTTCGAAACAAGTTTTCAATTTCCCTTGAAAACCATGGCTCTTTCCAATTTTTACTATTTCCTTTCAACCTAACAGGGACATAAAGATTCTGTACTCTTACAATTTCCCCTTTAAATGTCCTCCATTTCTCTTCTACATCCTTCCCACAAAACAAAGTGTCCCAATTCACTCCTTTTAAATCCTTACGCATTCCCTCAAAGTTAGCCTTTCTCCAATCAAAAATCTCCACCCTAGGTCCAGTTCTGACTCTCTCCATAATTATATTGAAACTAATGGTATTGTGATCACTGGTCCCGAAGTGCTCACCAACGCATACCTCCGTCACCTGACCTACCTCATTTCCTAACAGGAGGTCCAGCACTGCCCCTTCTCTGGTCGATACCTCTATGTACTGCTTCAAAAAACTATCCTTCGTACATTTTACAAACTCCAAACCATCCAGCCCATTTACAGAATGTGTTTCCCAGCCTATATTTGGAAAATTGAAACCTCCCACAATCACGACCTTGTGCTTACTTCTAATATCTGCTATCTCCTTACATATTTGCTCTTCCAATTCTCGCTCCCCATTTGGCGGTCTATAATATACCCCTAAAAGTGTTCCCACTTCTCAGTTCCACCCAAATAGCCTCCCTAGACGAGCCCTCTAATCTATCCTGCCAAAGCACTGCTGTAATATCCTCTCTGACAAGCAATGCAAACACCAAATCCACAATGCTCTGGTCCCTCCAATTCTCTCACACCTGAAGCAACGAAATCCTGGAATATTTAGTTTCCAATCACAGCCCTCCTGCAACCATGTTTCACTGATTGCCACAACATCATATTTCCAGGTGTCAATCCAGGCTCTAAGTTCATCCACCTTTCTTACAATGCTCCTAGCATTAAAATATACACATTTTAGAAACCCACCATCCCTTATTCTCTGTCTATTATCTTTTTCCTCTTTCTCGCGTACATTTTGGGTCCGAGTGCTTCCCTTCTCTGCCTCTTGCCCCACACCCTGTCCCCTAACCCCCTCTACCCGAGTCCCTCCCCCCAGCCTTTCTAGTTTAAAGTCTCCCCAGTAGCCTTTGCAAAATCTCCCTGCCAGGATATTGGTCCCCCTCGGGTTCAAGTGCAACCCGTCCTTTTTGTACAGATCATGCCTTCCCCAAAAGAGGTCCCAGTGATCAAGAAACTTGAATCCCTGCCCACTGCACCAGTCCCTCAGCCACACATTTATCCTCCACCTCATTTCATTCCTACTATCACTGTCACGCGGCACAGGCAGTAATCCTGAAATTGTTACCCTTTTGGTCCTTCTCCTTAACTTTCCGCTCAACTCCCTAAATTCTCCCTTCAGGACCTCATCTCTTTTTCTGCTTATGTCATTGGTACCTATGTGTACCACAACATCAGGCTCCTCTCCCTCCCTTATCAGAATCTTTTGGACATGTTCCGACACATGCGAGACCAAGGCACCAGGGAGGCAAACTACCATCCGGGTCTCCCGACTGCGTCCACAGAATCGCCCATCCGACCCCCTAACTATAGAGTCCCCTATTACAATTGCCCTCCTCTTTTTGCTACCCTTCTGAGCATCAGGGCCGGTCTCTGTGCCGGAGACCCGGCCGCTGTTGCTGCCCCCAGCTAGGCTGTCCCCTCCAATCGTACTCATACCCGAGTACCTATTTTCCAGGTGTACAGTCACAGGGGTACTTTCTAGCCCCTGCGTCAGCCCCTTGCCCATCCTAACCGTGACCCACTTGTCTGCCTCCTGTGGTCTGGGAGTGACTACCTCCCTGTAGCTCCTCTCTATGACCTCCTCACTCTACCTGACCAAACGGAGGTCATCGAGCTGCTGCTCCAGGTTCCTAACACAGTCCTTTAGGAGCCCCACCTCGACACACCTGGCGTAGATGTGGACGTCTGGAGGGCTATCAGATTCCCTGACCTCCCACATCTGACATCCAGAACAGTACACTGCCCTGGCCTTCATACTCCCCCCTTACACAGGATACAATATCAACACAATACAAAATCACTACAAACTGCTGGAATCTGACTGCCAATCAGCTGCTTATCCTAGTCCACTTCCCACCAATCAGCTGCTTACCCTAGTCCACTTCCCACCAATCAGCGGCTTCCTCAAAAAAAACACTTCTCCAAATGGAACGTTATGAATTTCGGAAAAAACAAGCCCCGCGCTTGATTTTAAAGCTTACCGGTCGGGTGTCGCTCCTCCCCCTCCTTCTCTTCCAACGGCTCCTGTGGGCCTCTGAGAAAAACAAGCCCCACGCTTGATTTTAAAGCTTACCAGTTGGGTGTCAATCCTCCCCCTCCTTCTCTTCCAACGGCTCCTGTGGACCGTATAATTTAATACAATTTATTTTATACCTTAAGGGGAGGATATGAGGCCAGGGAGATTACCTACCCTCTATGTTCTTATTGTATTGCTCTGCGGTTTTGTCTCTTACTCTTCTTGGCACAGAAGTAAGAAACTCGGATATAACTTTCCAAAATGCTTAGCCCAATCAGGCTTTTTCCTCTTCATAATTCCAGCAAATGTCCTTTTTTTGTATTTATGCCACATTATTGAAACAATAGTTTGCAAAAATCAAACTTTGTCTGTTGTTAGCCCATAAAACAAGTGAATTACCATGCGAGTGAAAACCTAGCCCATCACTTGATGAACATTAGTTTGTTGTCTTCACGTTAAAGTGAAAACTTTTTCCTGATGAGCTAATTGTGTTGGGAGACATTTATCCTTCATGATATTTGCTTTGACCTGATTCACTACAGGGTGACACTGTGTGTTTGCCAAGAAGGTCTGCAAAGGTCTTCGTTGAAGTTCATTTCAAGCAGCAAAGTGACATAGACTTTGTGCTATGTGAGCTGTTCCCAAAGGCACATACTGAGGCAAATATCAACTTTTGTTAGCAAGCCATCAATATAGTGAAAGAGTAGTAACAAGGAACTTCAGATGCTGGTTTGCAAAAAAAAAGACACAAAGTGCTGGAGTAACTCAGCGGGTCAGGCAGTATCCCAGGAATAATGACATATTCTGATGGTGTTATTGTATATATGAATATAGTATGTTTATGTAAAAGAATATGGTGAGACAATTCTCAGTGCCAAATGTGGATATCATAGCATAGAAAATAGGTGCAGGAGGTGGCCATTCGGCCCTTTGAGCCAGCACTGTCATTCAATATGATCATGGCTGATCATCCAAAATCACTACCCCGTTCCTACTTTCTCCTCATATCCCCTGATTCCGTTAGCCTTATGAGCTATATCTAACTAATATCATCTGACTATAGTTTATTTTTGTTATTTTGGGTTATTTTTTTCCCTTCCCTTTCTTCTCCAAAATACATAAGTCATAATAGGTGTATCTTTGTTAGTCTCAGGTTCTCTACACCATTCATCAGTGAGTGTGAAATCCTGCTCATACAGAAAATCTCAAGTTTAAAATTGCAGGTATTAACACAACGTTGGTCAGCAGACCTTAATCTTGTTGATTTCTGTGGGTCATCTGCTTTCACAATAAATGCATTGAAACTATTGGGAAAGCTATCAAGTGCACACACCTATATTCATGTTCTTTTTAACATAACATGTTCCTGCGAAAAATGGAAGTGACATATCCAGTGCATCACTGATGGGGCATAGAGCTGTTAAATATGTCATCTTTTGGATGCACTGTCTGCCATTTTAACTGAGTATAAAGGATAACATGTTCTACACCCAAGAAAAGCAGACAGTCTCCTTGATATCCTGACTAATATTAGCCCTCACCCACTAGATTATTCTGTCATCTTCAAATTCAGGTTTACAGGAACTTACTGTCATTGTAACCACAACAGTTACTATATTGTTTGCAGTAATCTGGGAATTACAGGCTACAGTTACTTAGACATGAAGTTGCCTTTGCTTTTGATTAACAACATTTGTCCTAAGGGTGATCTGCTTCCAGACCCTTATCTCCCAGCCGGTTATTAGGAGTGCACATTTCAATTAATTTCAAGCTGACCTGTGTTTGGGTTTTCCCACACCAATGCACACAGTGCTGGGAACCCAGCAGCATGACGAGTGGTTCTGTGCCCCTTGATCCATTACACCTTGGTGCTATCACTGTGCTGCCTCATCGTGCTATTCCCACGTGGTTCAGCTGCTAAACTAATTCCCAGTGTTTGTTCTGTTTTACATAATTAAAGTGGTGTTAAAAGCATTTTTAAGTGAAATAATTGTGATTTCCTTGCAATTTTATTTTTTTTATGTTGTCAATCATCAATTGGAGTTCTATCCATCTCTGGATCAGAAATGTATTTGTTCAAGTCATTCTCCGGCTGATTGGGTACAAAACACAGCCACAAGGAGTACTGCAGCATCCAATATGCCGCCTTTCAGACAAAACATTAAACCAAGGCTACACCTGCCTCGGAAGGTGAATGTAATGGACTCTGTGCATAATTCAAGGAAGGACAGAGGATTTCTTCCCAAATACCTAGCCAATACTAAACACAAAAACCACCATCGCAAATGCAGATAATCTCAACATATATCCTCATGTTGTTTGTGGGAACTTTGCTTCAGCCAAATTGGTGTTTCCCAACCCTAAATAGTAGTGACTCTTCAAAATCACTTAGTGGGATTTGAAACTCTTGATGAGGGCCTGAGGTCACGAAAGGTGCTGCATCTGAAAATCTTTTATTTTATTTCTGACTCTTTTGAATCCTGTAACCCTTCTAAGGCTTTTCAGTAAGTATCAGCAGGATATTGAACTAGAACTGTCCAGGTGTCCCAGTTTTTTAAATAGATAATCACTTCTTGATACAAGTAGGAATATTGATCACTTGCTTTATTTGGGGGGAGGGAGGGGGGAGAAAATACATTTGACTGGCATCAGTTAAAATAGGTTAAACCGGTGCAGACCTTGGATTAAACCCAGAGACGTGTCGCATTGCAGGAGATTATAAGAGATGTCCATATCCCGCTATTCCATGGAGCAGCAGAAGCAGTCAAAAATGAAAAAAAAAACTGCAGATGAACCTTGAAATAAAACCAAAAGTTGCTGGAAGTAGAAATATGATATCTTGATCTTTATATGTTTGATTGTTTGGCTGATGAAAATGTGCTATAACAACCTTTTCTGATTCTTGCAACAATCATCAGACACTAGGTAATACATTCAAACAGAACATTTATGCAGTGGAACAGAAGCTGCTACAAATATTCAGCAAAGTGGTCATCAATTTTTTTATTTCAAAATATTCAATATTCATGCTCTATATGGAAAATGTGTTATAACAACCTTTTCTGATTCTTGCAACAATCATCAAACACTAGGTAATACATTCAAACAGAACATTTATGCAGTGGAACAGAAGCTGCTACAAATATTCAGCAAAGTGGTCATCAATTTTTTTATTTCAAAATATTCAATATTCATGCTCTATATGGAAAATGCAATTGGTGAATGTCCTT
Organism: Okamejei kenojei; assembly: GCA_035221665.1. NCBI lineage: Eukaryota > Metazoa > Chordata > Chondrichthyes > Rajiformes > Rajidae > Okamejei > Okamejei kenojei. The sequence goes on from CM069136.1 coordinate 113,706,457, forward strand.
CTGTACATTCATTCTACCTCTATCTATGCATTCTCTTCCGCCCTATACAATGCTCCCACAAAATGTTTGAGAGGCAGTTACACAGGATCTGGCCCTTGAGTGCCTGATTCCAAACTACCATACTTCCCCACAAATCCTACAGTAAAGTGGTCATCAATTTACATTTATGGCTCTATATGTAGAGGAGGCAGAATTGTGATTGGCAAGAACAGTCTAGTCATAGAGCTAGCCAATACGGAAACAGGTCCATCGAGCCAACTTCATGCCAACGAAGTTGCCTAAATGACTAACCACACTTCCCCTACCGCCCCTACTGTTCACCCTCACCCCAACCCCTCTGACACACACACACACCTCTGAATATTCTCTCCCAATCCTCCCCAAGCTCAAGGTATTACGGAACGTGTGGATCAACTGGTTGCCACATAGATGACAGACAGGTGGAATAAACAAGTATTTTTCTGACTGGAAAGATGTAACCAGTGGAGTGCCCCAAAGATCAGTTCTTAGGCCTCAGCTATTTACTGTCTATGTTAATGACAAGGAGGAGGGAGATGAGTGTAAGGTTTGCTGATAACATGAAAATAAGTATGAAGGCATACTGAACTGAGGGTATTTGGAGAATGCAACGGGTTATATAATGGGGAACTATGAGGCCAGACACTTCAGTCAGAGGAATTGTAGATAGACTATTATCTAAATTGACAGAGGCTACAAATTGATTGAGTGCAGAGGAATCTAGGTATTTGAAAGACTGAATGGCCTATTCCTACATCTATTTTCTATTGTAACACATGTTTATTTGGATGGCAGATGCTGGTAATGATTTTCCTATTCTCATGTGCACTTTGTCTAGATCTATCTATTTCCTTTTTCTGCACTATCAGCTTTATAATACCATTCCATTTGTCCCCTAATCTCTTCTCCCTACAACCCTATCACACGTACAAAAAAAATCAGAGCTAATATAACAGCTGCGGCACATTGTATTCCTTTTCCAAAATATATGCTGATTAGATTCAATGGGTTCCTGATCTACTGCAATATGCATTTACTTCTTTCTATATTGTACATTTATCACATGTGACTAAAGGCAATTTCTACCTGAGGATTTTCAGTCCAGATTACAATTACTCCTGTGATAAAGAGCAATATTCTTTCTCCAATACATTTTCCAAGCACTTCATTGGCTACGACGCACATTCTGACAGCTTGCGGTCATTATAGCCACCACCTAGGTGCATGCCCTTTGTGCTTTCTATACTTCCTAATCAATTTTACGAAACCTTAGACTGGTATCAGTCTGTGTCAGTGCAGTCATCCTAAAGGTACAGGGTTAACCCATAGGTTATATTGCATGATCAATCATAGGATAACACAGTCATCTGGTTCTGTTGCACCTGACGTCCATCAATTAACAAAACAATAGCAAAATTTGCAAACCAACTTCCTTTCTCTCATTCAGTAATTTATTCACGGTTACACCAAAGGCTGGAGAAACTCAGCGGGTGCAGCAGCATCTAAGGAGCAAAGGAGATAGACGACGTTTCGGGTCGAGACCCTTCTTCAGACTGGTCAGGGATCAGGGAAACCAGAGATATAGACGGTGATGTGGAGAGATAAAGAACAATGAATGAAAGATATGCAAAAAAGTATCGATGATGAAGGGAACAAGCCATTGTAAGCTGTTTGTAGTGTGAAAATGAGAAGCTAGTGCGACTAGGGTGGGAGAGAGATAGAGAGAGAGGGAATGCCAGGGCCCGAGAGCTGAGGGAGAGGTGGGAAGGGGAGGAGACAGCAAGGGTTAACAGAATTGAGAAAATTCAATGTTCAAGCCCAGAGGATGCATACTCCCCAAGCAGAATATGAGGTGCTGTTCCTCCAACTTGCGGTGTTGCTCACTCTGGCCGTGGAGGAGGCCCAGGACAGAGAGGTCAGATACAGAATAGGAGGGGGAGTTGAAGTGCTGAGCCACCGGGAGGTCGGGTTGGTTAATGCGGACCGAGCGGAGGTGTTCGATGAAACGAATTGTTGGATGAACAGCTCCTCATATTTCGCTTGGGCAGCCTGGAACCCAGCATTATGAATATTGCTTTCTCTAACTTCAAGTAACCCTTGCATTCCCTCTCTCTCCACCCTAGTTCTCCGACTAGTTTCACTGTTCTCCTGATTAGATTTTACTGATTGTGTGCCTCGTTGTCACCTTTCACCTCAACAATGAATTACATTGCCTTGACCAACATCTGCTTTGATCTGTAATTTTCACACCACACCTTTCCATATCTCTAGTCTTCCTCTCCCCTGAGTGAAGAAGGGTGGGTCCCCACCCGAAACGTCACCCATTCCTTCTCTTCAGAGGTGCTGCCTGTCCCGCTGAGTTACTTCAGCATTTTGTGTCTATAATAATAGGTCTGGGGCATCTTTCACTGTGTTGACAATCTTATAGCAGCAGTTGTGTTTGTCTTGGAGTGTGTATATGGGGACAGTCCCATGCCCAGTTCTGGATAAACTTCCTGTGGGTGTCCTATTCACACAAGGTCCGATCCACGGACAATAGGTTGGTATTCCTTTCAACAACTGTTTCTTCCCCGCTGAGTGCAACTGCAGGAAGGCCAAAGGCTGTCAGGGGAATATGGAAGCCGAGTATGAAACTTGTAGCTCATAAAACATCAAAAAACATAAAAGGAATTACACAGGTCAGAGAACCACAAAACCCCTCTTGAATTTACTGACGTGCAGATGGGAAACAATCAAAGGAAACGTGAAGGTCAATAAATAGGAACCGGATTAGACTATTTGGCCATAGGAGCCTGCTCTGCCATTCATCAATTCATCGATCATGGCTGAATTTTTACCTCAACTCCTATTTTCCTGCCCAATCCCTGTGTTTCTTAGTTCCCTTATTCAGAAATCTGTCAATCTTTATTTTCAATTATCTCAGTGACTTTGCCTCCACAGTTGTCCAGGGTAGAGAATTCCAAAGATTCATCATCCTTTGAGTGAAGATACTTTTCCTCTGATTCCAAAATACACATTTCTCAGATGTTGTGACCCTAGTTCTAGACTCTTCAGTAGGGGAAACATCTTCTTTGCATATGCCCAATTGAGCCCTATGAAAAATGTTATAAGCTTCAATGAGAACATCTCTCATTCTTCCAAATGCAAGAAAATGTACAGTGCCCTCCATAATGTTTGGGACAAAGACCCATCATTTATTTATTTGCCTCTGTACTCCACAATTTGAGATTTGTAATAGAAGAAATCACATGTGGTTAAAGTGCACATTGTCACATTGCATATCCTTTGCATGTAATGACTGCTTGAAGTCTGTGATTCATAGAAATATAGAAACCTAGATAGGTGCAGGAGGAGGCCAGTCGGCCCTTCAAGCCAGCACCGCCATTCATTGTGATCATGGCTGATTGTCCCCTATCAATAACCCGTGTCTGCCTTCTCCCCATATCCCTTGAATCCACTAGCCCCTAGAGTTCTAACTCTCAATTTACAGAAAACAATTAACCCACAAACCTTTGAAATGTGGGAGGAAACTGGAGCACCTGGAGAAAACCCACAGTCATAAAGAGAACGTACAAACTCAGTACAGACAGCACCCATGATCAGGATCGAACCGGGGTCACTGGCGCTGGAAGGCAGCAACTTCACTGCCACACCACTTTGCCGCCCCTAGTTCCAGTATCCTCCCACATCCCAACAATGGCTGGTGAACAAATTAGATGCTGTAAATTGTTCAGAGGCAGGTGATAAGAAAAAATAAGGTGAAGTTGATGGGTGTTGTGTATTTGGGTGCTTGGAACTAACTTAAAATACCACTCAGTTACGGGAGTAAACTAACAAGCTTCTTTATTCCAGGATGCCACCTTGAGTCTTTCCCAGCACATGCGTCCCCTCGCACAAGACATAACATATCACATACATCACACTGCTCCCCCTTTACCTTGGAGGCAGGTAACACCATTTATATAATATACACCACAATGGGCATCTGAGAGAGAATACGGTAAATTGTAGGGACCTACGTGATTGTTGTAGAATGTAGAGACCTAGTGTTGCAGCTACATAATTCCATGAAAGTGGCGCCACAAGTGAGCAGGGAGGCAAAGAAGCAGTTTGGCACACTTGCCTCCATTGGTTATGGTATTGAGTGCAGGAGTTGGGACTATAATATAGTTTATTATATAATTGCAAATTTTATGAATAGTGCATTCATGTGTCACCATTCACAGTATGGTCATTTCATTCCACTAAATTACAGAATTTCCATTAAATGAACATGACATCAGTTTTTATTTCACATATATTCCATGAAAGGTTTTCACCAGATTTCAGCCACATATGCAACGGCAGGATAGCCTTTCTCCACAGTCTTTGTGGCAGCTACTCGAAATCTCGGCGTGTCCCTCAACATCTTGGACGGTAGATGAGCAAGTCTGCAACATTTCAGTGTGGTTAGCACCCTGCACTGGAAGATTGGCGAGTTTTCGGCAGACTGAAGTGCACCTTGTAGTCAGTTATTCCAACAGCAGCTGATGATATTTGTTTTGGTACTTTGCTGGGAGCAACCCATAGGGTCCTGTGTTATGCAGCTGTGCAGGACGCACATTCACCATGACTGCTGTATTCCTTTCAGGAGCTTTTTGGCAATCATCCAATTCAAAAGGGAATGGATGACAGTCTCATCCCCAGTACATACACCTCGAGGGCAGTGTGTGGTGGCATTAAGATTCCAGCTGTGCATGAACGACCTGATGGAGAGGATCTTTCACAACACCAGCTACGCAGGATTGTGGTGCTTGTCTGATGGTTCTGGTGATGGGGCATTTTGCCAAATGACCTTGTCAGACTGTTCAAGGAAACCATCTGATGGGATGCACCAGCTTTCCTGCAGAGCCTTGGACACTGAGTAAAGACCACTGTCAGATTGACCGATGGTCAAAGAGGTTCTGCTGTATAAACACTTCTGACTGATTCAAGTGATCCAGCATTTTGCAGCACGAAGCCTGAGATTTTTATCGAACAGTATACTTCATTCATAATGTGGTTATATAAAGTGGGTCATTGCTTTCACTACACCAAGCACATTGTTATATTTACTTAGAATATTCACATTATGGCAACATTTTTTTCTTTCTCAAACATATTTTAAGTGGTAAGTTTGAGGTTGGCAAATTCTACTTTGAACTTAGGATCTTCCAAACCATTTCTGGCAAACCTCAGTTTACAGTGCATTCAGAAAGTATTCAGACCCCTTCACTTTTTCCACATTTTGTTACGTTACAGCCTTATTTTAAAGTTGATTACATTTTTTTAAATCACCAATCTACACACAATAAAAATGCGAAAACAGGTGTTCAGCTTTACAAAGCAATTAAAAAGAAATAATGGAAGTATCACATTTACATAAATATTCAGACCCTTTACTCAGTACTTTGATGAGGCACCTTTGGCAGCGATTACAACCTCAAGTCTTCTTGGGTATGAGGTTACAAGCTTGGCATATCTGAATTTGGGCAATTTCTCCCATTCTTCTCTGCAGATCCTCTCAAGCTCTGTCAGGTTGGATGTGGAGCGTCGATGTACAGCTATTTTCAGGTCCCTCCAGAAATGTTCGATCGGGTTCAAGTCCGGGCTCTGGCTGGGCATTCACAGACTTGTCACAAAGCCACTCCTGTATTGTCCTGGCTGTGTGCTTAGGGTCATTGTTCTGTTGGAAGGTGACCTCCGCTCCAGTCTAAGGTCCAGATGCTCTGGAGCAGGTTATCATCAAGTATCTCTCTGTACTTTGCTCCGTTCATGTTTCCCTGCCGCTAAAGAACATCCCCACAGCATGATGCTACCATCACCATGCTTCGCCGTAGGTATGGTATTGGCCAGGTGATGAGCAGTGCCTGGTTTTCTCCAGGCGTGACACTTGGCATTCGATTGAAAGAGTTCAATCGTGGTTTCATCAGACCAGAGAATCTTGTTTCTTATGCCTTTTGGCAAACTCCAAACGGGCTGTCATGTGCTTTTTACTGAGGACTCTACCAGAAAGGTCTGATTGGTTGAGTACAGCAGATATTGTTTTCCTTCTGGAAGGTTCTCCCATCTCCACAGAGGAACTCTGGAGTTCTGTCAGAGCGGCCATTGCGTTCTTGGTCACCTCCCTGACTAAGGCCCTTCTCCCTCCATTGCTCAGTTTGTTTGGCCGGGCGGCCAGCTCCATGAAGAGTCTTGGTGGTTCCAAAGTTCTTCCATTTAAGAATGATGGAGGCCACTCCTCATTCCTAAGAATGATGGAGGCCACTGTGCTCTTCAGGACCTGCAATGCTGCAGAAATTGTTTTATACCTTTCCCCAGATCTGTGTCTCGACACAATCCTGTCTCGGAGGTCCACGGACAATTTCTTCATAGCTTGGTTTTTGCTCTGACATGCACTGTCAAATGTGGGACCTTATATAGACAGGTGTGTGCCTTTCCAAATCATGTCCAATCAATTTAATTTACCACTGGTGGACTCCAATCAAGTTGTAGAAACATCGTAAGGATAATCAATGGAAACAGGACGAACCTAAGCTCAAATTGAGTGTCATAGCAAAGGGTCTGAATACTTACATAACTGGTAGTTCAGTTATTTCTTTTTAATTACTTTCCAAAAAATTCTAAATACCTGTTTTCGCTTCTTCATTCTGGGGTATTGTGTGTAGATTGATGATTAAAAAAAAGACTTGAATCCATTTTAAAATAAGGCTGTAATGTAGCAAAATGTGGAAAATGTTAAGGGGTCTGAATACTTTCTGAATGCACTATATGTCTCTATCTTACAGCTCTACTTTAAAATAAATCGAAAAGCCCAATGATGGGGGAAATATTATGCTGTTATTTTACAGAACTGTTTATGGCTCTATCATGCAGCTCCACAGTAAAATAAATGTAACAGATGAATAGTGGGAAAAGATATGGGAAAATTAAACAATTTTTTTTACAAATTACTTCTTCATTACGGGAAACATTTATAGTTGCTAACAGTAGTCTTGAGTATTTAATAGGGCCTAGGTATAACATATGTATCACATATACATACAAATTGAAGAGGTAATGGGGATCAGCAAACCTACAACGCTTTATTTAGGTAGAAAAATAATACTCATTTGCAAAGAGTACACTTAGTAAACCATGTTCAAAGAAACATGTTATCCTAGAATTTAATTCCATTTGTTAGCACACATTTGTTAAATTCTCTTTGGCATTTTACCAAAGTACATATAATTTATTCTAATTCGAATACATATTATGAGTGTGGCTATCAAGGCAAGGCTAGCATTTACTGTGCATCCCCAGTTGTGATTAAGCAGGTGGTGATGAATACGAAGAACTTTATTTTTAATGAAAAAGCGAAACCCATATTGAAGTACTCGCACCTTTACACTTCTGTTTCTTTAAAGCAAAGCAGACTGTTTACTGATACTTATTTCATTGGTATTTTGGAACCTAACTTGGTTCACAATTTGGCTGGCAAATGTCCTACTTTCAACAGTGTCTACATTTCAATATAGTTTATTAGGTGTAAAGCTCATTGAGTATTATGTGGCTGATCTGGCTGCTGAATTTCTCTTACTCTTGAAGTCAAAGGATGTTTGTACTGTGGTAAGGAGCATCTTCCATGCCTTACACCCGTCACTCAACTGGACTGAATCAAACTCAATGCATTCTCATTTTGATTGCATTTGATCTTGGGCCTCAGAGTTGTGCAGGCAAATGTATAAAACATTAAATGGGTCAGATTTCAAGTGAGATACTAATGAACAATACTCTTTGTCTATATGGGAAAACTAGACTGTTTATTGTCAATGACAAAAGCATAAATCTCTTTACTATATGCAGGGCTTTTTTACATTGGCTATGAATAGCAGAAATCTTGTTTCTACATTTAAAGCAAAATACACAAATGAAATGGCACTAAGTCTGTTATTTTTCTAAATAAAAGCTTGGGAATTAAAATAAACGATAGTAGTGATTCTCCATAGTTTAAGCTGCACATGTGGCAAGAATTCCAGCTAGGGCAGCATGATACTGCCGCAAACTAACTAGCTTAAATTGGATAATGTTCTGTACTCCCTCTGGTTCTTTTCTCCTGGCAAAGAAGAATATGGGTGTGGGTGAAACTTTTGAGTCATTGGCTGTCTGGATAAATAATTCGCAAGATTTTCCGGTTCAGGTGAAACGATATTGAACTCTTTAGACATTGGCCTTAATTTGTGTATGTCGCTGACCTGATGCTGTGCGGGGACATTTGGAGCATCTCTGTATTGAATTCACTCTAATTATCTCCAACATCCTGGGGAGTCTGCATAGAATGGGCCATGAGTATTTGTTATTCAGTACAATTTTATTAACTGCCTAGGCTACACAGAATTATAGGTTGTATTTTTTAAACATTCATTTCAAAAGATACTTTATCTTGTGAGTCATTTATAGTATTTTTAATCACAAGTAATTTTGAATAGTATTAAAGAGATTACCTAGAATCATTCTATTGTGTAAGATGCAATTTTTAAAATGCTCTTGCAGATTTTAAAAATCGTTTTGTTGGTATTCCAAAATTAATTGTTGACGCTAACAGATGGACAAAGGGCATATTCTAAATCTTGTCAAAATCTCCTTTCCAAGAGAAATTGTAAAATATAATTTAATTATTTTCACTTGCGAATATCCCATTGAAGCTGAATTTTCTCTTTGTTCTTGCAGGTTCATGTTAAGATGGCAGATGAAGCTTCCTGTGTTGGACCAGCCCCCTCCAACAAAAGCTACCTCAACCTGGACGCTGTCATGGAAGCCATTGAAAAGACTGGTGCCCAAGCTGTGAGTCTGAATGTGCTTAAAACTCATTGCTGGCTGCTTGTATATTCCTCAGGAAACAGCAGAACTTGTAAAAGGACGAATATCTTCTTCCAGTTTAATTCCTATGACTCAAGCTAAATTGCAAGCTTGATTGCTACTGGAAATCAAAGGCTCGGTAGCATCTGACAGTGCCTGCTACTAATCCTGCAGGTGGCTGCAGAATTCAGTTTTTCACACCAGGGAGTAACTTGAGTTCATTTCATAATTTACTTTTATTCATTATTATTAATAAAAGCAATCTAACTAATTTTGAGCACAGAATTAGCATTTCCCCCTTAATATTTGTTGTAGTGGTTATTATATGAACTATTAATTTTGTAAGAAATCAATGAGCATTAGCATTGCCAATATGCATGCTGGGGCCAACAATGCAATGAAAATGTATTGCCTTGTTTCAAGTGCTGAATAAGATAAATGTGATAGATTTAAGATTAATTAGGAGTTTAAAAGATTATGTTATGTATGCCTTCTGCCTTTTTGTGTCTTAGGTCCACCCAGGATATGGGTTTCTTTCAGAAAACAAAGACTTTGCGACACGTCTGGTAAGTTTTGTTGTTGATTCACCCCCTCTTGCTGTTGATTAATCTTGCGGAAAGGACAGAAATGGCAGTTTGCCTGTGAGTAACGAACATGTGGGTTGAGCGAGAGGGGCCTGATTTAAAGCAAGGCTGAAACCCTCTCAGTGGTGCTGCCGTTGACTCAGCTGGCCTCATCAGTGTGCATTATGATAACTTGAGATTTCTGGCTTGATGAGATTCAGCTGAAAGCATAGGGGGAAAATTACATGAGCATCGCTGACACAGGCAGGCCAGAAAAATGTTTAAGTAGCATAATGATTCTTGAAAAATCAGCGATTTCAAAAAATAGGGGCCATTTCAGAAATTATACTGCAGTCCTCTTTCATAAAATTAACCCATTATACCTCCAAACTAATTCTTCTTCACTTTAACTTTTAGCGCTCCTGAATTGGGCATATAAAATCTCAGAATGGTGTGTGTTTATTTTTTTAATTTTCTCCATATTTTTTAAATTTTCTCCATCTGCCTAGGGTGTAAACACATTACTCGTGATAACAGCAGGGTTTTATACAGTGCCCTCCGTAATGTTTGGGACAAAGACCCATCATTTATTTATTTGCCTCTGTACTCCACAATTTGAGATTTGTAATAGAAAAAAATCACATGTGGTTAAAGTGCACATTGTCAGATTTTAATAAAGGCCATTTTTATACATTTTGGTTTCACCATGTAGAAATCACAGCAGTGTTTATACATATTCCCCTAATTTCAGGGCACCATAATGTTTGGGGGACATGCAATGTCATGTAAATGAAAGTAGTCATGTTTAGTATTTTGTTGCATATCCTTTGCATGCAATGACTGCTTGAAGTCTGTGATTCATGGACATCACCAGTTGCTGGGTCTTCTCTGGTGATGATCTGCCAGGCCTGTATTGCAGCCATCTTTGGCTTATGCTTGTTTTGGGGGCTAGTCCCCTTCAGTTTTCTCTTCAGCATATAAAAGGCATGCTCAATTGGGTACAGATCGGGTGATTGACTTGGCCACTCAAGAATGGAAATTTTGGAAAACTACTTGCTTTAGCAGTATGTTTGGGATCATTGTCTTGCTGTAGAATGGACTGCCGGCCAATGAGTTTTGAGGCATTTGCTTGAACTTGAGCAGGTAGGATGTGTCTATACACTTCAGAATTCATTATACTACTAACATCATCAGTTGTATCATCAATGAAAATAAGTGAGCCAGTACCTTCAGCTGCCGTTACACCCCCACCACCGTGTTTCACAGATGAGATGGTATGCTTTGGATCTTGGGCAGTTCCCCCCCTCCATACTTTGCTCTTGCCATCACTCTAATATGTTAATTGTCGTCTCATCTGTCCACAAGACCTTTTTCCATAACTCTGATTGCTCTTTTAAGTACTTTTTGGCAACTTGTAACTGGGCCATTTTATTTATTCGGCTAACCAGTAGTTTGCGCCTTGCAGTGTTGCCTCAGTATTTCTGTTCATGAAGTCTTCTGCGGACAGTGGTCATTGAGAAATCCGCATCTGACTCCTGAAGAGTGTTTCTGATCTGTTAGACAGGTGTTTGGGATTTTTATTTATTGTAGAGAGAATTCTTCTGTCATCAGCTGTGGAGGTCTTCCTAGGCCTGCCAGTCCCTTTGCGATTAGTAAGCTCACCAGTGCTCTCTTTCTTTTTAATGATGTTCCAAACATTTGATGTTGGTAAGCCTAAGGTCTGGCTGATGTCTCTCACAGTTTTATTCTTGTTTATAATAGCTTATTTGACATTCATTGGCACAACTTTGGTCCTCATATTGATAAACAACAAAAAAGGTTTCCAAAGGTGATGGAAAGACTGGAGGAAAGACTAGGTGCTGAGAGCTCTCTTATACCTGCATTAAGAAGGCAATTAAACACACCTGAGCAATTACAAACGCCTGTGAAGCCATGTGTCCCAAACATTATGGTGCACTGAAATGGGGGACTAACACAGCTGTAATTTCTACATGTTGAAACCAAAATGTATAAAAATACCCTTTAATAAAATCTGACGTGCACTTTAACCACATGTGATTTTTTAATTATAAATCTCAAATTGTAGAGGACAAAGGCAAATAAATAAATGACTAGAGCAAGGGGGACCCGTTGGGTCCCGTCCTCTCAACGTGGGGGAGGCTTCAGCATCACACACACACACACACACACTAACCACCCCCCACATGCATTAACCCCTCCCCCTTTGATATTATATTAATATTATTAATTTGCTCCTTTTACCCCATCCCCCGCCCTATCGGCTCACGCATAACCCCCAACTGCGCAGACGCGGCTGGGGGGGGGGGGGGGGGGGGGGTGGAGGGGGGGGGGGGGGGTGTAGAGTGGGAGAGGGAGGGGGATAGAGATTGAGGGGTGGGGGGTGGGTTGGTTCCAGAACGCAATACTCCACCACTCACCCATAGATCCCAATATTCACCACTCCCTAGTAAACTATTATCTGAATGGTAGCCGATTAGGAAAAGGGGAGATGCTACGAGACCTGGGTGTCATGGTACAATAGTCATTGAAAGTAGGCATGCAGGTGCAGCAGGCTGTGAAGAAAGCAAATGGTATGTTAGCATTCATAGCAAAAGGATTTGAGTGTAGGAGCAGGGAGGTTCTACTGCAGTTGTACAGGGTCTTGGTGAGACCACACCTGGAGTATTACGTACAGTTTTGGGCTCCTAATCTGAGGAAAGACATTCTTGCCGTAGAGGGAGTACATAGAAGGTACACGTGACTTGCAGCTCGTGGAAAACAGCGTCCCTGCGTGTTGAAAATTCTGCACAGCTTGCTGCGAGGAGCAAATTGTGACGTCATCCAGCTTGCTTCAGCTAGATTTTAAAGAGATGTCAGCTTGGTGAACAATTTTAGTAAAAAAACTCGGGAAATAATGAATCAAATTTTCAGATGAGGGGATTTTTGAAATCATGAAGTAAATCTCCACCGGTATATGTAAAATTGTCACCGTTACAGTGTCGGGTTTTCGAGTAGATGAGAATCAAAGAAAAAGTTTAACTAAGCAAACATCCCCACAAGTAAACATCCAAGATCAGACTTTTATAAGTTACTAGACCAAGTGCAGAGCCGTTGGGTCTGTTCCCCCAACGCGCGGTTGCGGGGGGGGGTGGGGGGGTGGGCAGCATGTGGCATCACACACACACACACACACACTAACCACCCCCACACACACACACACTAACTACCCCCTGATATTATATTACATTCCTTTTACCCCATAACTGCCCTATCCACTGACGCATAGCCCCCAACTCGCAGGCGTATCTAGCTAGGTGAGGGGGGGTAGAGAGTCAGGGCAGAGAGAGAAGGTGCAGAGACAGAGAGAGGCAGGGACAGAGAGGGACGGGGGTGGAGGAGAGGGAGTGTGGGTGAGGGGAGAGGTTGGGGAAGAGAGAGAGGGGAGGAGAGAGAGGGGGGAGAGAGAGAGGGAGGGGGAGGGGAAGTGAGGGGGAGAGGTGGGGGAGAGGAGGGGGTGGGGGGGAGAGGTGGAGCAGGTGGAGGGGGAGGGGAAGTGAGGGGGAGAGGAGGGGGTGGGGGGGAGAGGTGGAGCAGGTGGGGGAGAGGGGGTGGATGGGGAGGGGGTGGATGGGAGGAGGGGAGGGGGAAGTTAGGGGGAGAGGTGGGGGGAAGGGAGGGGTAGAGGGGGTGGGGGATGAGAGCAGGGAAAGGGGAGAAGTGGGGAAGGAGGGGGAGAGGGGTAGGGAGATGGGTAGGGGGAGAGGGGGAAGAGTGGGGAGGGGTAGGGAGAGGGTGGGGAAGAGGCAGGGGGAGAGGCAGTGGGTGGAGAGGGAGTGGGTGGATTGAGAGGGGGGAAGGGGCGGAAGATGAGGGGGGTGTGGGGGAGCGAAGGGAGAGGAGGGGGGAGGGAGTGGGGAGGTTAGGGGGAGAGGTGGGGGAAGGGAGGGGTTGGGGAGGAGAGCGGGGAAGGGGAGGGAGGGGTCGGGGAGGGGGGAGAAAGAACGGGGGTGGGTGGGCTTACGTACCTCGTGGAAAACTGCACATGCACGTTGACAGCAGCTGCATTAATCCAGAGCGGGGGAGGGGGGTGGGGCACGAGGAAAAGCAATGTAAGGTCAGCTGGGCAACTGTTATATTTTTTTTTAATGCCATTTTGGTGATAAATGTTGGTAAATATCTCAGGAAATAATTGATCAAATTTATAGAGGAGTGGATTTTTGAAATCATAAGGAAAGTTTCTACTGGAAGATGTAAAAATTTAACTGTTATTGTAATGTCAGCAGCTGGGCAGCGGTCAGATTAAAAAAAAGGTCAGATTGGTCAACAATTTTAATTAGAAAGTCGGGAAAATAAAACACACACACACTTAAAACTATATAGATATAGATAGATATGATGTGTCGTTTTCGCAATCATTATGGAGGGCACTGTATCTGCTGGTGCCCTGGAAACGCAGCATATCTAAAATAATTAGGATATGGAGAGAAGGCAGGAACGGGGTACTGATTGGGGATGATCAGCCATGATCACATTGAATGGGGCCGAATGGCCTACTCCTGCACCTATTGGCTATTGTCTATAATCTGTTTAGATTGTAAAATGTTTGTTTCGAAGTACTCAAAACATTTTTAACCAAGAGAACGGCTTTACTTCAAGACAACATTTAGTTCAAATGAACAGAAAAAACATGTTGACCAATCAGGAACATAAGTGGAACTTCACAATAACTCAATAGCACAACAGGGGATTGCCTTTTCTTTTCCCTGCTGTTTACAGCATTTCTTTTAGTTTATTTCTTTAAAGCAGAAATTGATGATGAATTTTATCCTCTCTTTAATGCACAGAATAATGCTAAAGGGCGCAGCTGTTCATCTATTGTAATATGGACATGCTCTACTGGCAGATAGTGACCCTCTAGGTCAGGAGGCGTCATTACAGCACTTCCACTGACGATCAAGCAGAGACGATCAGTCACTAATTAATACAGTGGAGCTTTGTTACTGTCACTTTCAATTTGCCAGACTGGACTGTGACTATAACCAGGAAATGACGCTAACTGAGCATCATCATTATATGGGTACTAATCCATTAAGGTTGCATATTCATGGAGGAAATGGTCTGAATGCCCCACCATTTTCATGCCTTTTACATGGGATTCATTGATAATTTTATCCAAGCCCCTGCAATTATTCCCTTTCTTTGCAACCTCTTTGCAACACATCTCGGCACTATCTACACTGCTCCAATTAGTAAGTAGGAAAGGTTCAGGCATCTGGGGGTAATGTGGGAACATGTGAAATTGTTTTTTTTTAGCAGGATAAATTAAAAAGAACAATGTCATACAAATGGTGACCAAAAGGGATCTAGATGTCCTAATATATGATTGCAAAGTATATTAACAAGTACAGCATGTAATCTGGATAATCAATACAATAATGTTATTTATTACAAAGCAAATTGAATGTCACAAAAACTAAGGCGCTGATTGTGGACTTTAGAAGGGCTCAACAATCGAGGACGTACATGCCACTGGAGATAAATGGGACTACTGTGGATAGGGTGAGCAGCTTCAAATACCTGGGAATCCACATCACAGAGGATCTGACATGGACAACACACACTACCGCACTGCACCGCACTAAGGCAAGGCAGCGCCTTTACCACCTCAGGCAGCTGAGGAAATTCAGAGTCTCTCTGAGGGTCCTTCAGTCCTTCTACTCTGGGGCTGTAGAAAGCATCTTGTCTGATAACATCACAATCTGGTTTGGGAACAGCTCTGCCCAGGACAGGAAGGCTCTGCAGAGAGTAGTGCATTTGGCCGAACACACTATGGGAACTACACTCATCCGCCTGCAGGACCTATACACCAGGAGGTGCAGATCCAGAGCCAGCAAGATAATGAAGGACCCCAACCACCCCAGCAACGGACTGTTCCAGCTGATACGGTCAGGCAAGCGCCTCCGCTATCACGCTGCAAAAACAGAGAGGATGAGACGGAGTTTCTTCCCACAGGCCATCAGGACTGTAAACTCTTATCTCACCAGGGACTAATTTACTGTTGTGTTGTGTCTTTTTATTTTTCTAAAATGTAAATACTGCTTCTGTTACGTTATGTTTTGTTATTTTTGCACAATCCGCAGCTATTGCCACCTTCATTTCACTGCACATCTTATGTGTATGTGACAAATAAAGTTGACTTGACTTGACTTGAAACATACGAGATCCTGAGGAATTTTAACAGAGCGGATTGAGGATGAAAATTGCTAAAAAGGAAAAGCAGGGAGCTTTTGGAGGGAACTCTGGAGCTTGGACTTCTGCCAACTGGAGACAGTTGTGGAACAATGTAAATTGGGGATGAGTTTTGTGGGGAAGCCCTCAAACATTTGAGTGACATTTTCAATTCGTAAGACATAGAAGCCGAATTAGGCCATTTGGCTAAATAAACAATACTAATTGAGGGTGTGCAAATGGCCAAAATTGGAGCAGCGTGGCCTGGGGATGGGGGAGAGGTGAGTATTCTGCCTTTGTTCATTTTGGAAGTAATTTCCTCAAGCCAATTTGCTGTGCTTTCACATGCATGCATGTGACAAAACTGACCAATTTGTAACATAGAAAAGGAAGACTTTGCATACTTGTGATGCTTTGCCTGTCATAAGTATGATTTGTTGCAAGGAGATTCTGAGCCAAGGAAGTACTTCAAAAAGGGTCACATCATTAGCAATAAAATATTTTAAAGATGTGCAAGAAAATATCATTACTCATGACATGCAGACATCATGGAAACACATTTTAATTTGGAAAGCTTTATCTTAAGATACAAGACAATTGTAGCAGTACATTTACTGCGAGAAGTTAGACCTCTCTAGTTTCGAAACGTTCATGTCATTCGGGACAATAATCATGAAATTGGGTAGTTTTTTTTAGATTAGGAGCATGAAGCGGATTCTTGATCCATGGAGTATTCTGCAGAGTTCTGGCCTCTACATACATTACACAAACAATGGCAGAACTGCAAGTTCTAACCATCAGCCTGGACTGAATAGCTTAGGCCTCTTTTCTCGGTAAGCTGAGGGATGAGGACCAAACTTAAAGATCTTTGTTTATCAGTGTTTTGAGAAAGGGTAGACAAATAAAATGACTTAATCAGCACAAGGGCTCATAAATAAAAGATAATCACCAACTAAGTGATTTCTTAGTTTCACTAAGAATGCTAACTAAGAATTCTTTGGTCTGAAGAAACGTGCCAAGCCAAATCATCATCTGTCCATTTCTCCACAGATGCTGCCTGACCCGCTGAGTTCTTCCAGCAGCTTGTGTCTTTGCTTCTTTAATCATTCATGTGGAAGCATGTTCCACATTCTAACAACTCTGTGAAATGCTGCTAACTGAAATGCATTAATGGAGACAGTTAGGTAAGCCCATGAAGAGAAAAGGAGTAGGGGAATACATTGTTGAGGATCTCACGTGGAGAATAACCTCTGGCTTTGACTAATTGGGTGAATCGTATGTGATTGATTTTTTATGATATCCATAGCATGTTGCTCTTGGTGTGAAGTTATTATAATCTACAAAGTGAAAACCTATCTTCTGCATTTTTAAAAGTAATACCAATTGTGTTGATACTCTCTAGTATACTCTTCAGACCAACAATCATTGGTGTTTTCTCTAGCAGTTGCTATATCAATGTTTGCTGTTGTGGTTTGTATTTTTGCATTCCCTATAGGCCTTATCTCTGGTAAAGCAATTTGATGTGACTAGAAGAGCATTTGGATGATTTGCAAATGTCACCATCAAAAGGTGTCAAAAGTTCCAAAACACATTTGCCACTGAAGTAAAGTATTGCCCCTGTCCCAATTAAGGAAAACTGAACGGAAACCTCTGGAGACCTTGCGCCCCACCCAAGGTTTCCGTGAGGTTCCCGGAGGTTTTTGTCACTCTTCCTAATGGTCGAAAGTGGTTTCCACGTAGTCGAGCTTCTTCTATGTTCCGGCGATTATTTCAAAAAATTCAACACCGGCCTCGACTAAAAATAGGTTGCCGTTTTAAAAATAGGTAATTTTTTAGTCGAAGCCGGTTGCGATGCTAGTTGAAGGTGGTTGCCGGAGGTTGCAGGTAGTGGAAGGTATGACCTCCCTGGTGGAATAAAACTGGGTGAAAAAAAGTTTAATATTAACATAAGCATGTGACCTCTGTCACTCCTGGGTGTGCTCAATCATAGTTGCAGAGTTCTTTTAGCAGAGGCAAGGTCTCCAGAGGTTTCCGTTCAGGTTTCCTAAGTGGGACAGGGGCTTAAATGACACCAATTATCACGAATTTATAAAATATTTAAAGGTTATTTTTAAAAATTGAATTTACAAAATGGGTGACAATGAATACATGTTTTTTCCCTGTAGGAATGTCAGGTTACTATGACAGGCTAATTTAGTGAAATTTAATTAATAGTAATGCCCTTGATACATTTCCTTTAAGTTCCAAGAGTACCATATTGACACACAGCCTTTTGGAAATGCATGCTTAACTATCTTAAAGAGTAAGCTGGATGAAGAAACAAGGAACTGTAGATGATGGTTTACTAAGGAAAGACAAAATGCTGGAGTAACTCAGCGGGTCAGGCAGCATTCCTGGAGAACATGGATAGGTGACGTTTTGGGCCGAGACTCTTCAGACATTGCAGGGGTGGGAGGAGACAGGTTGAAAATTATTGTACATTTCAAGTATTAAGGCTATTTTGATTCCTTTATTAATAATATTTAACTATGTATTCACCAAGTGTGAAGAATTGGGTAAACCTTTTGCCGTGTTCCTGTGCACAAAATGGGATACAGAAACGATGGCCATTATTCTCCGCATCTGAAATTTGTTTCAGTTGACTTGAGTGGGACCAAATTTCAGAAATTGTTTACTACTCACATCATTATTGACTTCTTATTGTCACAGATACTGTGATACAGTGAAAAACTTTGTTTGCAGTCTACCAGGTCAAATTATACAATACATTAGAACAATCAAGTCATACGCAAGTACAACAAGGAGCGCAAAAAAACAAATACCGGGGTGCAGAATCTAGTTACAGATAAAATAAAAGTGCATGGGCCACCGTGATCAGAACTTTACCATTAGCTTATGAGAGGACCATTGAATAGTCTGTAAACAGTGGGGAAGAAGCTGTTCCTGTACCAGGTGGTACGATACTTCAAGCTTTTGCATTTTGTATTTTCTGCCCGATGGTAGAATGTAAATGGTCCTTGATAATATTGTCTGCTTTCCCGAAACAATGCGAAATGTAGTTGAGATGATGGGGGGGGAGGCTGGTTTGTGTGATGGGCAGGGCTACATCCACAACTCTTAGCAATTTCTAGTGGTCATGGACAGACCTGTTGCTAAATAAAGCTGTGTGGCATAGGATGCTTTCCACGGTGCATCTGTAGAAATTGGTAAGAGTCTTTGGGGACATGTTGAACTTTCTTAGTCTTCTGAGGAAGTAAAGGTATTAGAGTTCTTTCTTCAATGTGGGATGTAGCCCCAGTGTGATTGGTTTCAGGACAGATGCTCATTGGGTAGAAAACCACTGATGAAAATCTACCCCTCCAACTATCTATATCTATCTATCTCTTCTATCTTCTATATCTTTTATCTATATTATGAAAAGTCTGATCTTGACCACATCCTGTTGTTCTGTATATTGATTTTAGAAAAAACGCTGCCACTTACGGCTGCGATTTTTGGCCATCTTACTCAGAGTCCCCCTCCGCTGCACAGGACATAAGGACTTTTCGCATCGATGAAAAATAAAATAGTTATTAGTGTTTAAAGAATGTTGAGATTCTCTCTTCTGAAGGCCACGCCCCTTCCGGAGGGGCTATAAAACCCGGAAGTGTGGAGGTGTCTCAGTTCTCTGCAAGATGGGGGGAGCGCGAGGTTGCAATTCTCAGTCTCAGCTGTGAATAACACTGAACACATGTCTACTAAACAGTGAGTGGTTTTACTGACCCGTCAGTGCCCTTAATGTGGTTTGAAATGTATTTTGAAAATGCAAAAGTGTGTTTTGATTTTGAAAATGCTTGCTGTGTTGCCGTTGGTTTTGAAAGTGCTAAAGCGAGCTGTGTTGCCTTTGGTTTTGAATGTGCTAAAGCAAGCTGCCTTGCCTTTGGTTTTGAAAGTGCTCAACCAAGCTGCCTTGCCTTTGGTTTTGAAAGTGCTAAAGCAAGCTGCCTTGCCTTTGGTTTTGAAAGTGCTAAAGCAAGCTGCCTTGCCTTTGGTTTTGAAAGTGCTAAAGCAAGCTGCCTTGCCTTTGGTTTTGAAAGTGCTAAAGCAAGCTGTCTTGCCTTTGGTTTTGAAAGTGCTAAAGCAAGCTGCCTTGCCTTTGGTTTTGAAAGTGCTAAAGCAAGCTGCCTTTCCTAATTAGAGCTGCCTTGCCTTCCATATAATTAAAAGTCTAATCTTGACCACTTCCTGTTTGCGCTTTATATTGATTTTAGAAAAAAACTCTACCACGTACGGCAGTGATTTTTGGCCATCTTACTCAGTCCCCTCCGCTTATCAGACTTATTAGTGTTTAAAAAATGTTGAGATTCTCTCTCCTGTCAATCACGCCATGAAGGCCACACCCCTTCTGGTGGGAGGGGGGGAACTATAAAACCCCGAGATGTGGGCGTGTCTCAGTCTCTGCAAGATGGAGGAGGGAGAGGTCACGACTCGCTGTCTTTAGTGGCCTTGCACCCTGCTTGAAATGGTATGAAACTGCACTTCAATTTGGTGGCCTTGCACCCGTTTTGAAGTATTAAGAAACTGCATTTGAATTTGGTGGCATTGCACCCTGCTTGAAATGGCATTTCAAGGAATAGCCGTGAGTCAACTGCCAGCCCACCAGCCGTGAGTGAGTGAGCTGCCAGCACAACAGGCTTGAGTGACTAAGCCGCCAGTCCAAGAATTCATTCGGCCCACAATATCCATACTAGCCCTCTGGAAACATTCCCTTCAGCCCACTACACCCATACTAGCGCTCCAGAAAGATCCTTAAACTGTGACTGCTTGTTCTGGACTTCCCCAATTTAGGGAACAATCTTCCTGCATCTAGCATGTCCAACCCCTTAAGAATGTTGTAAGTTTCTATAAGGTCATGATGGGATCTCATTTACATAAACTGCCCGTCAGCAGTGTTCTACCCCACAATGACTTCACAATGGGATCTCATTTACATTTAAAAAACTCAGTTTTCAGAAACACAGCAGGATTCCACCATGACATCACAATGGGATCTCATTTACATAAAATAAAAAACACAGCAGCTTCCATCTCACAATGACGAGGAAGGGAGGGGGTTATGGAGGGAGAGAGGGAGGGAGTGTCTGAGGGTAAGGGCAGGGAGAGAGGGGAGAGGTGAGAGTGGGGGGGAGGGGGGAGGGGAGGAGGAGAGGGGAAAGAGGAGGGCGAGGGAGATGAGGGGGAATAGAGGAGGATAGGTGCAGGAAGAGGGATGGTGAGGCGCAGTTAGGGGAGGGTTGCTGTGACTCGTGTCACAACGGAGATCTCTGGCCTCACAATGGGAAAGGGTGAGTGGTGGAATATTGTGTTGGGGGAATGGGGCCCAATGGGTGTAACTTAGTTTAGTCATCTATCTGTCTGTCTCTCCATATAACTATAAAACTCTGATCTTGGATGTGTGTATTTATTTATTTGTTTGTGTGTTTTCACATCTTCTCGAAAAAACGATGTGCGGACGGGAAATTCTTTACATATTCTGGTATAATTTACCCCCTGAAGTCTGAAATCTGCTTACCTAAAAATGTTGTGCTTTATTTCTTGAGTTATTAATAAACATATTCA
The DNA here is from genome assembly GCA_035221665.1 of Okamejei kenojei. Taxonomy (NCBI): domain Eukaryota; kingdom Metazoa; phylum Chordata; class Chondrichthyes; order Rajiformes; family Rajidae; genus Okamejei; species Okamejei kenojei. The sequence goes on from CM069136.1 coordinate 113,727,720, forward strand.
CAAATCGGATCAAACTTCAAAATCAAAATGCCTTTTTTTCGCTGATGACGTGACAATGGATCTGCCTGCCTGCCGTCTGCTTGCGCTGCGACTGACGTCGCCTCCACCCCTCCCTCCTCCCCCCCGTTGTTCAAAAGTCGCCCTGTCGATTGAAGACCAAAGATCATCGCGCTACGAGTGAAGAATGAGTAAGTCGGTCCCTGTACTGGAGTTCTCGGGTCCAGTCCGTCGCTGCCGAAAAACCTTTGAAAAAAACCCCGGTCTTCTTGCTCACGCTGCGAGTGACGTCACCCCCCAACCACTCCACCCGTCCTTGGGCCCTGCCTGCAGCCTGAAGCCGGGAGCGAGGTTCAGGAACCAGCCCTCCCTTGTGACCATGTGCCCCCACCACTCAAACTCTACCCCCCCTCTCTGCCCCCCCTCACTTTTATTTTTTAAGTTATTGCCACGCCAGCGCAGTTGCGGACTATGGGTCAGTGGTGGAATATTGCGTTGGGGGAACGGGCTCCAACGGGTCCCACTTGGTCTAGTATCTTATGTCTATCGATCTATATCTATTTATATATCTATATATATATATATTGTATATTTATATTATTTATATATTATATTATATATTATATTATATTATTATTTTAATATATTATTTTATATATTTTTATTTTTATATATATTTTAAATATATAACTAAAACTCTCATCTTCTTAGTCTGTTTGTTTGTTTGTACCTCTATTTGCGCAAAGACTATACACAATAGCGCTATGATTTTAGCCGAACCTTACTCACCATTGTCCTGTGCTGTAAATGAAACCAGTTTTGTTCATATCGATGGTATACTTTAAAAGTTATTAACGTTTAAAAACAAGTAACTTAAATCAGCGCCCTCACCCGCGCATGCACAGTTGGGGAACAGTTCCCGTGCGCGTCTTTACTGGTGTAGCAAAGGGCACCCGACGGGTCCTCAGCTGCACCTATGTAGTTGGGGCCTTCCCAGAATTTTTATCACCATCTTTTTTTCACAACGGCGAAACAGGTAAGATTTTAAAAACAGCACGAGGGTGGGAGGGAGTGACAAGGTAGGGGAAAGGAGGAGGGAGAGGTGAGGGAGGGATTGGGGATGGGAGGAGGAGAGGGGAAGAGGAGGGGGAGGGAATGCTGGGGGATGAGGGGAAATGAGCCGCGCCTGCGCAGTTGGGGGCTATGCGTGAGTGGTGGAATATTGCGTTGGGGAGCGGGTGCGTGGTGGAATATTACATTGGGGAACAGGTTGCGTTGGGGACCAGGCCTCCCGTGTGACAGGGACCCAACGGGTCCCACTTAGTCTAGTATATTACAAAACTCTCATCTTGTTTCTATATTTGTGTACCTATATTTGCACAAAAACGGTACACCAGAGCGCTCGATTTTTGCACCTTTACTCACCATTGTCCCGGGTTGCGTTGGGGGAACGGGTGAGTGGTGGAATATTGCGTTGGGGGAATGGGGCCAACGGGTCCCACTTGGTCTAGTCTATCTATCTATCTCTATACCTATAAAAGTTTGATCTTGTGTGTGTGTGTCTGTCTTCATTGTATCTTCCTCAAAGTGCTACACGCTTAAATTTTACTCACATTTATTCTTACTCACATTTTCCCCTCCACAACCTCATCAGGTTCACTTCAGATTTCATGCTCTATTTCAAAAGTTATTCGCAATTAAAGTTTTTAAAAAAGCAAAAATCTCACAGAGAGCCTTTTTCCAGCAACTTCAAATGATGATGTCACAATGCCACTCACAGTGCACCTATCACAATGGACTTTCAAGCTGCCTGCCCATTGCCACAATGACATGACAATGGGACTTTGCCAACGGTAACTGCAGCTGAAGGAGAGGTACCAAAGGCAGGCCCTGTCAGACTAGCAACGAGTGCCATTTGGCATGAGCTTCATGACTGCTTCAAAGGGATCTTGATTTTGAGACCTCTAAAATTGAGGGGCTCTGCATGTATATGGAGTGTGTGAGGTTGCTGCCCTTGTACGAATATCTGAAGGGGCTGCTCCTCAAGTTCTGGTTGCATTTTAGTCCCAAGACCCTGGTGTTTGGACCACCCACCTCTCCCTCCCTCCTGCCCCCCTCGACCCCCACAACACCCGTCCCCCCCAAACCCTCGGCGCATCCCGCCGCCGCCTCCCCCTCCCCGCCCATGCCCTCCCAAACGTGGGGACGATTGATTGCCTCCATAAAATCCATAATTTTCCATGCGGGGGGGGGATGGTTGTGGGGGTGTCTTTCTCTCTACCTCTCTCTCTCCTCTCTTTCCTTCTCTATCTCTTTCTCTCTCTCTCTTTCTCTCTTTCTCTTTCTCCCTCTCTCGTTCTCCCTCTTGCCTTTGTCCCACTTTCCCGAGTTACTCACAAATTCTCCAGCGTTTTCCCCTTGATTCAAACTCGGGGAATGTCTGTAGCGAGTCTGTAGGAGTCCATAGCGAGTCCGTTGGAGGCAGTAGGAGTCCTTAGATGTTTCATAGTGGCTCGTAATGCCAGCCGTAGGTACTCAGGGCATCAGGTAAGTCGGGACGTTTTTTCACCATGTTGAAGAATGTCCATGAGTAAAAAAAATAGCCCCGAGTACCTATGGCTGTCTATTACCATAATTCTCCGCGTTTGAATCAAGGGGACAACTCAGGAGAATTCGTGAGTAACTCGGGAAAGTGGGACAGGGGCTTCTCTCTTCCTCCCTCTCTCTTTTTCCCTCTCTTTCTCCCTCTATTTTTCCTTCCCTCTTTCTCTCTCTCCCTTTCACTCCCTTTCTCCTTCCTTCCTTTCTCTTACAGCTATGATGTCATAATGGGATTGTAGCCCTTCTCACAACATTGTTGCTATCCAAGTACACAGAGTCCTGCCAGCTCTAGCAGGTGCATATGCATTTTTCTTAAAATCACAGTGCTCTGAATTTTAAAAACATTTAAAATGGGGGAGGGTGAATAAGGCAAAATGAGCAGTTGGGGGCTATGGGTGAGTTGTTGAATATTGCGTTGGGGGAACGGGTGAGTGGTGGAATGTTGCCTTAGGCAACGGGTTGCGTTGGGGGACCAGGCCTCCTGTGGGGGCTATAGTTGAGTGGTCAAATATTGTGTTGGGGGAACGGGTTGCGTTGTGGGACCAGGCCTCCCGTGTGACAGGGACCCAACAGGTCCCAGTTGGTCTAGTCTATCTATATACTATTAAAAGTCGTGTGTATGTGTTTTAGATGGTATCTACAACAAAACAGTACATGGTGGCGGTAAAATCTGTACACCACCTTACGGTTCCCAGACCTCCCAACTATCCCGCTTTTGGCGGGATATTCCCGCTTTTTAGGTTCCCTTCCCGCCATCCCGATTTGTACCCTAATTATCCCGCTAAATTCTTCCTCCCGTGGTGAACGCCGGCGCCATGTGTCCCCGGTTTGCCGGCCCGCGCGATCAGCGGCACTTTGCCGGGCCCTAGTGGCCGCGCGTGCGCAGTGGGGGAGGGTTGCCGGGCCCCAGTGGCCGCGCGTGCGCAGTGGGTGAGGGTTGCCGGGCCCCAGTGGACGCGCGTGCGCAGTGGGGGAGGGTTGCCGGGCCCCAGTGGCCGCGCGTGCGCAGTGGGGGAGGGTTGCCGGGCCTGGCGCCATTTCGAGCCACGCCACGCCCGGCCCAGAGCCCGGGCGGCGCCGGCTCGCGCGATCAGCGGCACTTTCTTGCCGGCAGCCGGCCGCTCGCGGCAGCCCCATCACCGGGCCTCCCCCCCCAACCCCACCCCCACCCAGTGCGCAGGCGCAGACCCGCCGGCAACCTGGCCAAGTGCGCATGTGCCGCACCCGCCCGCCGGCAGCCCGCTGATCTGCACCAGTGCGCAGGCGCATAGCCGCCGGCAACAACCCCAAGTGAGAGAAATGAAGGTGAGTCTAGTGCCAAGTTTATCAAAGTTTAACAAAGAATTATAAATGTTTCAGCATACATGTACCTTTTTCACATTTTGGCATTTAAAATACTTCTTCACAATTTAGAATTTGTGACATGGGACCCCGAATAGGGCGCCGCGACATATTATGAATTTTCATTTAAAAATATGAATTTTGAGGGGAAATATTATGAATTTTGACAATCAAATGTTGGGAGGTCTGGGTTCCTATAAAATTCCGTTCAGATTGATCTTATATTTCACAAGTGATTCATAATTTCAAGTTTTAGAAGAATTTAACAGCTAAATCCTTGCTGGCCCAGCTTCGAACAAAATTGCATACAAAGTTGCAATCCTGGAACACTCAGTCCTTCCACCAAGTTTTTACCAGAACAGGAGGGGGTGGGGGCAATTGCTATTGGGATCCAAATCCTTGCTGGCCCAGCTTGCAACAAAGTTGCAATCGGTTCACACTCAGTCCTTTCAGCAAGTTTTTAGCTCAACAGGAGAGGGAGGGGACAATTGCATTTTTTTTTGTCCTCAAAGCAGGAGGAGGGGGAGGTAGTGCTGGGGATACGCCCCTGCACAGTTGAAGGCTTTGTGTGAGTGCTGGAATATGGGTTAGTGCTGGAATATTGCGTTGGGGAATGGGTTGCGTTGGAGGCCTGGTCCGTGTGACAGGGACCCACTTGGTCTTGTATATTACTAAAACTCTTATTTTGTTTCTATCTATCAATCTATGCGCGCGCATGTGATCTGGGACCTATGCCAAAACAGGACACGGTAGCGCAAAATTGTTTGCACCACCTTACTCATCTTTGTCCCGTGGTCGTTCCTATAAAGTTTAGTTCAGATTGATGTAATATTTCACAAGTTATTCAACATTTTTAACTTAAAAAATTCAAGTTTAAGAAGAATTTAACAGCTAAGTCCTTGCTGGCCCAGCTTGCAACAAAGTTGCATACAAAGTTGCAATCGAGGAACACTCAGTACATCCAGCACATTTTTACCTGATCAGGAGGGAGAGGGGCAATTGCATTATTTTTTACGGTCCTCGAAGCATTGAGGCAGGGAGGGAGAGGGAGGCAGTGCTGGGGATACACCCCTGCACAGTTGGGGGCTATGGGTAAATACTGGAATATGGGGGAATGGGTCAATGGTGGAATATTGCGTTGGGGAACGGGTTGTGTTGGGGGACCAGGCTAGCGCTACAATTTTTCCACCGCCTTACTTATCATTGTCCTGTGATCTAAATTAAACAGGTTTTGTGCAGATTTGTCGTATGTTTTACATTATTGATGTTTAACACTAAAAAAAAACACTTCAAAAAACTTGCCGTGCCCTTCAGCAGTGTTCCACTCCACAATGACATCACAATGGGATCTCATTTACATAAACTGCCCGTCAGCAGTGATCCACCCCACAATTACATCACAATGGGATCTCATTTACAAAAATTCAGTTTTAAAAACCAGATGAGTGGGTGAGCAGTGATGGAGAGGGGTTATGGAGGGAGTGAGTGACTGAGGGTAGGGGAAAGGAGAGGGAGTGGGGGAGGGGAGGAGGAGATGGGAAAGAACAGGGAAGGTGAAGAGAAGGGGAAGGGAGTGCTGGGGGATGAGGTGGAATGGAGGAGGATAGGAGTAGGAAGAGGGATGGGGTGGTAATGGAGAAGGGGAGAGGGAACAGAGAGGAGGTGAGGGAGAAGCAGAGGAGGGTTGGTGGAGGGTGGGATAATGGAGGAGGTGAATAGGGGACTGAAGAGGGAGAGTGAGATGCATTCACATTGATCTTATTTTGTAACAGGTTATTGCCACGTCTGCGCAGTTGGGGGCTATGGGTGAATGGTGGAATATTGCGTTGGGGACTAGGCCTCCCGTGCGACAGGGACCCAACGGGTCACACTTGGTCTAGTATATATTACTAAAACCCTAATTTTGTTTCTATATTTGTGTGCTGGTTTTTACCTATATTTGCACAAAACCGGTACATGATAACGCTACAATTTTTGCACCACCTTACTATTCTCCTGTGATATGCAAAAAATAATTTTCGTTCAGATTAATGCCAATTTTTACAAGTTATTCACGTTCAAAACTTTAAAAAAAAACCTGTCTACCCCTCAGCAGTGTTCCACTCCACAATTACATCACAATGGGATGGGGTAAAAGGAGCAAATAAATTATATTAATATAATATCAAGGGGGGGGGGGGTGTTAGTGTGTGTGTATGTGGGGGGGTTGTGTGTGTGTGTGTGTATGGGGTGGGTTAGTGTGTGTGACGCCACAGGCCACTCCACCCTGTAACCGCACGTTGAGGGGATGGAACCCGTTGGTCTAGTGAGTTATAAAACCAACCATAAGTATTGTTTCACAGTTTGTAGTTTTGCTTTTGTAGCCTTCATAACATTGGAGCACTAGAAAGCTCCTGCAACCGGAATCTTTTAATATTGGAAACCAGGCAGAACTATGGTTGTTATGTCACCCTGTCAGTTCTTTGTCGTAGCCATCAGCTGGTTGCAGGGACATCAGAATGTGTTAGGTTAAATAGAAACATTTAAATCATCCAGTACGTATTTTCCTTTCAACACACCCATTAGCAGTGGCAAGTCAACTTTTTAAGGACAAGTCTGTGACTTACATTTCATTGTTGAAAGGCTGCCCCTAATTCAAGAGTTGTTTCCAAGCTTGATGAATATACTGGTATTGGGAATAAGTAGAGTAGAAGAATTGAAAAACAAATAGCCTGCCGGGCTTTTCAGAGTGATCTGCAGTTTTCAGTCGATCGCTGATTAGCATTGCATGCAGTGGTTTGGAATGCAAATGTTAAGAAGTGCACGAGTTACCACAGGTTGGCCACCCTATTAACTTCTCACTACGCCCCCTCCCCACCATCACTCCTTCTTGTTTTGTTGCAAACATTAAAAAAAAAAATCCATCATGGGTATGGGTTTGTTCTGTTGGGTCCCTGTTAATGCAAGAAATGCCATCCATTAACTATGGGAATAGAGCTGGGTTGCTTCATCCCCTCCAGCTGTTAAACAGGAGTTTTATTGTTATGCAAGTACAAGTCAAAGAAACAAAAGATTTGATGGGCCATAGGATCGATTATTGTTCTGGGACCCAGTGAGTATTTACTCCTGGAATCATTTCTCTGCTTTTGCCTGACGGATATCAGCTTGTTCATGGATTAATGGAGGCGTAAAGCAGGCAGTACTGAGAATAAAATGATGTAAATCACTGTATTATGAAGGTGTAACACTTGGATCAAGCACAGGCTCACTTATTTGGAAATGAGTTATCTGAATTTCCCCTGAAAAGGGGATTAATAAAGTATTTACTATTATTATTTTCAAGGATTTTTATTGTGGTTGTCGGTTTGAAATTTGCCCAAGTATTTGGTAATAATTTAAACTTGATTATTTACTTCTAAAGCTAAATTTGTACGTAAACAATAAATAAAATAAGCAAATGTTTTTGTAACTCCCCCTCCCCCACTTATTTTTTTTTAATAATATTTTTATTAGAAGTCATATACGACAGGGTACATTAAGAATAATATGTATTTCATATACAACTGTTTTTGAATTTAATAATAAAAAAGTAATATAAGCAAAAAGAGAGAAAAAGAAAGTTAGGTAAAGTGGTGAAAGTGATAGTTCGTGAAAAGCACAAGAAAAAGTGAGAAAGGAGGAGAGATATAAAAAAGATAATAAATGGAAAATAAAATGGAAGGGATATACCTACTTCGTATCTTTGCGCACGTCTCACCCGGTTCTGAAACAGTTTATTTTCAGGATTATGTTGCACCATATGCTTGTAATAAATCGATAAAGAGAGACCAAATCTTTAAGAATTGGGCTGATTTGCCTGCTAGGATGAATCTCATATCTTCTAGGTGTAGCAATTCAGGCATGTTTGAAATCCACATTTTAAGCGTTGGTGTTGGTGCATTTTTCCAGAATTTTAATACAAGTTTTTTTGCCGTTATTAAGCCATAGTTAAGGAAACTCTCTTGGAACAAAGTCAGCTCAGAGCCAGTCTCCATTGCTCCAAAGATAATCAATTCTGCATTGGGGTTCATTTCTGTTTTAAATACTTTTGTAAAAATTTCGAAAATTTAATTCCAAAACTTATGAAGTTTTATGCAAAAGACATAAGAGGGTTCACCAGACTGATTCCTGGGATGGCAGGACTTCCATATGAAGAAAGACTGGATAGACTCGGCTTGTACTCGCTGGAATTTAGGAGATTGAGGGGGGATCTTATAGAGGCTTACAAAATTCTTAAGGGGTTGGACAGGCTAGATGCAGGAAGATTGTTCCCTAAATTGGGGAAGTCCAGAACAAGCAGTCACAGTTTAAGGATAAGGGGGAAGTCTTTTAGGACCGAGATGAGAAGATCTTTTTTCACACAGACAGTGGTGAGTCTGTGGAATTCTCTGCCACAGAAGGTAGTTGAGGCCAGTTCATTGGCTATATTTAAGAGGGAGTTAGATGTGGCCCTTGTGGCTAAAGGGATCAGGGGGTATGGAGAGAAGGCAGGTACAGGATACTGAGTTGGATGATCAGCCATGATCATATTGAATGGCGGTGCAGGCTCGAAGGGCCGAATGGCCTACTCCTGCACCTATTTTCTATGATTCTATGAAAAGAGTGTGCTATAGTTGCATCTTGAGATAAGCATTTATCACAGATGGGTGAGACATTTGGAAATATTTTGTTCAATTTAGTTTTTGAGTAATATAATGTATGTAAAATTTTTAATTAAGGTATGTCTTACATTTATCGAGCATTTATGTACATATAGCAAATATTTATCCCATCTGTCTTTCGAGATATTTATAGATAATTCTTGTTCCCAGTCTCTTTTGATTGCATCAGATGGTGGTATCTCTATGTTTAAAATGATATTATACAAACTCATTGGGACAAACCTCCCAATTCATGCAGCATTTTCAAACATTCAATGAACCATTTTTTATGTTGAGGTTATTATTTTTTTTTATAATGTCCTTTTTATTTATCCTTTCTAAGTCTGATGAGAGAAATGCTTGAAAAACTGAATTGTAAATAAATACCAGATGGGTAAAATGAGCAAGGAGTTTCGTAATCCTCTTCTTGCCACTTGAAGAGCTTTTACCTTTGATTGCACTTCCCCCAGTACACGAATGGGACTAGTTTGTTGTGTAGAAAGGAACTGAAGATGCCCATTTATACTGAAGTTCGACACAAAGCATTGGAGTAACTCAGCGGGTAAGGCAGCATCTCTGGAGATAAAGGACGGGTGACGTTTCGGGTCGGGACCCTTCTTCATACAAGTTTAGTTTTGTTTATTGACATGTGTACAGAGGTACAGTGGAAACTAAACATAAAAGGATTTAATTATATGGACACAACGAGAGTGGAGTATTAAAAGGTGATGTAATTGAGGTATTTAAGATGATTATAACAATGATTCTGCACGTAAAGTGATTCTTCGCCACGCCAAAACCACATAGAAACATAGAAAATAGGTGTAGGCCATTCGGCCCTTCGAGCCAGCACCGCCAAGATGGCTGATCAACCATCAGCCATCTATTAACACTGATCCTGCACAATCCCATTTTACATTTCTTATATTCTCATCAACTCACCTAGATTTTACCACCTGCGTGTTATTGGCAATTTACTGCAACCATTTAATCTACCAACGCAAATGTATTTGTGATGTGGGTGGAAATTGGAGCATCAGGGAAACCCACCTGGTCACAGGGAGAAAACACAAATTACGCTGGAGGTCAGGATTGCATATTGATTGCTGCAGTTGTGAGGGAGCAGCTTTACTATCTGCACCATTGTGCCACCCGTAAGGAAGATATAGGGAAACTATTACTTCTGAGAGTAGAACTTCGTATTGGTGGTGGTGTGTGGCCAGATTGGGCAATAAAGTCAGAACATGATATACTGCATTTGAGGGTTCAACAGAAACAGACGCTTCATTTGTTTAATCCTAGTCTTTCCAGTATTTTCCATTTCTTCTTAAAAAATAGCCTTCATTGAATATTATAATTTGGACAGCAGTTAGCTGCATTGGTGCTAAACAAGTTACACTCAATATTTCCAGCTTCGTATTGCAAGGAGAAATACTAATGGGGAGGCACAGAATATATCTGCAGATTGAGTGAATGTGGATTGAGTGGTTTTAGTAAAATACATTTATTGAATATTTTCACATTATTTTCTTGTTATAAGAAGAGAAAATGCTGGAAACACTCAGCCGATCAATGTTTCAGATTGTTGACTATTCATTGGAGTTATGAAAAGCTATAAATGAAGCATGTTTTAAGTTACAAAGAGGGAAATGGTGAAGTGCCAACAGAAATGCCTGTGAGGGTGGAAGGCCAAAAGAGGTTGAGTGTCAATGATAAATGTTGGTGTTGAAAGGGAATAGTGAGAACAGGTCAGAATACATTTCTGTTGGGATCAATAAGTTTTAATTGTTTTATAGTCCTAACGGCAAATTGTTTTATAGTCCTAAGGCCAATTCTGTTGACCACAGAATGATAGCAAAAATAAACTTATTTAGGAACTCAGCTGGTCCCGCAACGTCTATGAAACAAAGAGATGATCAATATTTCAGATAGACACGCTGCTTCAGAAGCATGGAATGAATTCAGCATGACTGAGCTACATGTAGCAAAGTTGCAGGTAGAGTTGTGTTACTGGGGATAGATATAGTGGCTTGCAAAAGGTTTCATCCCCCTTGAACTTTTCCACATTTTGTCACGTTACAACCACAAACGTAAATGTATTTTATTGGGATTTTATGTGATAGACCAACACAAAGTGGTGCATAATTGTGGTGGGAGGAACATGATACATGGTTTCCAAATTTTATTACAAATAAAAAACTGAAAAGTGTGGCGTGCAAAAGTATTCAGCACCCCTGAGTCAATACTTTGTAGAACCACCTTTCGCTGCAATTACAGCTGCAAGTCTTTTGGGGTATATCTCTACCAGCTTTGCACATCTAGAGACTGAAATTTTTGCCCATTCTTCTTTGCAAAATAGCTCAAGCTCAGTCAGATTGGATGGGGAGCGTCTGTGAACAGCAATTTTCACGTCTTGCCAGAGATTCTCAATTGGATTTAAGTCTGGACTTTGACTGGGCCATTCTAACACATGAATATGCTTTGATCTAAACAATTCCATTGTAGCTCTGGCTGTATGTTTAGGGTTGTTGTCCTGCTGGAAGGTGAACCTCCGCCCCAGTCTCAAATCTTTTGCAGACTCTAACAGGTTTTCTTTCAAGATTGCCCTGTATTTGGCTCCATCCATCTTCCCATCAACCAGCTTCCCTGTCCTTGCTGAAGAAAAGCATCCCCACAGCATGATGCGGCCACCACCATGTTTCACAGTGGGGATGGTGTGTTCAGGGTGATGTGCAGTGTTAGTTTTCTGCCACACATAGCGTTTTGCATTTAGGCCAAAAACTTCCATTTTGGTCTCATCAGACCAGAGCACCTTCCTCCTCATGTTTGCTGTGTCCCCCACATGGTTTGTGGCAAACTGCAAATGGGACTTATGGCTTTGTTTCAACAATGGCTTTCTTCTTGTCACTCTTCCATAAAGGCCCGATTTGTGGAGTGCACGACTAATAGTTGTCCTGTGGACAGATTCTCCCACCTGAGCTGTGGATCTCTGCAGCTCCTCCAGAGTTACCATGGGCCTCTTGGCTGCTTCTCTGATCAATGCTCTCCTTGCCCGGCCTGTCAGTTTAGGTGGACGGTGTCTTGGTAAGTTTGCAGTTGTGCCATACTCTTTCCATTTCCGGATGATGGATTGAACAGTGCTCCGTGAGATGTTTAAAGCTTGGGATATTTTTTTATAACCTAACCCTGCTTTAAACTTCTCCACAACTTTATCCCTGACCTGTCTGGTGTGTTCCTTGGGCTTCATGATACTGTTTGTTCACTAATGTTCTCTAACAAACCTCTGAGGCCTTCACAGAACAGCTGTATTTATACTGAGATTAGATTACACACAAGTGGACTCTATTTATTAATTAGGTGACTTCTGAAGGCAATTGGTTGCACTGGATATTATTTAGGGGTATCAGAGTAAAGGGGGCTGAATACTTTTGCACGCCACACTGTTCAGTTTTTTATTTGTAAACAAATTTGAAAACCATGTATCATTTTCCTTCCACTTCACAATTATGCGCCACTTTGTGTTGATCTATCACATAAAATCCCAATAGAATACATTTACGTTTGTGGTTGTAACATGACAAAATGTGGAAAAGTTCGTGGGGTATGAAAACTTTTGCAAGCCACTGTAGGTAGGTAGGTAGGTAGGTAGGTAGGTAGGTAGGTAGGTAGATAGATAGATAGATAGATAGATAGATAGATAGATAGATAGATAGATAGATAGATAGATAGATAGATAGATAGATAGATAGATAGATAGATAGATAGATAGATAGATAGATAGATAGATAGATAGATAGATAGATAGATAGATAGATAATCAGGCAGACAGACAGACAGACAGACAATAGGTGCAGGAGTAGGCCATTCGGCCCTTCAAGCCAGCACCGCCATTCAATGTGATCATGTCTGACTTCCCTGACTCTGCTATCTTCAAGAGCCCTATCTAGCTCTCTCTTGAAAGTATCTAGAGAACTGGCCTCCAGCGCCCTTTAAGGCAGAGAATTCCACAGACTCACAATCCTCTGTGTGAAAAAGTGTTTCCTAGTGTTATCAAACGTGAATCTTTAGGAGGATTTGTGGTCTAAAGCAGGGGTCCTCAAGCTATGGGCCACGGGCCACATGCGACCCGCCACGAGATTTTATCCAGCCCGCAGCAAGCTCTTAACACATTCCATGCGACGGGCTATTTAGCGGGTTCTGTGGTAGCGCAGCTATAGAGATACAGCGCGGAAACAGGGGCTTCGGCCCATCGAAGTGATGTCCGTACGCACTAGCATTATACTACACACACTCAGGACAAATTCAATTATCCTGGAAACGTGGAGTGTGGGAGGAAAACAGAGAATCCACGCAGGTACAAACTCCGTAAAGACAGCACTTGTAGTCAGAATGGAACCTGGGTCTCTGGCGCTGTGAAGCAGCGACTCTACCGCTGCTCCTGTGATACAAAGGTAAGTTGTGTGGAGTGGGGAATGGAGCAAGGGGGAGAGGGTGGAGGGAGGAGCAAGTTGGATGCAGGGTCGGCCAGGGTCGGTGTGTAGTGGTCTCCCCCTGTGAGGGTGAACGGTGAACAACTCCTGCTCGGGGTGCGTCACACTGACCTGGACCCTTTGATCGGGTCACCGCCGACACATGCCGGCACGGCCAAGGGAATCCTCCCCCGCACTTTTTCTTTCTCTTGCTCTCTCGCTCTCTCTTTCTCTCTCTCTCTCTCTCCATATCTCTCTCTCCCTTTCTGCCTCTCTATCTCTCTCTCTCTGTCTCTCCCCTCTCTCTTTGTTCTTTCCCTCCGTATCTCTGTCTTTCTCTGTCTCTCTCCCCTCTCTCTGTCTCTCTCCCCTCTCTCTGTCCCTCTCCCCCCCTCTCTCTGTCTCTCTTTCTCCCCCCTCTCTCTGTCTCTCCCACTCCTCCTGTCTCTCTCTCTCCCCTTCTCTCTCTCCCCCTCTCTCTCACCCCTCTCTCTCTCTCTCACCCTCTCTCTCTCCCCCTCTCTCTCCCCCTCTCTCTCTACCCCATTCTCTCATCCTCTCTCTCTCTCTCTCTCTCTCTCTCTCTCTCTCTCTCTCTCTCTCTCTCACCCTCTCTCTCACCCTCTCTCTCCCCCTCTCTCTCTCTCCTCTCTCTCTCCCCTCCTCTCCCCTGCTTTCCTCTCACCCCCTCCCCCTCTCTCTCTCCTCCTCTCTCTCTTCCGCTCTCTCTCTCCCCCTTTATCTCTCCCCCTCTCTCTCCCCTAAAGTGCGTGTGTATGTGAGAGGGAGAAAGAGGTAGAGATAGAGTGTGAGAGAGCCTGTATGTGTGAGTCTGTGTGTGTGTGTCTGTGTGTGTGAAAGAGTGTGTTTGTGTGTCTGTGTGTCGGTGTGTGGGTCTATGTGTCTGTGTGTTTTGGTTGTGGGAGTTCACGTGTGCGTGTGCGTTTATATGTATCAGTGTGTATGTTATTTTTTCCTACGGCCCGCAAAAATGTGCCAAATGTATAACATGGCCCTCATGCTGAAAGATTTGGAGGCCCTTGGACTAAGGTAAAGGATTTGTGGTTTAAAAAAGGGATTGCATTTCTATAATCCCTCTTTCAATCTCCAAGCGTGTCAAAAGACTTTATGGCCAACTAATTACTCTTTAAAGTGCGGTTAGGAAAAAGAGTTACAAGAATTATAGAGAGTTTCCAATGGCGCGATTATGTTTATTTTTAGTATCGTAATTGTAGTTCGTGCAGTTTTTTTGTTTTGTTCACCTATGTTAGATTTTTAAACTTTTGTTTTAAAGTAAGGGAACATTTAGTGTTATTAGCGATTTCAGATGAACAATCGTGATGGACTATAAATACCAATTTACAGCAAGTTCACTGGGAACCTGAAATAAATAGAGAATAATTTTGAGACATTCAGCTGTTCAGACAGCATCTGAGGGGAAAGAAACTGAATGTTTCAGGTTGCTGACCATTCATTGGAGTTATGAAAAGATATGATTCAAGCGTGTTTTAAGTTACAAAGAGGGATGTGGTGAAGAGAACAAAGGAAATGTATGTGAGGATGGACAGGGCTGCCAACTCTCATGCATTGAGCGTGAGACTCACGCATTGAGCGTGAGACTCACGCATTGAGCGTGAGACTCACGCATTGAGCGTAAGACTCACACATTTCACAAAATTCTCACGCTCTCACGCTGATCACAAATTTCTCACGCTCAAAATTTAAATAAATAAATAAATAAATTTGCTAGCCAGTGCGGACTTGGTGGGCTGAAGGGCCTGTTTCCATATATATGTTTTACATATATATCTTAATTTCATTGAACCATATACGATTGAATATGTGGCATTATTTTCGTCTTGTTTCTATAGTCAAAGGGTAAGGTTGATTGATTTATTTGTGCAGAACAGTGATGGAAGTCCGACTCCTGCCTTGTTTCTGTTTTTTTCTCTATATATATGCATAACAGTATGAATTATAATCTGATTTCCATACATGAATATAGTCATTCATGTGCTGCACCTGTTGATCAGAGCCTGGCTCTACTGTGG
Organism: Okamejei kenojei; assembly: GCA_035221665.1. Taxonomy (NCBI): domain Eukaryota; kingdom Metazoa; phylum Chordata; class Chondrichthyes; order Rajiformes; family Rajidae; genus Okamejei; species Okamejei kenojei. The sequence goes on from CM069136.1 coordinate 113,742,837, forward strand.
AATGTGCTGCTCGCGTATGAACGAAAAATGTTCCTTGTGTGTCTTAACCTTTTCATCTGCCTGTCATACCTCAAGGTACTTCTATTATTTCTTGCCTCACTGTAAATAGATATTTATTATGTTTTTCACACAGAGAGTGGTGAATCTGTGGAATTCTCGGCCACAGAAGGTAGTTGAGGCCAGTTCGTTGGCTATATTTAAGAGGGAGTTAGATGTGGCCCTTGTGGCTGAAGGGATCAGGGGGTATGGAGAGAAGGCAGGTACAGGATACTGAGTTGGATGATCAGCCATGATCATATTGAATGGCGGTGCAGGCTCGAAGGGCCGAATGGCCTGCTCCTGCACCTAATTTCTATGTTTCTATGTTACCCAGCTTGGTTTGCCCACCTGAATTTTATTTGCCACTTTTTTGATAAGGGTTCATTGACAACTTCCTGCAGTCTATAGCTTTGATCCTCACCATCAGCCACTGACCCAGACAATGGTATTTTTGGCCCATCATAGTTGCTTTCCTTTGATAAGACTACCTGATTAGTCTCACAACCAATCATCTCTGCCCCACAGATCATTTGAAAGTTCCTATTAAAACTATTGCCGTTCAATACAAAGATCCATTGAATTACAGTTATTGGAGTAATCGATATATGATAGTATATCCCAAACGTCGGAGTTTGAGGGGTAACCTGGAGAAGCATTTACAGGTATATAAATTTTGTGAAGCATAGATAGATTAGATAGTCTGAACCTATTTCTTAGGGTGGAAATGTCAAAGACAATGTCAAAGAGTGGCACACTTGTGCAGCGGTGGTGTTACTTGTAAAGGGCCTGTCCCACCAGCATGCGACTGCATGTGGCTAGCGCGACCTAACGTGGTCGCTTGAGCCATATGGCCTCGCGGGGCCGGCCCCACTTCGATCGCCGGTGGCATATGGAGTTGTGCGGGGCTGGCCCCGACATCACACGGGGCTCCAAAAATCTTGCACTGTCTGAAAATCCCGCGCGCCAACGGCCTGTCGGCCCCCAGCCGCATTGAGGACGTACGCAGCGTCTCGATGTCGTACGCAGCGTCTTGACGTCGTACATAGCGTCTTGACGGCGTACGCAATGATGTCACCGCCCGACGCTGTGCGACGTCCAAATTCAGTCGGCCAGCCTCTTGCCCAGCTGATTGGTGAGTATGATGTCGGGACCAGCCCCGCACAACTCCACACGCCTCCGCGAGGCCGTACATCTCAAGCGACCACGTTTGGTCGCGCTAGACGCATGTAAATGCATGCTGGTGGGACAGGCCCTTTACTGCCTTACAGTGCCCGAGACCCGGGTTTGATCCTGACCATAGGTCTGTCTGTACGTAGTTTATATGTTCTCCCTGTGACTGTATGGTTTTCTCTGGGTGTTCTGCTTTCGTCCCAGATTCCAAAGGCAAATAGGTTTATAAGTTATAAGTTAATTGTCTATAAATTGTCCCTAGTGTGTAGGATAGAACTAGTGTGAATGGGTGATCGTTGCTCGGCATCGACTCGTTGGACCGAAGGGCCCATTTCCCTGTTAAACTAAACTAAACTAAACCAGTATATAGGATGGTCAAGAAGGTTTTTAGGACATTGGCCTTCATTAGTCAGGGTATACAGCACAGAAGTTGGGATGTTATGTTACATTGGTGAGTCCATACTTGGACAACATTGGTCAATTTTACTCACTCTGCTATAGAAAGGTATCATTAAGCTGGAAAGAGTGCAGAGAAGATTTGCAAGGATGTTGCTAGGATTCGAGGGTTTGAGTGATAGGGAGAGGTTGGGCAGGCTAGGACTATTCCTTGGTGCAGGAGAGAGACTGAGGGATTATTTTATAGAAGTGTATAAAATCAAGAGAGGAATAGATATGGTGAATGCACTGTCTTTTACCCAAGGAAATTGATTCAAAAACAAGAGAACATCTGTTTAAGGTGAGAGGGGCAAAATTTAATACGAACCTGGAGGGCAACTTTTTCACGCAGAGACTTGTGGGTATATGGAACGAGCTACCAGAGAAGGCAGTTGAGGCAGATACAATAACAGCAAATAAAATACATGGACAGGTACATGGATAGGAAAGGTTTAGAGTGAGATGGGCCAAACGTGGGCAAATGGGACTGCCGTAGATGCGGCATCTTGATTGGTATGGACGAGTTGGGCCAAAGGGTCTATTTCCGTGACTATGAATAGAGAGCATAGCTTTATGGTCATAAGGGAAAAAGGAACTGGGCTACCTTTTTACAGTGGTGGGTACATGGAATGCGCTGCCAGGGTTGGTGGTGAAAGTTGATATGATTGTAACATTTAAGAGGCTTTTAGATATGCGCTTGATTATACAGGGAATGTAAGGATATAGATTACATGCAGATAGATAAGATGAACTTTGCATCATAGTTGTCAAAAACATTGTGAGCTAAAGGGGGCTGTTCCTATTCTGTACTATTCTTTGTTTTAATTTTAGAGATATAGTGTGTAAACAGATCCTTTGGCCCACCGAGTCTGCACTGACCAGCGATCCTCGCACATTAACACAAGCCTACAAACACTAAGGACAATTTACACATACCCAGTACACAAACCCAAGCCAATTAACCTACAAACCTGTATGTCTTTGGAGTATGGGCGGAAACTGAAAATCTTGGAGAAAATCCATGTGATCACGGGGAGAACGTACAACGTACAGACAGCACCTGTAGTTGAGATCGAATCCAGGTCCCAGGTGCTCCAAACGCTGCAAGACAGCAACTCTACCACTGCGCCACCATACCACCGGGTTCTAGATCCTGGCGGGAAGCAAGCCTTGGATAGTGAGGTGCATGGAATTGTGAGAGGTCCCTGTTAGGCATGGGTCTCTGGCAGTGCCACAATTAGGAGCAGCGCAGGTGGTTGATTAGCCTTGGGCAGCAACAAGCCATCAACTGTTAACTTTTGTGAGTTTTCAACTGACAGCCTGGAACAGATAACAACGTTTCCCGTGTCTTGGTGAGTGAGAATGAGTGGAGGGTTGGAGGGAGTTGAGATTGACAGGGAGAGAAGGAGTTATAGTGCATGGGATTAGTTGGCAGCCTAGAGGAACGAGATAGGGAGGAATAGTTGACTGAAGCATGATAGGAAGGATGGATCCATGAATCCAAGAGAGAGTCAGGGAGGTAAGGATGGGATGGAGTGCTGAGGGAATGGGGAGTTAACCACTGGAGGCATTGAAAGAGGGGAGATTTGGGGGTCTGGAGGATTGAGGGTCAGAAAGTTCTTGTCTATCGTTTCTATCTAAGGTTAGTCTTTTATGGCAATGGTATCAGAGGTCAGGTGTCAGAGGTTATGGGGAGCAAGCAAGAGGATGGGGTTAGGAAGGAGAGATTATCAGCCAAGGTTGAATAGCGGAATATACTTGAATGGGCCGAATAGTCTTATTCTACTGTTCCTTATGACCTTATGAGTTCTGTGGTGAAAGGAGGAACGAAGATGAGTGGGTAAGGTGCCTGAGCCCAAGCGTGAGAGGGAGAGTGTATGTGTGTGTGCATTATGTGTGTGGGGTCCTTATTCATCACTCACTGAAAGTAAGCATGCAGGTACAGCAGGCAGAGAAGAAAGCTAATGGCATTTTGGCCTTCATAACAAGAGGAGTTGAGTAGAGGAGCAAAGAGGTCCTTCTGCAGTTGTACAGGGCCCTAGTGAGACCACACCTGGAGTACTGTGTGCGGTTTTGGTCTCCAAATGTAAGGAAGGACTATTGAGGGAGTGCAGCGTAGGTTCATGTGGTTAATTCCCGAGATGGCGGGACTGTCACATGCTGAAAGAATAGAGCGGCTGGGCTTGTATACTCTGGAATTTAGAAAAATGGGAGGGGATCTTATTGAAACATGTAAGATTATTAAGGGATTGGACACGCTAGAGACAGGAAACATGTTCCCGATGTTGTGGGAGTCCAGAGCCAGGGGCCATAGTTTAAGAATAAGGGGTAGGCCATTTAGAACGGAGATGAGGAAAAACCTTTTCACCCAGAGAGTTGTGAATCTGTGGAATTCATGCCTCAAAAGGCAGTGGAGGCCAATTTACTGGATGCTTTCAAGAGAGAGTTAGATAGAGCTCTTAAAGATAGCGGAACGGGGTACTGAATGTGGATGATCAGCCATGATCACAGTGAATGGCGGTGCTGGCTCGAAGGGGCGAATGGCCTCCTCCTGCACCTGTTGTCTATTGTCTATTAACTGTGTTGCTAATCATGCACACATGTATGTCATGGAATAGAAACTCGTCTTCTGTTGCTGGATGAGTCAGTGGTACTAATCAAATGCGACCAGGTTCTACTGCCACTAGGGCATGACCTCGTTCTATGAAGCTTGCCTGTACCATTTTAAAAGAAAGCACACAAACATCTTCTATTAATCAATGTGAAATTCAGGACCTGAATCATCAGAACTTGCACAGCCAATCCTAACAGCAACAGACTTGACTGTTGCTCCACTATTGTAGCCCAGGAACTCGTACGCTCATTATTGACATTACCACCCTGAGTAGGGCATGATGGGCAGACGATGGACACCTCCTAGAAGTAAAAACTTGAAGAGGAATGTCACTATCTTGGGTGCATTTGGGATTGATTAACATCTTAAGACCCTCTGATTTGTTTGTAACAAAAAACTGGCACATAAGTTTTTAACACAAATATCCAAAACCTGAAAGTTCTGGATAGGGCCAAGCAAGATTGCTGTACTGACCTTGAGAAAGCCCTTGCATTTATAGCAGAGAGAGAGAGAGAGAATGTTCTTCCGGGCCAACATTATGCCACAGCTGTAAAATACTCTAACCTTAGAAAGGAACGATAGACAAGGAAAAAGTGGGGAAAACTGATTACTGGTGATATTTCCAGAGGAGTTATGTATTTTTGAAAGGATTGAGGTCGGAGGGGCTGTCACCTACTCCTGCTCCTATTTCTTTATGTTACAAACCGCTGAGAATCTGGAGTTCCTTCAAGACCACAAGCAAGCCCAGTGAAAATGATGGAAGGAGTGCACTGCCTCCAACACCACCCATCTGCCTGCCCCATCAAGCGTCTCTTACCTTGCCTTTGACAGTCTGTAAGATGCACATTGACAATATTAGTCATAGAATATAGAGCAGTACAGCACAGGAATGGGCCCTTCGACCCACAATGTTTGTATCGAACATGTTAACTTGATGTCATCTGTCTGTACAAGATCTATATTCCTCTATTCCTTGTACTTCCATGTGCCTTCACCACCACCCTGGCAATGCGTTCCAGGCCCCCACCACTCTCTGGGTTAAAAAGAATCCTGCCCCCGCACATCTCCACTAAACTTCCCCCCTCGCCTCTTGGCACAAAACATTGTGAGCTCACGACTCTGGATTCCAAGTGAAATCTCTAAATTTCTGACCTAATTGTGTGTAGGAACTGAAAGAACATATTTTATTTTCTCTTATGCCACAATAAACATCAAGAATACCAAACAACTATCTTAAACTAAACACCCTTTTGCAGAGCTGGCTCTCCAGATGTGACTTCTGACATTTTGTTCTTGCGACTATAAAGTATAGTAGGTTGAAGCACGAAGCCTGCACCATCCAGAATAATGCGCTATTGTCTCTCCAAAGTCCACTTTACTCTTTCTACACTTGCTGAGCAATTTTAAACTGTCTCACTGGCCCTAAGGCTCCTCGTTATCTGTGGAAATCTTGTAGAAAAAATGTAATTGTTGATCAATATTTCTTCATTCTGGCTTATTGTACTAACTTCCCCCCCACCCCCAGCAACCTCACGAACCGTCTTTCCACCCTTCATCCCCACACCAATCTGATTTTGCCTTAGAATGCCCTAAACTGGACAGGATAGTGGTGCAGACAGTAGGCAGGTTCTCTGCCTGTTGGACTGATGACTAATTTCCTCAAAAATCTTTCATCTTGAAATTTATAGCTTCCACATCTTGTTTGGACCAGTATGTTTCCATCTCGCTCTCTAACGAGTGCAGATCAAAGGATAAAATCCATAAGCATCAAACTGTTTAACACCCTGACTCCCAAATGCACTTACACTGTACTTTTGCTGTTGACAACTCATTTTTACAAAGTGTCAGGCGCAAAATATTAATTAGAGTAAAATAATTGTAAACTCTGATAGAAACATTTAGAAGGTAGTTTCTATCGTGGAAGGTCTGCAAGCCATATGATGCCGGCAGTGCATTTATAGAGAGGGTTTTGATCAAATTAAATGAGAAACTGACAGTTACATATTTAAGGTGATTGTTAAAAGAACCAGAGGGACTCAGGGGACTTCCGTACCAAGTTGTGATCTGTAATGTGTTGCCTGAAAAAGCAATGACGCAGATTCAATAGAAAGTTTGAAAAAGGAATTGGATAAATCCGTGCAAATGGATTGTTTGCAGGGCTATGCGGAATAACAGAGGAAATGGTGTATTGTGAGACCTTTTCCAAAGTGAAAGCACAGGTACAAGGGCAAAACGGCAAAGATATTTAAGATGTACAAGCTGTTCCCTTCTGTGGACAGATCGTTCATTGCTATAGGCGATTGAGGTTTTCCTGAATATTACTAATTGATTGCCTCATGTGTTTCTACACTTTTGTACTTCAGAGCTACTTCTGCCGAACTGGGTAATACTTACTTGCATCTGTGTATCCTTTCTTAGCTTCTCCTGAGGGCCTGAGATATGTCATATAAGGACAGCTAATACTGTCAATTAAACTTGAAAGCATTGTGGACATATGTCTACTTTTAGGAAAGCTGATGACATCTGAGAAGTTTCTTTAACACCATCTGGACAAGACCATGGAAGTGCAAACCAAGTACTTCTGAAATCTTCCATCTATGGCTTCTGAAACCCTACATAGTTTGGATTTAGAAGATATCTATCAAGGAAGAAGGACTTGCAGTCGTATAGTATCTTTTGCACCCTTTTCAGTTTGTTACAAACTCTTTTAGAGTTGTTGAATTATGTTTTGAAGTGTAGTCACTGCTGTGATGTAGGAAACATGGCAGCCAATTTGTACACAGCATGCTCTCACAAACAGTGTTGTTATAATGACAAGATAATATATTTTCGTAACTTTGCTTGAGGCATAAATATTGACCAGGAAATTGTAGGAGCTCCCGTGCAGTTCTTCATAACAGGGTCTCTGGGATGTTTTACTTTCACTTGACAAAGCAGGTGCGTCCTCAGTTTAACACCTCATCAATTATGGCAATTCTGACAATGTGCCACTCTCTCATCAATGTAGTAAGGTGTCAATGCTGCTTTTTGAGCATAAATCTTTCATATAACTAGAACCCTCATCCCTCTGATCCAAGCAAGTGCATGCCCTATTTCAGCCATGGCTATTATTGGAGAGAAGCTCACCCCAAAACATAACTATGAGAGAAAACGGGGAAGATAATTTCCCTTGTCCAGCAATGGAGGTTAAAAGTTTAATTTTTATTATGGCTGCAGATAGGAGGCAGCCCATATTGAGCTTGGAATAAAACCTTTTGGCCAAGATACATATCATGTTAATTTGTACACCAATGGAACTGCTTTGATTAGCCACCAGCAGCTCTGCTTTCATTTGAAATGAAAGTGAGTACCAGCCAATGCTTTTGAAGCTCTGTTTGTTCCAGTTTTGAAAGTTAAGAAAATGTAATACATTTCTTTGATCACTCTATTCTTAACCTTTCTTGCTGTGAAATTTCCCTGCTATCAATGGAATTGTTAGCAGGGTCAGGTTGAAATAGTAAAAACAAAGAGTGTAAGAAAGAAAATAAATCTTGGATTGCGGCAATGAATCAGAAATTCATGTTGTGTTTTCTCTGAGTGTGCATTATCTATGCTACAGTTGGTGGAAGAGTTTGTTTCTAAGCAGGAGAAATAGTTCTTGTTGATGTCCTGTGCCAATATTTATCTCTTGACTAACATCATTGAAACATTGAAACAGATTATGTGGTCATTATCACTTTATTGCTTTGGGAGCTTGCTGTGCAGAATTTGGCTGCCACCTTCATTGCATTAGAACAGTTAAGACACTTGAAAAGGAATTTCACTGGCTGCAAATGGCATTGGCTATGAAAGGTGCTATAGAAATGTAAGTTTTATTTTTCAGTCTGGATTACTTGTTTCCAATTGAAACTAAGAGTGAACCACCAACTCGTAGAACACTGAAGAGTTTGTGCACAACCATTTTTCTAATGAGATTACTGAAACAAACATAATCTTGGTAGTGATGATAATCCAAATGTATTTGAGTTTTTCGGTATGGGCTGCAATTCAAAGTACTAGATGGAGATGCAGTGCTCCCGCCGCAGAGCACGAACCAGTTTCTGTATCCTGCAGACCCCTGGGAACGTGGCCAGCAAGAAGAGGTACGACTTGTTACTTGCAGGTTTCGTCAGTGCAATTCTTAAAAGACTACATAAGGCTTGTGCTGCAGGTCACTATTTATTCCAGTGCGGTGTGAAGTTGGCAGAAAGTTTTGGATTGAGTCAGAGTTCCAGTATGTCTGAGCTTGAGTAATAAATGGCATCTGCTTTTAATTAGCAGTTTATATCTGTTCTAAATGAGTTGCATTTCAACAAGGTTGAAGATATTAAGACAAACAAGCTAAACAGAGACAGTTAATGAAGTGACGGTAACTGTTGTCCAGCACAGTTAGGCATATGGCAAGGTGTTAAAAGCTTGATTAATTATTTGGAGTCTACTGTCTGTGATGCCCTCTCCGTTATTAGCTTTCAAATGCATTTTTAGAATCATGCGCAAAGACTTGTAACGATTAAATTTTGACTGCTTCAACTCATAGCTTAATCCTTTGTTTAATATGAAACACAAGTGCGTTCGACAAGAACTCAGCATTGTCTGAAAAAGAGAATAGTTCCTTGTATGCAATATGTTTTGCAAGAGGAGGTAATTAGACTCAGAATCTTGCAGCACAGGAGGAAGCTCTTTGGCCCATTGTGCCCGTACTAGCTCTTTGAAGTTAGTTCCACTTCTCTGTCATACAAATGTCTCCATTCAAACTATTTATCCAACTTCAAAAGTTCCTATTGAATTGCATTCGACCATCTGTTGAAGTAGCACATACCCACTCCTTGCAAATGTTGAGTAAAAACATGTTTCCTATTTTACCTTATTAATCATCAGTAAATACAAGAGACTGAATGTGACTACATTTTGTAAACTTTTCCCCCAAAAGATAATTTAGAAAGGTTTTCTCAAAATCTGAAGAAGCACTTTTGGTCAGAATTTCTAAAAGATGCTTATTGTGTTTGGACTGAGATATATCACTGATTAGAGATGCGATATATTGACATCTATTAAATGGAACATATTTAGTTTGTTATTAATTTATGAGTGGAAACTGTATGCAACTGTATGCAGTTGTCAACTTCCTAACTGAGTTCAATCAAGTTTTTGAAAGATCCATGATCTATAAACCTAGCTACATAAGTTAACATTTTTGCGTAAAGTTTCTTAGCTTTGAATGGCAGTGTGCTCTATTCCTCTGCCATCTGACAAATCGAGCAAGGCATAATACCATACAAAATTAAATACATTTCTAACTCCCTTACTGGATTTGATTGTAAAACATTCAAAGTAATGACTAAAATTCCACGCGGCACATTTTAAAAGGAATGAATGGCACCACCAACAATATGTTATACTAAGATTGCGGTTAGGAAATGGGATTGGTCAAATGTTTGCTGTTAATTTAAATTCTCTGTTACCTAAAATTGGACCAGGAGTTTCAAGAAGAATGTTATTTTGTTCTTTCACCAAAGTGAGTTAGGTTGATATGTCTTGCAAATCAGAGTATGAAAAATTGTAGTTGTGTTAATTGAAGAAATTGCACTAAAAAGTTTAAATATAGGAATAGCAAAGACATAGGACATTCAACCCTAAACCAAACTGCTGGAGGAACTCAGCAACTCAGGCAGCATTTGTGAAGGCAGAGGGATGGTCGCTGTTTTGGGTTGAGACCCTGCTTCAGAACTCTCCACAGATACTATGCACCACATGAACTTCCTGCCACTTTTTTTCATCACCTTCCATCACCATCGCCACCTTTTTACCCAGATTCCCGTGAAAGATCACTGCTTAGCCACTCCCTATGGAATCAAATTCCACATTCTTGCTACTATATGGGGCTAAGAGCCTTCTCAAAAACATATATATTTTAATTTTTTATTTAATGCCTGTAATTTTCATCTTTCCAACGAGTGGAATCATTGTCTCCATGTTCAACCTGTTGCAAGCCCTTCCATATAACCATATAACAATTACAGCACGGAAACAGGCCCTCTCGGCCCTTCCAGTCCGTGCCGATCATTTGTTTTTCCCTAGTCCCATCTACCTGCACTCAGACCATACCCCTCCATTCGATGTTAAAATCGATCCTGCCTCCACCACTTCTGCTGGAAGCTCATTCCACACAGCCACCACCCTCTGAGTAAAGAAGTTCCCCCTCACGTTACCCCTAAACTTCCGTCCCTTAATTTGCATGTCATGCCCTCTTGTTTGAATCTTCCCTACCCTCAATGGGAAAAGCTTATCCACGTCAACTCTGTCTATCCCTTTTATCATTTTAAAGACCTCAATCAAGTCCCCCCTTAACCTTCTGTGCTCCAAAGAATAAAGACCTAACTTGTTCAACCTTTCTCTGTAACATAGTTGCTGGAACCCAGGCAACATTCTAGTAAATCTCCTCTGTACTCTCTCTATTTTGTTGACAGCAACTCATTTGATGATTGCTTTCATAATGCCTCCTGCACAATTTGTTAAGGAAAACAGCTTGCACATACAGTCATACAGCTACACAGCATGGGAATGGGCCCTTTGGCCCACTGTGTCCATGCCAATCAGGTTAGCATATTGGGCTAGTCCAATTGCCTGCATTTGGTTCATAAGTGTCCAAACCCTTCCGATCTGGATATCTGTCCAAATGCCCTGTAAAAGTTGTTATTGTATCTGTATAGCTTACTCTGGCAGTTGATCCCCACTATGGACTACACTGAGTGAAAAATTGTCCAGGAGGTCTCTCTTCAATCTTTCCTCTCTTGCGGTAAGCATATGCTCTCTCGTTTTACAGTCCTCTACCCTGGGGGAAAAACTGAGTTTACACTTTATCCATGCCCCTCATGACCATGTACACCACGATAAGGTCACCCTTCAGTCTCTTTATCTCGAAAGAAAATTATCCCAAACTCTCATCATAATCCAGGTCCATCCTCGTGAATCCTTTCTGCACCTTTTCCAACAATAACATTCTTCCTATCACTGGGCGAACTGATTTCTCGCCAACAAGATGCATCATGATGTCCCACATTTGTACTCAATACATTTGTCAATGAAGACAATCATCACGAAATTCGTCTTCACCATATAACCATATAACCATATAACCATATAACAATTACAGCACGGAAACAGGCCCTCTCGGCCCTTCCAGTCCGTGCCGACCATTTGTTTTCCCCTAGTCCCATCTACCTGTACTCAGACCATACCCCTCCATTCCCTTCACGTCCATATACCTATCCACTTTACTTTTAAATGTTAAAATCGATCCTGCCTCCACCACTTCTGCTGGAAGCTCATTCCACACAGCCACCACCCTCTGAGTAAAGAGGTTCCCCCTCACGTTACCCCTAAACCTCTGTCCCTTAATTCTCATGTCATGCCCTCTTGTTTGAATCTTCTTACCCTCAATGGGAAAAGCTTATCCACGTCAACTCTGTCTATCCCTTTCATCATTTTAAAGACCTCAATCAAGTCCCCCCTTAACCTTCTGCGCTCCAAAGAATAAAGACCTAACTTGTTCAACCTTTCTCTGTAACATAGTTGCTGGAACCCTGGCAACATTCTAGTAAATCTCCTCTGTACTCTCTCTATTTTGTTGACATCCTTCCTATAATTAGGCGACCAAAATTGTACACCATACTCTAGAATTGGTCTTACCAATGCCTTGTACAATTTTAACATTACTTCCCTACTCCTATATTCAATGCTCTGATTTATAAAGGCCAGCACACCAAAGGCTTTCTTTACCTATCTACATGTGATTCCACCTTCAGGGAACTATGCAGTCATTCCTAGATCCCTCTGTTCCACAGCATTCTTCAATTCCCTACCATTTACCATGTACGTCCTATTTTGATTTGTCCTGCCAATTTGTAGCACTTCACACTTAACAGCATTAAACTCCATCTGCCATCTTTCAGCCCACTTTTCCAAATGGCCCAAATCTCTCTGTAGACTTTGAAAATCTACTTCATTATCCACAACACCACCTATCTTAGTATCATCTACATACTTACTTATCCAATTTTCCACCCCATCATCCAGATCATTGATGTACATGACAAACAACAGTGGACCCAACACAGATCCCTGAGGCACCCCACTGGTCACCGGCTTCCAACCTGACAAACAGCCATCCACCATTATTCTCTGACATCTCCCATTCAGCCACTGTTGAATCCATCTTGCTACTCCGCCATTCACCACACTGGCCATCTAATTCATCACTTTCAGGTAACCATGCACCTGTACTCTCATGTCTCTCTGTTCTACAACATTCTCCAGGGCTCTACCATTTACTGTGTAAATCCAGCCCTGGTTTGACACACCAAAGTGCAACACCATACACTTGCCAGAGTTAAATTACATTTGCCATTCCTTGGCATACTTCCCAACAGATCTGGATCCTATTGTAAGGGTAGATATCCTTCCTCACTGTACACTATTTCACCAATTTTGGTGTAATCTGAAAATTTACTCTACATTAAAATACAAATCATTAATTAGCCCTGCAGCATTAGAAAAACAACTCTCCACAATTAGCCTTTGCCTTCTTCCAAGCCAATTTTGAATCCAATGGGCTAACGCAGATTGGATTCTATTTGCTCCAACCTTCCAGTTTACCTTACCCTGCAGAACTTTGTAAAAGGCCTTGCTAAAATGTCCACTGTTCTGCCCTTATCAATCACCTAGGTGATCTTTGCAAAGAAAAACTCTTTATCAGACATTTTGTGAGACACGATTTCCCATACATGGAGCCCTGCTGACTGTCCCTAATGAATGCATGCCTGTCCAATGCTGTAGATCCTGCCCTACGAATCCCCACCAATAACTTTCCGAAAGTGTTGGACACACTGGACTATAGTTCCTTGGCTTTTCCTTAACTAACGGTACTACCTTAGCCACCCTCCATTATTCCAGAATTTCCCCTGAGGCTAAAGATGATGCAAAGAACTTTGCAAGAGCCTCTGCAGTTTCCTCATTTGGTCTTAGGATGCATTTGGTCATGCTCTGGGGATTTATCCACCACTAAGTCATTAACTTTAACACAGCCAATACATATTTTTTATTAATTTGTATATGATCTGAGACATCACAATTCCTCTGCCTCAATTCCTTGGCTTCCATGATCTTCTCAGTATCCTCTCCACACTCATTCCTGACAGCTGTAACAATTCAGTCTGGAGTCACCTTTAAATTCTTTTTTACACCTCCTTTGTTTCTGTATCCTTTTTTATGATATGGAGACCTCAAGTGAGCACAAATACAGCATGAGTCTGGCTTAAAATTACTTGGATCTAGTATCGAAGCTGATTAGGCTGATGGGATGAACGGCTCTCGTTTTTTTGCAGGTATGTATAGCTATGCTTAAAAATAAATAAAATGTCACATATTGGACATTGGTTTCAGGCATGAAGCCGCCTGGAATTTTCTCATATGGTTACTAAAATAGTGATTTTAAGCAGGAATCATTAGAAGGCGGTATAAAAATTGGCACAATCATGCTGGTTGTTGGATTACCCCATTTTGAGATTAGAGTTAAGGTATTGCAGAGCAAAGTGAGAGAAATGCCTGCTTTGCATCAAGCCTTGCATTGCACTCTGCCCCATTTCATGGGCAGAGTTTGTTACTGACCTTAATCTTGTTCCTACAGGATGTACAACATGGGTCATCAGATAATGACTGGATGGGAAGCTTCTCTGATGTTTTGATTGGGTGGTGCTGTGTTTAATTGTGTTGCCAACCAGGCACAGATGTCATTCAATTTTAAACGCATAATACAAATGTTATGAAATTCAGCAGAAGACAAATGTTATGAAATTTTCCAAAGTTTTTAGACTTACATTGACAAATGACTCTCTTGTGTAGGAAGGGACTGCAGATGCTGGTTTAAATGAAGATAGACACAAAATGCTGGAACAACTAAGCGGGTTAGGCACCATCTGCCTGTCCCACTGAGTTAATCCAGCATTTTGTGACGCTTTCTTGTTTCAGGCTGGCCCAGCCGAAGGGTTACTTTTGAAATATAGCCTGTGCTGTAATGCAGATATTGTACCTGCTAACTTGTGCGCCGTAAACTCCCAGAAACTGCCCTTGTCATGTGTTAATGTATATAAAATTCTAGACGTCCTAAAATAGACGAAACGCTTGAATGTCCAAGGCCTTTACATCTTCTGAGCTTTCCAAAATCCTTTGTAACAATTAAATATTTTTTAAATGCAGCTACTCTTGTAATATAGGAAACAACAGCCAATTTGCATGCAATTTGCATACATGCATCCACAAACAGTGACATGATAATGATCCATCATGGGGTTTTGTTTGAGGGGAAAACTATCAGTTAGGGAAGTATTGTAGTGTTCAGCTTCAGATTAATGCCATGGGTCCTCATGGAGGAATAGTGCCAAAGGTTCAATGTCTCATTTTGAAGACCACCTTTGACAGTGTAATATTGCTTCTGTGGAGTGAAACCGCAACCATCAGACCCAAACTGTTCTTAAATGCCATTTCATTTATCTGCCAAGAGAATTCCCCTCCACCATCTTGCATACCACTACAAGCCAATGCCAAGATGACATTGGATGAATTATTCGTGCTTGTCAACTTTCTTGACACTGCAAACCTGATGACCCGTTCATCATCACCTCTGACTTCAGTTAAGCAAACTCCCCATAAACCATCAGCATACCTTCCACCCAACACGGGATGTGAACACTCTTGACACTGCCACACCACCATCAAGTACGTTTATCGCTCCATCCCTTGCTCTCAATTCGAGTCAGTCAGAGCATTTGTCAGTGCTGCTCCTGATGGTTTACAGATTGAAATGTGAAGCACTAATGCGCAGAGTAATACAGCGGTAATCTGATTAAACTGAGGGTCTACTTCAGGACTGCTGAGAGTCAGTGGACTGGAACATGTTCAAGATCACTTCATCCAGCCTGAATTAATATACCACATACTGAATATACTGGTTTCATTACGAAATGCATTGACAATTGTATTCGAACAATTAAGGTCTATTTTAACCAGAAACTTTGAATGAACAAGGAGATGTACTCTCTGTTAAAGTCGTGATTCCACACTGTACAAGAAGGCCATGATCTCCGTAAGACTATCAGGGATGGCAAGATAAACTTGCGAGTGAAGTTGGAAGCTCATTTCAATCAAGTATATGGCAGGCGACTGTGGCAGGGCTTGAACACCATTATGTGCGACAAGCCAAAATTGGGAACGGTCTCTGGCAATGACACATCTCTATTGATGAGCTCAATGTCTTTTACATCATTTTGAACAGGAGATTAAAGTACTACCAATGCATGTTCCCCCATCTCCCACTGTCTCTGTCCTGTACTTCTCGATGGCAGAAGCCAGATCTACTCTCACAAGGGTAAACCCTTGCACAGCAGCTGACCTAAATGGAGTACCTGGACGGGTTCTGAAATCGTATGTCAATCAATTAACCACAGTCTTCGTCGACATATCCAATTTCTCACTACAACTTTCTAAACTGTCGCAACCTCACTCCAGTACTCAAGAAAAATAGTGACACTTTGCAATTTGTGTGCCGGAAAGGTAGTCTACAGAAGAGATGGCAGTGTGCAATCTCTCTTGCACTACGTTCAGCTCTTTATCACCTTGACAGTAAGTTTCTCTATGTTACGATGCTCTTCATTGACAACATTTCAGCCCCCAGCACCATAATACTGAATGAACTCATCCCTAATCTTTCACACCATGTCCTTGGGGCATCCACCAGCAACTGGCAAATGAACACTGCACCTCGTGCGTGCTTCAGAGACCTGGATAATATTCAGTTGACATCTCAGAGCTGTAGAGAAAGCACTAATGCTGCCTTCACAAAATCCTCCAAATCCATTGGCATAATAGGTGAACCTCTCCCAGGGCAATATCTCTGGAATGTGAGTGTCTGATCATACTCAGCCAGTTCTATTGGGCAGTGCTCATGCACATGCTTGCCACCAGACTCCTGAATGAAGTACTCTATTACATCGGGCAAATAATTACTAGGAGGGCCGAGGAAGTACATCACTAATTAAAGGATCTGCAAACTCCACCATACTTGATCAGTGAGTCCCCAGTTATCAAGCTGTTGAGGATGAACCATGATAGTTAGGATGGTCTTGACCCGAAACATCACCCATTCCTTCACTCCTGAGATGCTGCCTGTCCCGCTGAGTTATCTGCAGTTCTTTCCCACATGGTTAGCAGTGCACTCTCTGCACTGAGGAGCAATCAACCAGCAGGTGGGTGATGTTTAAGAAAATTGCAGATGCTGGAAAAATCCAAGGTAGACAAAAAAGCTGGAGAAATTCAGTGGGTGAGGTAGCATCTATGGAGCGAAGGAAATAGGCAAAGTTTCATCAGCATGCTTAACTGCTGCTGACTGCTTTTAGGGGAAATAAAAAAACCTCTCAGATTTTAGTTAAAGCCACAAATGTCAATGAACATTTGGAGGATTATCTGTTAACGAAGAAACTGCAGATGCTGGAGAATCGAGGGTTACACAAAAAGCTGGAGAAACTCAACGGGTGCAGCAGCATCTAAGGAGCGAAGATAGGCGACGTTTCGGGTCGAGACCCTGGGTCTCGACCCGAAACATCGCCTATCTCCTTCGCTCCTTAGATGCTACTGCACCCGCTGAGTTTCTCCAGCTTTTTGTGTAACCCTGGAGGATTATCTCATTGTTGCCATTTCTATTGTATATACTTGATGTTTGACTTTATCTTCTTGTAATCAGCAGCTATATCCATTTCCTATAGTCTAATTGATTCTAGATGAGAGAGAGGTTTGTACTAAACACCTGCATTCCTTTTCCTTTGTGCTGTCGGTGATGTTCTATTGTTGAGATTAACATTAACTTGCGCACCTTTAGTTGCCTGTTTAAAAGCAACTATTCTGTTTGAGAAATGCCAGCAATAAAATTTGCAGCTGAAAAGAGCCGTTCTTGGTTTCTCCTGTTTACCAGGCAAATCAACCGTATTGCTCCAAGCATGCCCCAAGCTACACCACCACCAAGGGAGCTGAAAGAGCTTTTTGTATTTTCCACAAAATTCTTTTCATCTCCTTGAATCCTTTACCTCCAACCCCCTTCCTACCCAGTGTGTGGGGAAATCATACTGTTCTTTCCAACCTCCACCTTTGTTTTATACCCTACTTCATCCAGGATACTCCCAGTACTTGTAAAAAAAAACTATCCTGCATGACAGTTATTTGTTTTCTGTCAGTTATTTATTTGAAATGAAATGTTATTAAGGTGAAGTGAGTGGGAGTTTGCCATATGCAAATTCGGTACAGCATTTCTAACAATAATGTCCACTTATAGAGCACTTTAAACTTACTGAAGTGTCCCAAGCATTACAGCAGAAGATTGGATTCTAAGGTTCCAGAAACAATAATCAAGGACATAACTAGTCACCTGGACATGAGATCATGTGATAGGAGCAGAATTAGGCCACTTGGCGTATCGTCTACTCCGCCATTCAATCATGGCTGAGAATTAAGGGACAGACGTTTAGGGGTAACGTGAGGGGGAACTTCTTTACTCAAAGGGTGGTGGCTGTGTGGAATGAGCTTCCAGCAGAAGTGGTGGAGGCAGGATCGATTTTAACATTTAAAAGTAAAGTGGATAGGTATATGGACGTGAAGGGAATGGAGGGGTATGGTCTGAGTGCAGGTAGATGGGACTAGGGGAAAACAAATGGTCGGCACGGACTGGAAGGGCCGAGAGGGCCTGTTTCCGTGCTGTAATTGTTATATGGTTATATGGTTATATCTCTCCCTCCTAACCCATTCTCCTGCCTACTATCTATTTCTGTATTTCTGCCTTAAAAATATCCACTGATGGCCTCCACAGCCTTCTGTGGCAAAGAATTCCACAGATTCACCACCCTCTGACTAAAGAAATTCCTCCTCATGTCCTTCGTAAAAGAACGTTGTTTAATTCTGAGGTTATGACCTCTAGACCAAGACGCTCCCACTAGTTGAAACATCCTTTACACATCCACTTTATCCAAGCCTTTCACTGTTCTACGTTTCAATGAAATGCCCCCTCATTCTTCTAAACTCCAGTGAGCACAGGCCCAGTGACATCAAATGCACATCATATGTTAACCTACTAATTCCTGGGATCATTCTTGTAACTTCCTCTGGACCCTCTCTATTGTATGGTATATCTTTATTATCATTTTTCTGAGTATTTGCATACCCAGAGGAAAACGAAAAAGTGTTTCTCAACCAGTGTCCATTCAGTGTGTGGTAAAAAATAAATAGAAATAGAGAATAAAGAACATATAGAGCCAGTCATCTTTCCTCAGATATGGTGCCCAAAATTGCTCACAATATTCCAAATAGCCCTTATAGAACCTCACCATTACATCCCTGCTTTTGTATACAAGCCCTCTCGAAATAAATGCATTTGCTTTCTTTACTAACGATTCAACTTGCAGATTAACTTTTTTGGAATCCTGCACTACCACTCCCAAGTCCTTTTGCATTTCCGATTTCTGGATTCTCTCTCCATTTAGAAAATAATCTACGCCTTTATTCCGACTACCAAAAATCATGACTCCACACTTTGCGACACTATATTCCATCTGCCGCTTCTCTGTCCACTCTACCAACCTGTCCCTTCTTCAGTAGAGTTCCAGTTTTCTCTACACTACCGGCCCCTCTGCCTATTTTCTTATCATCTGCAAACTTGGCCACATAGCCTTCAATCCCCTCATCCAAATCATTAATATACAACGTGAAGAGCAGCGGTCCCAGCACCGGGCCCAGTGAAATTGCTATTAAAACATGGGGGGGGACACACGTGGCTTCGGAGGCTTGGGCCGTGGGCCCTGTGGATAGTAACATCGGGAGCTGACCTGGTTGGTGACCGACTCCGAACTCCAGCAACGGCAGCTTCGGCCGCCCCAAATCGTGGGGCTTGAATTGGCCAGTTTGCAGGGATTTTCATCGCCCAGCGCGGCTTAAAATTGGCCGGCTGGGGATGCAACATCGTGAGCCTCGATTGCCTCGACGCAACAGTTTGACTGCTTGACTGCGGGGCGATGGAAGATTCTGCGGCCGATTTTAAGCCATGCCCGGCGATGAAAGACCCCACGAACGGGCTGATTCAGCCCTTAGAAAGCGTCTGATGCCCGCTTGAATCTTTCAAAAGCTTCAATGTGATCAATAACACTTCAACAAATAAAACTGAAGCAAATAAAGGCAAACAGAACCAACCTTGGAGGGGGATAGAGAGATGGAAAAAAAAGTACAAAATAACTTGAGTGACTGAATGAGGGACTTACCTGCTAGCCAGCCAGGAAACCCGTTCGACCGGAGCCCTTAATGACCTGACCCGTTTAAATCCGATACCCGTTTACCATCCACCAATACATCCAATTAGTTCAAATGGTAATTGTACCCGTGTCAGAGAGCTTTAAGAAATTCTCTGTGAATATCTTCAGTAATACTTGAAGGTCAAAACACAATTGGTGATACATCGTGTTAATACGATGTTAATAGAGACATTTAACCAGCAATGACACGCCCACAGTCTCGCAGAAAGCGGAGATTTTAATAGATTTTTTAAAACTGAATTTCAAACATCCAGATTACAATACATGGGGGGATTGTCCCCCACCTCTCAAAACATGGGAGGAAAGTGTCCCACCCATCCCACCCGGGATTTTCCGCCCATGTTTATCGCCACTCTTTGCCTTCTGCCATCCAGCCAACCGGATATCCATGCTTGTTAATGTCCTTTGATACCATGGCCTCTCATGTTGTCATATCATCTAACTCTATTTTTCATTAAGTACAGAGAGGGTTGATGAGGGGAATGAAATTATATATGGATTTCCAAAAAGCATTTGATAAGATATCAAACCAAAGGCAGATCAAGATTGAAGGCTGCATGGATTAAAACATTGTCCAAGTAACAGGAAACACTACAAGAGGAAGGTTGTTTTGCAGCAGGTGGGAGGTGCACAATCCAGGATTGATACTAGAAGCGCTACTTTTCTCAACATCTATCCATGGTTTGCACTAGGATATGCACGGTGCAATTTCCAAATTTGCAGAGAACTGAAATACTTGAAATTCAATGAATTATGGCGAAGATAATAATTGATTGTAGGTTGATATAGGTAGGTGGGTGGGAAGGGTCGATCGGGAATCATGAAATTTAACATTTGTTCACATTTTCCTAAGACATTGATGGAAGCCATTCAGCACAACATGTCTATGCTGGTTCTCAGAGCAGCCCCATTAGTCAATTTCCCCCATTTAATTCTCACTCAAATGCCCATGAACTCCACCCTGATTCTCATAAGGTCATAATATATTCTCCTACTACCTATCTACAGTATGTGGTAATTTATGGTAACTAATAAAGCTACCAATTGCGACATTACTGGAATGTGAAAACCCAGAGTTTGGAGCACATGGCCAATGTGCTGGCTCCACACAGACAACACTGGGGGGCAGGGTTCAGTCTGGTCACTGAAGCGAAGAAGCACCATTTGTATTTATTTATTATTGGTTTATTATTGTTGCGTGCACCGAGATACACTGAAAAGGTTTTATTTGAATGCCATTCAATTAAATCAGACCATACTCTAAATTGATAGAATCAAGCCATAAACAAGTACAACAGGTAGTGTAAAGAGAAAAACACCAGAGTCAGAATGTAGATGTACTCCATTGTAGCATTACACTTGCAGAGAATAAAGTGTTTCTTGCGAAATTAAGGTAGGTTGGAAGATCAGGACTTCCCACTATCTTATGGAGTACCATTCAGTCACCTGATGACAGAGGGGAAGAAGTATGTTCCTGAGTTTAGTGGTTTTGCCTTCAAGCTTTTATATCTTCTGCCTGAGGGGAGAAAAGGTAATGACCGAAGTGAAAAAGGTCCTTAATTATGTAGGCTGCTTACCCAAGACAGCATGGTGTCGAGCATTGAGTCAATGATGCAGTGCATGGTCTTTGTGATGGACAGGGTTACATCCTCTTCTCTCTGCAATTACTTGCTTCTTGGGCAATAGCAGTTCCCAAACTAAGCTGTGATGCAACTCGATAGTATGCTTTCTATGATGCATCTATAGAAGTTGGTGAGAGCTATTTGAGATATGTGGAACTTTCTTTGTCTCCTCAGGAGGTAGAGGCATTGGTCTGCTTCCTTGATCCTCGCATCAATATGGTTGGCGATATTTACTCTTGGAGCTTGAAGCTCTTGACCATTTCCACTTCACCATTGATGCTGATTTGGGCACATATTCTGCTATGCTTCCTTAAGTCAATAATCAGTTCCTACATCTTGACATTGAGGAAAAGGTTGTTTTTTTAATATACCATTCTACTAAGCTCGGTACAGTGGCGCAGCAGTTGATGTGCTGCCTTACAGCGCCATAGACCTGGGTTTGATTCTGACTACGGGTGCTGTCTGTATGGAGTGTGTATGTTCTCCCCGTGACCTGTGTGAGTTTTCTGCCGGTGCTCTGGTTACCTCCCACACTCCAATGACATAAAGGTTTGTAGGATAATTGGCTTTAGTAAAAAAAATTGTAAATTGCCCAGAGTATGTAAGATAGTCTTGGTGTGCGGGGATCGCTGGTCGGCGCAGTCTCGGAGTCGAATGATCTGTTTCCTCGCTGAATCTCTTAACTAAACTAAACTAAACTCTCCATCTCCATCCTGCACATCAACATTGCCTGCCAACACCACTGTTATTGCTGAGGAGATTGTGAATTGTTATATTTCGGGGGAAGAATGAGCAGAGGTGATATAAAGTAGAGGACACTATTTTAAAAGGGGCACAAGATCAGAGTAATCTGGGGGTACTGGTCCTTCTCAGCTTATGAATGCCCAACTTATATACAGCCTACACCTACAATCGAGATTTGGGAGAACAACAGCGTGGATCTGCCAGCTGCTGTAGACGTCTTTTGCCAGGTGGGAACTTGGTTTGCTGTTGAATATCCAACTTGCTAACCATTTGGGTTGTGAACTGTCCTCAGAAAGAGAATGCTGCTGTATATGGGGAGGGTTTATATATGTGCATAGGTTGTTGAAGGTGGTAGGTTAGTTTGAGAAAGTTTAAAAAAAAAGATACATCTTAAGCACTGGTTTAACCACAGCTATAGTATTGTGTCCAGTTCTGTGCACTACAATTGAAGAGTGATATAAAAGCTTTGGAAAGGACAGAGAAGAGCTTTATCAAACTTATTCCAGTCAATTATTTTGATACACAAGAGAAGCTGGGGTTCTTCTCCTTGGAACATGCATGGTTGCAAGGAGATATATAACTAAAGCATTTAACATTATAGACATTGTAGATAACAGTCCCATCAGTGGTGATGGTATGCTGGTATGGAATTAAGATGAATGACAAATGAACCAAGGGCGACATGACAAAAAAGCTTTAATACGCCAAGTCATTTGGTTCTGTAATGCCCTATTAAGGGTGTTTGGTGAGCAGGTTTTAATGTGTTCAGAAAGGAGCTGGATAAACATCTGTAAGGAAGGAGATTCCTCCGGGTGCTCCGGTTTCCTCCCACATGCCAAAGACGTGTGAGTTTGTTGGTTAATTGGCCTCTGTAAATTTGTCTGTAGGCATGAATGAGAAAATGGAATAACATGGAACTAGAGTGAACATGGTCGACGTAGCCTTGGTGGGACAAACATCATGTTTCAATGTTGTATCTCTAAACTAAACTAAATTACTGAACCATGGAGAGAGGTCACCGTTTGGGGCTGTCTCAATTTCTCTTGCACGGAGCTAGTACTGACTCAACAGGCACAATGAACTCCTTCTGTGCTGTAACCATTCTGTGAATTTGCATTTGCATGATGCACTGTTAATTGTGTTCATGAATATTCATTGTAATAAATCCCTGTTGATAAATCTTCAGCAGAGCCAGAAATGAGGAGAGGAAACCGCAGTGGTTGAGAGCTTTAGTCTAAAGTCATCCGTTCCTTCTGAGTGTGCGACACATATAATATTTCAAGCTATCTCAAAGATTTATTTTGGATCACTCATGATCATAATGATTTTTGAAACAGGATGAATTAGATTGGTGGCTTTAAAGTCAGAGGTTACTTTTATCTCATTCATTGAACTCAACATACCAATTACATTAAAGCTTGCCTCCCACTCAAACTTATTTAAATGTGCAAACAGATATAACCTTTTAATGTTCTGTCCTTTGTCACAACTCTCAGTGTGTTACACCAAAGAAAAGGTGCATTTATGCAAATTGTTGATGAGGCTTTAACATATTGAGTGGTGTAATTGCTTATTCATTGCTAAAAAGGGTGTTCTGGTTTGTATATTGCATTTCCACCTCCCACCGTCCCCACTCCCACCACCCACCTTCTGTTCTGACTTGCTATAAATTACACATTTCAACTTGTAAACTTGTTTATACTTCTTTATCCTCAAGAATACTGAGTTTATATTGGTCATTGGATCTTCCACTGTAACACCAACATGGTAACAACAAGAGTTGCATTTGGGTAGTACCACTTACAACCCCAGGCTGTTCTAAAAGGTCTTCACAGCCTATGAAGTACTTAGAAGTGTAACACCTCAACCATTGTAGGACATTACAAATCCAATCTATGCACCCTCAAATGGTAATGTGAGGTTTTGATTACATGCTTAATATTATTCAGGACAGTAACTCACCTGCTGTTACCAGAATGAAGTATGAGATTTTACATATCTTAGGTGGGGTTGGGGGTGTCCTTGGTTAACAAATTATCAGAAAGGTGGCACTTCCATTTAAGCAGTACTGGGAGTGTCGTCTAGACATTGTGTACAATTTGTGTGGGATTTGAGATCCACAGTCTTCTGACTTTTTAGAAAATCCTAAACACCGTTGTTTTGCCACGTGCTGTACTACATTTTATATCAGACCTGACAGCAATTGCACCATATTCCTTTATAACTGTTTTTGTCCATTAGGCGTAGGCTTCGTGTGTTTTGCGGTTTTTATGTTACTGTGATATATTTGGTTCAATGGTACTTTATTGTTACAGGTACAGTGAAATCCCTTTTTTTCCATACAATTCAGTAAACAGCTCACTATACTCAAACACAATCATACTCGAGTACAAGAGCGTACGAATAGTAGATTACACTGAAGCAGTGCACAGTTGTTACCACATTTCGCAAGGCTGATGCTCTCAGGAGGCCCGCAGCCCTTGCACGGCCGAACAGAATCGAAGTCTAGCGGATCGTGGCTTCAGGCAGAGCCTGCAGCTGAACTCGAGGTCCAGCGGATCGTGGCTGTGGAAGGAACCCGCAAAGCCGGACCCCCGTGGCCGAATGGAAGACTCGTCAGATCACAGCGTGCAGGAGGAATTAGTCGAGCTGGTTTCCTGCTCGTTAGACCCGGATACTGCCGGCCTGGAAGGGGTAGGGGGAGGGCGCTGTACAGGCCTGTGCTCACTCTCCGAAGACCAGAGATCGGGAGGATGGAGCCAGTGACGAGGAGTGAGGCCGGTCGGAGAGGAGAGGGCACCGGGCTCCGTCCTACCACACCCTCGTGGTCGGTTGCGGGAGGCACCCCCCCCCAGGGAACAAAGGTGGATGGGCGAGGAGAGGGATGTGGCATCCAAGGAACAAGATGGCTGGATGCCTGCAACAGCATGGGACATGCTTGGAATAGGCATAAGAACTAGAGCATGGACTTTGGAAAGGGGCATGGTGCTTCTTGCATGCAGGCTCAGTAGACTACTTTTGTACACTTGCTAATCGGCGATCGGGGTATGGCAATGCTCTAGTGGATTGCTTGCACAGGGAAAAATATTTCACTGTGTTTGCACTTCGCACATGTGACACACCATTGAACCACCAAACACACCATTGAACCATTTGTGGTGCCACCTTGTACTCTTTAAGTTCAAAGTTGATAAAAATGTCAGAGTCTTAACTTGCGCATAATGGCTCTTTGTCCTGGTGGCGGTGGTGGATTGGAGTCGTAGTGTCGGCCTGGCCAGGGAATATCCATTCCCTTCACTGCTGCTCCGCTGTAGGCCGTGTCCAATCTGCACACTTGATCACTTGGAACGGCAACCGATCTAATCGAGCCCCGGGCTGCTGAAGGGACTCCTGCAGCCTGCTCCGCAAACGCAATTATCCGAGCGCGTTGGCTCGCGATTGAGTATTCTGAGTAAGGGCATCCAAATAGGTGAAATCTTCCATGACTTTAGGCTCCTTGATTCATCAACATTATGATGCAATATCTCTCATCAGTCATTTTAATGCCAACTCGCATGTGTTTGACACAAGGCAACTTGCAAAATTTGGAGTGAGTCCGTTCTGTAACAATCAGGCTCAACGTTTGTGCCAGAACTGATAGACAAAACATGAATGTTGAACAAACACTTGCAACCTTTTGCAGTTCTGGTCGGCCCACAACAGGAATGATGTGAAGACTTTAGGAAGTGTGCAGAGGAGAATGACCAGAATGATACCTGGATTAGTGGGCCAATGAGCCTGTTTTTGTACCGTTCTATGCTCAATGTTCTATTTGCTTGTATATAGTTATCCTCGCAGAAAAGATGGGCTAATATTAATTGTTAAAGAATAGTTAAAGGTGCACTTTAATGGTGGCTTCCATTAGTATATGACATTTACAAATAAACCATTACAAACCTATGTGTAGAAACCGTTACTGAGGGAAGATATATTACTAATGTAAATCTATGACCTTAATTACCTCTGCAGGCTGCTGAAGGTGTCGCCTTCATTGGACCTGACACACATGCCATTCAAGCCATGGGTGACAAGATTCAAAGCAAGCTAATAGCCAAGAATGCAAAAGTCAACACCATCCCTGGCTATGATGGAATGGTGAAGGTAAGAAAGCTGAACTCTTTGTTGAATTAGCCTCGCATAGATACAGGTCCATGTCGTCCAGTTATCGAATAAACAGAATTATTGAGCACTGCAGGAGACCATTCAGCCTGTCATGTCCAAATCGGTCCTTTGAACAAATTATCTATTTAATCTAGCTTTTACGCTATTTTCATTTAACATACATTATATCGTTGAATTCTACGCGTGTTTGAAAATCTAAACATAACTAAAGCTCTGATCTTGTTAGCTTCCGGTTGCGCGGTCATTCTATTTGCGCAAAAATGTTATGCGATAGCGCTACGATTTTTTGCCAGCTTACTCGCCGTTCTCCAGCGCTGTGATTGCACCGTTTCGTTCTGATCAGTGGTCTAATGTAAACTTTAGCGAGGTTTAAAAATCTAAAAAAACGCATGAGTGCGCAAATCGATCTCCTCTCCTGCCGTTCAACGCCGCGTGGATTGGCCTTTTCTCCTGTCACTCCGCGGGACGGTCCGCCCATACCTGCGCCATCACGTCTTTACTGGAGCGGTGGATGGCCGCCAAAGGTTTCCAACCGGAGGGACTGGAAACGGCCCAGCCTGGCACGGGAAATGTTGCCAAATGGAAAGTGGAGAATCTGATCTCGGCGGAGGAGAACGATCAGCGACCAGCGATCCAGCTGGTCTAGTTACCATTTAAATTTGGTTTCCCTATAACTTTCATGTAGCTCATTCAAGATAACTCGATAGGTAAAAATATTTTTCTTCATCATACCCCTGGGTATTTTGCTAATTTTGAGTTTACTTGAGTTTATTTTCAATTATCATAAGCCCTGTGTTTTTTTGGTGACTGATTCACCTGCTATTTTAAGCTGAACATTTTCTATTTAGTTTTTAATGTTTCATGAATATGATTTCTTTATCAGTACCCTTTAACCTTTTTAGCTGAAGGGAGAACATCCTCTGCATCTTCATTCCCTCCACTACAAAAGTAGCCTTTTCCCTTGTTTACATCATTGGTATCCTAATGTATCAATAAAAGTGTAGATAGGCAGAGTTGTATAATACCAAAACAGGCCCTTGTATTGCTGAAACTTAGCCAACCATCAGGCATTCGTTGACACTAATTTTGTTTATATCAACTTACCCCAGATTCGATCATTCAACTACTCCAGGGGCCTCCAAACGTTTCAGCATGAGGGCCACATTATATATTTGGACATTTGTGCGGGCCGTGGGAAAAAAATGTCACACACGCACACGCACTCCCACTCACACTCACACACTCACACTCACACTGACACACACACACTGTTGTTCGTCCTTCGTAGTCCAAGAAGACCATGACTTCAGCGTTTTTGTTTGTGGGTCCAGAGGTGACTGGTGAGACCAATTCGGGCCCGGAAGGCTCGCCGCATATGGGACACAGTTGGGTGGATGCTGCAGTAGAAGTCGAAGTGGCTCAGAGTTTCCTCTGAGCTTCTTATCAGTTGCACGCGCTCCTGTGGTGATCATACTTCGCCCAGTTGGGCAGTACAGGGCCTGAAGTCATGACTTGCGCTTGACTTGAATTAAAGTGAGGGAGAGTTGCGCAAATCGTCCGCCTCACTCTCTCGTCCCGGCCGGTCTGGAAAATCTGGCAATACATAGTCAAGACGGCTGGCGATAAGCAGGATGCAGTGGATGTCCAACAGTGTTAAGCGTGACCATTGTGCCCTAATTGCGCTACCATCCCGCACAACTTGACTTTGCAACACAGGAGCAGCGGCGCAGTGGTGCAACGGTAGAGTCGCTGCCTTACAGTGCCAGAGACCCGGGTTCCATCCTGACTACAGGTGCTGTCGGTACGGAGTTTGTACCGGCGTGGGTTTTTTCTGGGTGCTCTGGTTTCCTCCCACACTCCACGTTTCCAGGTTATTTAAATTTGTCCTGAGTGTGTGTAAGATAGTGCTAGTGCGTACGGGCATCGCCTCGATGGGCCGAAGGGCTTGTTTCCGTGCTGTATCTCTAAAGCTGCGCTAGAACCCGCTAAATAGCCTACCGCACGGAGCGTGTTAAGAGACACACACACACATTACAATGGGTTTTACCCTAACAACTTGCACATCTTTTGGAATGTGGGAGGAAACTGGATCTCCTGAAGGAAACACACTCAGTCAAATGGAGATCAACCGCAGAGCACCGGAGGGTAATGACCAGGCTGTTGTAGTTATGGAGAGATGCAGGAAGATAAAAAAGTGATTTTGGAAGGGGTTTAGAATTAGAATGGTATATATATATATATATATATATATATATATATATATATATATATATATATATATATATATATATATACCATCCTATATGGTATGGTATATATACCATATATGGTGGTTGTGGGTGCGGGGGGGGGGGGTGTGTGGACTGGGATGGTGTGGGGGAGGGGGGGTGTGGATGGGGGGGGGGGCGAGGAACTAGTGAGGAGGACCAGAGGGGTAGTGGCTGGAATTGACGGTGTGATGGGGACTCACAGCGGGTGCTGGTCACTGGTCGCTCTCCTCCGCCAGGATCAGTGTTTCCCCAGTCCAGCGACATCTCTGACTCGAGGGTGGGCTGGGTCTCTGACTCCGACTATGGGCCGGGCTGGGTCTCCGACTACGACTATAGGCGGGGCTGGGTCTCCCACACTGGACTGGGTTGGGCAGGGTCTCTGATGATGGACTAGGTCTCTGACGCTGGGCTGCTTGGGGCTGGGCTGCTTGGGGCTGGGCTGCTTGGGATCCCTCCAACAATTGTGCCCGGTTGGAAACCTCCGCCAGCCATCTTCAGCTGCAGTAAAGACGCGATGGCGCAGGAAGGGGCGGACTGTCCCGGTGAGTGACAGGGGAAGGGACTAATCCGCGCGGCACTGAATGGCAGAAGAGATCGAACTGCGCACGAGCGGTTTTAAAGATTTTTTAAACCTCGCTAACTTTTACGACATTCAGCCGATTGGAACGAAACGGTGCAATCGCAGCACAGGAGAACATTGAGTGAACTGGCGAAATATCTTAGCGCTATCGCGAACCGTTTTTGCTCCAATAGAAAAACCGAACAAACCGGAAGATAATATGATCAAAGTTTTAGTTATGTATAGATAGCAGAGTCTAAATGACATGTTGCAATGTTGAACTGTTGGTATGTCTTGCCAAAAGAGAAGTTTAATCCTTTACCTATGGTAAAATTGTTGAATTTCCTCTTGGACGTTTAACACATCAACACTTTTTCTGCCTATCTGGAGCTCATACAAACAAGTGAAACATTGCTTATTTAACCAGAATGTCAATGTAAAGTTGCAAATTAAAACTGTAAGGACAATGCAAAGTGTCTCCACTTAACTATAAATGGTGGTACAACATCAGCCTTTACTCTTCATGCATTGAGTTCAAGAGGCTCTAATTGTCTGCATTTGACTGGTTTAACACTTCCTGACAGAGTGGCTATTAAGGCAAAGTATTCTCGCATAACTGTCATCAGGTTGAACAAAGGCACTTGAAACTCAATGTGTGGAAACCACAAACATGCCTAAATTACTTCTTTGATTCTTTCTTTGGTTCTTTCTGCTAAAATGATGGACGGTATTTCATTTTTGTGGAACCAAAGATAGCTGGTGAGTTTAGTGAGCCCAGGACTTATTAAAACAAATTTTGTTTTACCCTGAAGATAATTATTCTTCGGAAAAAATAACCATTTAACAATCACGGCTATTGCAAAAACATAAGATCTTAAACAGATACTCCTTTCAGATTTGCTTTGAGCTTAACAAGCGCTGATTTGTGGAGCAGACAAACTAATGAAAGGAAATTAAATTTTCTGCCAATTTCCCCACCCCCACGCTTCCTTGCTGCTGCTTCGCGTATATTCAATATATGTTTTTATAAAGGATTTTCAGCTTTGGTCCTATGCAATCTTTTCTTTTGCTTTACAGATAATTTTGTCAGAGACTAATAATCATCAGCTGTTATCTAGTTGTTAAAGGATAGTGTGTGCTCAGCTTTAAAAACTATCGAGTTTCATTTTAATGTTTCATAAGTCAACCCCTGTAGCTTGAGCCACATATAGCAGTTGGTGGTTCCCAGACATTACTCTCTTCCATGATCCTTTCCAACTTTTTGCTGCTCTAGTGTTTTTTTTTTCTTCCTAATAAAAATGGTCCAGAATATATAATTTCCTTCAGAAATGTGCAAAACCCAGTTAATAAAGACAGAAACACTTCATCTAGAATGTTAGGGTTCTCGTTTTTTTTTTTCATTTAATATTGATGCAACACAAGAATACAGTTGTATTTTTTGTTTTCATACCCCTGTGGAGAGCAAACAATAAATAAACAAGTTAATATGGATTTTTATTTTGCTGCTTTCTTATAATGGTTATCTAATTTTACATAGATGTTAATATTCGACTAAAATGAGAACATGAAAGAAATAAACTGTTTTGGGGATGGGATGTGTTGGAAGGTGGGTGGGGGGGGGGGGGAGGAAAAAAATTAAATTGCTGACGTGCAAATCACGTGCAAATGGTCGTATGGGCAAGGTGGGCCGAAGGGCCTGTTTCCATGCTGTACAGCTCTATAAATTCATGGCTGACAATGGCTTCAATAATGATTTCTCGTCTGAATTTATTTGTCTTTAATGACTGAGACTCTTCGGGACCCTATTAACACATGGGTTAGTTATAACCGTGGATAGTTCTCTCCCCCTACTGTCAGTTAAAAGGACTACACAGTATTTGCAGGTGTTAAAATTTTAAAAAAACAAAATAGTCAGATAATGGAAAGACTGATTTACATTTTGTAACTACGACCTATTAAAATTTGTTATTTTTCAATCTGAAAATGTATATCTTTGCTAAAGTCACTGTCATTTATTTCCTTAGTTTACTGTATTCATTAGAATTGAAATCAGAAATCTGTTGTTTGCATTGAAGTTTGAAATTAGAAGGAACTATTAAACTGAATGCACAAACGATCTCATAAATATTAAAAAATAATATTTTCACTCTTACCACCCCAAAATAAGAACAACAGGAGAAGGTTTGTCTCCAATTATGGAATTAAATTTGTTTTCTTTTGAACTAGACTGCAAAGGGGTTTTGTAAACTTATCCTAAAGTCTGTCAGTAGTGCATTATGTGTGCTTTGGGAAGAAAGGACAGAGGTGGCCAAGATTAATGTTGTTTATATTTTCTTCGCTCACAGAATGCTGATGAAGCTGTCAAAATTGCCAGAGAAATAGGTAAAATATTAGTTTTTATCAACATGCCACTGTTTTATTGTTAGATGTACGTAAGCAACACAATATATTCTCAGCCATCCGGCGTCTATGGGGAATGGAGCGGTGGTGGTGGCTGGGGTTGGTTGGGGTTGGATCGGGGTTGGATTGGAACCTACCAACAGGTCTGTGCCAATGGTTTTATTGGCTGCAAAAATCTGCCACTTGTTGGACAATCTCCCCCAAAATATTACTGCTCACCACACACTAGTAATCTACACATAAACATTGAATAAATTACCATTGAACTATTTACCATCTTTTTACCCTTCAAACAACAATGCTTCACACTGTAAAGGGCCTGTCGCACTATACGAGTTTACCCAAGAGCTCTCCTGAGTTAAAAAACAAAATCAAACTCGTGGTAAGTACGTAGAATGTATGTAGCAGGTACATCGGAGCTCGGGTCGTCTCTTAGCGGCTCGTAACGCTAATGGCAGGTACTCGGGAAATGCGGTAAGCTCATGAAGTTTTTTCAACATGTTGAAAAATATCCACGAGAGCCCCGAGTACCTACGAGCAGCTATTACTGTAATTCTCCGAGTTTGAATCGGGGAAACTCCGGAGAACTCTTGAATTACCTCATACAGTGGGACAGACCCTTTACTCTATATTTTAGTGCTAAACTGTGTTAATGTAAAATACAGCAAAATTAAATTAAATGACTGTACTCACTAATACATGAAGTGCCATATTTTCAGAGGATGTTACTGTTAATCAGACTACAACTACACTACTCTTATTTATAAATATAAATTAGCTGAAAATATATTTTCGTACCTATTTTGCATAACACTTGAAATAAAATTGCATAATCAAGCAGTTGCTTAATATGCTGAGAAATATTTGCTGGTTCTATGAGAATTTTGGATGCAAATTCTGGATAAACGAGCGTTTACTGTATGTAACTATACATGTATTGTAAGACTGTGTGTATAACATATCTATTACAATTACTGTCAAGAGGTTTAGTAATATAATCTTGGAGAAGGATAAATGGAATAGAGAAACACATGTGAAAGATTTGTTCAGTTATTTTCTTTTGTTGAGTAAACCTTTTAATTATTCAATATAATTTTTAATGTATTCTTTCTTGCTTATTTTGTTGTTACTGTCTTTTCTTTCCTCAATCTGTCTCCAGCAGGGAGACGTTACTTCTGGTCTGACAGAGCAACCTTAAGGTTCTTCTTTGTAACTGGTCACGAGACGATTTGAAAGAATTGTCCAGGGTGACCTGTTGGCAGCCTTGCTCTCCCCCATCAAAAAAACACGCATTTGCATGTAGATTTGCTATCTTAGCATGTAAAATTCCTGTTCACTTGACAAGAGGCTAATAACACTATAATATCAACTGGATTCATTATTGTATAATGGAAACAGACCATTCAACAGGTCTGTGCCAGTGGTTATGTTCCATCTGAACCGTCACCCAACCATCTTCAGCTCACCCAGTCAAGAAAGTCCTATTGATTTTGCCTTTGTGAATTCCATTCTCCCTCATTTATTTTCTCGATTTCCCCTTAAATGCACATACTTACAAAGTACAAAGATGTCATTCATTTTGCTATTCTTTAATAATTTAAGCCAGAACTAATATTTCTTTTTGTCCCTTGTTTGTTCTATTTTATTAATGACTATCTTCTTTGAGTGGGATGAGAAAAGAGAGCGAGTTGTCTGACAATAGTCAATGTAACTGCAGTGAGCCTAATGTATATGGAATAATCCTGCAAAGTTTCATCACGTTATATTACTGAAGTTGACATATTGACTTTGCGATGTTGTTTCTTGATGAAAGTAGCAAACACGCACAGGAAAGCATGTGAAGCTTGTTTTCAGCAAACCAGTTGCCTTGAGCATTATTGGGCATATGGTCAGCTGTCACGCTCACGTGATCAAAGTGAAAACATATCTAATTGTTTCCTGCTGCTAGGGTATCCCATCATGATCAAGGCTTCAGCAGGAGGTGGTGGGAAAGGCATGAGAATAGCCTGGGACGATAACGAGACCAGGTAAGGCCATGGTCAGAAACAATAAGAATCCCAATGTGATCTCATTGAAGTTATATTATGCGTTACCATTTTTGTACTGGCAATGATGAAAAATGAAAGTTTGGATTTCAGAACTTTTTGTTGACCTAGATACTGGTTTGGTGTAAGTGCTGGAAGCACTGGCTGAGGCAGACAGTCAGCGTAAACAGAGCACGGCAGGCCAGTTGTTTTTGTTTCATTTGCTTGAGAGGGTGCTGCTAAAGCAAACAACCAGTGATGCCCCGTTTGTTTGCTAGATTCACTGGAATGTCATTCACTCCTCTTTGCTACTGTTTACGTAGACCCACTTGGAGCCAGATGCTCCATTTGTGATACCTGCCCCTCTCTTATCCTGGGGAAAAGTGTGAAAAATAGGCGGAGGCAACACCTATCTTGTGAGGAGGAATGCAAACACTGCAACCAAACCAACACCATTTGTGCTCATTATCTAATATGTGGCAAACTAGTTGGAGCCAGACCAAATTAAATTCATCACTAAGTGATTTTAATTTTTTTCAAACTAATATATAACTTTTGCCATCAAATGAACTATACATTTTTGTTGATTATAAAAACATTTTATCTAGACCAGTCTGAAGAAGAGTCTCGAACCAAAACATCTCCCAATCCTTTTCTCCAGAGATGCTACCTGTCCCGCCGAGTTAATCCAGAATTTTGTGTCTGTCTTCATAGAGATGTAAATACTCTGCATATCTTTCATTCATTGATCATTATCTCTGCACATCACAGTCTATATCTTTCATTTCCCTTATCCCTAACCAGTGTGAAGAAGGGTCTCGACCTGAAACGTCACCCATTCCTTCTCTCCAGAGATGTAGCCTGTCCCGCTGAGTTACTCCAGCTTTTTCTAACTTGACGTACTTCTTTGACAGCAATTTTCAAACCTTTTAGGTTTAGGTGTAAGTTTATTACTGTCACATGTACTGAGGTACAGTAAAACACTTTGTTTTGCATGCTATCCCAATAGATCAGATATATTATACAAATAATCTTGTCAGGCTCAAGTAGAACATTGCAGTGCATCAGTTGCAGAGACAAAGACCAATGTCCATAATGGAATAGTGGTGAATCAGACAGTACCCTAGCTTACAGATAACAGAGGGGAAAAAACTGTTCCTGAGTTTGGTGATGCACGCTTTCAAGCCTCTGTACTCTCTGCCGGACAGGAACAGGGAGATGAAGGGGTTTGGACAAGTCTTTGATTGTGATGGCTGTAGCATGAAGTGTAGATAGAATCAATGGTGGGAAATCTGGTCTGTGTGATGGACTGGACTACATCTCCAACTCTCTGCAATTTCTTGCGATCTTGAGCAGAGTTCTCTCCAAATCAAGCTGTGATGAAACCCAACAGTGTGCTTTCTATGGTGCATCTGTTAATATTTGTAAGAGTCATTGGAGACATGCCAAATTTCCTTAGTCTTCTCAGAAAGTAGAGGCATTGGTATGCCTTCTTAGCTGTCGTATCAATGTGGTTGTTCCATGGCAGATCATTGGTCATATTAATGCCAAGGAACGTGGAGCTCTCAACCATCTCGACTTCGCCACTGTTGATGCTGATTGGGGCGTGTACTCCACTATGCTTCCTGAAGTTAATTAGCTACTTCGTCTTGCTGACTGAGAGAAGGATTAGCGGCGCAGCACGATTGGCAGCCCCACCAACAGTCTGTCTGTTTCTTAGTTTTATTATTTTATTTTTAGTGTGTGTTAAAAGTCTGTGTAAATGTTCTCCGGTTTGTTTTATGTGGGAGGAGGGGGAGGGGCTCGGGGGAAACTTTTTTTCCGTTTCTTACCTTGCCGCAGATGCGATTGTTTTCCGGGTCGCGTCTCCGGTCGCTCTGCGACCTACCATCAATGGAGATGGAGACCTCCATGGACTGACTTTGTGCCCCACCGCGGGGCGTGGACTTAACAACGGAGCCGATCCCTTGCCTAGGATCGCTCCAACCTCGGCCTGCGGACTTACCATCAATGGCTCGCAGTCTCGGGAGAGGCTAGTCGAGAGCTCCAAAGAAGCAGAGGTTCGACCATCCCCGACCCGGGGTCCGATCACCGGCGCGGGGGAGCTGACATACTAAGTTCTCCATCCTGTACTCTGTCTCATCGTTCTTTGTGATTTGTCCCACCACAATTGTCAGCTGCAAACTTGTAGAGTTAGAGCCAAATGTGACTGTGCAGTTGTGTGTGCTATTTAGCCCATTTGCCACAAAACCTTCCTGTCAAAATGCCTTTTAAACATTGTAATTGTATCTGCCTCAACCGCTTATTCTGGCAGCTCTTCCATTAACCCAACATTCTCTGATAAAGTTGCCTTTCAGATCGCTCTTAAATCTTTTCTCCCTCAACTTAAACCAATGTCCTCTAGTTTTCGACTTCTCAATGGGGTAAAAGGATTGTGATCACAGATACCCTACCTATGATCCTCCTGTTTTATAAACCTCTATTATGTCACCCCTCAGCCTTTTAAACTACAGGGAAAACAGTCTAAACAAATCCATTTTTTTAATAACTCAAGACCTCCAGTTGAGGGAACATTCCTATGATGCACCCCCTCTGCCTTAATCACATTCTTCTTCTCGAACTTCATCACATTAGTTGGACATCATTAATTGGAATTTTCATAGATTATGAAAGATGCAATGGAGACATTCATCTTTATTTTCTCCCCCAATAAGGAATCAGCCAACTGAGAAAAGGCAACACCAGGGAAATAACTTTATGTGCTTCATACACAGAATATCGGTATTAAAATGTTTGCCTATTTAGAGTTACGGGCGGCGACTGGAACCCCCCCCCCCCCCACGACAATGTCTGTGACAAGCTACGACACCCTACCACCCAGTTGACGCCAAGCCACGGCAAGCTACCAACAACCGGCCACCTATGACAACCTACGACCACAAAGGCGACAATCAAAGTCAACCTACCTCCACCCGCGAGAAGCTACGACACGCAATAGACAATAGGTGCAAGAGTAGGCCATTCGGCCCTTCGGCCCTTCGGCCCTTCGAGTCAGCAACTCAATGTGATCACGGCTGATCATCCCTAATCAGTACCCCGTTTCTGCCTTCTCCCCATATCTCCTGACTCTGATTTTTAAGAGCCCTATCAAGCTCTCTCTTGAAAGTATCCAGAGAACCGGCCTCCACTGCCCTCTGTAGCAGAGAATTCCACAGACTGATAACTCTCTGTTTGAAGAAGTGTTTCCTTGTGTCCGTTCTAAATGGGTTACTCCTTTTTCTTAAACTGTGGCCCCTGGTTCTGGACTCCCCCAACATCGGGAACATGTTTCCTGCCTCTAGTGTGTCCAAACCCTTAATAATCTTATATGTTTCAATAAGATCCCCTCTCATACAAGCCCAGCCACTCCATTCTCTCAGCATATGGCAGTTTCACCATCACGGGAATTAACCTTGTAAACCTTCGCTGCACTCCCCCAATAGCAAGAATGTTCTTCCTCAAATTAGGGGACCAAAACTGCACACAATACTCCAGGTGTAGTCTCACTGGGGTCCTATATAACTGCAGAAGGACCTCTTTGCTCCTATACTCGACTCCTCTTGTTATAAAGGCCAACATGCTAATCGCATTCTTCACTGCCTGCTGTAGCTGCATGCTTACTTTCATTGACTGATGAACAAGGACCCCCAGATCCCATTGTACTTCCCCTTTTCCCAACTTGACACCATTTAGATAATAATTTACCTTCCTGTTTTTGCTACCAAAGTGGATAATCTTACATTTATCCGCATTAAACTTCATCTGCCATGCATCTGCCCACTCCCCCAACCTGTCCAAGTCACCCTGCATTCTCATAGCATCCTCCTCACAGTTCACACTGCCACCCAGCTTTGTGTCATCTGTAAATTTCCTAATGTTACTTTGAATCCCTTCATCTAAATCATTGATGTATATTGTAAATAGCTGCAGTCCCAGTACTGAGCCTTGCGGTACCCCACTAGTCACTGCCTGCCATTCTGAAAGGGACCCGTTAATCCCTACTCTTTGTTTCCTGTCTGCCAACCAATTTTCTATCCACGTCAGCACTGTATCCCCAATACCATGTGCCCTAATTTTGCCCACTAATCTCCTATGTGGGATCTTATCAAATGCTTTCTGAAAGTCCAGGTACACTACATCCAATGGCACTCCCTTGTCCATTTGCCTAGTTATATCCTCAAAAAATTCCAGAAGATTAGTCAAGCATGATTTCCCCTTTGTAAATCCATGCTGACTCGGACCAATCCTGTTACTGCTATCCAAATGTGTCGCTATTTCATCATTTATAATTGACTCCAGCATCTTCCCCACCACCTAACTGGTCTATAATTCCCTGTTTTCTCTCTCCCGCCTTTCTTAAAAAGTGGGATAACATTAGCTACCCTCCAATCCACGGGAACTGATCCTGAGCCTGTCGGCGACAACTGAAGACAATTTAGTCGCCGGTTGATGTCGGTTGATGTAGGTAGTCGCCAATGGAATTCACCGTAGTCAGCACTCAGCGACAACCAACGTCACCTGGCGACAACCTACGACAGGAGAAGACAAGCTACGTCATGCCCACAGTTGCTGAAAAGTTTTGAGCATTTCAATATCCAGCGGCAACCAGAAAAATGTTACGACTCTTTAAGCGACTTGAGGAGAATACTCACGACCATACAGGTGTCACCCCGCGACCATGTGGCGACAGTCTAGTCGCGTGTAGTCGGCGGAAAAATTGCCTAAGTGGGACAGGGCCTTTACAGAATTTTTGCCAGATGATTATTCTCTGAATACTGATTCTCCTGCCAAAAGTAAATATCTTTCATTTACACTGTTTGTTAGAAACTCATATTTTCATTTTCCCTGAAATATTTCACTGAAAATTCACTGAGTATTGGAGTCTACCCACTCCGCATTATCAGCAAGACCGTGATATCCTTCCCAAAACGTGGGACCCAGAATTATAACATTGCCCTGCATGAGGCCTACCCAGTGTAACAATTTCCCCTTTCACCTTCAAGGGTAAGCAAGCTGTTGCTGATGAATATTTTATGCGCTTAGATAACTTATTGGATGAATGTTTCTTGATATTTATCTGGTGAATTTCATCAAGGTTGAAATGCTGTCTGTCATCAAACTGAAATGAAGCTTGTATATTTGAGGAAATAACCCTCACTGCTCTCCTTTCTGTCATTCAGTGGCTTGAGGTCCTCTTTTAGAGCAATTTTGCAGTAGACAGTCCAATGTACAAAATCAAAGGGAGAAGAAATGGAACTTGACTGAAACTGTAGAAATTCTAATAACAGCTAGATAATTTCTCCAGAAAAATATAGTGACTGGAAGATGGTTCCACACAAACTATACGCATACATGAATCTCTCATTTGCAAGCAGAGTGGTGGTCTGACTTGATGGGTATTACTCAATCATCTCCACTGGTTTGGAATAGCAAAAGCACTGATTCAAACTATTTTAATGCAGTCACATAGCATGGAAATAGGCCCTTCAGCCCAAGATGCTCTTTCTACACTAGTCCCACCTGCCCACATTAGGCCCATAATCCTCTGAACCTTTCCTTTCAATGCACCAAAAGCCAAAAGCCTTTTCAAAGTTGTTATAGACCTCCTGCCTCAACTACTTCCTCTGGCAGCTTGTTCCATATACCCACGACCTTCTGTGTGGAAAAAGTTACTGGGTTAATATTGTGTTAATGTATTATATTCAGCATTTGTTACTTTAATACCATCCATAGTTTGCAGATTGTGGTGAGATAAAGTTGTGGAATTAACGGCTCGAATCACACCAATATTTTTCCATTTAATTCATTTAATGCGAGTCATTTTATTTCAAACCACCAAATGAAGAACTGACTAGGTCGCCACATTCTTGCTTACAGTTGATCAAGTCAATGGTAACACTCTATTTCTGGGTTCCTGATCATTTCAAATTTTCATCATTCCACCGACGATGGTCTTGCCTCCAGCAATTGATGTCCTAAGTAGTAAAAATTTCTTTCTAAACCCCAGAATCTCTCTTCTTTAAGATGTGCCTAAAACTTTCCTCTTTGAATTAATCTGTATGTCTCGGTGTCAAATTTTGTTTGATAAGTCATGCCTGTTAACCCTCAGTGGTTGTTTGACTGTGCTAAAGGCAATACATTATACTGTACATGACGTGTATACTTAGTTTGCGACTTAATCCTTTTCCAGTTCATCACCTGAAAAGTTGTGGTAAAAGTACCCTCAATAATTCCGTGCAGAATATGTCCTTAATGCAGAGGTGGTGGATTTTATTTGATCAATTTACCTAACATCCTGAGAATTTGATATTTATCCGATCATAGTATAGATATTAAGCATTTGACTCTCACAATTTGCTGGTTATTGATTGGCATTTCTTTGAGCTATAACATTGAACTGGATGGGCAGAATAAATAATAACATTAATATTATCCTTTTGTGGTCCTTGCATATCTTTATGGTCTACCTTTTGATTTTTCACTCTGAATCCCTTAGCAATGGTCCTTGCAATATTTCCTACAGTTGATTTTTTCAGGTGCTCGTGTTCTAGTTTATTTTACTTTCATTTCCTTCCTACAATTTTTACTGCACAATACGTTTGTCACTGCTGTTTAAGAAGGAACTGCAAATGCTGGCAAATCGAAGGTAGACAAAAATGCTGGAGAAACTCAGCGGGTGACAATTTTTTGTCACTGCCCTTTTTTTGCAGGACCCAGTTCCTCCAATGGAAACTTCAGTCCTTCAGTCTTCTGTACCCTGTTCACTCATGAGCAATTGACTCGGGCTTACTGCTAACCTGTTTGCACTTTCAGTACTACTGCATGAATGCTCCTTTCTTAAGAAAGAAGAGGAAATTAGAGTGTACAGAAGCCCTTCTATATTCTCAAGATGTCCTAAAGTGCTTTAGGGTTAATTAATTACTTACTCAAGTGTGGTCTTTCAAAGGACAGCCAATTTTCAAGTCCTTAAGATTGACCGGAACAGATGTCTGCAGGGTGACATTTCCCTTCAGATATTGCACTCGCATATTATTTCACTGAATGTCTTTCTGCTTTTCCCAGTTAAGTGCTGCAGTGGGATCTGACCTGTAATCCCCAGCATAATAAGGGAGCCAAGTGGTTCTTTGCCAATTGAGATCCTACTTGGAACCATTACATTTTATGCAACTGGAAGAGGCTAAGTTCCTTGCCGAGAAATCTGAAATAAATCCCCATCTCGACCATAGCCACAGGAGCAGGGAAGGGCTTTACTGACCCTTATGTGCATTTTAATTTTCCATTAGGTTAAAGCTGATCTGGAGAATAAATTGTACTTACCAGCCATTGACTTTGTAACCCTTCACTTGCTACCAAGCATCAGTTAATCATAGTTTTAAAATGTTCAATTGAAACCATTCTCCAGAGCTTGTTGGAGGGGACATTTTGAAGTAAAACATTAGTAGTGATATTTAAAGCAACGACTAGTGGTCAAGTCAATGGATATTTTTACGGCAGAGATTGACACATTCTTGATTAATCAGGGTGTATGGAGAGAAGGCAGGAGGATGGGGCTGCGAGGAAAAGAGATCTGCCGTGATGTAGACATGATGGTCTGAATGGCCTAATTCTGCTCCTGTAACTAATTAACTTATGAACATTGCCCATAGTGACTTGAAGTCAGTGGTATTGAATATTAAAAATGAAGGTCAATGTGCAGCGGCCATTAAATATGTACGTTTAGCATGTGGCTGAGGACAAATTTATGTTCCACTGGCTTTTGGTGTGGTGAAGAAGAACTTTATGATATCTTCCATGGACAGTGTCACAACAAAATGCAGATACTGGAATATGGAGCAAAAAACAAACTGGTGGCGGAACATAGTAGGTCAAGCAGCATCTGTGGAGGTGAAGGAATGGTCGACATTTCAGCTCGTGACCCTGCACCAGAACTGACAGTGCAGATGGAAGATAGCCACTATAGTTGAAAGGGAGGGATGAGCTAGAAGCTTACCGATTATAAATGTACCGTATGTAGGTATGTACCATACTGTACAGAACCTACCTATCCAAGGATGAGTCGCACCCTGGCCACTCCCTCTTTGCCCTCTCCCATCAGGCAAAAGGTATAGAAGTCTGAAAACACACACCACCAGATTCAGGGACATTTTCTTCCCAGCTGGTATCAGGCAACTGAATCATCCTACCACAACCAGAGAGCAGTGCTAAACTACTATCTATCTCTTTGGTGATGCTCAGACTGATTGTAATCATGTATTGTCTTTCTGCTGACTGGTTCGCACACAACAAAAGCTTTTTATTGTACCTCGGTACAAGTGACAATAAACTAAACTAGACATGATGAAGACAGGTGGGAGAGGGCAGGGGGAGGGTTAGAGACAGAGCCTTAGGATGATAGGTGGAATCACATTAGGAAGGTGTGATGAGCAGATGGGCATTGCTTCTCGCACAACCTAAACAGCTTTTACTGGTGAGGCTGAGTTTTGCATGCATCTCCTCTAACATGATCTATTACATTCAATGGTTGCAATGTGGCATCTTCTACATTGATGAGACCATGTATTTACCAGATGATCAATTTGCAGAGTAATCGTGCTATATCCGCATTAACTCTCTTGAGATCCTGTTTGCATTATCATTTCAAATCCTCTCACCATTCCCATACAGACCTAACCGTCCACGACTGCCAGGGTGAGGCCAAATGTAAAACAAAAAGAGCAGCACCTTATATTGCACTTGTGTAGCCTACATCCCAATAACGTGAGCATTGAATTTTCTAATTTCTGGTCATCCACCCCTTGTCTTCGTTTTCCACTCCTGCTGGTCCACTCAGGGTCACTCTATCTTTGTCACCTTTTCCATCTCACTTCTCCTCTGCCTTGTCAGACTTCGCATCTGACCTCAGCAGGTTCCATGTGAGAAAGTTGTAAAAATAAGTAAAACATTGCTGCTAATGAGAGTCCCTTAACTATTGAATTAAATAATTCATCAATCTATTGGTCAGTGAGTGGTAGTTATGTCCATTGTTAAATATCTCAACGTACTTCACAAGATGGTTATCAAACAAACTTCTGCATTGGACCACATAAAGAGATATCAAGGTGATTGAAAAGTTGATTGAAAAGTGAGGTTTTAAGGAGCATCTTAAAGAGGCAAAGAGGGGAAGATGTTTAAGGAGGGAATTTCAGAATTTAAGATCCAGGCAGCTGAAGCTATTACTGCCAATGCAGGAGCAATTAAATGGGAAAACTTACAGAACTTTAATGGTAAAAAGATGTTGCAGTACAGTTGAATGTATTGAGACGTAATGGGTGAGAATCCTAACATGTAACTGTTTCCTTATCAAAATACCCCATTTGGATTTGCAAGCACGGGTATGAATGAAGGAACTGGCGTAATACATTTTCTTGGATTACAATGCAATTATTATTGCAAAAAGCAATAATATTTTCATCTTTCCCAAAATTTCACTACTATGATTATCAGCACGAGCATATTGAAAGTTTAGTGCTTTGAAGGACCATCCAGTTCCTTGGCATTGGGGATAGAAATAAATAAATATATCGTATAGAGCAGATTAATGTTTAAATTTAAAATGTGGAAGAAACATTCTGAAGTACTGAAATTAAACATAACCTTCAAATATATAAAACTGGAATGGATTAGCATTGTGGTGTGCCTGTGGTTTTATTTTTACCTCTCAAATTAAGCAGTTAAGGATTAATATCAAATAGTTCCCTAAACATCCGAGCTTTAAAAAAAAGAAAAGCATTAGCATAATTTAGAGGCATTCATCTGGAAATGTGGTTCCAGTTGAATTGCATTTGTGGTTGAGTGTTACTCAACTGTTTCATTCAAATGTTTGTGGGCAGGGTTGAGTGAGATTTAGAGAATAAATGATGATGAATGAGCAATTCTCATTCATTAATACTGGTGACTCTTGTCTGTACTATTGAACAAAGGAAAATAGATACCAAAAGCCTGGATCAAGCATGAAATTGTTTATTGAGGTGCATTAAGCAATTCGGTACTGTGGATATTGATATAGGCTATCAAACAAAATATGTTTCTTGACTTCCATTTTAAGAAGCAAGTTAAATCAATACACTATTTTAAATTTATTTAGTAAAAGGGAGATTTATCCCATGGATAGATGTTCAAATAATTTCCAGTTTCAGGACACCGTGAGTTGCTCATAGTCAATTACATAAATATGATGCAGGAAATATGACAGCCATTTTACTGTATAGCAATCTCCATAAGAAGCACTGTGAAATTGGTGACATCATCTGCTTTAGAAATATTGACTGAGGGATACAAATTTGACTGGACATTGGAGAGAATGTTCCTTCTCTTCAAATAGTATCATGGGATCTGAGAGAGTGGTCAAGAGTGTTTTATTGTCATATGTCCCAGATAGAACAATGAAATTCTTACTTGCAGCAGCACAACAGAATATGTAAACATAGTACACTGTAAATAATATAATAAATGAGAAAACACACACGCAAACGTATACGTGCACATATCCAACTTCGTACAGAGAATGCTTCAATTTGACACCATAGTGTAAAAATAGCAACTCTGGTCACACAACACCCTCTTGGCACTGGCGTATCAGCCCAGATTTTGTGCTCTCTTTTTCTGGAATGGGATTTGAATCAGGGCAACCCTCTTCGAGTAGTGCTGACACAAGTTGTAGCAATTTCCTGCAACACTTGAACTCAGAGATATCAAGGA
Source organism: Okamejei kenojei (assembly GCA_035221665.1). Classification (NCBI taxonomy): domain Eukaryota; kingdom Metazoa; phylum Chordata; class Chondrichthyes; order Rajiformes; family Rajidae; genus Okamejei; species Okamejei kenojei. The sequence goes on from CM069136.1 coordinate 113,787,070, forward strand.
TCATAACACCCGAGCATCTGCTGATTTAGTTACGTTTTTTCTTGTTTAGAGATACAGCGAGGAAACAGGCCCTTCGGCCCACCGAGACCGCACCTACCAGAGCCCCGCATATTAACACTATCCTACACACATTAGGGACAATTTACATTTATACCAAGCCAATTATCCTACATACATGTACGTCTTTGGAGTGTGGGAGAAAACGGAAGATCTCGTAGAAATCCCAAACGGTCACAGGGAGAACGTACAAACTCCATACAGACAGCAACCGTAGTCGGGATCAAACCAGGGTCTCTGGCGCTGTAAGCGCTATAAGGCAGCAACTCTACTACTGCGCCACTGTGCCGTCCCATTTGTAAGATCTGAGTTGCATACTGAGTCTTCAGGGAGATTGAAATTAATTTTATTAAACTTTGGTTGTTGGAGAAGCAAAAGGAGATAAATCCAGAACTTCCAGAAATCTTCTCGATTGGAAGGACCAGATTGGCTGTTATGTTGCTGGAATCCCAATGGCATTGTCAATTTGGCATACTAATACATATCCAGTATTGTAACGTATAAAGCACATAATTGATGATATGTTTGTTTTTATATTCAACCAATTAACATTCTATTATCGAAAATGAATAAAACCTGTTGGAGTTGTACCTGTAATGATTTTTTTAATTAATTCAAAATGCGAAAGTATAAACTAAAACTCCTCTCTCTTAATTTGTTTCATTTTCTAGGGAAGGATTTAGATTTTCATCACAGGAAGCTGCCTCAAGTTTCGGAGATGATCGCCTCTTGATTGAGAAGTTCATTGATAATCCTCGGCACATTGAGATTCAGGTTAATAAGTTCAAACTTCCCTAATTGAAAATTCTGGTCAGAGAGGCTTATAATTAAATCTGTTTGTTTGAAAGTCTGTTCTATCATCTGTGGAGCAAGGTTTCAAAGCCAACCAAGATAGATAAGGTGGAGGTTTTGCCAGTTAGACTTTTGAGCGTGTACTGAATTTATACAATACATTCAGGTTCCTTATAGGAACATTCAAAAGCAACACAAAACTGCTCTCATGAGGATACTTGAAAACAAAGGTGAGAATGTTATCAAAGCAAGGTTATGTATTTAACATAATTCCATGAATACATAAATGCAATGAAAAGTGTCTTTATTGGAGCACCACAACCTGAAGCAATGATTAATCAGTAGACTCTATAATATGGCTGGCTTGGGAGTAAAAATGAAGATGTCATGTTTGTGCTCCCTTGATTGGGGAAGAATGGCTGTACATGTCTATGTCAAAGAATGATCAAAGGAATAGGTGACACTGACACTGACAAGGAAAAGAAAATGCTCGAAAAGCTCACAACTTATATTGATGAGGATGGATACTCTCGTGATCGTTCAGTGAATTTATTTCATGGAGAGAACAAGATATGCCGATTAGGAGATGCTCAGCCTTGTCCATGACTTGTGCTAAAGGGCCTGTCCCACTCAACGAGGTAATTCAAGAGTTCTCCCGAGTTTTCCCCTGATTCGAATGTTCGTAGCGGGTTCGTAGGAGTTTGTGGATGTCTCGTAGCGGCTCGTAATGCTAACGGCAGGTACTCGGGAAATCCGGTAATCTCGTGACGTTTTTTCAACATTGCAAAAAATGTCCAAGAGTAAAAAAAATACTCGTGATGAAAAAAATTGTTATTTTTCACTCGTACGGGCCGCTTCGAGATATCCACAAACTCCTACGGACCCGCTACGGACATTCTCCGAGTTCGAATCAGGGGAAAATTCGGGAGAACTCTAGGATTACCTCGTACAGTGGGACAGGCCCTTAAATCAGTTGATTTTAACAGAGAAGCCAGTATTAAAAGAGAGGAAATGCAAGGTGCTTTGTCATTTTTGTTTGCTATTCCTCTGAGGAAGAAGTGGACATTTGTACAAGGGGTATTCAGCTGTGATTCCCTGAGGTTAAAAACGACTCATTTTAAATGTCTACAAATGACAAGGTGTATCCGGGGCTACAATATTGGAGAAACAGAGAAATGCAGATGCTGGTCAATGCTCAAAAGTGTTGGAATAACTGAGCAGGTCAGGCAGCATCCCTGGAGAACATGGATAAGTGACGTTCCATGTTTGTTAGCGATGCTACCTGACTTGCTGAGTTACTCCAATAATTTGTGTCCGATACAGTATTCGATTCAGGAGACATCTGGATGAATGATGCATTCAGAAAGAAGAAAATTAATAACAAGAGAAAAATAATGGGAACAAATGCATTCATAATAGGAAGTTTGAAAACTAATGTGGATAATTGAAAATAATGTTTACCCAGTCAAATATCTTACTGAAAGAAATAGCAATCAAACAGATAATAGTAAGATTAAACGAGAACTTACCAGTTCGAAGTTTGATCGTTATTTTATGAGGAGTTATGATGAGGGATTACGTGAAGAGCCCGCCTGGCGCTGGCAAACGGCATACTTCAAAGCAGCGGCATGAAAAACACAGAACACAAAATAGCTGAAGTAACATAGTAAGGCTCATAATAGACTTAGAACTACCAGATGATCATTTATTTTATGAGGGTGGGGAGTGGAGGGCACGTAATCCCTCATCGTAACTCCTCATAAAATAACGATCAAACTTCGAACTGGTAAGTTCTCGTTTAATCTTACTATTTTACTTCGGAGTCACGTGAGTGACTACGTGAAGATTTTAAAGCTTTCTGTGTTTTTTATGTCGTAGAATTAATCAGTACGACAGTCCGGCTAAGTAAATACATACATGAGAAACCAGACTAATTTTAGTTCTTTCCATAATTAATTTTTAATGGTTTAAAGAACATCATAATAACCCTCCTTATATCCGAGGGATCATTACAAGTGATAAAAGATATAAGTGACTACATAACTGATTATAGCAATCAATAGTAAACAAAGCAGGTGACTATAGTGATCCCAACACCGCGTGGCCAAAGCTTGTCATAGTGTGAACAGGTTTATTGTAGAACTTTGAAAAAGTTTCTTCTTTACTCCACCCTGCGATTTTTAAAATATGCTCGAGCGGTACGTCCCGCACCTTCGCCGCGGACGTAGCTGCAGCCCTGATGGAGTGAGATTTGAACACATCAGTGTCTACTCCTGCTAACAGTAACACCTGTTTCAACCACTTTGAGATAGTTTGAACTGAAGCTTTAGTGTGTGGTTTTTTATGCGTAATCATTAACGTTATTTCATTTCCTCGAAGAGTTTTGGTAACTTTTTATATATTGGTTCAAATGTCTAACCACACATAAAGTAGGATCAATAGGATAAGCTTGAAAGATTACCTTTGCTCCAGTTTCTTCCTGGTCTGCTTTGTTTGATCAGATCGTAAACATAGAACACAATGTTATCTGTAGTCACATGCATACAGTCTAAACGCAACATTTGTAAAGTTTGCACTCTTTGAGCTGAAACCAATGACATTAACATTATTAATTTGAATGTTAATCTTTCCAATGACAATCCTTCAATTGGAGTCCCACTGTCTAAGTAAGGTAAGTACAATGCTCACATCCCAAATCTCTGTGTATCTAGGTTTGGGTGGATTAATGGTAAAGATTCCTTTCATGAATCTAGACATTAGTGGATGTGATCCAATTGATTTCTGGTCAGACATAAGTCCTAAATAAGATGATAAGGCACTGCGTGCAGTGTTAATGGCACTGTAACTTAAATGTTGCTCAAAATGCAATTTAGCAAGGAACTCCAATACATTTGCAATATTCACAGTATCATAAGAAATATTTGACTGTGTGCAAAATTCTTCCCATTTCTTAATATGTGTCATATATTGTTTTTGTGTGTTATCTCGCCATGATGCGACTATAACTTCCATAGTTTTGTCCGACAATCCCAGCTCCTGTAGTGGTCTGGTCAAAACCTGCAGATTAATAAATTCATATATGCATATAATGGATAAATTTCTTTGGTTACTGGATTAATCAAAATATCACTACAGTTAGGAATTGACATATATGGTCCTTTAATCATATTCAGCATTAATGGGAACCAAGATTGCGTTGGCCAATTTGGAACTACCAACAATCCTGTGGCAGAATCTTGTTCTATTTCCTTCAGACATTGCTGAACCAAAGCAAAAGGTGGAAAAGCATAAAAGAACATATTCCCCCAGTTCAATGAAAAAGCATCTACTGCTACTGCATCTGGATCGTGTTCCCAAGACACATATTTAGGCAATTGATGATTAAGCCTTGATGCAAACAAATCAATTTCTGGTAAACCAAATTGAGTTACAATATTCTTAAATATTGCTGGATTAAGCATCCATTCTGTGTTATCTTTAAATATCCTTGATCTTTTATCTGCCACCACATTGTCTTTACCTGGAATGTAGTTTGCTGAAATCCAAATTTGGCGATCAATACACCATTGCAATATTTCATTGACCAGACAATCACATGATACTGATCTGACTCCCCCCATGTGATTAATATATGCAACAGCCGTTTTATTGTCTAACTGTATTAATACATGTAGACCCTTTTTTGAACAGCAATATGCTTTTAGACCATAGAAAGCACCCAATAACTCTAAATAGTTATACCATAAGTTTGAAGAAACGTTTCTTTTTGGACTTTCCATCTACCTCCACAACTGGAGGATGAATCTGTTGCCCCCCATCCGAGAGCACTAGCATCTGTTTGTAAAACCATTTCAGGCTGTTTAATCAGAATGTTTTTAGCAGCTTGTGGGACATTTTTAATCCAACAAAGCTCCTTTTGTTAATTGCATAGGCCCATCAAAGTGGCCTGCCCTCTCTTTGAGAGCTCTTATTTTGTCCCTTTGAAGATTTTGATAATGTAATGGACCAAATTCTACTGCAGGAAATGCTGCTACTAGTTTACCAATAGTTTTCGCTACTTCTCGGATGGAAGGATAAGGTTTGTGAATGAGATTATTACAAGTCACCAAAATATCATCAACTTTATCTGTTGGTAAAGTTATTAACATAGTCTCTGAGTTAATTACAAACCCCAAATAGTTAATTGATTGTGCTGGCTGCAGCTGGGATTTAATTGGATGAATCAAGAACCCTAGCTTTTCAAACAAAGCTTTTGTAACTGAAACTGAATTCTCAGCTGACTCTTGATTATCATTAATGATTAGAATGTCATCGAGATAAGCCATAACGATGTGTTTTTGTGCTCTTAATTGGGCTAAAACTGGTTTCAACAGTTTCGTAAAGAGCCTGGGAGCTGAACTCAATCCATTTGGCAAAGCTTTAAACTGCCATAATTGTCCCAGCCAATTAAATTTTAAGTACCTCCGGAAGAACTGATGTATTGGTACAGAATAATAGGCGTCTTTCAAATCAATCTTAGCCATATAACAACCTGCTGATATTAAAAAATCTTGCAGTATTAAATGTTTCCATTTTAAAATGTTTGTATTCTACAACTTATTTAGATCTGTAAGGTCCAGAATAATTCTGCAACCACCATCTTTTTATGTCTTTTGAAATATATTAGACACAATTGATGCTCGTGTTCATAAGTTTTTTCAATAACCCCTTTTTCAGATAATTTGTCAATTTCCACATTAATCTCTGCTTTTCCAATTGCAGTAAACACGAAAGCATAGGCAGGTTTATTCTGTACTGGAGGATTAACCCCTTCTTTAAATGTAATAGTGGCTCCTGAAACTGCTTGTAAAATAAATCGATCAGAAGTAATGGTAAGCCAGTCTTTATAAACTTTTGTAATCTCCTTCCACCTGGAGATTTAGCCGCAGTTTCTTTAAGGATAGAACAAGTCTTCAATACCTCTCCATATGAGCGTGGTGGTCTCCTTCTCCTCCCCGAGTACGGGTAAGCATTGGACTGTGCAGGACGATAATATTTCCTTGACATATTTCTGCCTCTATTTCCAAAATCAGATCCCCTTCTGGACGAAAAATACCTTTTTTGTCCAAAGACGAAAGGTTTCATGCAGCTAAAATATTTAGCTTCTTCATCCAATTTTTAATTATTTAGGCAGATTTTCTCCAAACAGATAACCAGGAGCTTGAACACCACTTGCTCGGCACAGGCTTGCAAACCTTGGGTGAAATATGGGCCGAATAGCCATTTTCCTCATACAATTAATTTCATAGAAAGAATTGCACAATAGGCCCAAAATATCTTTTTGAATCTTATCCATCTCCCCATAAGCCGTAATGGCAGCAGAATTAATTTGAGGATTTTTTTTTTTAATTTTATTTTTTTTTATTTTTTTTTTAAAACCTCACTTCTTGAGCTCTCATACTTGGGGTCATGGATGCCCATATCAACGGATAAACCGTAGGCACTTCCAATGAGGCACAATTCCCTGTGCGTTAATATAATTCTGATGTTTCAATCATCACAGAATCATGAAGTTGGTAAGATACAATATATTAATGTTGGCAGCTAGGTTTTCTTCCATAGCCTCACCACTTCCTTCATATATAGCAAATTCTTTTGCTATCCCAGGCACATTTGGCCTTTTCTTTTATTTTGTGGTGTGCTTTTAAATGCAAATCACCACCAGCAGGGTCTGCCTTCTGCAGCCCTAAATCAATTGGGATTTCATCCCATGAGACTTCCTCCGGCCCAAATCCTGGGTCCGGAGTTCCAACTCCCAATCTGGCCCACAGCCATATTCAGAATAATAAACCCCTCAGGGCTTTTTTGGGACCTTCTGGGTACTGTGACCCTAGTCTCATGATTTTTTGGAGAACTTTCTCCATATGCTCCATTTTTAGCCACATAGTTTTATTATCTGGAGGACTTTCAGTATCAGAGTCAACAGAACCACGGGCCTCTCAGATTTCTTTTACATTTTTAGGAGCATTTCTCCCCGTGGTTATAACTTCTGGAGAATCTAGAACTCGCTAACGGGTAGATCAGCGGCCACCGGTATCGGAACCGGATCCGCACTAGCTTTTTGTCCCGTATTTTTATTTTCACCCCGGGAAGATCTTTTTTACCCGCGAATTTTCTTTGCCGATTTCTCCATTTCTTTCATTAATCTGTGCTAAAACAGCACGTTAACGTGACTCTGACTATAATTTTACTTTTACTTTTACTGCTGGACCCACCCAGCGTACGCTAAAGAACGTCCCGACTTTGCCTCACTTACCTGCGGGTCCGTTCCGACCGCTGCGAGGAGCTGCGCCTTACTGCAGCTCCTCCTTCTGCCGTCAGCGTCGACGTAATGCCGTTTGCCAGCGCCAGTCACTCACGTGACTCCGAAGTAAAATTAGTGGCTAAGCTAGACACACAAAAGGCTTCAGATGCCGGAATAGGGAGTAAATATCAAACAGCTGGAGGGCCTCAGCGGGCCAAAGTAGATGGAGGGAAATAGACACTGTTTTGGGTCGCTCTTCATCTGTCCATTTCCAGCAGTTCGTTTTTACTACTTGATTGATCGTGCTGTTTGAATTTAATATTAACAATGCTTTATATCATGATCACGGCATGCAAGATTTAAAAAATGTATATACTAGTCTTTCAGAAGCATTTTTTTATCCATAGGTTATTGGAGACAAACACGGTAACACACTTTGGCTGAATGAGAGAGAGTGTTCCATTCAGAGGAGACATCAGAAAGTTGTAGAAGAGGCACCAAGGTAAGGCTTTACAGAACTTTTTGACACACCTTGTTTTATTGTTCTTGTTTTTCATTAAAATCTTGAGTAACAGAAAATCACATTATGGCAGATAACATGGAAAATGAGGGCATTCACTGTGATGAAGAAAACAGAACAGCAGAGTGTTTGTTAAATATTGAGAGATTGGATTGTGTTGATGTTTGTAGGGACCTGGGTGAGCTTGTACATAGAATCATAGAAAATAGGTGCAGGAGTAGGCCATTCGGCCCTTCAAGCCTGCACCGCCATTCAATATGATCATGGCTGATCATCCAACTCAGTATCCTGTACTTGCCTTCTCTCTATACCCCCTGATCCCTTAGCCACAAGGGCCACATCTAACTCCCTCTTAAATATAGCCAATGAACTGGCCTCAACTACCTCCTGTGGCAGAGAATTCCACAGACTCATCACTCTCTGTGTGAAAAAAGATCTTCTCATCTCGGTCCTAAAAGACTTCCCCCTTATCCTTCAACTGTGACCCCTTGTTCTGGAGTTCCCCAACATCGGGAACAATCTTCCTGCATCTAGCCTGTCCAACCCCTTAAGAATTTTGTAAGCCTCTATAAGATCCCCCCTCAATCTCCTAAATTCCAGCAAGTACAAGCCGAGTCTATCCAGTCTTTCTTCATATGGAAGTTCTGACATCCCAGGAATCAGTCTGGTGAACCTTCTCTGTACTCCCTCTATGGCAAGAATGTCTTTCCTCAGATTAGGAGACCAAAACTGTACGCAATACTCCAGGTGTGGCCTCACCGAGACCCTGTACAACTGCAGTAGAACCTCCCTGCTCTTGTACTCAAATCCTTTTGCTATGAATGCCAATATACCATTCGCTTTCTTCACAGCCTGCTGCACCTGCATGCCTACTTTCAATGACTGGTGTACCATGACAGGTCTCGTTGCATCTCCCCTTTTCCTAATCGACCACCATTTATCCACATTATACTACATCTGCCATGCATTTGCCCACTCACACAACCTGGACAGGTTGAGTGAGTGGGCAGATGCGTGGCAGATGCAGTATAATATAGATAAATGTGAGGTTAGGCACTTTGGCGGCAAAAACAAGGGGGCAGATTATTATCTCAATGGGGTTAGGTAAGGGGGAGGTACAGCGAGACCTGGGTGTCCTTGTACACCAGTCACTGAAAGTTGGCGTGCAGGTACAGCAGGCAGTGAAGAAAGCTAATGGAATGTTGGCCTTCATAACAAGAGGATTTCAGTACAGGAGTAAAGAGGTTCTTCTGCAGTTGTATAGGGCTCTGGTGAGACCACATCTGGTGAGTATTGTGTACAGTTTTGGTCTCCTAATTTGAGGAAGGACATCCTTGTGTTTGAGGCAGTGCAGCGTAGGTTCACGAGATTAATCCCTGGGATGGCGGGACTGTCATATGAGGAAAGATTGAAAAAAACTAGGCTTGTATTCACTGGAGTTTAGAAGGATAAGGGGGATCTTATAGAAACATATAAAATTATAAAAGGACTGGAGAAGCTAGATGCAGGAAAAATATTCCCAATGTTGGGTGAGTCCAGAACCAGGGGCCACAGTCTTAGAATAAAGGGGAGGTCATTTAAGACTGAGTGAGAAAAAACTTTTTTACCCAGAGATTTTATGGAATTCCCTGCCACAGAGGGCAGTGGAGGCCAAATCACTGGATGGATTTAAGAGAGAGTTGGATAGAGCTCTAGGGGCTAGTGGAGTCAAGGGATATGGGGGGAAGGCAGGCACGGTTTATTGATAGCTGGCGCGATGGGCCGAATGGCCTGCTCCTGCACCTATTCTCTATGTTTCTAAGGAAGAGTAGAGGTTCATAAGATGCATCTCCAAGGTTTTAGAGTTTCTTTCCAATGTTCCCAGCTGAATCATCTTACCACAAGTCGAGAGCAGTCCTGAACTACTATCTACCTCATGAGTGAACCTTGGACTATCTTTGATGGGACTTTACTGGCTTTACCTTGCACTAAATGTTATTCCTTTATCGTGAATCTATACACTGTACATGGCTTGATTGTAATCACGTATTGTCTTTCCGCTGAATGGTCGGCACGCAACAAAAGCTTTTCACTGTACCTCGGTACACTTCTGACAATAAACTAAACTGATATTCACTTCTCTCACCTATTTCTAGTGTCGAGAGAATGTCTGAGTATGTTTCAAAAGGGCAGTGAATGGGTCTTATTTCAGTTGCAATCTAAAAGTCAGGAAGGTAGAGATTGGAAAAACTTGTAGCTGAAACTGCCAAGTTTGGGAGCCAAAGGAGCCAAATAATCTGACAGTTTGCAGTGATAGAGAACACACATGTTTTATATCAAATGATAGTTTGTAAATTTCATAGATGGTAATTCTGCATTTGTTGCACTTAGGAGAATCTCCTTTCTGTCAGGCATTGGAGAATAAGAAACTAATTTTTTCTATCTGAAACTAATGAAATAAATGTCCTTAAATGTGTTATCACAGCTGAAAATTATTTTTGCCATGAACTTTCTTTCCTTATTCTGTCACAGTATTCTTCCAATTATGAATAACATGATTTTGAAGAAGCATGGAATGTTTTAATTTTAAGTGTTATAATTTTAAGTGCAGAATTACATTTTTCTCTTTTTGCACATTTGGTGGTGTGAGAATTGCCGTCAGTTAACTCTTATCAAGTTAACAATGGGGGCTTCTTGAGGCATTATTCAAAATAGATTAATTAATCATGTCTGCATTGCAAAACTTTGTTTGCAGAACTAACAGAGTTTTTAAAAAAGGAGACAAGTTATATTAGTGGCGGAGAACATTGGAAACAGAAGCAGCCATTGATGGAAAAAATGGTGCCTTAATGCCAGGGATGACCACTCTCACCTGCCTTGGGCTCTCTGGCGTTTTGTCTGTTTTTGGGACAAAGCTGCAATGTGATCTGGCATAGTGAACTTCTTTAAGTTCCTTCCTCAAATCTTTTTAGCCAGATTTTAGATCACAATGATTTGGTTTCATAACAGAATTTCAGGTGACAAATATTTAATTGGTATTAAAAATAATATTGTTTGTTGTTGACCACAGCAAAAAATAACTTGTACTATGATACCATCATTTCCAGACCTGGTCTGTTCCAGTAGCCAATTCAGTTTTTTTCCAAAATGCAGTTGTCTTGTAATGAAAGGAATCCAACGGCTGATTTCTATACAACAATAGAAAATGATCAGATAATCTGTTTTAGTGAAATTCATTATTGAATAAATATTGGGAAGGGCAGTGTGGAGAACTTCCCTGTTCATAAAGCATAGAGTTCTATAGTGTGTAAACAGGCCCTTCGCCCAACTGGTCTACCCCGACCACCATGTCCCATCCACACTAATCCCACCTGCCTGTATTTGGCCCATATCTGTCCTATCCATGTACTTGTTTTAATTGTTTCATAAACATTAAAATAGTCCTTGCCTCAACTACCTCCTCTGGCAGCTCTTTCCATACACCCCTCCGATTCCTATTAAATGTTTCCGCCTTCACCTTAAACCTATGTCCTCAGTTTCACGATTTCTCTACTCTGGGCGAGACTATGTGCGTCTGCCCGATCTATTCCTCTCATGATTTTATACACCTCCATAAGATCGCCCCTCATCCTCCTGCACTCTAAAGAATAGAGTCCCAGCCTGTTCCACCTCTTCCTGTAGCTCAGACTCTCGAGACCTGGCAACATCCTCGTGAATCTTCTCTGTACCCTTTCCAACTTGACAATATCTTTCCTGTAATATTGTGCCCGAACTGAACACACTACTCTAAATGCGTCCTCGCTAACATCATACAGTGCCTTCCATAATGTTTGGCACAAAGACCCATCATTTATTTATTTACTTCTGTACTCCACAATTTGAGATTTTTAATAGAATAAATCACATGTGGTGAAAGTGCACATTGTCAGATTGTATTAAAGGGTATTTTTATACATTTTGGTTTCACCATGTACAAATTATAGCTGTGTCCCCCCCATAGTCCCCCCGTTTCAGGGCACCATAATGTTTGGGACACATGGCTTCACAGGTGTTTGTAATTGCTCAGGTGTGTTTAAATGCCTCCTTAATGTAGGTATAAGAGAGCTCTCAGCACCTAGTCTTTCCTCCAGTCTTTCCATCACCTTTGGGAACTATTATTGCTGTTTATCAACATTGTTGATGGACCAAAGTTGTGCCAATGAAAGTCAAAGAAGCCATTATGAGACTGAGAAACAAGAATAAAACTGTTAGAGACATCAGCCAAACCTTAGGCTTACCAAAATCAACTGTTTGGAACATCATTAACAAGAAAGAGAGCACCGGTGAGCTTGCCAATTGCAAAGGGACTGGCAGGCCAAGGAAGACCTCCACAGCTAAGGACAGAAGAATTATCTCTACAATAAAGAAAAATCCCAAACACCTGTTCGACAGATCAGAAACACTTTTCAGCGGTCAGGTGTGGATTTGTCAATGACCACTGTCAGCAGAAAACTTAATTAACAGAAATACAGAGGCTACACTGCAAGATGCAAACCACTGGTTAGCTGCAAAAATAGGATGGCCAGGTTACAGTTTGCCAAGAAGTACTTCAAAGAGCAACCACAGTACTGGAAAAAAGGTCTTGTGGGCAGATGAGACAAAGATTAACTTATCAGAGTGACGGCAAGAAGTATGGAGGAGACAAGGAACTGCCCAAGATCCAATGCAAGCACAACCATGATAATTCCTGACAAAAAATATATATCTAGAAACCTTTGCATATACAGAGCTTAACACACATGACATAGAAAATGATATTGATCCGGAAAATAACTTACTTAACAATATCAACAACAGCTGCAGTTATTACACAGATGAGCAATTCAATATAACTTTCCAATCAGAACATAATGATTGTCCACTTTAATAGCAGGTCTATATGCCAACTTCTGCAACATAAAAGAATATTTAAGACAGTTCAAGAACCCATTTAATCTTATAGCTATATCAGAGACCTGGATCAGCCCTGAGAAAGGTGTGGACTTTGACATGGATGGCTATGAACTGAATTATATAAACAGAAAGGGAAAAAAGTGGAGGAGGTGTGGCGATCTATGTGGATAAAAGACTGAAATATAATGGCCCTGTCTCATGGTGCGAGTTGACCCACGAGGTACCCCGAGTGAAAGACTCGTGGTTGTGTACGAGACTTCAAGTTTATGTTCAAGTATTTAACCGAGTTCCCACGGGTATGTCATTTCTGCGATGTTCCAAGTTCCTCCTCCGAGTTACCAAGTTCCTCTCCCGTTACTCTTGAGCCAACCGTGAATGAAGGTATGTTTTAATAAAGCAACAATGTTAAAAGACATCTCCATCCTGTGGCTTTGAGTTATTTCAGCGCGGCCGCATCTATTGATACGACCTACAAAGGGAAAATGCGCACCCTCCAGCAACCAATAACGTGGTAAGTGCATTTCTTGGTGCTTTATGTTTTTAAATACTGTATTTCCCGGGGTGGGGGGAGAGCTCAGTTCATAGTATTTGGGGAGTCTAGCGTTGTGAAGGAGGAGATTGGGGTCAGTAACCCACTTGCCACGCTCCAGTCTGAGTGCAGGTAGATGGGACTAGGTGACAGTAAACGGCACGGAGTAAAAGGGTAGAGATGGCCTGTTTCCGTGCTGTCATTGCTATATGGTTTTATTGTGGCCAGGGAGTGAAGTAGCTTGGGTGGCTGCCGCAGCGCTCCGGGCACGGACAGCAGAACTGGCTGCCACTTCCGAGGAAGATAGCAGCTCGGGTGACTGACTTTGAGCGGCCGCCGGGACCCGACAGCACACACACACACACACACACACACACACACACACAGACACACACACACACACACAGACAGAGAGAGAGACACACACACACACACACACACACACACACACACACACACACACACACACACACACACACACACACACACACACAGATACACACAGACAGCAGAACTGGCCGCCACTTCCGAGGAAGGAAGCAGCTCGGGTGACTGACTTTGAGCGGCCGCCGGGACCCAACAGCAGACTCACACACACACACACACACACACACAGATACACACAGACCGACAGAGACACACACACACACACACACACACACACACATATATATATATATATATATATATATATATATAAAATATATATTATATATATATATATATATTGGCGAGAGATTTAGATTTGAAATGCAGGGGGATAATATTTCGCGGAGTTACCCAGCAGTAGGCAACCCAGGAACCACGCAAAATATATATACAGCACATGGACGTGTGTGTGTATGTGTATACATACATGTCCATGTGCTGTATGTATACTTTGTGTGGTTCCTGGGTTGCCTACTGCTATATATATATATATATATATATATATATATATATGTGTGTGTGTGTGTGTGTGTGTCTCTCTCTCTCTCTCTCTCTCTCTCTCTCTCTCTCTCTCTCTCTCTCTATATATATATATATATATATATATATATATATATATATATATATATATATATATATATCTCAGTAGGCAACCCAGGAACCACTCAAAGTATATATACATATACATATACACATACACATATACATATACACAGGTCTGGGGAAGACAGAGAGGGGAACAATGAGGACACGGAAGTTTAGTGGGGAATCTCATTGGTAATTATGTGGGAAGGAAGTTCAGATGCTAGTTTAAATATAGACGAAATGCTGGAGTAACTCAACGGGACAGGCAGCATCTCTGGATAGTGGTCTAAGGAAGGGTCTCGACCCGAGACATCATTCCTTCTCTCCGGAGATGCTGCCTGTCCCGCTGAGTTACTCCAGAATTGTGTGTGTGTGAGAGTTACTCCAGCATTGATCGTGTGTGTGTGTGTGAGTTACTCCAGCATTGTGTGTATGTGTGTGTGTGTGTGAGTTACCCCAGCATTGTGTGTGTGTGAATCATGTATTGCCAAGGCACTGTAGATACAAATAATGACATACACAAGAAAGGGCAGATGCTAGTTGAAAAAAGTGAACACATGGGGCTGGAGAAATTTGGAAATGTCATCCCGTCCCCCATTCCTTCTCTCCAGAGATGCTGCCTGCCCGCTGAGTTAAAAGAGTTCCCACGGTAGACTCACGAATCACTAAGGTAAACGCACGGGCCACCACATTATAAACGAGTTTAAAATGTTTCAATTTTTAACTTGAACTGTAAATTTGACTCGTGGAAAAAATCAAACGTGTTTGATTTTTTTCACGAGTTACCAAGTTTCACGGGTACCTGCCGTTAGCACCACGAGTCGCTAAGTTGCTCGCAAGAGTTCCGACGTTCCCGCTACGTTTCGTGTACGTGATTACCGCGAGTGACAACTCGAGGTCACTCGTGGGTCAACTCGCACCGTGAGACAGGAGTTTAAGGTGGTGGAGAACATGACAACGGCTGTTGACGATTTGTTGGAATGTATTACAGTAGAAATTTGTAGATAGAAAAGACCAAAAATGTTATTGTGAGCTGTATATATAGAGCTCCCGGATCCAGTATTGAAATATTTAATGATTGGATGGAAAACATGTTTACAAAATCATTACAAAAGATTATGTTCATCTGTGGGGATTACAATATTGACCTGTTGAATCCAAAAAAGCATAAAATGACAGAAGAATTAATCAATACTATGTACAGTATGGGTTTATATCCTAAAATAACCAGACCTAGTAGAATTACTTCTCATTGTGCGACATTAATAGACAACATATTCACAAACATAATGAAAAACAATACAGTAAGCGGACTATTATATAGTGACATCAGTGACCATTTACCTGTTTTTATTGTTTATCACTGTAGTTATAGGAAACCTAAGAACACCAGTCATTTTAAATACAAAAGGGTGAGAACCGAAGAAAACATAAATGCATTTAAGAATGAATTACTGAAACAGAATTGGAGGGTACTATATGAGGGTGAAGATGTCGACAAAGCATACAATGGATTTCTAAATATTTTTAAATCACTTTATGACAAAAACTGTCCTTTGAAACAATATAGTGATAGACAAAAACAAACAAATAGTCCATGGATCACTAAGGGTTTAAAAAATGCTTGCAAAAAGAAAAACACGCTATATAGACAAGTCATAAAATATCGAACTTCAGAAGCAGAAAATAAATATTAAAAATATAAGAATAAACTAACCAATATTATGAGGATATGTAAGAAAGAGTACTATAATAAAATATTAGAGAATAATAAAAACAATATGAAAGGTATATGGAACATGCTAAATAGTATTATTAGAAATGGATCAAAAAATACAGGCTACCCTGAGTATTTTATTGAGGAAGACGAGACAATAAATAATATGGATGATGCGGTTAATATTTTTAACAAATTCTTTGTAAATGTGGGACCAGATTTGGCAGAAAAAATTAATGACCCAGAAACAAAATAAGGGGCGGATACTGATCTTTGGGATAGAATGTTAGGGTTAGGGTGAGAACTGCAACAACCCGGTTCCGGAATCGCTACTTCCCCACAGCCATCAGGCTATTAAACCTGGCTCGGACAAAACTCTGAACATTAATGCCCCTCCATGTTATTTGCACTTTATTAATTTATTAATTAATGTGTGTATTTAAGTATATAATTGTAGTCAATGCCTACTATGTTCTGTTGTGCTATGCAAAGAAAGAATTTCATTGTCCTGTCAGGGACACATGACAATAAACTCTTTTGACTTTGACTTTTGACTTTGAGAAATACTAGCTCTATCTTCCTTAGAGCAGTCGAAGGAAAATAAATCGTAGACACTGTAAGAAAATGTAAAAGCAAATCCTCTACTGATTGGAATGATATTGATATGATTATAATAAAAAACGTTATTGAAGAAATTGCAGAACCATTCTCTTATCTGTAACTTGTTTTTTCAATTCGATAAATTTCCGAACAAAATGAAAATAGCAAAAGTAATACCATTATATAAAGCTGGGGATAGACACCATTTCACAAATTACAGACCTGTTTCTTTACTCTCCCAATTCTCCAAGATCCTTGAAAAATGTTTTAAAGAAAGACTTGACAGTTTCATTGAAAAACATAAGCTTTTGGTCGACAGTCAATATGGATTCCGACAGACAGATCAACATCTATGGCACTAATGGAACTAATCGAGGAAATCACAAATTACATAGCTAAAAAAAAACTTGCAGTGGGAATATTCATAGACTTTAAAAAAACATTTGATACCGTAAATCACGACATTTTACTCATGAAACTGGATAAGTATGGCATCAGAGTGTTGGATTGGATCGGGTGAGAAACTATTTAAGAAACAGGCAACAATTTGTCGAAATAGGTGAACATAAATCAACTTACATGAACATAACTTGTGGAGTGCCTCAAGGTGTTAAGTCCTAAGCTTTTCATAATATACATTAACGACATATGCAGAGTATTAAATATACTGAAATTGATTATATTTGCCGATGATACGAATATTTTTTGTTCCGGTGACAATTTGAAGCAGCTTTTGGAGGTCATCACATCTGAAATGATTAAATTAAAACAGTGGTTTGATGTCAACAAATTGTCTTTAAATGGGAACAAGGGGGTCACAGTCTAAGGATAAGGGGGAATTCCTTTAGGACCGAGATGAGGAAAACATTTTTCACACAGAGAGCGGTGAGTCTGTGGAATTCTCTGCCACAGAAGGTAGTTGAGGCCAGTTCATTGGCTATATTTAAGAGGAGTTAGATGTGGCCCTTGTGGCTAAAGGGATCAGGGGGTATGGAGAGAAGGCAGGTACAGGATACTGAGTTGGATGATTAGCCATGATCATATTGAATGGCGGTGCAGGCTCGAAGGGCCGAATGGCCTACTCCTGCACCTATTTTCTATGTTTCTATGTAAGCAAAACAAAGATTATGCTATTTGGAAAACATAAAACAAACCCTCAAGTACAATTGAAAATAGATAACATAAGTATAGAAAGAGTATATAAAAATAAATTTCTTGGTGTGATCTTAGACCACAAAATCTGCTGGAAACCACCTATAAACCACGTCAAAGCAAAACTGGCAAAGTCTATAGCAATATTGGGAAAATCAAGACACATTCTGGACCACAAATCATTACATACTCTGTATAATACACTCATATTGCCATATCTGAGTTACTGTGTGGAGATATGGGGTAACACCTACAAAACCACCCTACAGCTATTATGCACATTACAAAGAAGAGCAATAAGAATTATCAATAATGTTGGATATCTTGAACATACCAATTTATTATTCTTTAAGTCACATACACTGAAGTTCACTGATCTGGATAAATTTAAGACTGCATAAATCATGTACGAAGCAAGAAATAATTTACTTCCAGGAAATATCCAAAAACTGTTTATGGAAAGACAGGGTGGGTATAATTTGAGAGGGGAACATAATTTAAAAAAAACTCAATGTCAGAACAACTCTGAAAAGTATGTGCATAGCAATCTGTAGGGTGAATTTGTGGAATGGTCTGTAACAGGAGATAAAACTTAGCACAAACATAATTCAGTTTAAAAAGATGTACATAAAAACTTTTTTAAAAGGATATTGGGATGAGGATAGGTGATTGTGAGTGGGATATTTGTTATACTGATTGTATAGGGAAGGGTGATTGTAGTGATGGGTTGTATATATGACTAAGAGATACTGTATAGTACGAGGGTTTTTTCTTCTTTATTTTTCTCTTTTTTTGTATGGCTTTGTAAATATTTGATTAGTGTATAAATGTAAATATTTTGGTGTACATATAGCTGATGGTGTACATATGGTGTACATATAGCTGCTAAATTTGTTTAAGATAATTATAAGCAGTTGAATAAGGGGTGGGAATTAATAAGCTTTGGCTTCTTCCTGCTCCTTTTCGGACACATACGATTTCATTTATTTATAGATACTGTTTATGACACTTTATAAATATTCTTGTTTTGTTTTTGTATGCTGTTTCACACTTGCTTTTTATTCTTTTATTCTGTTCAAAATAAATAAATAAATAAATAAATAAATAAATGCCACCTCATCTGTGAAATACAGTGGTGGGGGTGTTATGGCCTGGGCATGTATGGCAGCTGAAGGTCCTGGCTCACTTCATTGATGATACAACTGCTGATGGTAGTAGCATAATGAATTCTGAAGTGTATAGACACATCTTATCTGCTCAAGTTCAAACAAATGCCTCAAAACTCATTGGCAGATGGTTCATTCTACAGCAAGACAATGATCCCAAACTTATTGCTTGCTAAAGCCACAAATGAGTTTTTCACAACAAAAAAAATGTTAATTCTTGAGTGGCTAAGTCAATCACCCAATCTGAACCCAATTGAGCATGCCTTTTATATGCTGAAGAGAAAACTGAAGGAACTAGGCCCCAAAACAAGCATAAGCTAAAGATGGCTGCAATACAGGCCTGGCAGAGCAACTGGTGATGTCCATGAATTGCAGACTTCAAGCAGTCATTGCATGCAAAGGATAGGCAACAAAATACTAAACATGACTACTTTCATTTACATGACATTGCTGTGTCCCAAACATTATAATGCCCTGAAATGGGGGGACTCTCCATGAACACTGCTGTAATTTCTACATGGTGAAACCAAAATGTATAAAAATGGCCTTTATTAAAATCTGACAATGTGTACTTTAACCACATGTGATTTTTTTTTCTAATACAAATCTTAAATTGTGGAATACAGATGCAAATAAATAAATAATGGGTCTTTGTCCCAAACATTGTGCAGGGCACTGTATATAACTGCTCTACTTCCAAATCGGATGGAATTTCTGAGAGAGCAGAAAAGTGGTAATCTGAGAGATGGTACTCCAGACAGTGTAGCACCACCAACCAGTGGGTCAACCTGGCCTCTGGAAG
The DNA here is from genome assembly GCA_035221665.1 of Okamejei kenojei. Classification (NCBI taxonomy): domain Eukaryota; kingdom Metazoa; phylum Chordata; class Chondrichthyes; order Rajiformes; family Rajidae; genus Okamejei; species Okamejei kenojei. The sequence continues at coordinate 113,806,613 of CM069136.1, forward strand.
CGTCTTGAACCCCAATCATAGGGAGCAAAAGCACAATCCACTGAGTCACATGTGACACTCAATTGCTGCTAAAACGTATATTGTGCAGGTGCTCAACCATTTTCATTTATTTTAATCTAGCACCTTTCTGGATCCAGAGACTCGAAGAGCCATGGGAGAACAAGCAGTGGTGTTGGCAAAAGCTGTCAATTATTCCTCTGCTGGCACAGTTGAATTCCTTGTGGACGCAAGGAAGAACTTTTATTTCTTAGAAATGAACACTCGACTTCAGGTATAGAAAGATATATTTTTTCATCTTTGGGCAAATTTGAATGGCGACGGATGGTTATCAGGGAACCCAGTAGATAACTAGTAGAGGGCGGCACGGTGGCACAATGTTAGAGTTGCTGCCTTACAGCGCCGGAGACCCGGGTTAGATCCTGACTACGGATGCTGTATATATGTAGTTTGTACGTCCTGGCCATGATCTGTGTGACTTTTCCCCAGGAGCTCTGGATTCCTCCCACACTAAGAAGTACGGGATTGTAGGTTAATTGGTTTGGTAAATTTGTAAATTGTCCCTATTGTATCTAGGATAGTGTTAGTGTGCGGAAATCGCTGGAAGGCACGGACTCAGTGGGCAGAAGGGCACATTTCCGCGCTGTATTTCTAAACTAAACTAAACTGTGACATTTATTTAGCCAGTGTGGAGCATGCACCACAGGGAATGGCCAAGGTAAGAGGCAGGGACGCACTTTAAGGGGAAGCTGAAGAAAAAACATATGAGAGAGAGAAAGAGGGAGGGAGTGAGAAAATAGGAAATGATGATTGGGAAGGTGAAGAGGAATTGGAAAAGTCTTGTATGAATCAAAAATACCAGCATGCACTCTTGGGCTGAATAGCCATTTTTTTTGGTGCTATAAATTCCATGTAATGGCACCTACTGTTGCTGAGTACATTTTATCCCATGCTTCAAGTAACCTTAAAGACCTTGAGGGGGATACAGTTAAGCGCCACAGAGGGGCTGTGGTATGTAGCTCGTCTTAACGCTTTGATATTTTTCCCACTTGGCAGCCAAAATTTCCTATTAGATTTTTCTAGTGCTGAATCCATGCTGTGTTGCACTGAAATTGATGCTGGTGTCAGCACTAAGAATCGAGCCTTTTTGAAAATGTTTTTCAAAGCCACAGTCTGCATACCTTGCCTAATGAGATGTGTTTTATGGATAACAATAAAAAGTGTGTTTTCATTTAAAATGGAAGGAGCAATGTTTACGGAGGAGCTTGAAGTTTAATGGTAGTCAAGTTTTGACTTGACTGAAATAATCATCTTTCTTCCAATAATAAAAAAGGAAAGATAGTTTGACAGGATTATCATTTAGTACTAAAATTATTTACTTAATATTTTCTTTCTTAATCCATTTAAACATCTCTGAGTTATTACACAAATATAAAAAATGGTTGTACATGGAGAGACCTAAAAGAATTATGCCAGGAGTTATGGCGTGAATATGGCGAGAAGCTGAGTTCTTTTTGCCTCGGGGCAGAGAAGGTTAAGCAACAACTTAATCAAGTGGTTCAACTTCATTGAGTCATAAAGAGATGCAGCATAGAAACAGGCCCCTGGGCTCACTGAGTGTGCGCTGACCATCAACAACTCATTTACACTAATCCAACATTAACCCTATTTTTTTATACTCCTTACATGCTCATCAATTCCACTCCTGCATCCCCCCCTTCCCCCCACTATTACTCGACCATAAACCAGGAGGAATTTATAGTGGCCAATAAAACCTACCTATCCGCATCTCTTTGTTATGTGGAGAAAAGCCAGAGCACCAAGAGGAAAACAACACAGTCACAGGAAGAGCGTGCAAACTCCACACTGATAGTATACAATGATAGGATTGAACTGAGCTGTGAGGCAGTGGCTCTGCTGGATGTGCCATTATGCTACCCAAAATTTCACACTAGTTTCTTATAGAAGGGAGAAAAGAAACTACTTTCACTGGGAGGTGGATAAAATTAAAAGCCTTTTTTTTTAATATGAAGAACTGGTAAAAACAAGAACTGTTTGATAGAGTGGGTAAGCAGTAATTAAAACAAAAGCTAAATAACTGAAAAAGAGACATTCACAGGGCTGTGAAGGAAGAGCAGGAGAATGGGATCAATTTGAGGGCTTTCATTGAGAACAAATTCACGTGCAATCACTAATGTTACTGCATTCATCAAATTGGAGATTTATATCCAAAGATTTTATCTTGAAGAGAAATGTGGGAACATGGGCTGGAAATTGAGGAAATAACAAATTTGCTCCATCATTAACAGTTGCCAGCCTTTAAAAGCTTCTATTGTCAAATTAATAAAAGGTTGGCAAATGTTAACGCAAGTTCCTTATAGATTCATGCAGAACGTAAATTTCCCCTTCAGTCCAACTCATCCATGCTGATCAAGATACCCATTTAAGCCAGTTCCATTATCTCGTGTTTGACCCATATCCCTCCAAACCTTTTCTATGCATTTATCTGTCTGAATGTCTTTTAAATGTTGTTATTGTACCTGCCCAACTACTACTTTGGCAGCTCGTTCCTTATGTGTATCACTCTCTGTGTGAAAAAGTTGCTTCTCAGGTTCCTAATAAATCATTCCCCTCTCACTTTAAACATATGCCCACTAGTTCCTGATTCACGTCCTTGGGGGGGAAAAAGGCAGTGTGCATTCACCCTATTTGTACCACTCGTGAATTGTACCCCTTGTTTAAATAACTGAAGTCTTACACCATGATAAAGGTCCAAAGACTTTATTAACGTTACAGCATCGGTAACTTTATACTAGCACGTTTCTCTAAGAGTGTGGGAACAAGGCAGGGAGGCTACAGATTAGCTAGTGGGCGTAGCTACAAAGCATGACTCATAACATGAGTGACACTGATCTACATCCTCCCTCTTAAAGAATTAAACATCAGTACGAAACCATTAATAAGTAAGGCATGCATAGCAATTGATAATGAACTGGAGGAAAGTCAAACATAGCCCGTGTACTTCACAACTGGCTTGCAAACATGACCAGCACGTGTACGATAAAGACCATCTCCGTTCTTTCCCCAAGGGGACAGAGCAGGTGGCTTCACAGGTGAGGGAGACCGAATCAGCATTCCCAGAGATGAAACAGGAGACCGTGGCGCAGGCGAAGTCGCCACTGGCAGACGAGCCGTTGCAGACGTGGGTTGTTGTGTTGGTATAGGCAGGGGCGGAAAACACGGGGGGGCAGAGGGGACACGATCCCCCCCCCCATGTTTTGAGAGGTGGGGGACATCAACCCCCAAGTTTTTGTCATCCGGATTTTAAAATCTCCGCTTTCCGCGAGACAGTGGAGGTGGGACTGCTGATCGAAGGCGCCAATTGGACGAGAGAGATGTCGGTCAGCAGGCAATGGGGGTGGGACATGATGATTCATCGCGATGATTGGAGGAGGGAGGAGTGGGGGGGGGGTGGAAGTGAGGATAGAGTGCGGTGATTGGAGGAGGGAGACGTGGCACAGACCTGCGCCTCATCCACAGCCAGGATCGATCCCGGCCGGGTCTGCAGCGCTGTCCCGTCCCCACCCGAGTGCCCCCCCCCCCACAGGTGGCCAGAGACATCGGCAGTCAGACGGGAGCTGTACCCCCAGGCACACAGCCAGCGCAGAGAAGCAGAGCTAAACCCAGCTCAACTCTGCCAGGTGAAGCTGCCTGGGCTTGCGGGAAATGTGGCCAGAGCGGAGAAGCAGCGCTAGTGTCCCGTCAGTCCAGTCAGGGCTTGTAGGTTAACCCGGCGAGACAGGCATAGTTGAGCTGCATTTAGCGTTGGATTGAGCCTCCGAAGCCTTGCGCATGCGCGCATGGCCGCCCAAACATTGTGTGTCCCCTGTTCCCCGGTCCCCTCCATGTTTTGATAGCGAGTTCCGCTCTTGGGTATAGGCGGAGGAGTGCCACTAGACACAGACGGACGTACACTTGTACGGTCTGGATAATGCGAAGGCGGAACTGGCTCGTTCACAGGCAGGATGTGATGTCTGTTACGCCTGTGGGTGCCGCTATCGGCACTGACCAGATACGAGCGGGGCTCAGAAGCAGCTCCAGAAATCACACCAATACGGTCATGGCCTTTGTCAGTCTGAAAAAGAACCACCTACCCATTGGTCAATGGTGGCAGTGGCCTACTTGTTTTCTGATACCATTGTTTTCGAATGTTACGTTTTTGTTGTAACCTGAACCTCCTCAGGCGGAACCACCTGCGGGATCAATGCCTGATCTGCCACAGGCACCGTGGCTCGGTTCTGCCTCGACAATAAACGTTGAGCAGGTGTACCCAAAATGGGGTCACGGGAGATGTTGCATAAGTTGAGTGGATCCAGGAACACGTTGGAATTAGCTCTGTGCGAATGTTCCATGAGCTGTTTGGCACTCTTGACGGCCCGCTCAGCCAGTCCATTCAACGGTGGATATTCAGGGCTGCTGGTAATGTGTCGCAAATTCCAGCGTGTAGCAAACTCCCTGAAGTGTTGGCTGGTGAATTGACTGCCGTTGTCAGTTAACAGTCTACCCAGAGATCCGTGGACTGAAAAATGGTAGGATAACTTCAAAACCACCCCACGAGAAGTGGGGCTGCTGAGAAAATCAATGTCAAACCATCCTGAATACAAATCGACAAGTACCAGGTACTGCTTGCCATGCCACTCAAATATGTCAGCTGCCACTATAGACCACGGGAGTGCAGGAACCGGATGTGAAAGAAGTGGTTGCCTTTGTTGGTGAGGTGCCAAGCTGTTGCACATTGCACAGGACGCCACATTCTCGATGATGTATTCGGCCATGCCAGGCCAATAAAACATGCTTTTTGCACGTAGGGCAGTAGCTTCAGTGCCTGGATGCCCTGCATGGACAGCGTTACAGTACTTGTTCTGCAGCGAAGCAGGGACCACAGCCTTGTGTTCTTTTAAAATAATGCCATCCTGCAGCACTAGCTCACCACGGACGGCAAAGAAACGCCGGACTGGCAGCGGAACGTTGTAGATATGTCTGGCCAGCCGCGCATAATGACGGAGATAAGCGACCGGAGGGTACTGTCAGCAGCAGTGTGGGCAACCAAATCCTCCATACAGAATGAGGGAATAAAAGACACTGTCATTACAATAAAGTCATCATCCAGCGAGGGCGGATCCTCGCAGGTCTTCCGGGGTGCACGCGAGACAGTGTCTGCCAGGTGCATATCCTTACCGCGTTTGTGGATCAGAACAATGTATATTTTTGAAGTTGTAGCAACATCTGCTGTGGGCGCGCTGGAGAGGCATGGATCGGTTTGTTAAAGATGCTGACAGTTGGTGGTCAGTTTCAATTGTGACCGTGTGTCCAAAGATAAAGTCATTAAATTTCTTGCAGGCGAAAACAACCGCCAACAGCTCTTTCTCAGTCATAGTGCGTGAGGCATAGGCAACAGGCTTATTGCCATTACCATCATTTTGAAGACATGCTGCGCCTAGTCCGCGTGGTGAGGCGTCACAAGTCAGTGTGACCGGTTGTTTAGGATCAAAGTAAGCAAGAGAAAGGAGCACAAGACATCTGCTGCTTAAGAGTGTCGAACGCCTTCTGGTGTTGCTCGTGCCAAGTCCAAGCAGTGTCTTTGTGTGTAAGCTGGCACAATGGGGCTGATATTTCGCTGAAATCCGGAATGAATTTGCTCAAGTAGTTAATCATGCCAAGGAATCTCTGCAAACTTAGCACATCTGTGGGTGCTGGAAGCTCGTTGATAGCACTGGTTTTCGCTGGATCAGTTTTTAGGCCATCTTTGGTTAACACATGACCTATGTATTTCACCTCATTTACCCTGAATTTGCTTTTTTGAGGGTTCAGCTTGAAGTTGATGGCCTTGGCGCGATCCAAGACTTTCGTCAGATTGGCATTGTGTTCTTCGACCGTTCGTCCCGGAACGAGGATGTCATCCACTACGATGGAGCACAGGTAGCCTGCAAACAATAGCTCCATAGCTTGTTGAAATACTTCACTAGCAGAACTTATTCCAAAGGGCATGCGAAGAAATCTGTAACGCCCGAGCGGAGTGCTGAAAGTGGTTAACTTGGAGGAGTTGTGTTCCAGCGAAATCTGCCAGAATGAACTCTTGGCATCTAGCACCGTGAATACAGTTGCCTCAGCCATCTGCGCAGCGATCACATCCACAGTGCGCATGGGATAGTGAGGTAGTTTAATTGTTGTGTTTAAATCCTTGGTGTTGATGCAAATCCGTATCCACGGAGAGGCGACCTTTTCCATTTCGCCTCCCCCGTGGCCTAACATCAGGGATCGGTGCGGCCTTTCCCGGAGACGTGCCCGGGGCCTCAGCGGTGGGCGCAGCATGGACTCTCGTCGGGGAGCGGGCGAGCCCATGCCGGGGGTCGCCGGAGGGGAGCGCTCCGTTCGCTGGCCCGCGGCAGCCTGAAGCCACGGTCTGCGGAGCTCCAGTTGGCGCAGCGTCTGGAGCTGGGATCCCTCGTTGGGGACCCGGGAGGAGAAGAGCTCCGACCGCCGTCCCGTGGCCTACTTCTACCGTGGTCGCGGTGTGGACTTACCATCAGGGCCGGGGTCCCTTGCCGGGGACCCCTGGAGGGGAGCTCCGACTGCTGGCCCTGCAGTCTGCAGTGCTTCCAGCTGCAGCGCGGCGGGGTCTTTAGATCTTCGACTGCCAGCCTGCAGCCTATGCCAACCTGAAGCCACGGTCTCCGGTGGAGAGGCACCGATTCAGGACTTACCTGGACTTTATCTAGACTTTACCTTGTCTACACACCTGGACGCCTGCAGCGGCGGCTGCGGAGGGTTGAGGTCCCGACCACAGGGGAAAATGGAGGAGGACTGGCCAAATTTTGTGCCTTCCACCACAGTGATGAATGCTGTGTTGGATGTTTGTGTTAAACTTTTATTGTGTATTTGTGTGTTCTTTTTTCATTGTACTGCTGCTGGCAAATTCACTTCACTTGCACTTTATGTGCAAGTGACGAATAAAACAGATATTGATTGTTTGATATTGAATAGATTCAACAGGAGCGATCTGAACACCAGCCTGGTCAAATCTAGCCGGTTCATAGTGAAATCTTCTGGCACGACGAGCAGCATCTGTGCCTGCCAGACTAAGAAGAATTGACACTCGAACACCAGGAGTAGCATTAGGGTGAGCCGCAAAGATGTAGATTGAGAAATCATCTTCAAAGACACGCCACAGTTCTGCAAGATCCTCATCAAATACCAGGATCTCTGGTTTTCTGAGAGCAGAAGCCATTGCAATACAGTTGAAAAAACAATAAACTAAAATAAAAACAGTACAATTAAGCAAGGAGTGAGTCTGTATACCCTGACACCATGTTGTGATTCTTCTGTTTAAATAACTGAAGTCTTACGCCGTGATAAAGGGCCAAAGCTGTACTTTTGTGGCTGAGAAACTAAATGCCAACTTAGACAAAATATCATCTTGGCTGGCCTCATCTTGTTTAACTTTAAACACTCAAAAGACAAACTCTGTCTGCTTCTCCATCAAAAAACTACCCCTAACAAACCTCTACAATATAAAAATCAATTGTGAGCTCATTGAACATGTACCTGAAGTAAAGTATCTGGGAATAATTATAGACAATCAGTTGAACTTTAAAAGTCATATTAAGAAAATGTGTAAAACCATTAAGGCAAACTTGGGCTGTTTTATGATTATAAGAAACTGTTTGACTTTTAACTGTGCTTTTCTTTTCATGAATTCTATGATTCTCTCACATATATCTTATGGCTTAACCTCATGGTCCCCAGGCTCACCAGTCATCAATTAAGGCCATAGAGTGTCTCTATAACCGAGCCTTGAAAGTCCTGGACAAAAAAAGAATAAGGTATCATCACTGTCAAATTCTAAGCAAATATAAGATCCTAAGTTTTGCTAACTTTATTTCCTTAAATTTAGTTAAATTGGTCTTCAGGTGCCTAAATGCTAAATTCTAACCTACTGTGCAAAACAATAACAAGACTGCAAAGTGGTACCAGATCCACCACCCGAGCAGCGTCAAAAGGCAATTGTAGTATCCCCTTCTGCAGAACATCTTTTGCTCAAACTGCCTTTTCAGTAAAAGGGACAAAATTATGGAACTCACTGCCAGACCACTTGAAATGTATCCCTACATATGTCACATTCAAAAGAAACACAAAATTGTGGCTAATTCAACAACAATCTTGTTCTCATATTTAGTTTTTACACTGTGCTCTCTCTGTATGTCTTTTTCTCTTTTCCATTTTTTATCTCATTTCCATTTCCATTTTCCTATTTTTAATGATGTTCATCTGTATTATCATTTTTAACCAAAAGCCCTACTAGGGACAAGTGTTGCGGATTAGCTTTGGCTAAAAACACTATGATGCATACATCAGATGACTGTTTCAAGTGTATCTATGTTTTTGTATCTGTCCCCATTTAAATAAACCTTAATAATAAAGACTTTATTAACATTACAGCATCGGTAACTTCATACTAGCACGTTTCTCTAAGAGTGTGGGAACAAGGCTGGGAGGCTACAGTTAAGCTAGTGGGGGTAGCTACAAAGTATGACTCATAACATGAGTGACACTGACCGACATTAACCTCTATAAGAACCTCAGTCTTCTACGCTCCAAGAAATAAAGTCCTAGCCTGCCCAACCTCTGCCTATAACTCAGTCCCTCGAGTCCGGGAACATCCTCGTAAATCTTTTCTACCATTTTTCAGGCTTAATGGCATCTTTCCTACTGCAGGATGATTCACCACTTCCTCTGACAGCTCGTTTCATATATATTTTTCCCCTCTGTGTAGGAACATTTTCCCCAGGGTTTCAATTAATTTTTTTACCTTAAAGCTATGTCCTCAAGTTCATGATTTCTCAACTCTAGGAAGATTGACAGGAAGAGTGGCCGCAAGAATGCGGCTAATATCGTCAGACCCATACCACCCTAACCACATTCTCATCTCATTGCTACCGTTAGTAAGATGGTATAGGGGCCTTGGGAAAAAGGGATGAGGTCCTGCTGAGTGATTTTAGCCAGTTAGGCAAAAGGTTATAAAGCAGGTCCTCAACGGCAGTAATCTCCAGATTCACCACTATGTGCTAGTGAGGGCAGTAAAAGGAAGATAGGACAAATTTGTGCCAAAATGGCTGTGGAATTCTCTGCCTCAGAGGGCGGTGGAGGCAGGTTCTCTGGATGCTTTCAAAAGAGAGTTAGATAGGGTTCTTAAAAATAGCGGAGTCAGGGGATATGGGGAGAAGGCAGGAACGGGGTACTGATTGGGGATGATCAGCCATGATCACATTGAATGGCGGTGCTGGCTCGAAGGGCCGAATGGCCTACTCCTGCACCTATTGTCTATTGTCTATTGTCTAATATGCACAACACTTTGGCTTTATCCACAGGAACACCGGGTGGCGCTTCAATGGCAGCCTTGTCTACAGTCTGTCTGTACTTTTATTTTATTTTTTTATTTTTAGTGTGTTTAAAAAGTATGTGTTACTGTTCTCTGGTTTGTTTTATGTGGGGGTTTGGGCAGGGGGGTCAGGGGAAACTTTTTTTCAATCTCTTACCTTGCTGGAGATGCAATTGTTTTCTGGATTGTAATTCCGGTCGCTCTGCGGCCTAACATCGTGGAGTTGGAGGCCTTGCTTGGGACTGCGGGGCACCGCGGTGCGTGGACTTACCATCAGAGCCGATTGTTTGCATGGGATCGACGCTCCAACCGTGGCCTGCAGACTTAATATCAAGGGCTCGCAGACTCGGGTTGAGACCAACGTCGGGAAGCTCCAAAAGCCGCACGACGTTCGTCTAGCCCCGACCCAGGGTAGCTCGCCAGGCACGGGGAGCTCAGAATCCCCCTGTTGCTGGAGCTTGATCACCCTGACGAGGAGGCCCGCCGCCGGCTACGGGAGTGAGATCATCCCGTCAACGGAAGGTTAGAGGCCCCCGACCGCTGGAGGACAAAGAAGGGAGAGACTTAACTCTTTTTCGCTTTCCATCACAGTGAGGAATGTGGATGAGTCACTGTGGTGATGTTTATGTTAAAATGTATTTTGTGTGTCCTGTTGCTTTTTATTGGTATGACTGTATGGCAAATCAAATTCCTTGTATGTTGCAAAACATACTTGGCTAATAAAGTACGATTATGATTATTATGATTATGAACACCTTCTGACTGCACAACCTCCTCCTTGAGAATATTCTGCAGTTGCTCAGAAACATCCTGAGGAGGCAATGCACCATCCTGGAGTCCCATTTGTAGCTTCAAAATCTCCTGTTGTCCCCATAACTAATGAGTCTCCTATCACAGTTGCCCTGTCTGACTTCAGCCTTCCCCGCTGTGCCTCAGAACCAAGCCACAGACATTACTTTTATTGCCGATCTCCTCTGAACAGTCATTCCCCCTTGCAGTATCCAAAAGAGGAATGGCTGAGGAGTTGGTGTAGGGGACAGCAATTTAGATTTTTGAACCATTCGGTTCTCTTCTGGGGCAGAGGTGACATGTATAGAGAGTGTCAAATTACAATTAAACTGGAGGGGATCAATATCATGGTGGCGAGGTTTACGTGCCACTTGGGAGTGTTCAAGAGAAAGAGTGCTTAATTGTCATGTGTACTGGCAACAGAACATTGGACCTTCCTTCCTGCAGCTTTACAGGCTCATTAATACAATAACACACACATAATACAATAACACAATAATCATCAATGCTAAGTATTAATAATCAGTAACACTTGGTAACCAGATCACAATGGTGCAAAACTAAAGTATGCGGTGTAATCAAAACAAAGTCCATAGTTGCTGAGGTAGGGTTGGGGTTAGTGATGTGCAGTGTTCAAGAGTCCAATGGAAGAAGATTGGACTAGATTGGCAGGGGGACAGTAGTGATGGATTTGGAGACTGGAAGCCGAAACAGAAGTTATTGACACAAATTCAGTAGGCAGGTTAGGCAGGAACACAGCAGGGAGCGAGGTTGGATTAAATTGCACTTATTTTAATGCAATACACCTGACAGGTAAGGTTGATGAACTCAGGGCATGGATCATTACATGTGACTGGGATATTACCTGGCTGAAGGAGGGACAGGACTGGTAGCTTAACATTCCAGGGTACTAATGCTACAGGCACGATAGAGGTGGGAATACAAGTTGAGGGTGAGTTGATTTATTGAGTTTGAGATGAGATTAATGAGGAATTGTGCAGTGAGGCTATATAGACGGAGCTGAAAAATAAAAAAAGATGATCACCTTTTGTGATTGTACTATAGGCCCTCAAATAGTCAACTGTAATTTGAGGAACAATATGCAGAGAGATTGCAGACATCTGCAAGAGCAATAGGGTTGCCATCATAGACTGGATTTACCATAGTGCCAAGGGTTCAGGTTGGGGGTAATTTGTCAAATGTGTTCATGAAAGTTTTCTCAGGCAATATTTAGAGGGCCTTACAATGGAGATGACAAAGCTTGACCTACTTTTAGGAAATTGGACAGGACAAGTGACTGAAATGAAATGTGGGTAAACTCTTTGGGACCAGCGACCACAGTTCTATTAGCTTTAAAATAGTTATGGATAATGAAAGCACACGTCCACAAGTTAATATTATAAATTGGGGTAAGGCCACCTTTGATGGTATCAAAGGTGGAATGTGCAAAAGTTAATTGGAGTTGTTTGTTTGTATGCAAAGGGATGTCCGGAAAATGGGATGCTTTTAAAAGTATAATAATGGGAGAGTTCAAGGCATGCATGTCCCTATTAAAGTGAAGGGCAAGGCAGGTAGGAGTAAAGAAACTTGGATGACAAGATAAATTGAGGCTTTGGTCAGGAAAAAAAAGGAGGCATGTGTCGGGTCTGGACTGGTGGGATCAAATGTATCCCTGGAGGAGTATAGAGAATTCAAGAGCATACTTAAGAAATACATCAGGAGGGCAAAAAGGTACCTCAGGCAGGTAAAATTAAGGAGAACCAAAGAAACACTATAGCTATATTAGAAAAATGAGAGGTAAAACTAGGGAGAGAATAGGACTCTTCAGAAACTAAGGTGGCAATCTATATGTGGAGCCGCAGGAGATGGGGAAGGCTCTCAGTGAATATTTCTCCTCTGTATTTATCGCGGGAAAATACATGAGCTTTAGAGTACTTGAGAAAGTTGATGGTGATGTCTTGGGGCCGGTCAATATAACAATGGAGGAGGTACTAAATGTCCAAAAACATGAACGTACGTAAATCTCCCAGGCCTAATCAAATATATCCAAGGACATTGTGGGAAGTACAAGATAAATTGCAGGTGCTCGGGCTGCGATATCGAACTCATCGTTCAGCACGAGTGAGGTGCCGAGAAACCGGAGGGTGCTAATGTTGTGCCAAAGAAAGGCTACAAAGAAAACCTGGGAACGATAGAGCAGAAAGCTGAACATCTATGGGAGAAAAGTTACTGGAGGGAATTTTGAGGGATAGGATATACATTCATTTGGAAAGACAGGAGTTGATTAGGGATGGTCAGCATGGTTTTATGCCTGGGAGAGCATGTCTCATGAATTTGATTGATTTTTTTTTAAGTAACCGAGAAGATTGATGATGTAGTCTATAAGAGCGTTAGTAAGACCTTTGATAAAGTTCCGCATGCTAGACTCCTCTAGAAGGTTGGATTGCATGGGATCCAGGGAGAGCTAGCAAACTGGATATGGAATTGACTTAATGGTCGAATCAGAGGGTGGTGGTGGAAGGTTGTCTTTTAAGCTGGAGGCAAGTGACCTGTGTTGGCCTCAGGGATTGGTGCTGGACCTAATGCTGTTTATCATATATGTCAACGTTTTGGATGAGAATATACAAGGGACAATTAGTGAGCATTTGACGCAAAGATTGGTGGTATCCTAGACAGTGCAAATGATTATCAAAATAGGCAGCAGGATCTTGATGAGCTGGGACAGAGGGCCAAGTAATGACTAATTGAATTTAATTCAGATAAGTGTGAAGTGTTGCATTATGGGAAGTCAAACTCTATAGTTATCAAGGAAAACAGGTATGGGCAGGAAATTGGCACTGGGGTAAATGATCAGACATGATGTTAAGGTGAGAGGGGCAAAATTTAAAGGAGATGTGCGGGCAATTTTTTATATAGAGTGGTGGGTGCGTGGAATGTGTTGCCAGGCGAGGTGGTGGAGTCAGATAAGATAATGCCATATAAGAGACTTTTCGATAAGCACATGGGCATGCAGGGGATGAAGGGATATCAATCACGTGTAGGCAGAGAAAATTAGTTAATCTTGGAAACATGTTTGCCATTTTCCTGTTCTTGATGATGTTCTTTGTTTATTGAATGGCAGAGCCTTGATGGGTGGCGATTGTCCTGGTGCATTTATTTCTTGTGTTCACACACGCTTGGTTGTCTTTAATTTTTACTTTGGCCGTTTGTAGATGAAGACAGTGTTCCCTTCTCATGTCTACGGCAGTGTAGTGAATGTGCAAACACCAAGGAAGTGGTGGGCTAATACCCCTTCTGCTCACTCAGGTGGACAAGGAGAATCCCATGGCATTGTTTCATAGAAGAGCAAGAGAGTTCCTCTTTGTCATGACCAATATTTAGCACTTGATCAACAGGAACAGAAACCCATAATTTGGTTATCATTTTACTGCCCTGTGGAAGGCTGAATCATCAGCAAGCATAATGCACTATGTTGTTTAAGAAGGAACTGCAGATGCTGGAAAATCAAAGGTAGACAAAAGTGCTAGAGAAACTCAGCGGGTGCAGCGGCATCTATGGAGCGAAGGAAATGGGCAAAGTTTCGGGCCAAAACCCTTCTTCAGACTGATGGAGGGTGCGGGGGGGGGGGGGGGGGGGGGGGAGAAGAAAGGAAAAAGGAGAGGTAGGAGCCTGAGGGCTGAGGGAGTGCTAGGAAGGGGAGGAGACAGCAAGGGCTAACGAAATTGGGAGAATTCAATGTTCAGACTGCCTAAGAGGAATATAAAGTGCTGTTCCTCCAATTTCCGGTGTTACTCACTCTGGCCATGGAGGAGGCCCAGGACAGAGAGGTCGGATACGGAATGGGAGGGGGAGTTGAAGTGCTGAGCCACAGAGAGGTCAGGTTGGTTAATGCGGACCAAGCGGAGGTGTTCGGCGAAACGATCGCCAAGCCTATGCTTGGTCTAACCGATGTAGATCAGCTGACTTCTAGAGCAGCGGATGCAATAGATGAGGTTGGAGGAGATGCCGGTGAACCTCTGTCGCACCTGGAACGACTGCTTGGGTCCCTGAATGGAGTCGAGGGGGGAGGTAAAGCGACAAGTGTAGCATCTCTTGCGGTTGCAAGGGAAAGTGCCCGGGGAGGGGGTGGTGTGGGAGGGAAGGGAAGAATTGAAAAGGGAGTTACGGAGAGAGCGGTCTTTGCGGAAAGCAGACGGGGGGGAGATGGAAAGATGTGGCGAGTGGTGGAGTCATGTCGGAGGTGGCGAAACTGACGGAGGACTATTTGCTGTCTGTGACGGCTAGTGGGGTGAAAGGTGAGGACTAAGGGGATTCTGCGCTTGTTGCGAGTGGGGGGATGGGGAGAGAGAGCAGTGTTACGGGGTATGGAAGAGACCCTGGTGCGAGCTTCATCTATAGTATGGGGGGGGAACCCCCGTCCCCTGAAGAATGAGGACATTTCCGATGCCCTGGTGTGGAACACCTCGTCCTGGGAGCAGATGCTGCGTAGACAGAGGAATTGGAGTAGGGGATGGAGTCCTTACAGGAAGCAGGGTGGAAAGAAGAGTGGTCTAGATAGCCATGGGAGTCAGTGGGTTTGTAGTGGATGTCGGTTAGAAGTCTATCACCTGCGATGGAGATAGTGAGGTCAAGAAATGGTCGGGAAGTGTCGGAAATGGTTCAGGTGTATTTGAGTGCCGGATGGAAGTTAATGGTGAAATGGATGAAGTCAGTCAGTTGTGTGTGTGCACTACTTCAGCTTACTTGACAATGAACCAAGAAGAGAGATGAATGGACATATTTGTACACAGCGATCTGAAAAAACACTTGCTGAAAGAGCAGTGGAACCAAATTCAGTGGCAAATTTCACAAGAGAACATGATAAATA
Source organism: Okamejei kenojei (assembly GCA_035221665.1). NCBI lineage: Eukaryota > Metazoa > Chordata > Chondrichthyes > Rajiformes > Rajidae > Okamejei > Okamejei kenojei. The sequence continues at coordinate 113,821,705 of CM069136.1, forward strand.
CTGGAAGGGGAGAATTTGTAGAGCTTTGGAGAAAAGTCGCAGGGAGTGGAACTGTTTGAGTTGCTTCTCATTCTTCTTTTCTTTATTACTCACTTAGTTTTTCTTTTCCTTTCATTGTTATTTTTTATTGTTGTTCAAGTCATAGAGTGTCCGAGCTATATTCTGTGGTTCAATGTCCATGCCGACCAATTTGCCAAACCAAGCTTGTCCCACTTGCCCATATCCCTTCAAATATCTTGTACATGTACTTGTTCAAGTGCTTTTTAAATGTTGTAACTGTACCCATCACCATTTCCTCTGACAGCTCATCCATATATCAAACAGCCTTAGTGCGAAAAAGCCATTCCTCTGGACCCTTTTGAATCCTTCCCCTCTCACCTTAAACGTATGCCATCTTTGATTCCCCTATCCTTGGAAAAGACTGACTATTCAATTTATGTGTGTTCCTCGTGATTCTGTATACTTCTGTAAGGTCTCACATCAGCCTTCTCTGTTCCAGGGAAAAAAGTGTATGCTATCCATTCTAACTCAAGCCCTCCAGACCTGGTGACATCTTCATAAATCGTATTTGCATCCTTTTCAGTTTACTGACATCCTTCCAATAGCAGGGCTTCTAGAAGTGTACGTAGTACTCCAAACATGGCCCTACCAACAACTTTTACATCTATAACACATTGTCTTCAGTTGAAACCAGTCTTCAATTAATTCTGCTCACTGCTGTTTTCTTTACATTCCCATTAGTAAATGCTTTTTGTTGCTTTTTTTCTCACTTTTTGTTACGTTTGAATGCTGGACGTAGACAATTATTGCGTGGTTTTAATCACTCCCACTGTTCAGAGGTTTGGATTTAAGAATCCTCCACTCGATCGTCTGTCGAAGCTTAGTCACTGAATAAAAACAAGGAAATCAATAGTTTGCATGGGAAAGTGGTGCTGAGGTAAAAGGTTGGCAGTGATCTTATTGAATGACGGAGCAGATGTTATTTTTGTCCTTTCCTATATAGTTCTAAAATATCCATTGAGATATATGGGCCTTAAGCAAGGACCAACTTGGCCCAGGGTCCCTGAACTGATTCTCTTGTTTAAATACAGAGAAATCTCAGCAGGTTTGTGCTCTTGCATTAGACTCCACCTGGAGCTAAGGGACAGAATTGTCTGCAGGAATCTATTAGAAAATTCCATGTTTCTACATGCATGCACTGAAGTCCTGAAACCGCTGCCTGCTCACTGCTGGATGATGAGTCATGGGACACAAGGGAGAATAACTTCAAATATCATTGATTATGGGTTCAGGAATGGAAACTGAGCGGCTGTCGAAGGTGGGTCACACTGAGTTGCTGGAAGAGCGGCATAATGGCGCAGTGGTAAAGTTGCTGCCTTACAGAGCCAGAGACACCAGTTCAATCCTGACTATGGGTGCTGTCTGAAGGGAGTTTGTACGTTCTCCCTGTGACCACGTGGGATTTCTCCGGGTGCCCTGGTTTCTACTCGCACTTCAAAGATGTGTAGGTTTGTATGTTAATTTACTTCGGTTAAAAAGATGGTAAATTGTTCTTAGGATAGTGTTAGTGTATGGGGGTGAGCTCTAGTCGACGCGGACTCGGTGGGTTGAAGGGCTAGTTTTCATGCTGTATCTCTGAAAGAAAGAGTTGCTGTAAGTCTAAAAGAAAGAGTTTCCGGAGGTTGCAGATCTTGAAATCTTCTCATCCAAACATGCACCTTTGACAGTTTTCACTAAATCACGATCAGAACTGAAACCATGGAGACTTTCTATCCTTTGATATGCATGACTCCAACATCACTGTCGGCAACACACTTGCGAGAGGTGCCCAAGAGAATTGACTTCATGTGGTAATGTCATAGCCAGTTAGCAGATATTGGCAGACAATATCTTACGCTTCTTTTCTCCTCCGTCATTCAGTTTTTTTAAACACACTTCATTCAACCAGCTCAGGCTTACTATGATCGATACAACCATATAAATACACAGACCCACTCATGGCTTTTATAAGGATTTGTGTCACAATTAAAATGTACATGTGAGCAGTTCAGCTGAATTGTCAAGGCAAACATGAAGGCTTGGGATTGTGCTTGTCATGTGCAGCATTTGGATTGCAAAGAAGATAGCTTCATTGTGGTCAAAATTGCTTAAATTGGCTGCCGTGGACCGATAACAATGCGAATGAAATGCTTGTGCATGTTCCGCAGTCCCATTTGCCAGATTTACACTGTACAAACTGTTTGCTCTTTAAGTAATGACTTTTATTAGAAAAATGTCAAGGTGTCAGTTAATTATGATGAAAATTTGTCTGGAATATAAGCCTTTCTAAGTTAATTGCACCATCTGCTTTAAATATACTGAGCTAGTCTCTGCTGAAATCACCCAGTAAACAAGTGTCTGGTAGCATTGTGCCAGACATTAAAAATGGTAACACCAGAATTCCACCTGGGTGTCAGCAAATTCACAGACTTGGAAAAACCACAATGAATTTTATTTGTAAAGTGTTTTTTCAATTAAAGCCATTCATGTACATGGTTTTAAACATTAAGGTACAATGCTTGTATTCCTTTCCCCTCCTTCACTATATCCATCCCGACAGAGATTTGAGACGTGGACTGACCAGTATGTGTATTCAGACTGGGTATTCCCCTAACAGCGTTGTGGGAAGCTGTTAGCAGCAATTTGCTGATAGCAGAGTGACTGTATTGGTTCAACCCAGCTATTGTGCATGCTAAGCACTACACATTTCAGTCTGGAGGGAAAAAAAAACCTGAAGGATCCATCTGCTCGTTTCTGCTGCACTGGGTTGATGTAAGATTACATTAATCTGGTTGCTTGTCAGGACAGGTTAGGAAAAGCAGGCAAATGGGGAAGATTTTGGATACATTGTTCATCAGGAAATTGCAAAGCTCTTCAGAACATGCAAGTAACAGTGCAGGCTTGCAACCAATGCTAATAACAGTTTCTTAAACCTAAGCAGGATTTCATAGCGTCTTTGTGAGATACAGTGCCCTCCATAATGTTTGGGACAAAGGCCCATCATTTATTTATTTGCCTCTGTACCCCACAGTTTGAGATTTGTAATAGAAAAAAAATCACATGTGGTTAAAGTGCACATTGTCAGATTGTATTAAAGGGTATTTATATACATTTTGGTTTCACCATGTAGAAATTACAGCTGTGTTTATACATAGCTCCCCCCATTTCAGGGCACCATAATGTTTGGGACACATGGCTTCACAGGTCATTGTACTTGCTCAGGGTGTTTAAATGCCTCCTTAAAGCAGATGTAAGAGAGCACCTCGGCACCTTGTCTTTCCTCCAGTCTTTCCATCACCTTTGGAAACTTTTATTGCTGTTTATCAAGATGAGGACCAAAGTTGTGCCAATGAAAGTCAAATAAACCATTATGAGAAACTGTTAATAAAACTGTTAAAGACATCAGCGAAACATTAGGCTTACCAAAATCAACTGTTTGCAACAAGAAAGTGAGCTTACTAATCGCAAAGGGACTGGCAGGCCAAGGAAGACCTCTGCAGCTGATGACAGAACAATTCTCTCCATAATCAAGAAAAATCCCCAAACACCTGTCCGACAGATCAGAAAGACTCTTCAGGAGTCAAGTGTGGATTTGTCAATGACCACTGTCCGCAGAAGACTTCATGAACAGAAATACACTGCAAGATGCAAATGACTGGTTTGTGCAAAAATAGGATGGCCAAATTGCAGTTTGCCAAGAAGTACTTCAAAGAGCAACCTATATCAGAGTGATGGCAAGAGCAAAGTATGGAGGACAGAAGGAACTGTCCAATGCATACCACCTCATCCGTGAAACACAGTGGTGGGGGTGTTATGGCCTGGGCATGTATGGCTGCTGAACGTACTGGCTCACTTATCTTCATTGATGATACAACTGCAGATGGTGGTAGCATAATGAATTCTGAAATGTACACGCACATCCCATCTGCTCAAGTTCAAACTAATGCCTCAAAACTCATTGGCCGGCAGTTCATTCTACAGCAAGACACTGATCCCAAACATACTGCTAAAGCAACAAAGGAGTATTTCAAAGCTAAAAAAATGGTCAATTGTTGTGTAGCTAAGTGAATCACCCAATCTGAACCCAATTAAGCATGCCTTTTATATGCTGAAGAGAAAACTGAAGGGGACTGACCCCCAAAATAAGCATAAGCTAAAGATGGCTGCAATACAGGCCTGGAGGAGCATCACCAGAGAAGACACCCAGCAACTGGTGATGTTCATGAATCACAGACTTCAAGCAGTCATTGCATGCAAAGGATATGCAACAAAATACTAAACATGACTACTTTCATTTACATGACATTTCTGTGTCCCAAACATTATGGTGCCCTGAAATGGGGGGAACTATGCATAAACACTGCTGTAATTTCCACATGGTGAAACCAAAATGCATAAAAATGGCCTTTATTAAAATCTGACTATATGCACTTTAACCACGTGATTTTTTTCTATTACAAATCTCAAGTTGTGGAGTACAGAGGCAAATAAATAAATAATGTCCCAAACATTATGGAGGGCACTGTATTTTTTGTGAGGGTGTGTTATGTGGAAGTCTGCCTGTAGTGAGAATACAAGGTGTGAGAGGGTATGCACATGACTTTGAGGGAGTGTCTCATATGTCTGTATGTGGAGTTGCGTTGTGTGTAACGTTTGTGTTTTGTGAGGATGTGTTTTGCGTTTATGAGTGTGGTTGTTGTGTGAGTCTGTGTTGGATCAATGTACGTTTGCGTCAACTTGAATGTGTCTGTGTGTTCTCAACCTGTTTTTTAAAGGCTCCATTAAGAAATGAGGAGCTGCAGCGATAGTCGGAGTCGTGTCCTCGGTTTCCAAGCTCCAGCACTTTCCAGTGTTGCGTAGATTTCTTTCTTTCGTTGTTTCTTTCCTTAATGACTGTCAATTTGTGACCTTGCAGGTTGAGCATCCTGTCACTGAATGCATTACTGGCCTGGACCTGGTCCAAGAAATGATCCGCGTTGCCAAGGGTTACCCACTTTGCCACAAGCAAGCTGATATTCCCATCAATGGCTGGGCAATAGAATGCAGAGTGTATGCTGAGGTAAATTTTAGTTGGCATCACAATTCATGCCAAATGCTCTCTGGCGGATTTAGAGCTGGGATAGAAATGTTTAGTCGTTCAATTGAAATATAAAACCACAAAGCATATTGTGGATATCACTAGTGTTAGATGATGCATGTAGAACAATAGCAACCCCTCCCCCACCCTCCCCAAACTTCAGCACTTTTTCTTCAGTGCAGAGATCCTTGTTTAATTGCCTACGACATCCTGAAGGCTTTGTGCTGTTGCTTTCTCTAGTCTTTTAAGGCACACCAATAATTTTGCAACTTGTTATGCTAATCAGGAAACCGATGCAAACCTTTTGAATGGGAGAGGTGTTTATTGGTCATTTGCTCGGTGATAAAAATAAGAAAAAGGGGTCCAAGCACTATTTAATGTCTTAAGTGATCAAAAATAGCCCCATCAATGGTTTCAGTGTGTATACACAGCTAACCTTGCTTCCTGTGTTTTATTTTAAAGTTAATGCTTCCTCTTGTTTGAACTTCCTTTTCTAGGATCCCTACAAATCCTTTGGACTACCTTCAATTGGGCGTCTCTCTCAGTATGAAGAGCCATTACTCGTGCCCAACGTAAGTTATCTGATTAACCACCATGTTTGCTGAACAGCTGTTGATGTAATCCTTGTCTGTTTTTGTATATTTAAACAAAATCAGTTCTGACATCTCAGCGTGATACGAAAACATTAGAAACTTCTGCACTCAATTTTCCATTCTACACAAGAAAAAAAATGGTAACAAACAGTGTAAACGCAGATAGAAGAATAAAGATCACTCAAAACACGAGCTTCTTCAAAAGTACCCTTTCCAGGAGAACATTGGTATGGGATCACTGAACGATTTCCATCCATAAAATAGCTTAATCCGGGCGGAATGAAATACTACAAAAGGTCATGGCATTTTAGCTACACATACTGTAAGTGAGTTACGTTCCTAGCTGTTTGGCTGCTAAACATCACGTGAGATTCAAAAGAGATTCACTTGGTTAACTTCTGGAAGGAGACAATTCTCCCATCATAAGAAACCAAAGAAATACAATTGATATTCTTTGGAGTTTAGGGGTGACTGTATTGAAACACATAAGATCCTGCGGAGGAACAATAAGGTGAATGTTGTTCAAGTCTTGTCAGGCCAGGTTAATGGATATTTCTAAGGTGGAGATTGACAGATACACGATTAGGTAGGGTGTCAGGGGTTATTGGGCGAAGGTAGGAGAATGGGGTTGAGAAGGAAAGATAGTTCAGAAAGATAGGAGACCTCTCACGACCATACAGGCGACCCTGGCGACATGTCGCGGATGACCGCTCACGACCATAGGAGACCTCTCACGACCATACAGCCTGTTTAGTCGGGAGAGTTCTCCAAAGAGTCGTAGCGTCTTTCTGGTCGCTGCTGAATTTTCACCATGGGTGCCGACAGTCGCCTGTAAAGGTCGAGTAAGTGGGACAGGCCCTTAATTTTAACTGAGATTGATGGATTTTTATTAACCAAAGGGATAGTGGGCAAAATTGGCTATGGGGAGTTCAGTCACAGGCCATGGTGATTTCATCGATGGTGGAGCAGGTATGGAGCAAAATGGTCCTTCTGTTCATGATAATGAGCTGACCAATTTATAATGCTGCCACAATAATTCACTTAAAATGCAAAACTTGGTTTGAATTGTGATTCATAATGAAGAGGTCCAGAGCGCGCCGTCCAGTTGGGTATGGCTGTCCTGCCTGCAGCTGTCCGTCCTTTCACTCCTTTAAAAAAAAATTTAGTATGTTAAAAAGTGTTGTTTGGAGGACTATTCTTTTTATGTGTGGGGGGTGGGGGGGGCAGGGGGAGAGACAGTATTTCTCAGCCCCTATCTGGTCGGAGAGGCAGCTTTCCTCCGAGCAGCAACTTTGACCCGTCCTCGCGGCCTACCATCGGGGTCTGGAGCGGCGTTTCCTGAGGGGACCGGCCAGAACCACGGCTTCGGCGGCGGCACAGCGTTGGAGCGCTATTGCGGAGCAGGCGATGCCTTGCCCGGATGGCCGCGCTAGAGCTCCGGTGTGCTGAACCTGCCGATGAACATCGCGGAGCTGCGGGATGGTGGTGCGGCCAGCCGCGGGCGGCGGCGCTGACCTTAAACATCGCGGAGCCTGGGATCTCTCGCCGTGATCGCCAGTGGTGGAGCTCCGTCCAGCTTCTGTTGGCTTCGGAAGCCGCGGTCTCCGGTAAGGATGTGGCCGTTCCAGGCATCCCAAGCCACTGAGAAGGGCCTGAAACATCGGGCCCCATAGCAGCGACTGCGAAGGCCTCAATAGGCCCGACTATGGGTGGACAAGGGGATGGGGACTGGATTTTGTGTCTTCCCTCACAGTGGGAACCATTGTGGGGGGATGTTTTTATGTTTTATGTTAAATTTCTTTATAATGTTATGTTGCATTCTTATTAATGTGCTGCAATGGCAACTTGAATTTCACTACACCAACTTGGTATATGTGACAATAAATTAACCTTATTAACCTAAGAAGTAATGTTAGTAAACAAAAAAATTCAACTTGAAAAAATTCCCATCAGATGTAACAATAGGAAAACATTGAAAGTGTTCCAGAATTTCATTGCTCCTTTCTATTTTGTGGTTGTTTCCAGACTCATTACATGCAACCTGGGTTTTATTGATTGCATTTGGGACCATGCATAATTGTGCGGACCTTGCTCAGATTTCACTTTTGGGCATACATAGTTTGTGTAGAAAACTGAGTGCAATTTCCCCTCTGCTCACTGAACGCAGTATCGTTGTTAAGCTCCTTATGGAAGCTTTCCTGGCTTTCCCATCGTCCTGATTTCAGAAATTCAGAATTAAAGCTAATTGTCTTTTTGCTGAGGAAGATGCAGGAAAATGCAGCAGTCTGAAGTGTGAACGTGTGGGGAGATTTGCCATTTGCCTCTAGATAAAATGATGTCAAACCTTTTGCCCTTGCAAGTTTTGCAATTTGCAGTTTTTAAAACACACAACCTGTTGAAAGTGCAAGTGATAATGGACATATTCTACCCCCTACAGCTGTTCCACCAAATCCTCCTTCAATTAATGCTGCAGCAGGAGTTTTATGTAATAACACTTAGGCTTGTAAGACATCAGCATATAAAAAAAAACAATTAAAATGCCTTAAATGTTCTGCGTACTGCTGTTATTTGCTTGTGTGAATGTTGCTTGTCAGCTAAATGGACCAAGGAACAGACAACGTGATTGGGAGCAGGGGAGTGCACAATAAGCTTTGTCTATCATTATTGCTGGGAGCAATCAAATTGATGCCAGCGGGACGGTAGATGCTGTTGACAGCTGTAATTATATATCTCCATGGTGATCACTTTTGGCCTGTCACGAGGGTCTGCAAGCCTCCTCCCCCTGCAAACATTTAATCAGATTGTTCTGTCACTTGTCAGGTAAACGAGGCAGACTGGGAGTAGTGCTTAGGGGAGAGGTGAATGGAGAATGATGGGTGGGGAGATGCCTGATAGCTTCACGTGGCTTGTCAGGGTACCGATAAGCAGAATTTTTAATTACGCTGGAGGCTTGAGAACATTGCTAAACAGATTATGTTGAGTGGGATCTGACATTTGTTCAGCTTTTCTGTTATCTTCATTCTGCTTCATATCAATAACATGACAGTTATTTTTCCTGTGAAAAGATTTGACAAGTGGCTGAGTATGCAACACACAAGTTTGCTCAATTGTAAGTTGTAGGCAGTACTTTCTATTACTCTTTAAAATATAATGTATCAAATGTAAGTTTTGAAAGATTAATGCTAAACAGTTCTTTTCATTATCACATTGAAATGATGATAGTCCAAAAAACTTAGTCAAGAATGAATAGGGAATATTTATAATTATTTGAGCCTTTCAATCACTAGTAAAAAGCAAATCCCTTAGGATGCTCAAAATGTTCAGGAAATACCCAGTAGGTCAAGTTGTATCAATGGGAAGGAATAAAGTTCTATATTTTATTAGTATGGCAAAAGAAACAATTTTGGCCCATCGCGTCCATGCCACGCATTCACTCAGCAGTTATCGGTAAGCAATGGTAACCTATTTTCCCGATATTTCCATCAACATCCCCAGATTCTACCACTCATCCACACGTCAGGCAATTTACTATGGTCAATTAGCTAACCAACCCACCTTCTTTGGGACATGGGGGAAGTTGGAGCAGCCATGGGAAACTATCATGGCCACAGGGAGAACATACAAAATCCACACACAGACAGTACTGGAGATTAAGGTTGAACACAGCCACTGGAGCTTTGATTTTAAATTTTAAGCTTTGAAATTAAATTTGCCACTGTGCCACCCTGAGTATTTCAGATAAAACTTTCGTCAGATCAAGAAAAAGTTGGAGAGGAAACATTTAACATTCTGTCTTGCTTGCTTTGCACCGAATCGCTTGCTTTGCACTGAATCTTCGTTTCATGTTCATGTTCTAGGTGCAGAATTAGGCCATTTGGCCCATCAAGTCAACTCCACCATTCAATCATGGCTGATCTATCTTTCCCTCTTAACCCCATTCTCCTGCCTTCGTCCCATAACCCCAGACACCCTTACTGATCAACAATCTGTCAATCTCCACCTTAAAAATATACATTGACGGCCTCCACAGCCGCCTTCACCCTTAACTTTGCCCTTCTCTGGATTTGCCTTCACTAATTGTATTCTGCCTAGTATTGCAGAATGCTGTGTCAAGCACCGTCGCAACTTGGCTAAACCCTATCACCGAAAGGACATGTGCAACAGGAGCATAGGGAATATCATCACCTGTTAGCTCCCTTGCAATCATAAACCCTCCTGACTTGGAAATATATCTCCGTCCCATCATTGCAGCTGTTCTTATTCCTGGAACTCACCAATACTGCAGAAAATCTTTACCATGCAGATGTCGGTTGTTCAGGAAGGTGGCTCACCCACCTTCTCAGGGAAAATTGGAAATGAGTAGTAAATGTTGCCTGCATCACATCAGTGACAAAAAAAAAAGGCACATTCTGATAAAACTAAGAGCAAGTGTGATTGACAAAAGGACCAGCTGTGAGTTAGTTGAGTTTTAGATGCTGAGGAGGTTTGGAATGGAATGAAAATAAAAAGTAAAACAGTTCCTTCAGGTAGAGGGTATACAAAAGGCTGGAGAAACTCAGCGGGTGCAGCAGCATCTAAGGAGCGAAGGAGATATGCGATGTTTCGGGTCGAGACCCTTCTTCAGACTGGTCAGGGATCAGGGAAACGAGAGATATAGACGGTGATGTGGAGAGATAAAGAACAATGAATGAAAGATATGCAAAAAAGTATCGATGATAAAGGGAACAAGCCATTGTAAGCTGTTTGTGGTGTGAAAATGAGAAGCTAATACGACTAGGGTGGGGGAGAGAGATAGAGATAGAGGGAATGCTAGGGCCCGAGGGCTGAGGGAGAGGTGGGAAGGGGAGGAGACAGCAAGGGTTAACAGAATTGAGAAAATTCAATGTTCAAGCCCAGAGGATGAAGACTCTCCAAGCGGAATATGAGGTGCTGTTCCTCCAACTTGCGGTGTTGCTCACTCTGGCCGTGGAGGAGGCCCAGGACCGAGAGGTCGGATACGGAATGGGAGGGGGAGTTGAAGTGCTGAGTCATCGGGAGATCGGGTTGGTTATTACGGACCGAGCGGAGGTGTTCGGCGAAACGATCGCCAAGGTAGACATCCTTCAAAGCCTATGAGCAAAGTTGTGGTTACAATTCTTTGTGTTTTTTGAAAATACGATTCAATTACACACAGGAACTTAGATATATGTATTGGACGTGAATGTTGAACAACTGTAGGCACACCAGCAATGACACAGTTGGAATACGTCCCCGTAGGTAATAATGAGAAGACACTCTGCCTTGTTCACATACATTATCCTAACTTAGATTACAGGCTCCTCAATCTAACTCCAACTTCTTACAAATGTACAAAGGCCTTGGTTTCAAATTGTTTCAGTTTTAAAGTTCTCGTCCATCCCTCCATGGCCTTGCTCTTCCCTGTTTTTGTGAGCATTTCCAATCCTCTGGGATCTCACTGCGCCTACAAATCCTTCCTGATTTCTACTGGTTCACTGAAGGTTCAGCTGCACCAGACCCTTGCTCTAGAATCACTTACCCCAAGTCTCAGACTCTCTCCTTCTCTTGGATGTTGCTTAAAACCTGCCTCGTTGTCTGAATGTTTAGTCACTTCCTAATATCTTTATGAAGTCTAATTTTGTCTTGCAGGTGGTTTAGGCAGCTTTGTTACATTAGAGATGCTGTAAAGATGCAAGTCCACCTCACCTTCTGTCTGCAGTATTAATTACAATTTTGTGGTGTTACATGAGGTTGCCACTGTCACTTGTTTATTGTATCTGGTCATCTGATCAGGAAAGCACTAAATTGATGCATAATCACTAGGAATTGAATTACTTGAACGTGATTAGTTTGTACTCTTCATCATTGCATTATGATTGCAAAGAATCCAGTATTAAACGTCTCCTCATTTCTCAATGAGGATTTGCTGTTTCCTGTGTGGTTTTCTCCTTGCTGAGCCCGCAAACTAGATCAAGTCCTGGGCCAGCACGGTTGCAATGTCCGTGAGTTTTCTGCAAGTTACAGGCACTTCCATCCCACTGCTGACCTTGTAGAATGAATTCATACATATCTTGTTGGCTCATATAGTCGTTTCACCTCTGGGAGTTGATAGAAGGAATCCATCCTAGTTGTGGTCAGGACCCACTCATATCACGTCCTGCACAATACCTGTCCTTTACTTGTGACCTACCCAGAATTAGTTTGTGTATGTGCGGAGATTGTTGACATGGCAAAAGAAAATGCATTTGCTTGGGTGTCGTGATGGTCCTTCTCCGGCACTAATTGTTGTTTAGCACAGCTTAAAGACACAGGATGGAAACAGACCCTTCGGCCCACCTAGTCCACACCGACCATCGTTCATTGTTATCCTAGTCCCCACACACTGGGGACAATTTACAGAAACCAATTAATCTACAAACCTGAAATCTGAAGAAATGTCTCGACCCGAAACGTCACCTATTCCTTCGCTCCATAGATGCTGCCTCACCCGCTGAGTTTCTCCAGCATTTTTGTCTACCTTTGATTGTTCCAGCATCTGCAGTTCCTTCTTAACCAATCTACAAACCCGCATGTCTTTGGAATGTGGGAGGAAACCAGATCACCAGGAGGAAACCCACGCGGCCACAGGGAGAACATGCAAACTTCACACGGACAGCACCTGAGGTAGCATCAAATTTGGGTCTTTGGTGCTGTGAGGTTGCTGCTCTGTGCCATCCTCTGGGCTTTAACTGTGTTGAATCTAGTTGATTCTCTGCAACCACTGATTTGGAATTATGGTGAGCTGTAAAAATCCAAAGACATGAGCTCAAATACAACCAGAAAACTCATGAATTTTAAATTCAGTTAATAATCTGGGATTAAATGAAAAACTAGCCATTAGTAATGATGACCACAGGACTATTGATTTTTTATAAAGCTTATCTGGTTCATTTCTTCAGGCCAGGGTATTGCCATCGTTACTCAATTTGGTCACTTATAATGGAGGTGCATGGAAATTCCTTTCCACATGGGGTTGTGGAGGCCAGATCATTAGATATATTTAAGGTGGAAGCAGATAAATTCAAAATATGGCAGGATTGAGGGGTATGAGGACTTGGCACATGGGAGGAGTTGAGGTCAGCATGGATCTGGCATAGGTCTGAAGAAAGGTCTCGACCCGAAACGTCACCCATTCCATCTCTCCAGAGATGCTGAGTCACTCCAGCTTTTTGTGTCTATCTTTGGTCTAAACCTGCATCTGCAGTTCCTTCTTACACATAGATCATATTGTCCAGCGATGCATGTTTGTGGGGCCTGATGGCAATCTCATACTTCTATTTTCTTGTATTCATGTGTATTTCCACTGACTGGTTAGCACGCAAGAAAAACTTTTCACTGTACCTTGGTACATGGCAATAAGCTAAACTCAACTCAATATATGACACTGCACCAACCTATATGATTGACACTTAAGATCCCTCTGAAATGCCCCAGTAAGGAACTACTACATTTTCACTGGGACTGGTGATGAGTCTTGCATCAGACCCACCACATTAGTGCTGCATACATTTCCTGTCTGAGATGGACAGTGTTTGCAGAAAGAATTTGGCTTGAATATTTATCTCGACTTCATCTCTCTCCCAGGAAGAGGCATGGTTTCCTATAGGGTAGAGTGTCTGCATGTTATATTAGACAATGTGACACCATTGTGTGTGTGTGTGTAACACATGCTTTTTCTTGTCCACCATTGTTCGCATACACTTAATAAGCAGAGGCAAAGAAGAAAAATTGAAATCAAAGGGACAAAATGCAAATTAAGCCAATTTGAACGCAGGTTAATGTTCTCTAAGCTAGCTTCAATCAATCTCGGTACAATTTGTTCACAGTGTAGAAATAAAGACATCGCTGCAGCAGCCTTGAGCTGCAACAGACAAGAAAATCTGTATTTTAATTCCCTGGACAATCATCCAAATTAGAATATTAAAAATTTGCAGGAGACATTGCCATGACCATCTTATGCCTGCCTCATTGCAAACAGATGTGCTGCTGCTGTTTATTACGAGGATTTCTTCCCCTGGTGCAGATCTACGAGAGTGTTCTTGGGTTTATTTTGTCGCAGTGTTGTATCTTGGAGCCCTGCTGTTCCACCAGCTTCGACTTACTTTGGATTCTCGAGATCCCTGTGATGATTCTATCTGTCTTGAAATGTTTTTGATTGGTTTTTAAATATTTTGTTGGCTGTATCTTGACAACAGCAATTTAATAAATACATAACCTAGGAACAGCTAATTTAAAAAATGTTTCTTACAACTAATCCCAACATCACACTAATGAAGTCAAAGTGAAGGAAACCAGAGTCTGCAATGCGCTAACTTTCTTTTTAATAAACCGAACTCCTGTGTTGTACACCGTGGCCATACTGTTTAATGGGACAGTGAGCTGGATGTCTCATAGATTATGGAAAAAAGCTGTATAAATAGTAATCTCTCTGGGGGAAATACAGGAATAACAGTTGTACTGTTAGGGTGAAGGTATGATGGTAATATTGTAGAATATGCAGTGCATCATGTTGAATTAATTTGAAGAACTTCAAATGCTCAACTGTCAGTAAACCTCTACACTGAATAGTCAATTAATTTGTAATATGTAATATTAATAGAATATTGACTGGCCTTGAGGGGGATACGACATATATTGCCTGAAGTAGATTCATATTGCCCGAGTCGAAGACGAGGGCAATATGGATCTAGTGAGGGCAATATATGTCGTATCCCCCGAAAGAGGACAGTCAATATTGTTATTATTACCCATATCAGACATCTAGAGGAAAATCTTCCATACAATACCCAATATGCATTGCAACATTGTAAATAAGGGTACTACTTGCAACATTGTAAATAAGGGAACTAAAACAATTTAACATTTATGTATCATTTACGTAATTTAATATTTGAAAAAAAAATCCACAATTGCTGGGAACTGAAGGTCGAACTTTTAAAGTTTTCACCTCAAAATGCAACTGTTTCTCGAAAATTTTCAACACCAAACCAAAGTTTTCAGTTCATGAAATCCAAAAGTTTTCTTCATGTAACAATGAACATATCTACACTGTACAAGTTTGATTATGCTTTTAGTTATTGTTGAAGTAATTAATTGTTACTGTGCAGTTATTAAGCACAAAAGGTGTCTGTTGCACTTGCATGGTTTGCCGAGTTGTAGTGCTGGTACTAGATGTAGACCTGTTCCTAATTATGGATCCAGAGGCAGAAGCATTGTTATTGTGATTTTCTACAATTGCTACTTCCTCAGTGACTTCTGATTGAGAAGAAACCTCCAGGACTGACAATTGAGAACTTGGTAGTTCCAAATCAAAGTTTACATCAAAGTGATCAATTCCAGTTTTGCTGCCATTTGCTTGTGGAACAGAAGTCTGATTTTGTTCAGCCTCTGGTGGCACGGTTACAGTCGCGGCTGGCGCTGGCCGAGTCACCTGCTGATGTGCACCAAGAGCCCGCGAAATTGAATCAGACATTGCCATTTTGGTGTTATTACATACACGCCCTGTGTAGGATGACAAACTTAACTCGTTATTGTGTCCAGACACCTGGCAGATATCCCTGTTAGCAAAGCCAGCCTTATCGAGAATTGCAATGCAAGTTGCCCTCAAACAGTGATTGGTATAGATTCTCGAAAGTCCAGCCTTTTTGGAAATTGATGACATCATTTCACCAAGGGTGTTTTTCCCCATTGAGGTTTTTTTGTACCATGGTCCGGATTGTGGCACTGACGTTTTGGGTGTTTGGAAGAGTTTGTCATTGTCTTTATTCAATTTATCGCAATATTTCTTGTAGGAGGCAACAGGACAGTGTGCTTGACGAGTAGCATACATACGCCCTCCATCTGTCCTCGAGGACAAATTGTCCTCCCTTGTCTTCTTGGTTAATTCATCAACGACCTGGGAAACGTATTCACGGCCATTAGCATATTTCTTGACTTCAAAATGATCTTTTTTTAGATCCTTCAAATTTTCCCGTCCTCTACGACAAAGAAATAAACTGAGTTCAAACCATACCTTGGCCTGAAGACCAGCTGGCGAGTCTTGATCAAAAACTGACGACTTGTAGATTGTTTCAATATCTGCGAGATCAATGGCGTCATGATGCTTCACATCACCCTTGCCAATTTTCTTTAGTTGTACAGTTGCTGCCTTAAATGCTACATTCGCATTAGTGAATTCCACATCCTTGGTGATATCAATAATTTCAGAATGAACTGACTTTAAATGTCTATTGATACCTGCACGTATGCTGTGTAGTGAAGTTGTTTTGTAGTGAGATCCATCAGCTCGGCGGACTTCCACGTAAAATTTAGCCAAAATGGACGCCAAAGTCTTCCTGTCTGCCGTTTGAATATCGACATCTAGACCCTTCTCCATCAAATATTCCTTGAATATTGTTACTGCTTGTTTCGTTGCCTTCTTCGTGTTCTGCGCGTCTTTGTTTTGTAAAATCTCGTCAAATTGCTGTTCGTCAAAAGTCGCGAACCTCTTCTCGCAGGAGGCTGCCATTTTGTTTGTTTTGTCGAGAACAAATTCTAAATTTCCCACGCAGCGTCACATTGCCAAGTTCCCGGATGTGAGACCAGGGGAATATAAGACTATATTTACCGCTGTTTTAACACGTAAAGTCCATAGGCGTTCGCAAGAAAGGGGAATACAAGAAAATATTCCCCTGTTAACCCTGCTGGCACTCAAAACGAAGGGAATACAATTTTGTAAAAGCATAGCTCAGATGTGTGATATGGGTAATAATAATAGAATATTGACTGGCCTTGAGGGGGATACGACATATATTGCCTGAAGTAGATTCATATTGCCCGAGTCGAAGACGAGGGCAATATGGATCTAGTGAGGGCAATATATGTCGTATCCCCCGAAAGAGGACAGTCAATATTGTTATTATTACCCATATCAGAAAAATCTCGTCAAATTGCTGTTCGTCAAAAGTCGCGAACCTCTTCTCGCAGGAGGCTGCCATTTTGCTTGTTTTGTCGAGAACAAATTCTAAATTTCCCACGCAGCGTCACATTGCCAAGTTCCCGGATGTGAGACCAGGGGAATATAAGACTATATTTACCGCTGTTTTAACACGTAAAGTCCATAGGCGTTCGCAAGAAAGGGGAATACAAGAAAATATTCCCCTGTTAACCCTGCTGGCACTCAAAACGAAGGGAATACAATTTTGTAAAAGCATAGCTCAGATGTGTGATATGGGTAATAATAATAGAATATTGACTGGCCTTGAGGGGGATACGACATATATTGCCTGAAGTAGATTCATATTGCCCAAGTCGAAGACGAGGGCAATATGGATCTAGTGAGGGCAATATATGTCGTATCTCCCGAAAGAGGACAGTCAATATTGTTATTATTACCCATTATCAGACATCTAGAGGAAAATCTGAACATCTCATATGATATGAATGTATCTATACATTTTGCAATATGCATTGCAACATTGTAAATAAGGGTACTAAAACCATTGCAACATTGTAAATAAGGGTACTAAAACAATGTAACATTTATGTTTCATTTATGTAATTTATGTAATTCATTTATGTGACAATGTGAAGGTCGAACTTTTAAATCGCGAACCTCTTCTCGCAACCGGCTGCCATTTTGTTTGTTTTGAGAATAAATTTTAAATTTCGCACGCAGCGTCACGTTGCCGTCACGCAGCGTCACGTTGCCAAGTTCCCGGATGTGAGACCAGGGGAATATAAGACTATATTCCCCGCTGTTTTAACAGGTAAAGTCCATAGGCGTTCGCAAGAAAGGGGAATACAAGAAAATATTCCCCTGTTAACCTTGCTGGCACTCAAAACGAAGGGAATACAATTTTGTAAAAGCATAGCTCAGATGTGTGATATGGGTAATAATATATTATATGCAATGTGTCTGCTATGTAATGTTGTTTTGGGACAGGTTTTTGTACTTGTTTGAATTAAAACATGTGTTACCTATCGCTTCCTTCATCATCATCAAAGCACAATAGCTTTAGGTTTGAATTATTATGGGTTTGTTTCTTTTTATCAGGTTCGTGTTGACAGTGGCATTCAGGAAGGAAGTGACATTGGCATTTATTATGATCCTATGATTTCAAAAGTAAGTGTATTTTTGTTTGAGGTATTCATGGTTTATCAATTTAGTGGAAGAGTGATGTACTTTCACGGGACATTTGTTGCTCACGTCACACTTTGTCCCTGGCCAGAATTACACTGGGCGTCTGGCTGTGTGAATCTCGTTAATCATTGGGGGATTCTCAAGAGCAGTTTAAAGCTATTTTGTTTTGTTAATCCCTCTCCCCGGTGACATAATTAAATGACATATCAGAAACGCTACATAGGACAAGATCGGTAGAATTATATGGAATGAGTCTCTTCTGTTCATCTTTTGAGAGTGCTCGTTAGAACAATCCTGTTTTCTGCTACTTTGCAGTCCTGCATATTTCTGTTAAAGGTCGCAGCTGAGGTTATTTGAATATTCATGTTCATCATTTTCATTCTCACAACTCTTATTTAACTTTAGACATTTTTAATATTTCAGACTACAGTACTTTATTCAGTGAGCTAGGTTATGTTGGCATTCGACAGTGTCTTCTATTGGTCTGGTACTAAAATCAATTTGATGTTACAAAGGATTGAGCAGATTGTTTCAACTACTGTTGTTTACCCTGTGATCTAATTTAATCCTAATTGATTTTGGAAGGCAATGGGTAATTAAATCGCATGTAGAGGCATCGGTGAAGATGATGAAACTATTCATGATTGCACTAGCACTGAGAGATTACGCTCAATTAAAAAAGTTACACATGCGGAAAGTGAAGCATAAACAGAAAATGCTGTATCAATCAATCAATCAATCAATCAGATTTATTCATCACTTACACAATAAAGTGCTGTGAACTGAACTTGCCAGCCGCGGTACAATCAAAAAGAACACACAATACACAATAAAATTTAACACAAACATCCACTACAGCATTCTTCACTGTGGTGGAAGGCACAAAGTACAGTCAGTCCTCCTCCAACGTTCCCCCGTGGTCGGGGCCATGGAACCCCGCAGTCGCCGCTGCGGTCGGCCAGATGTACAGAGGGCCTCTTCTGGAAGGTAAGTCCCTTCCAGTAAGTAAGAAAAGACTAGGCTTGTATTCACTGGAGTTTATAAGGATGAGGGGATATCTTATAGAAACATATAAAATTATAAACGGACTGGACAAGCTAGATGCAGGAAAAATGTTCCCAATGTTGGGGTGAGTCCAGAACCAGGGCCACAGTCTTAGAATAAAGGGGAGGTCATTTAAGACTGAGGTGAGAATAAACTTTTTCACCCAGAGAGTTGTGAATTTATGGAATTCCCTGCCACAGAGGGCAGTGGAGGCCAAATCACTGGATAGAGCTCTAGGGGCTACTGGAGTCCAGGGATATGGGGAGAAGGCAGGCACGGGTTATTGATAGCGGACGATCAGCCATTATCACAATGAATGGCGGTGCTGGCTCGAAGGGCTAAATGGCCTCCTCCTGCACCTATTTTCTATGTTTCTATGTCCCGAATCGGTGCTTCCCTACCGGAGACGGCGGCTTCAAGATGAAGTAGGCCGCAGGCCGGCGGTCGGAGCTCTTCTCCAGGGATCCTGCTCCGGATGCTAAGTCCATGCCGCGCCATTGGCTAGAAGCTCCGCAGACCACGGCTTCAAGATGTTGAAGGCCGGCGGGTCGGAACTCTTCTCCTCCGGGGATCGTCAACGAGGGATCCCAGGCTCTGGACACCGTGCCCGCAGTTAGAAGCTCCGCAGACCGCGGCTTCAGGCTGAACGGTGTACCCATTTTGAAGCTCCAGGCCCGACTCTGGGAAAGGCCGCTCCAATCCACAGTGTTAGGCCGCGAGGGAGGCAACATGGAAAAAGTTGTCTCTACATGGAGGAGTCGACCGAAAGCGGTTTCCCCCTCCCCCCCCTCACAAGACACACCGAGAGACACTAAAACAAACATTTGGACATATTTTTAAAAAAAAGTAGAAATGACTAACTAACACGCTGCTGGCAGGGCAGCCGTCTCGCAGCACCCCCACCAACCACTGAAACGTTTATCAGGTTAGGCAGCATCTGAGAAAATTCCGATTCTACCTGATCCAAGTTTGTTTTAGCATTTGTAGTTTATTGTGAGAGATTTTTTTTATTGGCAAGAGATGAAAAAGGACCACTATCAAAATAAAGAATGAGGAATGATAAAGACCTTTAAAATTGTAAAAGATTTTCAATGCAATTGGATATGAAGAAAGTGTTTTTATCTGCAAGATGGCTATCTAAAAATAAGAATTGTGCCGCAATTTTGCAAAGTAATATTTCTTCATTGACTGTCCAGTGAAGCATTTGGCTTTGACAAATTTCCTCTCAGGTCACAGACATTATACGAAACTGGCTGGTGCATAAACTGAGGCCAAAGGAAGTAAATTTGAATATTTCCCAAAATGGGTAGGAAAAAACCTCCTTTCAAGTTGCGATGCCACTTTCAGGGAACTAGGTACTTGTACTTTTAGATGCATCTGCTCAACAACACTTCCCTTGCCACTACTTTTCACTGTGATGGTCCTGCCCTGTTTGACTACCCAAAATACAACATCTCGCACCGAACTGAATTAAACTCCAATAGCCCTTCCTCATGCCCAGCCGATCAAGATCCTGCGGTAATTCCTCTTAACCATCGTCACCAGCTACAATACCACCTATTTTAGTGTCACCTGCTAACATATTAAACATTCCTTGTGTATTCTCATCCACATCGTTGATGTAGATGACAAACATCGATGAGCCTTTCCACAGTTTTCAATTTTGATTACATAGGTCAACACTTGGTTATATTTTGGATGGTTGAGATTGAGGTCTCTCAATTTTGGATAATAATATTTATGTCATTGCCTGGTCCATCATGGGTATTGACCTCACCACCATCAAAGGGTTCTGCAGGAAGTGCTTCTTCAAAGAGGCAGCTAATATCATCTAAGACCCACACCGTCTTGGCCATGCTTTCATTTCACTGCCACGATTGGGAAGAAGATACATGAGCTTGAGAACTATGAGAACTATGACCTCCAGGTTCAAGAACAACTTCTTCTCATCTGTCATCAGGCTCTTGAAGAACAACTCTCCCTCAACTGTAACTACAACCTTAACTCAGTAACAATCTATTATGAACTTTGTTTAAGTTGTGGTATGTACTTCAATTTGCACTTTTATTGTCTGGTTACCAGGTATAACTGATAATTTATTATATTTTTGATTATTATAAGTTTATTTGTTGTGTTGTTGCATTAAAATGTTGTAGAGCTGCAGCACTTAAGAATCTCACTGTTCCATTCCCAGTGCTAATGGAAGCAAGCTGAACCTTTTCAAAAGTCCAAAGTACCATTTGATTAATATATATCTAAGTATCTTTGTTTCTACTTCAGGTTTGTTTTCTGGTAGATTTGTACCACGTCTGGCAGCAGCTCGCCTCAATCACTTGATGTGCTTTTGTTTCAGTTAGTTACCTATGGAGCCAACCGTGCAGAGGCATTGCAGAGAATGGAAGAGGCACTGGACACTTATGTAATTCGAGGTAACTACCAGAAATGTATGCTGAAATGGAGAGGCACAGCATTCAAACTTAATATCTGATTCAAATGAAATATTTTCCTGTAAATTCTCATTCTTTCGCAGCTTGACTAGTTAGGTGCAGGGACAATGTTTTCCCTGGCGGAGGTGTCTTGAATCAGGGGGTCACAATCTCAAAATAAAGAATCATCCATTCTGGATTGAGATGAGAAGACGTTGCTTCACTTCGAGGGTAGTGAACACTGATGCTGCCTGACCCGTTGAGTTCCTCCAGCATTTTGTTTTCTGCATCGTCACTGTATGTACAGGATTGTGATTGATAGATTTTTAAATAGAAGGGGAATCAAGAAATATGGGGTTAGTGCAGGAAAATAATGCTGAAGTGAAAGCCAGCCTTGATTTTTTCTGAATGATGAGTAGGTCGAAAGGGCCAAATGGCCTGCTCTTCGAAACACACAGCAGGTCAGGCAACATCTATGGACAGAGAAATAGTGATATTGATTTGGATCCTTCACTAGAATGGGTTAATACAAAGGAACAAGAATTGGAGAAAACAGATTTTATGATGCAGTTTAAAAAAAAACTGCAAATGCTGGAAATCTCAAATGAAAATAAAGAGGCAGGGGGAGGGATGGTGAGAACAAAATGGTAAGTCTTTGAAAGGGTGGAAGACAGGAGTGATTGGTAGATAAAAGGGATATTAGTGCATAATGAAAAAAGGTGTTAGAATGGAACAAAAGGTCAGTTTGGAGAAAGTGGCAATGCAGAATAATTATCTGCAATCACTGGAGAAAGGTGAAATAACTGCTGGAAATTTGAAGCAGAAATGCTAGAAATGGTGATTTTGTGAAATTGTTAACCTTGATGCTGAGTTCTGAAGCCTGAATCGCGTCCAATTAGAAGACGAGGATGCTTAATGCTACAACCATCAGGCTATTAAACACGACAACCTCCAAATAAGCCCCAAATAATATTTACTGGGGGCACTATTTTTGTCTTTGCACTACTATTTGCTTGTTTATTTATATATATGGCAATAAAATACTTTTGACCTGAGCTTTGTTGGAATAGTACGGGAAGTTGTACAAGCAGACTGTTGACGAGCATCATGCTGCTTCCATGGGCTGTTCAGCTCAGGGTGAAGGTAATTATGTAGGTGTCATCAAAGTGAAATACTAGAGGGCTGAGAGATATAGTCAAGATAAAGGTAAGTAACAAAGGTACAAGCCAGAAAAAGCTGCCAGTACTCAACAGGTCTGGAAGTATCTGGTGAGGAATCAGAGTTAATGCTTCAAGAGTCAAGAGTGTTTTATTGTCATTTGTCCCAGATAGAACAATTACATTCTTACTTGCTGCAGCACAACCAAATATGTAAACATTGTACACTGTAAACAATATGATAAACGAGAGAGAGAAAAAAGTTCAGTATGTGTATATATACACACACTCACCAGTACACACACGCACGCACGCACGTGCACACACACACATATACATACACACACATATATATATATATATATATATTTACACACGCATACAAACAATAATAATGCAATAATAATAATAATAATAGTCTCTTGAAATTCAGAGCTTATTTAAGGTTATTTGAGTTTAATAGCCTGATGGCTGTAGAAAAGAAGCCGTTCCTGAACCTGGATGTTCCAGTTTTCAGGCTCCTGTAGCCTTGATGAAAACCTTATGAAGTCCAACCACCTCACATCCACTGGTAAAAACAAACTGCTGGAGGAACTCAGCGAGTCCGGCAGCATCTGGGATGGGAAATGGACAGACAACATTTCAGCTTGGGACCCTGCTTCAGTCTGAAGTCTCCATTTCCATCCTGACTGATGTGCATTTCCTCCAGCCTTTTTTACTCAAGATTACAGCATCTGCAGCCTCACATCTACTTGTTTACCCTTATACACTTTATCGACATTTCTGCAAAGCAAACAGTAAATATATTAAGATTTTTTTTTTTAATCACCATGTCTTTAACTGATCTGTCACTTTTATCAAAGATCTGCTGTCACATCTTTAAAGAATTCTAGCATTTTCCCCTTTATCCATACCAGGATAAGTGATTCTATAATTCCCTATTTTCGTTCATCCTACTTATTTTGAATGGTGGGATTCCACTAGCTACTCTGCACTCCAAAGGAACTCATCCAGTTTAAAGAAAGTTGGAAAGTGAACACAATTACATTCACATTTTTTGGGAAAACTACCTGAACTATTCTGCGATTTAGACTATTGGGCCTAGGTTTTTGATCCTGTTAGTTTTCTAGCACCACTTCCATACTCGTACTGATTTTTTTCCGCATCCTCCCTGTCACCAGAACCTAGGTTCCCTAACATTTGTGAATTATTCATCTACATAATTATTATTAGCTTGGTGAGCCCAATCTAAGTGTAATTTAAATATTTTTTTACTGATTTCCTTACTGCACAAATCTCTAATTTCCATTTTAATTACATTCCCAACATCATCACTACTGCTTGGAGATCGGTATACTACTCTTACTAATTTTTTTGGTACTTCTTAGCTTTCCCCACTCAGATTCCACATCATCGGATCTGATACCCTTCCTCACTACTGCATTTAACAAGCAATGCTACCCTACCTCCTTTCCCATTTTACCTGTTCTTACTAAATATTGAATACATCTGAATTTTCAGTTCACATCCTTGGTCCCCTGCAGTCCTCTCTCCATAATTCAAATGATATCATATCTGTTTATATCTATTTGCTCAATTAATTCTTCCACTTACTGCAACTACTCAAGGAGTAAAGTCTCAAAACCTTTCAGCTTGCCGTTGCATTATTTTACACTGATAACCTGGTTGTTAAGGGCCTGTCCCACTTGGCGATTTTTCCGGCGACTGCCGGAATCATTGATGACGTATCAGGTCACCGGAAAATTTGCGGCGTGATGACGTATGGCGCGCAGTGTTTTTTCAAGTGTCGCATCTTTTTTTTTTGTCACTGCAGGATTTTGAAATGTTTAAAATCTTTTGGCGACACTGATATGACGCCGGCAGTCGCCGATAAAATCGCCAAGTGGGACGGGCCCTTTATTCACCCTAGATTTCTTTGTCGTCCATGTATGTTTTTTTCCATACCTGTTCTTTCTTATTTCCCCTTCTTTTGTCTCCCTTCATTTTGCTACATTGCTGTTTTAGTTTAACCCCTCCCTAACAGCAATGCTCAGTTTTTGCATGATTGTTTAAATTATTGTTAAAATAATTGTTAAAAAGAAGAAATTCCCAGCTTCTTGAGATGTGAGAGAGTAGATGAGACCATGCTTTCATGAGTCATTTGGTTGCTACGCCATAGCACTTGGATATATGTGTAGGAAGGAACTGCAGATGCTGGTTTAAACCGAAGTTTGACACAAAATGCTGTTATATGTCGAGTTACATACCTTTATTGGTTTCCTTAAGATATATTAATATTCATATTTGGTAATCAGTAAGATAGTGTGTCATGGTGTGAATGTGAACCTTGTATTCACAGGAAGGTGATGGAGGTGAGAAGTAGAAATGGGTTTAAAGGGTAGGAAGGAACTACAGATACTGGTTTATACCGAAGATAGACACAAAATGCTGGAGTAATTGAGGGAGACAGGCAGCATCTCTGGATAGAAGGAATGGGTGACGTTTCGGGTTGAGACCCTTCTTCAGACCGAGTGAAGGGTCTCAACCCGAAACGTTACCCATTCTTTCTATCCAGAGATGCTGCCTGTCCCTCATGAGTTTAATGGGAATCAGGATAAATGCACGAGGGCTCGAGGAATGGAAGAAAATAGTGTTGGGATGGTGGAGTGGGGTGGAAGGAAGCTCGTGTGGAGCAAAACCACCAATGTGTGCTATTTGGCCCAAGTGGCACAATTCCAACACTGCAGATTCAATTTTATGTTGAAAATGTTTTTAAGTGGAATGGATTACATTAAGTCAATAAGTAAGGTAACTTTCATGAAAATCAGTGGCAAATTGTTTTAGAATCCAATTTTATTTTTGCAACATAGTGCAAGAACATTATTATGGTCATTTGATATTAAAAGTATTCACAGTTATTAACCACTTAACGTGAAAATAATTCTCATACCTGAGTTAATTTAGACTGTTGTTTACCAATTCTACTGTGACTATGCAATAATCAGCAAAAAAAAATCTGCTGGGAGGTTCTTGTCATTGGAAAGTTAAATTTTTTCCCGCAAATTCACGTCATTTGCTCAATTAGCTGACTTTGAAAATAAAGTCAAAGATCTGTGATCATCATTTTAAGACCAAAGAACAAAAGTGTGTAATTACTTCAAATATGACCCTTTGTAACACAAAAGGCTGGAGAAACTCAGCGGGTGCAGCAGCATCTAAGGAGCGAAGGAGATAGGCGACGTTTCGGGTCGAGACCCTTCTTCAGACTTCCGTCGCCTATCTCCTTTGCTCCTTAGATGCTGCTGCACCCGCTGAGTTTCTCCAGCTTTTTGTGTACCTACAATTATTGATAGCTTTTGAATTTCTTTTCTCACGCAGCAGTAGAACCAAGTTTTGTTTAACTTTGAGAGCAATAAAAATCCCTAAATATTATATAGAAGTCACTGCAATAAACAAACCATGCAACCAAGCAAGCCTTTTCCCACCCCTCTTTAGTTTAGTTTAGTTTAGAAGTGCAGCATGGAAACTAGCCCTTCAGCCCACCCAGTCCACGCTGACTATTGTGTTAAAGATGGAACTGCAGATGCTGGAAAATCGAGGGTACACAAAAGGCTGGAGAAACTCAGCATCTATGGAGCGAAGGACCCGCTGAGTTTCTCCAGCCTTTTGTGTACCCACGCTGACTATTGATTAGCTGACTATTGATTAGCAGGTGGACAAAAATGTTGGAGAAGCTCAGCAGGTGAGGCAGCATCTATGGGGCGAAGGAAATGGGCAATGTTTCAGGCCGAAACCCTTCTTCAGACCTCGATTACCACTTCACACAGAGAGTGGTGAATCTGTGGACTTCTCTGCCACGGAAAGTAGTTGAGGCCAGTTCATTGGCTATATTTAAGAGGGAGTTAGATGTGGCTCTTGTGGCTAAGGGGATCAGGGGGAATGGAGAAAAGGCAGGTACGGGATACTGAGTTGGATGATCAGCCATGATCATATTGAATGGCGGTGCTGGCTCGAAGGGCCAAATGGCCTACTCCTGCACCTATTTTCTATGTTTCCACAGAGAATTCCACAGATTCACCACTCTCTGTGTGAAATTTTTTTTCTCATCTCGGTCCGAAAAGACTTCCCTCTTATCCTTAAACTGTGACCCCTTGTTCTGGACTTCCCCAACATCGGGAACAATCTTCCTGCATCTAGCCTGAACAACCCCTTAAGAATTTTGTAAGTTTCTATAAGATCCCCCCTCAATTTTCTAAATTCTAGCGAGTACAAGCCGAGTCTATCCAGACTCATCGCACCCTTTTTAATTTCTATTCCGCTCTCTCATGTGTATTTGCTAGTTTAACCTTAAAGTCAAGTTAGGTTGAATTTAATGTCATGGTGAGGTACAAGTGCAATGAAAATATTGTTTGTGGCAGGATCACTCAAATAAAATGAAATATAAATTGTATATCAAATATAGATAAATTATGCAAAATGAAAAGGAAAAAGACTGTAATAACATGACGTTAGTGAAGAAAACAATTAGAAAACAAGCTCATGATAGTGCAAGAGATGAGGGCGGCACAGAGCACAGCAGTAGAGTTGCTGCCTTACAGCGCCAGAGACCCAGGTTCGATCCTGACTACAGGTGCTGTCTGTATGAAGTTTGTACGTTTTCCCTGTGACCACGTTGGTTTTCTCTCGGTGCTTCGGTTTTCCCCCACACTCCAAAGGCGTACATGTTTGTAGGTTAATTGGCTTTGGTCAAAAAATATTGTATATTGCAGCTACGCTGCCACTGGTCGAGGCGTACTCGGTGGGCCGAAGGCCCTGTTTTCGCGCTGTATCTCATCTAAAAGTCTAAAGATGGTTTGTGGTATGTAGGTAGGTTTGACATTCTAATGGTTGTAGTGGCCGAAGGAAAATAGGACTTCAGGTTTCAGTACCTCCTGCCTGATGGTAACAGTGAGAAGAGGGCATGGCCCAGATGGTGAGAATTCTTGATGATAGATCCCCTCATTCTTTAGGTAATGCCTCATGTTGATGCTTTCCATGGTGGGGAGGATTGTGCCCATATCGGAGGGGCGAAGTCCACCCTTTTCTCAGCCTCTTATGTTACTGTGCATTGGAATTGCCATACCACGCCATTATGCAACTAGTCAGGATACTTTATGCAGTGCATCTATAGAAGCTGGAGTATTCTGTGACATGCCAAATCTCTTTAAATTTCCAGATAGATGTACTGGCATGTTTTCTTCATGAAAGAAGGTGTTAGGAGAGATAGATCAGCCATAATTGAATGGCGGAGTAGTCTTGATGGCCTAATTCTTCTCCTATCACTTATGACCTTATGACCACTCATTACCAGGTGTTCTATCTCTTTCCAGTCCGTTGATTCATCACTACCCATCACCAGGCCTATGTTACTCCGGAAGATTAATTGTATACACTTTTGCCACAGAAGGCTGTGGAGGCCAACTCAATAGATATTTTTTTTTTTTTTTTTTTTTAATTTATTTATTATAGAAACAAAATAACAACCAGTTACATTATATTTCAGTAGTAAAAATACATAGTCCTAATAACTGATTCATACTAATAATATTATTTATACTGCATTATCCTTAGTTATAGATTTCAGAGTTATGTATTTTATATAATTAAAGATACATAATACTACTAATACATTCACAATATTAGCATTATACTCGTACTATTAGTAATTATCATTTTATTTCTAATTTTATTAAGTATAAGACCAAATTTTATGATATTATTGATACAAGAAGTTAGTAAATCTTATATAATTCTTATTATTTCTTCCTAATGTTAACAATATTTATTTTATCGCTAAATTTAAAATTATTGTACCATTAAAAGCATATAATTTTATATAATTAAAAATATAAAATACTAGGAAATGCTAATAATACTAACAATGTTCTTATAAATCTAATGATATTTATATTCATTCTAATATTAAGCTAGTGTGTTTCTATATTATTTTTTTATTTTTTATTTAGATATAAGAAAATAGAAAAATTAGGAAATAGAATAAAGAATAAGAAGAGGTTTGATGGAGAATAAAATATTCGTCAATAATCCGTCCTTATAGATATATTCATGATTTATTATATGTATCTCTTCATCCATTCAAATGTCCAGGCCTCAGTCAGGTTCCCGCGCCGAACCATTACGACCCTGCAAATATTTAATATATGGAGACCAAATACATCTGAAGAGATCTAACCTATCCATAAGGACAAGCCTCAATCTCTCCAAATGAAGTGTCTCCGACATTTCTATATTCCACATTTTGATTGTTGGGAATGCAGGGCCTTTCCAAAATTTTAATATTAATGTTTTCCCAATTATTAAACCATAATCAATAAAAGTTCTTTGATTCGTTGTTATTAATTGGTCAGTTTCAATTATTCCAAGTATAATCAGCTTTGGGTCAGGGATTATATTTATATTAATAACAGTCGAGATTATTTTAAATATTTCCTTCCAGTATTCTACAATTTTTATGCAGTTAGTGAATGAATGTGTCAAATTTGCTTCTGAAATTTGACATTTGTCACATATTGGAGATATTTTTGGAAAAATATTATGTAATTTAGATTTAGAGTAATGTAATCTATGTAATATTTTAAACTGTATAAGAGAATGTTTAGCGTTTAATGAACAATAATGTATATGTTGTAAACTTTCATCCCATATTTCTGGTCTTATTATTTGACCTAATTCCTTTTCCCAAGATTCTCTGTATATTTCTGTTGATGGAGTATCGTTTTCCAGTAAAAATATTATATATATATGATATCATTTTTTCCATATTTGGATGTTTATTCAAACATTCATCTAAAATTTCTATTTTTCTATTTCTAAATTCATATATATTTACAGAGGCATAGTTTCTAATTTGTAAATATCTGAAATATTCTTTATTATGTAGCCCATAAATTTGTTGCAACTCTTGAAATGAAAGAAAAGTATTTTCCTTATAAAGATCACCCATCTTAGAAATTCCTTTATTTTTCCATTGTAAAAAAGCCTTATCCAAAATCGAAGGTTTAAACATAAAATTATTAACAATCTTAAGACTTATTGGTATAGATTTTAGTTTTAATGCTTTCTTTATTTGTTTCCATATGCGGATTCCATTTTCTATTATCGGATTTTCACTATAAACTTTCTTAGCTACATTAATATTAGCAAATATTATAGAGCTAATTTCTAATGGAGAACAATCTTCTTCTTCCATACTTAACCAATTTGGTTTTATTATCTATTTCTCCTAACCAAAAATTCATGTTTTTAATATTAACTGCCCAGTAATAAAACATCAAGTTTGGTAACGCTAATCCTCCATTTATTTTAGACTTACATAAATGTTTTTTATTTATTCTATGAATCTTATAATCCCAAATAAAATTCGTAATTAAAGAATCTACTTTTTTAAAAAAAATTTTTGGAAGATATATCGGGATTAATTGAAATAAATATAATAATTGTGGAAGAAAAATCATTTTTATTGCATTAATTTTCCCTATCATCGAAATAGGTAAACTTTTCCAGTATGAAATATTCTTATTTAATTTATCTAGTAATGGGGGAAAATTAGATTTAAATAGAGAATTAAATCTTTTTGTAACAAAAATCCCAAGATATTTAATATTTTCATTTGTTATCTTAAAAGGAAATTGTTGTAATATATGTAACTTATTCATTGTTATAGGCATAAGTTCACTTTTATTCCAATTAATACTGTATCCTGAAAGTGATCCGAATTCCGTTATTAGTTTTAACAAATTTCGAATACTTATTTCTGGTTGAGTGATATAAAGTAATACATCATCTGCATATAAGGAAATTTTATTCTTAGTATTTGCGGTATCATATCCATATATTTCCGGGTGTAGTCTTACCCTCTGAGCAAGTGGTTCTATTGCTAATGCAAACAATAAAGGTGATAAAGGGCAACCTTGCCTACAACCTCGTGATAAATTAAATTTAATTGATAACATTCGATTTGTTGTTATTCTAGCTATTGGATTTGCATATAATAATTTAATCCAAGTAATAAACTCCTCTCCTAATTTAAAAGCTTCCATCACCGAGAATAAATAGGGCCATTCCACTTGGTCAAAAGCCTTTTCTGCATCAAGCGAAATAACTACTAAATCTTTTTTATCACTTCTTTTCGAATATATAATATTAAACAATCGTCTTAGATTATATGAAGAATATCGTTTTGGTATAAATCCAGTTTGATCCGGATGTATTAATTCATCAACAATTGAACTCAATCTTTTTGCTAATATTGTTGTTAATATCTTTTGATCTGTATTTAATAGAGCTATTGCTCTATATGATCCTGGTTCGTCTAAGTCTTTATTTATTTTAGGTATGAGTGTTATAATCGATTCGTTCAATGTATCTGGAAGCTTCTGTTCTGTATATATCTGTTCATATAGTGATTTTAAATATGGAACTATATATTCATGAAATGTTTTATAAAATTCCGAACCTATACCATCAGGTCCTGGTGTTTTACCGTTTTTTAATGATCTAATAGATTCTTTAATTTCATTTATTGAAATATCAGCATTTAATAATTTTCTATTTTGTAAATCCAGTCCTTTCAAGTTACATTTTTTTATAAATGCATCTATTTCTATTTTACTTACTGTTGTTTTAGCAGTGTATAAATTTTTATAATATTGCATAAATCTTTCATTAATATCTTTAGGTTGTATTAATAAATCACCATTTTGTGATTTAATCCTATGTATAATTTTTTCCGCTTCAATTTTCCTTAATTGTCGAGCCAGCAGTTTTTGGGGCTTATCCCCAAATTCAAACTGTAATTGTTTAGTATGTTGGTAAAATTTTATCACTTGATCTGTATATATTTTATTTAATTTATATTTCAATATAACAATTTTATTATGTAATGTCGTATCTGGTTTTATTGCATTCTGTATATCTAATTCCTTAATCTCCTTTTCTAGATCTTGTTGTTCTTTCCGAGTCTTTTTATTGTCAAATGCTTGTGAAGAAATCATTATTCCTCGAAGATATGCCTTAAATGTTTCCCACAATAAAGAACGCGATATCTCTGGTTGATCATTTATTTCAAAAAAAGTTTTAATTTGAGTTATGATATATTCCTGAGTGGCTTTGTTTTTTAAAATTTGTGGGTTAAATTTCCACTGTCTTAAATTTTCTATTTTATTATTAATTTTAATTTTAAACGTTACTGGAGCATGATCTGAGATTATTATATTATCATATTTAGCTTCATAAGTAAGTGAGATAAGTTTTGCATCCACCAAAAAATAATCTATTCTTGAGTAAGTTTTATGTACTGGGGAGTAAAAAGAATATTCTCGTCCTGTAGGATTTTCTGTTCTCCAAACATCTTTAATGTTGGTTGTTTGCATATATGCATTTAGCAAATCACTAGAACGTGATTTGTTTTTTCTTTGTTTTGTAGATCTGTCTAAGTAAGGGTCTAATGTACAGTTGAAATCTCCACCAATTATCAAATTATATTGTGTTAATTCCGGAATATTATTAAATACTTTTTTAAAAAACAATGGACTATCAAAATTTGGTCCATATATATTAACAAGAATTACTTTTTCTGTATTTAATTCTCTCAATAGATATTTTAAAGTGGAAATTGACAGATTGTTGGTTAGAATGAGTGTCAGGGGCTATGTGGGGGAAGGCTAGAAAATTGAATTGAGAAGGAAAGATAGATCAGCGATGATTGAATCACAGAGCAGACTTGATGGACCGAATGGCCTAATTCTGCTCCTATAACTTGTGAACTATGAACTCTTCAGAGCCAGTAGAGACAAGATGAATCAAATACCCTCTGTTTAATTCTTCAAGTGTGATCAAACTTGGATAGCTTTAGACGTCAGTGATGCTTATTCCCCTTGCTAACTTGCTGATCCACCAATTAATCCATGTGATTAATTGAACAAATCACAAAAGGCTTTGCATGCAAGCATCACAGCTTATGAAACACTTTGTTGAAGAAATAGTCTGTTCGGAGGCAGTGTTTCAGGCATGCTAGACAAAAGTGCTGGAGAAACTCGGCGGGTGCAGCAACTATGGAGCTAAGGAAATAGACAACGTTTCGGGCCAAAACCCTTCTTCAGACTGATGTGGGGGGGGGGAGGAAGAAGAAAGAAAGAGGAGGAGCCAGAGGGCTGAGGGAGAGCTGAGAAGGGGAGGAGACAGCAAGGGCTACCGGAAATTGAAGAAGTCAATGTTCATGCCGCGAGGGTGCAAACTGCCCAAGCGGAATATGAGGTGCTGCTCCTCCAATTTCCGGTGTTGCTCACTGGCCATGGAGGAGGCCCAGGACAGAAAGGTCGGAAATGGAATGGGAAGGGGAGTTGAAGTGCTGAGCCACAGGAAAATCAGGTTGGTTAATGCGGACCGAGCGGAGGTGTTCGGCGCAACGATCGCCAAGCCTACGCTTGGTCTCAACGATGTAGATCAGCTGACATCTAGAGCAGCGGATGCAATAGATGAGGTTGGAGGAGGTGCAGGTGCAAGTGTTTCAGGCATGTTCTTCAAAGATTATAATATTCAGTCTACAGCATAAAATAATTATGATGCGCTGGTAAACGTGTCTTTTAATATTAATGTTTAAAATCATTGGTGAGCATCCACGATGATTTTGGGAGCCTGCTGTTTTGTATCCTGTATGGAGCTTGAGTCTCAATTTCTGCACAACAGGATTAAAACAACAAAAGAAAACCGTCATCAAATATTGTCTGAATATCAATGGTCATGGATATGTTTTAAAAGGAATTAATGGAAATCTAACCTGACCTGAATAGTTTGATTTGGCAAATGTTCAAATGTTTGGCAGGTATTGTGAGAATAAGAAATGCCAGGGTTCTGTACAACTGTTGCACTTGAGTAACTCGGTGACATTTGGAAGTGAATGACCAGAATTAAAAATAAAATACACCTCTTCCTGTCTGTCAAACTGTCTTATTTAAAAAAAATTGAAATCAGCCCATTGCGTGCATGCAATCAAAAGAGAGTTATTCAAACTAATTCCATCTCCATCTGTAGCTTGATAGGTCAACATATCAAGTGCTCAGCCAAATATATTTTAAAAGTAGTAAGGGTATTTCCCAACATTTGATTTTCTGAAGAAGAGTCTCGACCCGAAACGTTCCCCATTCCTTCTCTCCAGAGATGCTGCCTATCCCACTGAGTTAAACCCCTGTCCCACGGTACGAGTTCATTCTAAGAGCTCTCCCAAGTTTGCCCTGATTTGAACTCCGAGATTTATGGTAATGGCCACTCGTTGGTACTCGAGCTCTCGTGGACATTTCTCAACATGTTGAAAAATCTTCACGAGTCTTCCTGAGCTTACCTGCCGTTAGCGAGTCTTCCCGAGTACCTGCCGTTAGCGTTACCAGCCGCTAAGAGACGTTCCCGAGCTCCGACATATCCGCTACGTTCATTCTCTGTGCTTACCCCGAGTTTGATTTTTTTTAAACTCAGGAGAGCACTTGGAATACTGTGGGACAGGGCTATTACTCCATCATTTTGTGTCCACCTCCAAATTTCTACAGCTGCTTTGGTGAATATTTTGTTGCTTAATGCCCCTGTAATCCTTATACAAATTCCTTAAAAATTGTGCCAACTAGTCTTTGATTTCTCTGCTTAGGAAAATCCTGTCTATCGCTCTGTTTAGTTCTCAATTTTTTTTTATACTGCAATTAAATCTTTTAAATTAAACCTTGTCTTCTCTAATGAAAGCAACTCCAGCTGAGCCTATCTATGCTCATAACTAGACTCCCATCCTGATGATATCCTTGTAAATCTCCTCTGAAATCTTCCTCAAGCTCTTACATTCTTCCTGTAATTTGACCTAAACTACCATTAGTTCCCTCAAGAATATGTTTGATTTCAGTTCAACAGGCTGTTTATTTGGCTGGTCACTTCTTCCAAGAGATTCTCTTACCACCTATTTCACTAACAATGATCCCGGGTAGTTGTTGAGTCTCGACAGTATCATTGACAGAATCTTGGAGTGGCCACAGCTCAAATCTCAATGTGGCCTGCTCCATCTTGCATAACATTAAGCAGTATGAAATGGTGACCCTGAGAAGTGCTCAGAATTAGGAACGTTTTGAGTCAGGTGTGTGGGTGAAATTTGGGGAAACCTAGATTTAAAAAAAAGGGTGTATATGCATGAAATAATGGATTGAAGAATTGTTTATGCAGAAGGACAGGAATGTGGAACCCACGACCACATAGAGCGAGCGGTTCAGATTAATGAATTCATAGAGAACATTGTATGATGTTGAAGGAGAGGATGAATGCTCTGGAGGGTATGGGTTGAATTCAAAGTGGGCAATGGATTAACCCTTGTCATATAAGCATAAGCTTGGACCAGTTGGGTTGAATGTATTGCGTTTATGCTATAATGCAAATAAGGAACCCTCCATTAGATCCACATTATATCTTAAATAATTCACAATGTCTACTTTTTGCAAATAGCTCTGTGCATGAAAAATATCTGGCTAATATTGACTTTAAATTTGTCTTGTGCCCAACTGAGGCTTTTGGAGATTCATGTGCCCCTTTGTATTTATTCTTCCTCTTTTCCTGCTTTCCTTTCCTTCCCTTTCCTTGCATTCCATCATTGTCTCGCTTGTCCCATCACTGCATCATCCTCCTTCTATTTCATGCTCTTTTTTGGCCTTCCTTGATCTCAGCGCTCTGAGACTCTCACCTTAAACCTTTCTGCAGATGGTTCCACTCTGCTCTCTCCTCTTTCCCCACTGAGCTTACTGCCAGCTCTTCTTGCTCCCAAATAAATCCTCTATTTGTGTGATTCTTTTGTCTCTTTGAACCTTCTGGCTATATAAAAAGGCCCTGTCGTCAGACCAGCTTTTCATTCTGAATATACCCACTAGATTCACAATGTCTATTTGAAGCCTTTAACACAGCAAGAAAGTGAACAGGCAAAAAAGTAATTAAGCTGGTGTTAAATGGTTGACCCAAAGCTTGGTTAAAGAGGCAAGATTGTAATATACACTTTATAGACAACAGAGGTTTAGGGAAGGAATTGCAGTTTTGAGCTTTGCAACTGTGAAGATACAGAGACATAAAAGCAGGAGATGGCTATTCCGCACCTCGCACATGACTGATATTTTACTTCTGCGCTGCTTTGATCCAATAATTCCAGACCTTCAATTACCTTAATTTCCAAATATTATCAATCTCTGACTTGGATGAATATGGCAACGTAGATTCCATGGGTAAAGATTTCCAACAAATCACCTGCTCCTTATTACATTAGCCCATGGGATGGATGCACGTTCATCTGAAGGTGCTTTGTAATTGGGTTGCTTTCACTAATATCGTTATATCCAGATAGAACCCCTTTGGTAAGTTGCAGAGGCATTACTGACATAACAACAAAATATCAGAGTTATCTCTCACCACAAACAGTCTGGTATAATCCCAGTGTTTGACACGGAAGAAGATTGCAGTTGTGCTAGTTTTTACCTCAGTATGGGTGAAAAGGGCGGCACAGTGGCGCAGGGTAGAGTTGCTGCCTTACAGGGCTTGCAGCGCCAGAGACCCTGGTTCTATCCCGACTAAGGGTGCTTTCTGTATGGAGTTTGTACGTTCTCCCCTTGACCGCATGGGTTTTGTCAGAAATCTTTGCTTTCTTCCCACATTCCAAAGGCGTCCAGGTTGTAGGTTAATTGGCTTGGTATAAATGTAAATTGTCCCAAGTGTGTGTAGGTTACTGTTAATGTGTGGGGATCGCAGGTCAGTGCGGACTCGATGGGCTGAAGGGCCTGTTTCTGCGCTGTATCTCTAGACTAACAACAAACTATGGAAAAGTATTGTATGTGTGCTGAATATCGGTGTTGAGGGAAAGGTCCTGTAGATTATAAATAAGATTGCTCTCCCAAGAGAAGTCATTCAGCAATGTATTGGAAGTACTCTTCTTAGATCTTAACTCCAGACTAAACCTAGTTTGGTTAAGTATAAAGAAAATCTGGTTTTGTTTGCAGCTGCAACACCACACGATTGAAAATAAGCATAGCTGTTTGGCCTCTGTTTGATCCTGTTAGTGTGTGGCTAATGTCTCGGCAATGTTTTGGAAGCAGCAGGTAGTCAGGAGAAGGCAGCTTGTGGGTCATCATTCTTCAGCCTGGCAGCTTTTCACACACAGATGTGGACCTTGTGAACTTTGGCAGAGGTCAAAATGAACCTCACATCTAACACTTGTGACATGCTATTTGATGAAGTGAAGACAAGTTGACTTGCCCTATTTTGCCTGTTTCTCCCCCCAAACCTGGTGGAGCTGTAACATAAAACTCATTTTCTTTCAATTGCCAAGCGCACACATATCCACATTGCAGTTTAAATTTAGATACATGGTGTCTACAACTACATGACTTGCATATTTTACACTCTTCTGATTTATTTATGGTAGGCAGTCTTTTATCGAACTGATACCTTTGATGATATTCATATTGAAGTCTTCTTTCAAGTGATGCTGCAAAATTATGAGCCTGAAGCTTTATTGATTACTGTAGTGAAGATGATTTATTCATTTAGGTTCAAAGAACCAGCCTTGATATATTTTAATATTGTTAATATATCAGAAATTTTTGCTACCACTGAAGTGTCAACACTGTACTTGGCATTGTACCTGGAATGATTCAGGATTCAAGTGCCAGTTTTTGATTTCTACGTTTTTTAGGTAATCACCTGAGAAATTCAAATCACTTGCCTGTGTCGTCAAGCACCATCTCTCTGGATTAGTTAGTTTTGTAAAAAAAAAACTCCAGCACATTTAGTTTCTTATTTGAATGTGTTCAGTCTTCATCAATCCGTGATATAAAAAAGCTCCCACAACTTTCCACAGAGTCATGGAAGATTGCAGCACAGAGGTTAGCTTGCTATTTCTCCCATCAAGCTCGTGGGAAAATTTGACTATAACAACCAGAATGAATAACACCGCCTTGCTCTCACCCTATAGCTCTATGAATTCTTTGTGCCAAATATAATTTGCTCAATCCTTTAAACAAAAATTGCAATGATCTGCATCAAAACCTCTGTGAAGCAAAGCAT
The DNA here is from genome assembly GCA_035221665.1 of Okamejei kenojei. Classification (NCBI taxonomy): domain Eukaryota; kingdom Metazoa; phylum Chordata; class Chondrichthyes; order Rajiformes; family Rajidae; genus Okamejei; species Okamejei kenojei. The sequence goes on from CM069136.1 coordinate 113,859,327, forward strand.
CAGTTGCTTTAATGGTTCTTTGCATGGTGGACTATTTCCTGTGACCCTTTCCCCATGCTTTATGTTGAAATTGACGTTAACTGTTCCTTAAAAGAGGGAAACATCTCATTGCAAAACATTAAAAGCTTCATTAAATCTCCCTGTAGACGACTCTGCTCCAGCAGAAGCAATCTCCGTCTCAGGCCCCTCATAATTCAATTCCTGCTTGCTTACCCACCTTAGCCCTGAATGCCCAACTTTCGCCTTGCCTTCTCCTCATGAACCTACCCCTTGTTCTTTCAATCACATTTCCTGAAAACAATGCAATTAAAACATTAAATGTGATTTAACTGACTTTTTCCAATGCTGTGTTGATGATTGTAAAGACACATTGTATGATTTCTCACGGATAAAATTGATTTGACTATTTGTGAAGTTGCATGTAAGATTAAAAATCAAAGAGGACATGAATTTATCCGGTGGTTTCATGAGGTGAGGATGTTCCAAAGCATTCACAGCCAATAAAGTACTTTAGAAGTGTAGTTACTTCTGTATTATAGGAAAAACAACACCCATTTGTGCACAAGGCAATGATCAATTAATTTTCATCTTTATGAATGTTGATTGAGGAATCGGTATTGACCAGGTCATTGGGGAAATTCCCTTCTCTTTAAAATGTTGTGATGGGATGTTTAAATCTATCTGTGAGGGTAGATGATGTCTAATTCAATGGGGATAAGAGGGAGTTAGATGTGGCCCTTGTTTAATGTCTAATTCAAGATGGAGCTATTTTATAGGATTCATTGGTCATAGAGCCATGAAGCTATGGCATGGCCACAAGCTCTTCGGCCCAACTCATCCATGCCAACTAAGGTTCCTGCCTAAACTATTCCTATTAGCTTGCATTTGACCCTCCTCATTTTAAACTTATGTCCTCTAATTTTAGACTCCATTACCCTGGGAAAAAGACTGGGACTATCCACCTTATCTCTGCCCCTCATGATTTTACATTGTTACATTATGTTCTGCGAAATTCATTTCAAGCAAGTTAACATCAGTAAGAGAAATATTTCAGAAGTAGTATTTTCAAAACAGTTGTTACAGTTAATGTTAGGTTTGTACGTCAGCGGAATATGTGCTTTGGTTTTGTATACAGTAGGCAAGTGTTTTTACATAAGAGAGAGTATGATTATTCCAGGTTATATGGATCTCACTACAGTTCTTTATAACAGTCCTTTCTAATTTCCAGGAGTGACTCACAATATTCCACTGCTCCGAGAAGTTATCATCCATCCACGCTTCGTGAAAGGAGACATCACCACAAATTTCCTTCCAGAGGTCTATCCTGACGGTTTCAAAGGTTCGTCTCCACAGACTCGATGTACTTAAGACAGTTTTTTCTTGGGTTAATAGAATTCATGTGACTTGTTGAAGTGTGATATATTGAATCGGTTGCTTTACAGGTTATTTGGAATAATTTTGGTTCAGAAAACAGGTCTTGGTCCCCATAGGTTTTTAAGGATAAGGGGGGAATTCTTTTAGGACCAAGATGAGAAAAACAAAATCACACAGAGAGTGGTGAATCTGTGGAATTCTCAACCACAGAAAGTAGTTGAGGCCAGTTCATTGGCTATATTTTAGAGGGATTAGATGTGGCCCTTGTGGCTAAAGGGATCAGGGGGTATGGAGAGAAGGCAGGTACAGGATGCTGAGTTGGATGATCAGCCATGATCTTATTGAATGGCAGTACAGGTTCGAAGGGCCGAATGGCCTACTCCTGCACCTATTTTCTATGTTTCTATAGGACTTCTGCAATATGAAACTAAACATAATACAGGGAAGTTGATCAGACTAGAAATTCCCAATTCTTTCTATGTCCAAAGAGTTATTTATCTAGAGATTTCTATTCAGTAAGGTTTGTTGAGAAATAATAATGAAAACTCCTGCTTCTGTATTGGAGGAAACTCTTAGCTCTCGTTATTTTTATGGAGTTATGGAATCTGCATATGAAACATCGAGAATCACTTTTGCTATAAGTTGCATGTTGTGAGACTCTGTTTGGTTTCATTGCCGTGGCCTTCATTTTTCTGCAAGCAATCACTAGGTCATGACAGATTCGGTTCTGGAAACTGTTCATAAATCAAACTCTATGTGAGTTGGAAATGAACAATGACAGAGTGTGGGAGAGGGTCATAGAAACATCTATGAAGGGAGAGTGAGCAGGCACGTGAAGAGCGTCTGCCAGCCGGCCTCACTGACTCAGTGAGTGAGTGGATTAGCGCTCCCAGCTCTGCTTAACCAGCCCCCGATTTTTGCGTTTCGGGGTGGGGCAGATAAGGGTGAGAGGGGAAAGCACATGGAAATACCCCGTTTCCTTCCGGCAGAAGATGCCTGAAGCGCTGCAGTAGCTGGCAAATCCATCTCGTCAGTCTCAAACGCTAGTTTGTGTGTATGGGGTGTCCCATCAGTTGGGTACTCAAAACCCAGGGAGGACCTGTAACTTTACTTTAATGCTGTATGGTTACAAATGAGGGAGTTTTTAAAAAAAAAGCACAACTTGCATCATCTTAAATAGTTGAAGCAAATGGTATGAGCACAGAGAAGGATAAACACGGCCATGGAATGGTTTGAAAGATGGCTGATTTGGATGAGATGAAGCAGGTTGGTTTTGCATGGACCAAAGGCAGGGATGGATGGGAGTGAATAACTTGTTTCTGGGCAGTCCACTCTGTGTTATTCTACTAAAAACCACTCTCCCAACAGGGCATGAACTGCAAGAGTCTGAGCTCAAGGAACTGTTAGCCACAGCTGCATCGATTTACGTAGCTTCTCTGCTCAAGGCTCAGCGATTTCTCAGAAGGTCCACAAGGTGAGGAATCTTTGATACGTGGTAGCTCTGCACTCATGCCTGATTCTGCCATCTGCAACAAAGTGCAGAATTTTAATGGGAAAAATTTAATTACTGTTTCAGTAAGATATTGTAAGAGTTGTTCAGTGAACAAATGGATTTTATCTTCAGAACCACAACTTGCTTGAATCAGTTGAAACAAGCCTCCGTGATAAAAACTATTTTCTCACTTGTTAGCTTTCATGCCTAAATGTAGAGAAGGATATGATTTGGTGGACAAGATGAGAGAAGGTACAAATGCCAAAAAACAAACATTGGTGTAACTCACTAAGTGGTCTGTTTTTGTGTTGTAAGATTTAGTATTGAATTAAAATTGATGGATGTGGAAATGTGATCTTGCCTGCCACAAGTGGAATATAGCGATGATCAGCAAGTCTACTTTACGTGTTTGTGTTGTTTAGCCGTATGCTGCTTGTTAATTGTTAGCTGCTTGCACTCATGCAGTAAACACAGTAATGAGGTAATTCAGTTGACATGATGTTCAATGAATCCATGAATACCTGTAAGATAAGTTTTCAAATTTCCTCTTTAGTCAAACCAGAACCAATGGAATAAGATGTGAAAAGATTTCATAATTTTACAGTGATTTGTTCAAGGCGATAATGTGGGCACTGCAGTGTTTCATTGGTTAAAAGCCCTGTCCCACAGTACGAGTTCATTCCAAGAGCTCTCCCGAGTTTGCCCTGATTCGAACTCGGAGATTTACGGTAATGGCCACTCGTCGGTACTCGGGGCTCTCGTGGACATTTTTCAACATGCTGAAAAATCTTCACGAGTCTTCCCGTGCTTACCTGCCGTCAGCGAGTCTTCCCGCGTACCTGCCGTTAGCGTTACGAGCTGCTAAGAGACGTCCCCAAGCTCCGACGTACCCGCTACGTTCATTCTCCGTGATTACCACGAGTTTGATTTTTTTTAACTCGGAAGTGCTCTTGGAATTAACTCGTACCATGGGACAGGGCTTTTAGTAAATAGCAGTTTGCAATCATGATTACATCAAGCGTGCACTAGGACAGGCCACTGAACCCAAATGGTCTATTTCAGCTCCCCATGAGCTTCCTCTCACCCTTCTCCACCTCTCCCATCCCCGTATTCTTATTTAGCTTCTCCTTTGCCTGCTCTTTACTGCGATCATTTCCTGTGGTTGTCAGTTCCACATTCTGACCACGCTTTGAGCAAAGCCATTTTTCCCTTATCTTTATTGGATTTATTAGCAATGATCTCACACTTGTTGCTCCTGGTTTCAGATTGATGAACTTTTGAACCACAGGTTACAATTTCTACATCTCCAACATTTGCAATAGCATATGTAGAAAGGAACTGCAGATGTCGAAGATAGACTCAAAATGCTAGAGTAACTCAGCGGGTCAGGCAGCACCTGTGGAGAAAAGGAACAGGTGACATTTTGGGTCGAGACCTTTCTTCAGATTGAGAGTCAGGGGAAAGGGTAACAAGAAATATAGACAGTGATATAGAGAGTAGAACAAATGAATAAAAGATATGCTAAAAAGTAACGATGATCATGGAACAGTCCATTGTTGGCTGTGGGCTAGGTGTTAACGAGTTATACAGATAATGAAACAATTAGCAAGTTTTCTAAGGAGGTGAAGCTAGAGAGAAAAGGAGATTGAGTCTCTTGGATCGATTCCACCGTGCTTGTGATAGATCATGCGCCAGAGAATTGGGTTTACAGTTTTGTGGCCTTATCTCACTGTGTGACTCCCATGTTGGCGTCACCTGATGGCAACTTTGAATTGCTGGTTGGGAAGATTAAAAGGAAACGTAACACAAAAGAATTCCCTTTTGTCTTAAAGGTGGTCAGGGCAGTAAATACATCGTAAATTGGATTTCATTTTTCAGCTTGCAATTATTAACTATTGATCTTCAGCACATGTACATTTTAAATCATACTAAGTACATTTTAAATCAGACATCTGTAATCCGTGACTGGGGTAAATATTTTGTACGTACACAAAAATGCTGGGGAAACTCAGCGGGTGCAGCAGCATCTATGGAGCGAAGGAAATAGGCAACGTTTCGGGCCGAAACCCTTCTTCAGATTGGGGTAAATATTTTGTACTGTGTGACTCTATTGGAGGAAAATCTTGTCCTTCTTTGGTTGAACAATTGGGCAATATAGGAATACCCGAACAAGGAACCCTGACATGTAATTCAGTTCCATCTATCATACATGGTATATCTGTCACATCAATACAGATTTGTGGAGGTCTGTATTGTGTGTGGAGATCCAGAGACTGAAGTTTGATATGTGTTTGTGATATATGCCCTTTGTTTCTTATACTAACATTTTAGAACGAGATGGAAGTGAAGATTCTCTAATATTTATCCAAATGTATAATTTACAGATTTATGAATTATGGAAGTGGTTATCATATGAAAAACTATGAATATAGAAATGTATGACTAACTCACCAGCATTCACTTAAGTGGAGCAGTATGATTGATAAACAGGATAATGCTTGAAAATATAATGTGTGATTAACCTTCGCACTTGGATTAAAATGCCTCCTGTTGATTAGCATGATTGCTTAAGCAGGCTGCACTAACTGCATGTGGATTGATACTCTAACATCCCACTCAACACGGGGAGGATTGCACAGTGTGGGTGAGATCAGGCTCCGAGGTTCTTGAACGCAACGCTTTTGCGTGTAGAAATAATGCGAGTGGTCCTTTAACTGTAACATCATCAATTCATCATGCGCAAGCTAAGACCCTTACTAAAATTCATGTCACTCAGTCCTTGGGATCAGTGCACCTTCACACCTATTGCACTGCTACACATCCGAAGACCATTTCTCATTGCTTTCACATTGCCAGATGCTTTCTCATTCCCTCACCAACTTCTAATCCCCACTCCCTTCTATCTAGACCCCACCCCGCTGTGTCTAGTCCTCACCCCCTTGTGTCTAGTCCTCGTCCCCTTTGTCTAGTCCCCACCCCCTTGTGTCTAGACTCCACCCTCTTGGGTCTAGACTTCAACCCTTGTGTCTAGACTTCACCCCTTGTGTCTTGATCTCACCTCTTGTGACTAGACCTCACCCCCTTGCATTTTGAGCCTCCCTTTGTGTCTTGATTCCGGCCTCTTGGTCTTAACTGGTCCCTCTTGTGTCGACCCCATACTTCTAGAATCCTCCTCGTACGTCATGATCCTTCCCTCATGTGTAGACTCCCACTCCGCATGTTGACCCCCACTGCACATCTCGACTCATCTATTCCTACTTCACATAGTCTGTCCTGCTTTGTGTGCCCTCTATTCAATGATGCACGTACTGCATTTGAAAAGGTAGTTGGACCTATGGTTGGAAACAATTGGTTTTAGCAGAAGCCCTGATGTCAGACCAGAATCCAGCAGATGTGAAAGGTCTGAAATAAAAACAGGCAATGCAGAAAACGTTCACAAGATCTGGCATCGTCTGTAGAGGGAGAGGCAGTGTCACTGTTTGTGATTGAAGACCCTTCAGCAGAATTCATCAGAATCAAGGATAATTTTGACACCAGTTATTCTCCCTTCTCCCCTCTCTTCTGACTAATATCAAAGTAAAAACAATTATTAGTTTAAATGCAGAAGATATGAAAGCACATACCACCTTTTTCAGGAACAGCATCTCTCTCATTATGATCAGACTACTGAAGCTAGGGTGTAGTATCGGACTTCCAACCTACCTCATTGCGAACCTTGCACTGTTTTTCTGTAACTATAAGGCTGTAACATTATTACCTGCACTCTTTTTCTTTTTATGGTCTTTTTCTCTTTGCCCTGGCATGATGCAATAAACGGCATGAGCAATGTCAGCTCAGAGTTGTGTGCTGATTGATGGCATGATCTTCCAACGTAGAACACTGCAATAACACCTTCACATATGGCATAGTTTGTGACTGGAGTGTGTCTGCAAAAGCAGATGCCATTTTGGTCCTTCAGCATCAAGCATTGGGCTGCACCGTGCCTCATTTTGATCCCCATTTCAACAAACTGCAAGGATATCAGTCAATTTTGTCTGAAGAAGGGTCTCGACCCTAAATGTCACCTTTTCCCCAGAGATGCAGTGTGACCTGCTGAGGGTCTATCTTCCATTTAAATTAATAATTGTTTTTACTTTGATATTAGTCAGAGTAAAGTCAGGTTTTCTTTTTGGAGGTGAGGTCTTGGGAAAGCTTTCTTTAAAGCTATCTTACACTAGAATGCGCGGGATTGTTATCATACAGGAGCAAGAGCTCTGGCTTTTACATGCTCCATGAAGATTCATGCCACTTTTTTTTGCAATGCTTAAGTTCTTGTAATTTTGAAGTTGTAAACCAGTATACAAGTTGTGAGGACAATACATGGAATGGGCACATGTTTCCTGCAAGAAGTGGTCATGTTTGATTGACAATTGCTTCATTGTGAAGCTTAAAGCTACTTGTTTGCCATTGAGACAGACAGAGACTGTGAGTTTTATTGTCAAATGCTCATTTCATTGAAATTCACTTAATATGTTTCAATAAAAGTACCATTCTGATTGTTGAGAGACACAGAAAACTTGTATGTTGTTTTAACCCAAACTTAAAGTATGGTATTTGTAGAAATAGAGATGGTTTCTCTCTCTCTCTCTCTCTGGTGTATCAGAAGCAAAGAGGATCACATCATTCTGGAGAGGAGGAAAGGAAATGAAGTGAAGAGTACAGAACTGTGCAAACATGCAAAACCGAGAAATATTATAAACAATTTTTGGGTCTACATTTACAAGAATAACACATTATGTATGCAACCTTTCCTCGGTACACAATGCCCTTTGCAGTCCATTATTCATACAGCCAAGACTTCTTCAAATCCTTTTGCATCATTTAGGACTCTGCAGGGCTTATAATTACCACTAATGAATGTTACACTTATTGTGTATGGGACACTGCTGTGGCTCAGTAAGTTTGCCCGGTGAACAGTTTAAATATGTAGACCAGGAAGAAGCCACATTTGACCTCTGGGCTGTTCTGAGCTTGTTGAGCTCACTGGGGTAGTTGTATGGGATCTGCAGCTGGCCCCAGCAGCCTATGCCCTAACTCGCACCGTGTTGTTTGCCCATCGGTGAGGTACTCAGTGAACCTGCTGATCTGGCTCTTCTTTGAGTTTAAATGATTATCCTGGGCTTCATACTTTAGCATCCTTTGCCCCCGACTGTCTCAGTAAATAGCTTGTGCCTAATATCTTCTGAGATCTCAGCATTTGTCAAGTTCTAGCCTCCTGGCCATACCTAGGTTTAATTGCTGCACCATTGCCTTGATTCCAAGTTATGGAATCATCTCCATAAACCTCTGCCCTCTTTGATATTTAGTTAGAGTAATCCAGTCAAGTTTTCTAAATAGAAGTGAGATTTTGGGAAAGCTTCCAACACTTATCCAACACTTTCATCCAACACTCTTCCAGGAGTATTGGATGAAAGCATTTTACAGTGCTCCTTGAAATCTCCCTCTTTGACTAGCTTCTGGTCACCTATCGTAATATCACCTATTGTAATACCTTCTTTCTCATATCGTAATATGAGAAAGAGGGTGAGTGACAGGGAAAGACAATTTAAAAAGAGCACCAAGACCCGGTCCTAGTCGGCAGTGGTGAAGTAGTGCGGGGATTGGCTAAGGAATTTATTTTGCCAATGGGTAAATTGGTGAATTAGGCAATTTTACTTCGGAGTCACGTGAGTGACTACGTGAAGACCTCGCCAGCACGCATGCGCGACATATCGTCTACCGCATTGAGCATCGACAGGCTGTGAAAGCGCTGCTACACCAGCGGTAAGTTTGAAACCTGAAGGTAAGTTTTTCAACTTCAGGTCTGCTTTTTCACCTTGCAGGAAGCTCTGACAGAGTTCCTGCTGAAGATATCGCGTTCCCCTACGTCGCGGGGAAATCCCGGCTGCGAGAATCGCGGTGATGCCCGGCTGGGGGGGGGGGGGGGAACCCCACCACAGACTTCGCGGGGAATCCCGTCTCCAGGGACCGCGAGGGAATCCTGGCTGTGGTAAACCGCGGACTGGAATCCGCGGGGAACCGGGACAATGAGAGGAATCAAGCCGCGGGATGAACCCAGCTCAGGGAAACCCGGCCGCAGGGACCGCATGAGGGGACCGTGTGAAAACACGGCTGCGGACCGCAGAAGTGCGGATAGCCGGCGGCATTTTTCAGACTCCAGCGGCCCAGAGAGGTTCAATGGAGTCTGAAAGGCCTGGGCAGGCCAGGAGGGTCCCCTCCGACATGGGTACGTCCTTGGCCGTTTACCCATGAGGAGCATGGATAGCGTCAGAGAGCACATCCCACTAATGCTCCCTCCTGATATGGTCCATGTATGGCATATCAGGAGGGATATACCGCCGACGGTAAGCCCAGAGACCTGGCAGGGTCCGGGCTGCGAATAGGCCTGCGGAGGAATTTTCCCACCGACGGATAACCCGGAGACTCAGCAGGGTCCGGGCTCGAAGGTCCACCGCCTACGTATCCCGCATGAAGCGGAAGACTCGGAAGTATGTCCAGGGAATATACTGGAGTACAAGCGTGAGGTTCCAGAAAACTCTGGCATGGCATCAAGACCTTCGCTAACGATGAGACCTGAAAGCCAGAGTTCCCTCGTGAAGGAACAGCCACCTCACGCCACATCATTACTGCCGGCGGTGGGATACCATGCACCTGCAAAATTGTTCCTGAAAGGACCAGCAGTGAACAGCGCTATGTGGGGGTGCAATGCACAAAATGAACTGCTTGCAGAAGAACGCCATCGGACCAGCCTTAAATTCCAAATCTGCAGGTTCAAGAGAGGTCAGCAATGTCCAGCCGCCGAATCCTCTCTTCAGGAACCTGCCCAAACAGGTAAGACCCGGATGAAGAATTAAAGCTGTTCGGCTTATCAAGGTACCACGACAACACACCCAGGCCTCTATCGACAGCAAGCGTTTAACTGAAGCTGGTGGCAGCTTCAAAACTGGGCGCAGGTCTTTCAGGCAATTGGGTCCACACACCCCAGCAATCCTACTCTCCAAATCTGGGACGGAATTAGAACACGCACCAGTGGCCTTTGTGCTTACCATAAGACCACCAATAACGATGAAGGTAGGTGGGTCTGGTTCTTTTTGAAATATGAGGTATGTGGACCATTTACAAGTTGGTAAATTTACACTTGTTTTATGCAAGACAGAGTTGCCTTTCAAGACAGGCTGCAGTTACGGGCCGCTCATTGTCACAATGAAAGATACCGGTTCAACTCGCATATGCAGTATAGACTTTTCTGAATAGAAAACTTAATTACTGTCTTACAACAGGGGAACAGTTCCACTGGACTCACGAAAGAAATTTGAAATTTAGCTTGATGGAACAATGTTACAGTCAAAAACATTGCAAAATGGGCAAAACATCTGCCCCAGGCTATTTACCAAATTACTAAAACCAGTGTTCGGCTGCTATTATTATGGGCTATCTGGATGATGTTCTAAAACGCTGTATTTTGCCAAATCAGCATTATCAGCCAAAAACTATTCTGCAGAAATTGGATTCTCATCCATCCAGTTAAATTTAAGTTGATACCCAACTGAAATTATTGAGTATTAGGATTACCTTTAACTCTATTAAATTGTCTGGGATTAGCAATATATTAGGTTTCAGCTATGCTATTTGCGCCTTTGCATCAGAAGTATATAGCGTGCAAAGGAGAAAGCTCACAGGTACCATGTAGGTCATTACTACCAGACCTATGCTATTCCCAGCTGAAACTATCAAAGTCACCATGGTGGACAAACAGTGTTCAGCATTGCCCCACTAACCTTCATCAGTACTCGTCAGTTAATTACTAATAGATAATTACTAAATACCATCTTTAGTTAAGGAGGCGGATGGGGATGCATGAGTTACCAATTGTTCAGTTATATGGTATCAACTACCTATTCACATTAGGTGCATTCTGTGGATTAAAGGTTTGTGCGAATATGCATAATCTGCATGCTCAAGTCTAACTTGTTACACTCTGGTGCTGTTATATGTTAATCACATGGGTGCAATCAAGTCAAAGTATCCGGTAATAGTTTACCTAACTTTATCGGCTTGGAGTATTATCAGGGAAACGCAATGACTACACAGAATGGATGTTGAATCGCAAGTATTTAAGGACATTGTGGGCTCGATGGAACACCTAAAGATCAAAATGGTGCATCCAGGCTCATTCACCAATTGCAATATACGTGGCATATCAGTGGCGATGGATGCATTCTCGCTACACTGGGGAAGGATGCTCTTTGTGTCCCCCCATTTACCTTACCAGACGGGTCTTGCAAATTCAGCAATTTCCCGCTTCAGGCATTTTCGTAGTGCCTGACTGGGCTATACAGCCATGATTCCCGCTGATGTTGGGAATGATGATAGAACCTTATATGGTTATTTCCGGGCACAATATTGCTGGTTAGCCGTGACTCGGGAAACCATCCTCTGCATACATAAATCAATTCATTGACTTGCAGACTGGGAAGACCGTTCCTGCGGCTAGAATTGTTAAACCAAACTATGGATGTGCTCACTGCAATTGCAGGGATAGAACCAAATAAGCAGTACTTCCCTCATAAGAGATGGGAAGTATTCTGTTATTACATATAAGTTGACACGGATGACTGACGTCTTGAGGTTCAGTTTCTATATGGGGTTTGACAATCATTAAAAGAGTGCCATTTACTGTGCCACATGTGCCTTCTCAGCATATTGGCTGTGAGGAGCAGAATTCACTCTGTCGGGTCACCTTCTGATATCTAGATTATGAAGGGTATTTTCAACTCGACACCCCCAAGGCCGGGTGCGCAGAGATATAGGATGTTAACATTGGAACATCCTGCCCTTGGCTCACTAACCAAATGGTTATGCTCATGACGCTGAGTCAGCACAACGGGTCCAGGTTTGCATAGCTGTGACTGGACAAGATGATTATTCTGCAGAGAAATTACATTTATGTTATGACTTAATCAGCAGAATACACCAGGGACATTAGGTCTCAAACTAGAATTGTTGGCATATCCCATGGACCTTCGGTTGTGTGTGGCCACACATCTACACCAGTATGGTAAGGGCACTGGAGCCTTAGGGACTCTGAACTAGCTATCATTGTTAGTCACATGAAGCCTCATAAGAAATATCACTACAGACCATCGCCAGGTGGTTAATATAGGTTCTGGGATACAGGAGTGAACACTGACAAACAAGTCTCACTCCACCCAGGCTGCAACTGTATCAGCAGCAGGGGATGGACGTTTCGCGGGACCACATTCTGGCGGCGGCAGGACGGTTTAACGAACGATTTTCCAAACATTTTAGAAATACCCTTTACCAGACCGGGGGTATTTGCCAATTCTTTTTTAGGTCTGTGTTATAGTTCCTCCCAGTTGAGGGAGGTTACTATTATCACTATTTGTCCATTTATAGCATCAACATGTCTATACCTATGTCACGTCTGAATGCATTATTAAAATTCACTCTTCACTGATGCAGTGTGTGATGCATGGACTCGTCTCCACGGCATGAAATCTCAGAGCTTTGAAATCTTCACAAAGTCACTCACGTGACTCCGAAGTAAAACAGAAAGATTAAACTAGAACTTACCAGTTTGAAGTTTTGATCTTTATTTTATGAGGAGTTACGTTGAGGGATTACGTGCCCTCTGTGGAATTCTCTGCCACAGAAGGTAGTTGAGGCCAGTTCGTTGGCCATATTTAAGAGGGAGTTGGATGTGGCCCTTGTGGCTGAAGGGATCAGGGGGTATGGAGAGAAGGCAGGTACAGGATACTGAGTTGGATGATCAGCCATGATCATATTGAATGGCGGTGCAAGCTCGGAGGGCCGAATAGCCTACTCCTGCACCTAATTTCTATGTTTCTATGTTTCTATGCTCCCAACCCTCTATATAAAGGTCAATTGGTATTTTAGTTCTCTTATCTTACTATATATTAGTCAACTTCTGTTATCTGTGATTTCACACCGCTGCTTTGAAGAATGTCGCGCATGCGTGCTGGCGGGGTCCTCATGTAATCCCTCAACGTAATTCCTCATAAAGTAAAGATCAAACTTCAAACTGGTAAGTTCACATTTAATCTTACCATTAATCAGCCAATATAAAAGCAAGGTTTGCTCTAGGGGAACGGCCTGTCAAGGGATGTGCCTTGTGAGAAAAGTGTGAGTCTTTGGCTCAAGAGTATTTGGCGAGGAGGCTGAGGAGAGGAGACAACGCCAAAAGTTGGAGAGGGCGAGACGCCAAGATATGACGGGTAAGCTGATTCAGTGTGAGGCTTGCAGGATGTGGGAAGTCAGAGACACTGATGGTGCCTCTGGCTGCTACAGCTGTAGAAGGTGTGTCCAGGTTCAGCTCCTGAAGGACCATGTTGGGGCACTGGGGAAGCAACTGAATGACCTCAGGATCAACCGGGAAAATGAGAGTTTCCTGGACAGGACCTACAGCAAGATTGTTACACCTAAGATACCCGAAGAGAGAGGGGGGGTGACGATGAGGAAGGGAAGGAAGCTTGGCGTACAGGAGACCTTGGGGGATGTACCTCTTGACAACAGGTTCACCCTCTTGGAAGCTGTCGGGAGAGAAGACACTACCATTATGAGCGGGGTGCAGGTCTGCGAGTCAAAAGGTGACGCTGAAGCAAAACCAAAGTGCAGACATCAGGCATAACTGTGGTAGTCAGGGACTCCATTGTAAGAGGTGCAGGTTTCTGCGGCAACAGGTGGGAGTCGAAGATGATGTGTTGCCTCCCGGGTGCCAGGATCCAGGACGTCACTGACCGATTGCACAGCATCCTCAAGGGTGAAGGGGAGCAGCCGGAAGTGGCAGTGCATGTCGGCACGAATGACGTCGGGAGGAAGAGGAAAGATATTCTGCAGCGTGACTTCAGAGAACTTGGAAGAAGGCTGAAAACAGGACCTCCAGGGTGGTTATCTCCGGTTTGCTTCCAGTTCCCCGTGTTGGTGAGGGCAGGAACAGGGAGATACGGGATCTGAATCAGTGGCTGAGGAGCTGTTGCGGGACACAGGGATTTCGATCTTAGACCACTGAATCTGTTTTGGGGGAAGGGTGAATTGTACAAAAGGGATGGGTTGTGCCTTAACAGGCAGGGGACCAGCATTCTGGCAGGCATATTTGCCACTGCCACACGGGTAGGTTTACACTAAATAGTAGGGAGGAGGAGACAAACTGGAGATATAAGGTTGGAGTTAAAGGGAAAGAGAGTATAAGAAAAGTTAAGAAAGAAACCAGAATTAATGGGGCAGAACGCTCAGGAAGGAATAGGAGATTATGGCCAAATGAAATAGGAATCAATGTGAAGGGTGAGGGGAGTAATGGATTACATAGAAACATAGAAACATAGAAACATAGAAATTAGGTGCAGGAGTAGGCCATTCAGCCCTTCGAGCCTGCACCGCCATTCAATATGATCATGGCTGATCATCCAACTCAGTATCCCGTACCTGCCTTCTCTCCATACCCTCTGATCCCCTTAGCCACAAGGGCCACATCCAACTCACTCTTAAATATAGCCAATGAACTGGCCTCAACTACCCTCTGTGGCAGAGAGTTCCAGAGACTCACCACTCTCTGTGTGAAAAAAGTCTTTCTCATCTCGGTCTTAAAGGATTTCCCCCTTATCCTTAAGCTGTGACCCCTTGTCCTGGACTTCCCCAACATCGGGAACAATCTTCCTGCATCTAGCCTGTCCAACCCCTTAAGAATTTTGTAAGTTTCTATAAGATCCCCTCTTAATCTCCTAAATTCCAGAGAGTATAAACCGAGTCTATCCAGTCTTTCTTCATAAGACAGTCCTGACATCCAGGAATCAGTCTGGTGAACCTTCTCTGCACTCCCTCTATGGCAATAATGTCCTTCCTCAGATTTGGAGACCAAAACTGCACGCAATACTCCAGTGTGGTCTCACCAAGACCCTGTACAACTGAAGTAGAACCTCCCTGCTCCTGTACTCAAATCCTTTTGCTATGAAAGCTAACATACCATTCGCTTTTTTCACTGCCTGCTGCACCTGCATGCCTACTTTCAATGACTGGTGTACCATGACACCCAGGTCTCGCTGCATCTCCCCTTTTCCTAATCGGCCACCATTTAAATAATAGTCTGCTTTCCTGTTTTTGCCACCAAAGTGGATAACCTCACATTTATCCACATTATACTGCATCTGCCAAACATTTGCCCACTCACCCAGCCTATCCAAGTCACCTTGCAGTCTCCTAGCATCCTCCTCACAGCGAACACTGCCCCCCAGCTTAGTGTCATCCGCAACTTGGAGATATTGCCTTCAATTCCCTCATCCAGATCATTAATATATATTGTAAATAGCTGGGGTCCCAGCACTGAGCCCTGCGGTACCCCACTAGTTGCTGCCTGCCATTGTGAAAAGGACCCGTTTACTCCTACTCTTTGCTTCCTGTTTGCCAGCCAGTTCTCTATCCACATCAATACTGAACCCCTAATACCGTATGCTTTAAGTTTGTATACTAATCTCTTATGTGGGACCTTGTCGAAAGCCTTCTGGAAGTCCAGATATACCACATCCACTGGTTCTCCCTTATCCACGCTACTAGTTACATCTCGAAAAATTCCACAAGATTCGTCAGACATGATTTACCTTTTGTAAATCCATGCTGACTTTGTCCAATGATTTCACCACTTTCCAAATGTGCTGCTATCCCATCTTTAATAACTGACTCTAGCAGTTTCCCCACTACCGATGTTAGACTAACTGGTCTGTAATTCCCGTTTTCTCTCTCCCTCCCTTCTTAAAAAGAGGGGTTACATTTGCTACCCGCCAATCCTCAGGAACTACTCCAGAATCTAAAGAGTTTTGAAAGATTATCACTAATGCATCCACTATTTCCTGAGCTACTTCCTTAAGTACTCTGGGATGCAGCCTATCTGGCCCTGGGGATTTATCGGCCTTTAATCTATTCAATTTACCCAACACCACTTCCCGACTGACCTGGATTTCACTCAATTCCTCCTTTGACCCACAGTCCCCTGCTATTTCAGGCAGATTATTTATGTCTTCCTTAGTGAAGACGGAACCAAAGTAGTTATTCAATTGGTCCGCCATATCCTTGTTCCCATGATCAACTCACCTGTTTCTGACTGCAAGGGATTTAAGGATTTAAAGGATTAAAAGTATTATATATGAGTGCACAAAGTATAAGAACTATAAGAAACATTTGGTCGGTGGGGGCGCTGTGAGACGGCTGCCCTGCCAGCAGCGTGTTAGTCATTTTTACTTTTTTTAGTATGTCCAAATGTGTGTTTTAATGTCTCTCGGTGTGTCTTGTGTAGGGGGTGGTGTGGGGGGGGGGGGGGGGGGGTAAGGGGGAAACCGCTTTTGGTTGCCTCCTCCACGGAGTGGCGACTTTTTCCATGTCGCCTCGGGACTTACCTTCCAGACGAGAAGGCTTGTCATCTGTCCGCCTGCAGTGGCGACTGCAGAGGTTATGGCCCCGACCACGGAGGGAAATGGAGGAGGACTGGCTGTACTTTATGCCTTCCACCACAGTGAAGAATGCTGTGGTGGATGTTTGTGTAAAATTTTTATTGTGTATTGTGTGTTCTTTTTTATTGTACCGCTGCTGGCAAGTTCATTTCACTGCACTTTATTGTGTATGTGATGAATAAATCTGATTGATTGATTGATTGATTGATTGAAATAAAGTGGATGAGCTTGAGGCTCAGAAATTGGCAAGTACGATGTTGTGGGAATTACAGAGACATGGCTGCAAGAAGACCAGGGCTGGGAACTGAATATTCAAGGGTATCCATCCTATCGAAAAGATAGACAGGTGGGCAGAGGGGGTGGGGTAGCTCTGTTGGTGAGGAATGAAATTCAGTCCCTTGTGAGGGGTGACATAGAATCAGGAGATGTAGAGTCAGTATAGATAGAACTGAGGATTGGTCAGGATAAAAAGACCCTAATGGGAGTTATCTACAGGCCCCCAAACAGTAGCCTGGATATAGGGTGCAAGTTGAATCAAGTTAAAATTGGCATGTCGCAAAGTTAATGCTACTATGGGAGATTTCAACATGCTGGTAGACTGGGAAAATCAAGTTGTTGCTGGACCCCAAGAAAGGGAGCTTGTGGAGTGCCTCCGTGATGGATTCTTAGAGCTTGGACTGGAGCCTACCAGGGAGAAGGCAATTCCGGATTTAGTGTTGTGTAATGAAACGGATTTGATAAGGGAACTCGATGTAAAGGAGCCATTAGGAGGTAGTGACCATAATATGATAAGTTTTAAGCTACTATTTGAGACGGAGAAGGGAAAATCAGAAGTGTTAATATTACAAAGGGAACTATGGGGCCATGAGGGAGGAGCTGGCCAAAGTTGTCTGCAAAGATACCCTAGCAGGGATGACGGTGGAACAACAATGGCAGGTATTTCTTGGAATAATACAGAAGGTGCAGGATCAATTCATTCCAAAGAGGAAGAAAGATTCCAAGGGGAGAAATGGGTGACCGTGGCTGGCAAGGGAAGTCAAGGACAGTATAAAAATAAAAGATAAATATAACAAAGCAAAGAGGAGCGAGAAGCTAGAGGATTGGGAAATTTTAAATAGCAACAGAAGATAACTAAAAAGACAATACGGGGAGAATATATGAGGTACAAAGGTAAACAAGCCACAAATATAAAGGAGGATAGTAAAAGGTTTTTAGGTATATGAAGAGGAAGAAATTAGTTAAGACCAAAGTTGGCCCCTTGAAGACTGAAATAGGTGAATTTATCATAGGGAACAAGGAAATGGCAGACGTTGAACAGGTACTTTGGATCCATCTTCACTAAGGAAGACACAAACAATCTCCCTGAGGTACTAGTGGCCAGAGGATTTAGGGTGATGGAGAAACTGAAGGAAATTCACATTAGGCAGGAAATGGTGTTGGGTGGACTGATGCGACTGAAGGCTGATAAATCCCCAGGGCCTGATGGTCTGCATCCCAGGGTACTTAAGTAAATGGCTATAGAAATCGTGGACGCATTGGTGATCATTTTCCAATGTTGTATAGATTCAGGATCAGTTCCTGTGGATTGGAGCGTAGCTAATGTTATCCCACTTTTTAAATAAGGCGGGAGAGAGAAAACAGGGAATTATAGACCAGTTAGCCTGACATCGGTGGTGGGGAAGATGCTGGAGTAAATTATAAAAGATGAAATAGCGGCGCATTGGATAGCATTAACAGGATTGATCCGAGTCAGCATGGATTTACCATGGAGAAATCATGCTTGACTAATATTATGGAATTTTTTGAGGATGTAATTAGAAAAATGGACAAGGGAGAGCCAGTGGATGTAGTGTGTCTGGACATTCAGAAAGCATTTGATAAGGTCCCACATAGTGGGCAAAATTAGAGCACATGGTATTAGGGGTAGAGTGCTGACATGGACAGAAAATTGGTTGGCATTCAGGAAACAAAGAGTAGGGATTAACGGGTCCTTTTCAGAATGGCAGGCAGTGACTAGTGGGGTACAGCAAGGCTCAGTTCTGGGACCGCAGCTATTTAAAATATACATCAATGATTTAGACGAAGGGATTTAAAGTAACATTAGCAAATTTGCAGATGACATAAAGCTGGGTGGCAGTGTGAACTGTGAGGAGGGTGCTATGGGAATGCTGGGTGACTTGGACAGGTTGGGGGAGTGGGCAGATGCATGGCAGATGCAGTTTAATGTGGATAAATGTGAGGTTATACACTTTTGTGGCAAAAACAGGAAGGCAAATTATTATCTGAAGGTTGTCAAGTTGGGAAAAGGGGAGGTACAAAGAGATAATTAATTTCCAAATTAATGGAAACGATACTTAGAGATAATATATATAAGCATCTGGATAAACAGGGTCTGATCAGGAACAGTCAACATGGATTTGTGCCTGGAAGGTCATGTTTGACAAACGTTCTTGAATTTTTTGAAGCGGTAACTAGGGAAATTGATGAGGGTAAAGCAGTGGATGTTGTCTATATGGATTTCAGTAAGGCCTTTGACAAGGTTCCCCATGGAAGGTTGGTTAAGACGGTTCAATCTTTGGGTGTTAATGGCGGAGTAGCAAGATGGATTCAACAGTGGCTGCATGGGAGATGTCAGAGAGTAATGGTGGATGGCTGTTTGTCAGGTTGGAAGCCGGTGACCAGTGGGGTGCCTCAGGGATCTGTGTTGGGTCCACTGTTTTTTTTTTTGTTTTTTTTATAATTTTTTTTATTATAGAAACAATATATACAGAGTACACTCTTATACGGCATTGAAAATTATATAATATATAAAGTTATATAATATTGATTATCAATTGATACTGTTTGTGTTAATTGTAATGTTATCCATTATACATTTCCTGGTTATTTATTTTGTATAATTGGGAGTGTATGTAGTATATTCCTAAAATAAGCAATATACTCACACTTCTCATACCACACATATTTCTTCTAATTACCAAATACAAATCCCCCCTAATATAACTACATAATACCCAATCTTAACCAAACTTCTATGATATTCATGATATTTTCATAATATTAAGAGTGTTTGTATTATTATTAACTTTATATTTCAAAATTATTATATAGTTGAAAATGCATAATTTTATATAATTACAAATTTAAGACATCTATAATATTTTCATACAACTAATAATAGGTGTATTCATACTAATATTAAGAATATATGTAATATGTTTCTATACTTTTTTTCCCTACTTAAAGATAGAAAGATAGAGATAGAGTAGAAAATAGAAAAGAAAATGTGAAAAGTTTGATGGAGATTAAAATATTACTAAATAATCCATTCTTGGAGATACATTCATGATTTATTATATGTATTTCTTCATCCATTCAGATATTCAGGCCTCAGTCAAGTCCCCGCGCCGAACCATTATGACCCTGTAAATATTTAATGTATGGAGACCAAATCCCTTTGAAGAGATCTAACCTATCCATAAGGACAAGTCTCAATCTCTCCAAGTGAAGTGTCTCCGACATTTCTGTATTCCACATTTTAATTGTTGGGGATGCAGGGCCTTTCCAAAATTTTAGTATTAATTTTTTCCCAATTATTAGAGAATAGTCGATAAAAGTTCTTTGATTCCTTGTAATTATTTGTTTCCGTTTCCGTATTCCAAGTATTATTAACTTTGGATCAGGAATCATAGTAATATTAACAACATTCGAGATTATCTTAAATATTTCGTTCCAATATTCTACAATCTTCGTACAATTAGTAAATGAATGTGACAAATTTGCTTCTAAGATTTGACATTTATCACATATAGGCGATAATTTTGGAAATATATTATGTAATTTAGATTTAGAGTAATGTAATCTATGTAAAATTTTAAACTGTATAAGAGCATGTTTAGCATTTAACGAGCAGTAATGTATGTGTTGCAAGCTTTCTTCCCATATTTCTGGGCTTATTATTTGACCTAATTCATTTTCCCAACGCTGTCTGTGTATTTCCGATGATGGAATATCACTTTCCAACAAAATATTGTAAATGTATGATATCATTTTTTCTGTATTTGGATGTTTATTCAAGCATTCATCTAAAATTTCACTCTTTCTATTTCTGAATTCTTGTGTATTTACAGAGATATAGTTTCTGATTTGTAAGTATCTGAAATATTCATTATTATGAAGCCCGTAAGCTTGTTGTAATTCTTGAAATGAAAGAAAAAAAATTTCCTTATAAAGATCCCCTATATTTAAAATTCCTTTATTTTTCCATTGTATAAAAGCCTTATCCATCGTTGAGGGTTTAAACGTAAAATTGTTGGCAATAGTAAGACCTAGCGGTATAAATTTTAGTTTTAATGTTTTCTTTATTTGTTTCCAAATACGTATTCCACTTTCTATTATCGAGTTTTCACTATAAATTTTTCTTAGGTACATTAATATTAGCAAATATTATAGAGCTAATTTCAAATGGAAAACAGTCTTCTCTTTCCATTTTTTACCCAGTTTGGTTTATTATCTGTTTCTTCTAACCAGAAGTTCATATTTTTAATATTAACTGCCCAATAATAAAACATAAAATTTGGTAATGCTAAACCCCCGTTTATTTTAGCTTTACATAAGTGTTTTTTATTTATTCTATGGTTCTTATAATCCCAGATAAAGTTAGTGACTATGGAGTCTACTTTTTAAAAAAAATTTTTAGAAAGATATATCGGGATTGATTGAAATAAATATAATAATTGTGGGAGAAAAATCATTTTTATTGCGTTTATTTTACCTAACATTGAAATAGGTAAACTTTTCCAGTATAAAATATTTTTATTTAATTTATTCAGTAATAACGGGAAATTAGACTTAAATAGAGAGTCAAATCTTTTTGTAACAAAAATACCAAGATATTTAATATTTTCATTTGTTATCTTAAAAGGAAATTGTTGTAATATCTGTAAGTTATTCATGGTTATTGGCATAAGTTCACTTTTTATTCCAATTAATACTGTATCCTGAAATTAAACCAAATTCCGTTATTAGTTTTAACAAATTACGGATACTTATTTCCGGTTTAGTGATATAAAGTAATACATCGTCCGCATATAACGAGATTTTATTCTTAGTATCTTTAGTATCATATCCATATATTTCCGGGTGCAATCTTACCCTTTGGGCAAGAGGTTCGATTGCTAACGCAAACAGTAAAGGTGATAAAGGACAGCCTTGTCTACAACCTCGAGATAAACTAAATTTAGTTGATAACATATGGTTTGTTGTTATTCTAGCTGTTGGGTTTGCATATAATAATTTGATCCAAGTAGTAAACTTATCACCAAGCTTAAAAGCTTCCATCACCGAAAATAAATAAGGCCATTCCACCTGGTCAAAAGCTTTTTCTGCATCCAGCGAGATAACTACTAAGTCTTTTTTATCACTTATTTTCGAATATATGATATTAAATAACCGTCTTAGATTATATGAAGAATATCTTTTAGGTATAAATCCTGTTTGATCAGGATGAATTAATTCGTTAACAACTTTGCTTAATCTTTGTGCTAGTATCTTTGTTAAAATTTTTTGATCCGTATTTAATAAAGCAATTGCTCTATATGATCCTGGGTCATCCAAATCTTTATTTATTTTGGGTATAAGTGTTATAATAGATTCGTTCAGTGTATCTGGTAATTTCTCTTGTGTATATATCTGTTCATATAATGATTTTAAATATGGGACCATTTGATCATGAAAATTTTTAGAAAATTCCGAACCTATACCATCCGGTCCTGGAGTTTTACCATTTTTTAATGATTTAATAGATTCTTGGATTTCTTTTATTGAAATATCAGCATTTAATAGTTCTCTATTTTGTAAATCTAATTCTTTTAAGTTACATATATTTAAAAAGGCATCTATTTCTGTTTTATTTACTGTCGCTTTAGCAGTATACAGATTTTTATAATATTGCATAAATCTTTCATTAATATCTTTGGGTTGTATTAATAATTCACCGTTTTGTGATTTAATCCTATGTATAATTTTTTTCAGCTTCAATTTTCCTT
Organism: Okamejei kenojei; assembly: GCA_035221665.1. NCBI lineage: Eukaryota > Metazoa > Chordata > Chondrichthyes > Rajiformes > Rajidae > Okamejei > Okamejei kenojei. The sequence goes on from CM069136.1 coordinate 113,881,757, forward strand.
AATTGTCGAGCCAATAATTTTTGGGGTTTGTCTCCAAATTCAAACAGCAATTGTTTAGTATGTTGGTAATATTTTAAAACTTGATCAGTGTATATTTTGTTTAATTTATACTTCAATGCTACAATTTTATTATGTATTATTATATCTGATTTGTTTGCATTCTGTATATCTAATTGTTTAATCTCCCTTTCTAAGTCCTGTTGTTCCTTCCGAATCTTTTTATTATGGAATGCTTGTGAAGAAATCATAATTCCTCGAAGATATGCTTTAAATGTTTCCCATAATAAAGAGCGAGATATTTCTGGTTGATCATTTATTTCAAAAAACATCTTAATCTGAGTTATAATATATTCCTGAGTGGCTTTATTTTTTAAAATTTGTGGGTTAAGTTTCCATTGTCCTAGATTTTCTGTTTTACCATTTATTTTAATTTTAAATGTTAATGGCGCATGATCTGAAATTATAATATTATGATATTTAGATTCGTAAGTAAGTGAAATAAGCTTTGCATCTACCAGAAAGTAATCTATTCTTGAATAAGTTTTATGTACTGGCGAGTAAAAGGAATATTCTCGACCAGTAGGATTTTCTGTTCTCCAAACATCTTTAATGTTAGTCGTTTGGATATATGCATTTAATAAATCACTAGTATGTGATTTAATTTTTCTTTGTTTTCAAGATCTATCTAAATAAGGGTCTAATGTACAATTAAAATCTCCTCCAATTATCAAATTATATGGCTGTTTGTCAGGTTGGAAGCCGGTGACCAGTGGGGTGCCTCAGGGATCTGTGTTGGGTCCACTGTTGTTTGTCATGTACATCAATGATCTGGATGATGGGGTGGAAAATTGGATAAGTAAGTATGCAGATGATACTAAGATAGGTGGTGTTGCGGATAATGAAGTAGATTTTCAAAGTCTACAGAGAGATTTGGGCCATTTGGAAAAGTGGGCTGAAAGATGGCAGATGGAGTTTAATGCTGTTAAGTGTGAAGTGCTACATCTTGGCAGGACAAATCAAAATAGGACGTACATGGTAAATGGTAGGGAATTGAGGAATGCTGTGGAACAGAGGGATCTAGGAATAACTGTGCATAGTTCCCTGAAGGTGGAATCGCATGTAGATAGCGTGGTAAAGAAAGCCTTTGGTGTGCTGGCCTTTATAAATCAGAGCATTGAATATAGGAGTAGGGAAGTAATGTTAAAATTGTACAAGGCATTGGTAAGACCAATTTTGGAGTATGGTGTACAATTTTGGTGCCTAGTTATAGCAAGGATGTCAACAAAATAGAGAGAGTACAGAGGAAATTTACTAGAATGTTGCCAGGGTTCCAGCAACTATGTTACAGAGAAAGGTTGAACAAGTTAGGTCTTTATTCTTTGGAACGCAGAAGGTTAAGGGGGGACTTGATTGAGGTCTTTAAAATGATGAAAGGGATAGACAGAGTTGACGTGGATATGTTTTTCCCATTGAGGGTAGGGAAGATTCAAACAAGAGGGCATGACATGAGAATTAAGGGACAGAGGTTTCGGGGTAACGTGAGGGGGAACTTCTTTACTCAGAGGGTGGTGGCTGTGTGGAATGAGCTTCCAGCAGAAGTGGTGGAGGCAGGATCGATTTTAACATTTAAGAGTAAAGTGGATAGGTATATGGACGTGAAGGGAATGGAGGGCTGAGTGCAGGTAGATGGGACTAGGGGAAAACAAATGGTCGGCACGGACTGGAAGGGCCGAGAGGGCCTGTTTCCGTGCTGTAATTGTTATATGGTTATATGGTTATATAGGGGTCCTTGTTCATCGTCACTGAAAGTAAGCATGTAGGTCCAGCAGCAGTGACGAAAGCTAATGGCATGTTGGCCTTCATAACAGTATAGTAGTTCAGTATAGGAGCAAATAGGTCCTTCTGCAGTTGTACAGGGCCCCAGGGAGACCACACCTGGAGTATTGTGTGCAGTTTTGGTCTCCAGATTTGACGAAGGACATTCTTGGTATTGAGGGAGTGCAACATAGGTTCATGAGGTTAATTCCCGGTAAGGATGTTGATAGAATGGAGCAGCTAGGTTTGTATACTCTGAAAGTTAGGATGAGAGGGGATCTTACATAGAAACATAGAAAATAGGTGCAGGAGTAGGCCATTCGGCCCTTCGAGCCTGCACCGCCATTCAATATGATCATGGCTGATCATCCAACTCAGTATCCTGTACCTGCCTTCTCTCCATACCCCCTGATCCCTTTAGCCACAAGGGTCACATCTAACTCCCTCTTAAATATAGCCAATAAACTGGCCTCAACTACCTTCTGTGGCAGAGAATTCCAGAGACTCACCACTCTCTGTGTGAAAAATGTTTTCTTCATCTCGGTCCTAAAGGAATTCTCCCTTATCCTTAGACTGTGACCCCTTGTTCTGGACCTCCCCAACATCAGGAACAATCTTCCTGCATCTAGCCAGTCCAACCCCTTAAGAATTTTGTAAGTTTCTATAAGATCCCCCCTCAATCTTCTAAATTCTAGCACGTACAAGCCGAGTCTATACAGTCTTTCCTCATATGAAAGTCCTGACATCCCAGGAATCAGTCTGGTTAACCTTCTCTGTACCCCCTCTATGGCAAGAATGTCTTTCCTCGGATCGTGGTCTCACCAAAACCCTGTACAACTGAAGTAGAACCTCCCTGCTCCTATACTCAAATCATTTTGCTATGAATGCTAACATACCATTTGCTTTCTTCACTGCCTGCTGCACCTGCATGCTTACTTTCAATGATTGGTGTACCATGACACCCAGGTCTCGTTGCATCTCCCCTTTTCCTAATCTGCCACCATTCAGATAATAGTCTACCCTCCTGTTTTTGCCACCAAACTGTATAACCTCACATTTATCCACATTATACTGCATCTGCCATGCATTTGCCAACTCACCCAGCCTATCCAAGTCACCTTGCAGCCTCCTAGCATCCTCCTCACACCTAACACTATCCCCCAGCTTAGTGTCATCTGCAAACTTGGAGATGTTGCATTCAATTCCCTCGTCCAAATCGTTAATATATATTGTAAATAGCTGGGGTCCCAGCAATGACCCCACTAGTCACTGCCTGCCATTCTGAAAAGGACCCGTTTACTCATACCCTTTGCTTCCTGTCTGCCAGCCAGTTCTCTATCCACATCAATACTTAACCCTCAATACAGTGTGCTTTAAGTTTGTATACTAATCTCTTATGTGGGACCTTGTCAAAAGCCTTCTGAAAGTCTAGATATAACACATCCACTGGTTCTCCCTTATCCACTCTACTAGTTAGATCCTCAAAAAATTCTATAAGATTCGTCAGACATGATTTACCTTTCGTAAATCCATGCTGACTTCGTCCAATGATTTCACCACTTTCCAAAAAGCTGCTATACCATCTTTAATAACTGACTCTAGCAGTTTCCCCAGTACCAATGTTAGACTAACTGGTCTTTAATTCCCCGATCTCTCTCCCTCCTTTTTTAAAAAGTGGGGTTACATTAGCTGCCCTCCAATCCTCAGGAACTACTCCAGAATCTGAGGAGTTTTGAAAAATTATCATTAATGCATCCACTATTTCTGTGGCTACTTCCTTGAGTACTCTGGGATGCAGACTATCTGGCCCTGGCCTTTAATCCGTTCAATTTACCCAACACCACTTCCCGGCTAACCTGGATTTCACTCCATCTTATTTGACCCCCCGTCCCCTGCAATTTCCGGCAGATTATTTATGTCTTCCTTAGTGAAGACAGAACCAAAGTAGTTATTCAGTTGGTCTGCCATGTCCTTGTTCCCCATGATCAATTCACCTGTTTCTGACTGCAAGGGACCTACATTTGTTTTAACTAATCTCTTTCTCTTCACATATCTATAAAAACGTTTGCAGTCAGTTTTTATTTTCCCTGCCAGTTTTCTTTCATAATCTATTTTCCCTTTCCTAATTAAGCCCTTTGTCCTCCTCTACTGGACTCTGAATTTCTCCCAGTCCTCTGGTAGGCTGCTTTTTCTGGCTAATTTGTATGCTTCATCTTTTGTTTTTATACTATCCCTGATTTCCCTTGTTATCCATGGATAGAATATAGAATAGTTTCTTTATTGTCTTTGTAACATGAACCATGTACAATGAAATTTAAAAAATGTCAGCCAGTCAGTGCACCATTCAAACATTTCTAAAAGCTAACGATACATACAAGGTAAAAGATAAACAACTAAAATAAATATGAAAATAGCACGCATAAACACCCAACCCAACATCCTTCTGTCGATTTCACAGTGTACCAACCACAGTCCCTCAGTCCCTGTGTTCCTTGGCGGCTACATTTAGTGCCTTAATAGCAGTGGGGTAAAAACTGTTTTTAAGTCTGTTTGTCCTTGTCCTTGTAGATCTGTACCGTCTGCCTGACGGCAACAGTTCAAACAGGGAGTATCCGGGGTGGGAAATGTCCTTTATAATATTCTGGGATTTTTTGATGCAGCGGGAACTGTGCAAGTATGTTAGGATGCTCTCAATGGAGCACCGATAAAAGGACAGCAGCAGTCTCTGAGTGATGTTATTCTTCCTGAGCACCCTCAGGAAGTGCAGTCTCTGCTGGACCTTTTTCAGCAGCGCAGAAATGTTCACGCTCCACGTCAGGTTCTCCTCAATATGGATTCCCAGGAAGCGGAAATCCGCCACCCTCTCCACACTGTCCCCTCTGATGATCAGTGGTACCATGTCCGTTTTGTTCTTCCTGAAGTCTATTATTATCTCCTTGGTCTTTAAAGTGTTGAGGAGCAGGTTATTTTCTCCACACCACACTGTCAGCTGTTCCGCCTCATCCCGATAGGCGTACTCGTTCCTCCCAGAGATGAGTCCCACCACCGTAGTGTCATCCGCAAATTTGACAATAGTGTTGCTGTGGTGGGTGGGGGTGCAGTCATGTGTGTAGATGGTGTAGAGCGGGGGGCTCAGCACGCAGCCCTGTGGAGAGCCGGTACTGAGATTGAGGGCCGTGGATGTGTGATGGCCCACTCTGACTCTCTGGCTGCGACCCGATAGGAAGCTATTTATCCACATGCAGGTGGAGTGTGGAAGTCCCAAGTCCCCCAGTTTGTCCACCAGTTTGTGGGGAAGGATAGTATTAAAAGCAGAGCTGTAGTCCACAAAGAGCATCCGCACGTAGCTCCACCCGCTGCTCCAGGTGGGACAGTGCAGCATGGAGAGCTGTGGCTACAGCGTCTTCTGTAGATCTATTCGCTCTAGTACGCAAACTGGTGCGGGTCAAAGTTTCAGGGCAGGAGTGATGTAATATGACCCCGGACCAGTTTTTCAAAACACTTCATCACCACTGGTGTGAGTGCCACTGGCCGGTAGTCGTTGAGGCTGGAAATGTGGGTTTTTTTGGGCAAGGGGACTATGGTTGCGGACTTCAGACAGGATGCACTACCTTCCCTGATTTATTCTTTTGCCAAACTTGGATGAACAATTGTTGTTGTTCATTCATGCAGTCTTTAAATACCTTCCATTGCACATCCACTGTCAACTCTTTAAGAATCACTTGCAAGTCTATCTTGGCCAATTCACGTCTCTTACCATCAAAGTTACCTTTGTTTAAGTTCAGAACCCATGTTTCTGACTTAATTATGTCACTCTCCATCCTAATGAAGAACTCAACCATATTATGGTCACTCTTGCCCAAGGGGCCACGCACAACAAGACTGCTAACTAACCCTTCCTCATTACTCAATACACAGTCTAGAATAGCCTGCTCTCTCGTTGGTTCCTCTACATGTTGGTTTAGAAAACTATCCCACATACATTCCAAGAAATCCTCTTCCTCAGCACCCCTGCCCATTTGATTCACCCAATCTATATGTAGATTTAAGTCACCCATTATAACTGTTTTACCCTTGTTGCACGCATTTCTAATTTCCTGTTTGATGCCACCCCCAACTCCACTACTACTGTTAGGTGGCCTGTATACAACTCCCACTAGCGTTTTCTACCCCTTAGTGTTTCGCAGCTCTACCATATCGATTCAACATCCTCCAAGCTAATGTCCTTCCTTTCTATTGCATTAATCTTCTCTCTCACCAGCAACGCTACCCCACCTCCTTTTCCTTTCTGTCTATCCCTCCTGAATATTGAATATCCCTGGATGTTCAGCTCCCAGCCTTGGTCCCCCTGGAGCCATGTCTCCGTGATCCCAAGTATAGCATATTCACTAATAGCTATCTGCACATTCAACTTGTCCACCTTATTACTCGTCTAGTTTTTACAACACTCTTACTCCTCATACAATTATGTTGACAAGTGGCCCCTTTTGATTTTTGCCCTGGATTTGTCTGCCTGCCACTATTAATTTTCACCTTGCTACCGATTGCTTCTACACTCATTTTATACCCCTCTTTCTCTCTGCTCACACATTTAAGAAACCCACCACCTCTTATTCTCTGGGCAACTGGTCCGCCCTCTTGCGAACTGATGTGGTGGTGAGTCGGGGTGTCCATTAACCTGGCCCCGTCTTCCGCACTTTTTTGCCGCTGGTCTGTTTTCATACAGACTGAAGCGGTGGGGAGTCGGGGTCTTAGCTACCCTGATCACGCGCAGTCCTACCGCCAGTATGCAGCTCCCTGGACTGCTGCGGTGGAGAGTCGGGTCCCAACTGTGCGGGGCTCCCCGACTTCTGCGCTGTCTTCCCGGCCTGAGGTACGGGTGCTGCCGGAAATCCGGTCAGCTCCGGGAATGTTGGCCGCCGACCTCCCTCCGAAGTCCCGCGGTCTTCAATGGCATGCTTGAAGCAGCCTTCTTACTGCTCGTTTTCTGCATTACGAAGTTTCTGTAAGGGATTTAAACAATACAGAAACCCAACCAACTCAAGGTTAGTACAACTTACCTGTTGGTCGTTTTTCCGTCAGGTTTGGCCCCTGGTGGAGCAGTGCTCCCCCCCCCCCCAGCCGTACGTTGCGTAATGCGATACCCTCCTTCAGAGTCAGCCTTGGCCTGACTCCTTATGCTCCCCTACGAAGAGGGTGAGCGTTAGGCAGCCCTGAAAGAGTACTGCCATGGGTCTGCTCGGAAACCCATGGTGACCACACTCTTGCTGGAGTGTGGGAGGTAGTGCTCCCCACCTGCTCATGGGGGAATATAGACTGCCCCAACGGCTAGTCTGTGAGCCCGAACCCCGCTGGGTCCACTTCCAGGCGTTGTGCCGCCTGCGTTTAAGTCGGGGCCCCGACTCTGTCTCGGAGGTCCCGACTTCCGGGTAGCGTAGCCGCCAGTCCGCGGTGATCCTGCGAGCTACGGTGTTTAAGTCGGTGCTGCCGCTCTGCCATCGCTCCTGCGAACGGCGAGTCTGTGAGCGTGGACCCTCCCGGGTCAACGGGCTGCCCGACTTCCCGGTGTATTGAAGCCGCCAGTCCGCGGTGATCCTGCGGGCTGCAGTGTCGGGGCTGCTGTTCTGCCATCGCTCCTGCGAACGGCGAGTACCGGGGATTTACCAGGTCAACGGGCTGCCCGACTTCTGAGGTGAGTTCTGCCGCCGCTGACTGCCTGCGGTCCGCGGTCCGCAGTCAGTCTCTTGAGGCGGCCCGTTGGTGGGATACTCTGTCCCACAGAGTCCCTGAAAGAAAAACCTTACCTGCAGGTCCGTTCCAATGGAGGAGTGACCCTCCTCCCTGCCTGTCGCTTGGCACGCGGCCGACTATATGTCATGCATGCGTGCTGGCGGGGTCTTCACGACGTCACTCACGTGACTCAGAAGTAAAATTAATGATTTAGATGATGGGATTAAAAGTAGCACTAGCAATTTTGCAGATGACACAAAGCTGGGTGACAGTGTGAACTGCGAAGAGGATGCTCGGAGGTTGCAGGGTGACTTGGACAGGTTGAGTGATTGGGCTGATGCATGGCAGATGCCGTATAATGTAGATAAATGTGAGATTATCCACTTTGGCGGCAAGAACAAGAAGTGCAACGAGACGTCGGTGTCCTTGTACACCAGTCACTGAAAGTATACGTGCAGGTACAGCAGGCAGTAAAGAAAGCTACTGTTGGCCTTCATAACAAGAGGATTTGAGTTTCGGAGTAAAGAGGTCCTTCTGCAGTTCTACAGGGCCCTGGTGAGACTACATCTGGAGTATTGTGTACAGTTTTGGTCTCCTAATTTGAGGAAGGACATCCTTGTTATTGAGGCAGTGCAGCATAATAACAAGGTAAATCCCCGGGATCGAGGGACTGTCATATGAGGAAAGATTGGAAAGACGGGGCTTGTATTAACCATATAACCATATAACCATGTAACAATTACAGCACGGAAACAGGCCCACTCGGCCCTTCCAGTCCGTGCCGACCATTTATTTTCCCCTAGTCCCATCTACCTGCACTCAGACCATACCCCTCCAGTCCCTTCCCGTCCATATACCTATCCACTTTACATTTAAATGTTAAAATCGATCCTGCCTCCACCACTTCTGCTGGAAGCTCATTCCACACAGCCACCACTCTTTGAGTAAAGAGGTTCCCCCTCATGTTACCCCAAAACTTATGTCCCTTAATTCTCATGTCATGCCCTCTTGTTTGAATCTTCCCTACCCTCAATGGGAAAAGCTTATCCACGTCAACTCTGTCTATCCCTTTCATCATTTTAAAGACCTCAATCAAGTCCCCCCATAACCTTCTGCGCTCCAAAGAATAAAGACCTAACTTGTTCAACCTTTCTCTGTAACTTAGTTGCTGGAACCCTGGCAACATTCTCGTAAATCTCCTCTGTACTCTCTCTATTTTGTTGACATCCATCCTAAAATTTAGGCGACCAAAATTGTACACCATACTCCAGAATTAGTCTTACCAATGCCTTGTACAATTTTAACATTACTTCCCTACTCCTATCTTCAATGCTCTGATTTATAAAGGCCAGCACACCTAAAGCTTTCTTTACCACCCTATCTACATGTGATTCCACCTTCAGGGAACTATGCACAGTTATTCCTAGATCCCTCTGTTCCACCGCATTCCTCAATTCCCTACCATTTACCACGTACGTCCTATTTTGATTTGTCCTGCCAAGATGTAGCACTTCACACTTATCAGCATTAAACTCCATCTGCCATCTTTGAGCCCACTTTTCCAAATGGCCCAAATCTCTCTGTAGACTTTGAAAATCTACTTCATTATCCACAACACCACCTATCTTAGTATCATCTGCATACTTACTTATCCAATTTTCCACCCCATCATCCAGATCTTTGATGTACATGACAAACAACAGTGGACCCAACACAGATCCCGGAGGCACCCCATTGGTCACTGGCTTCCAACCTGACAAATAGCCATCCATCATTCACTGGAATTAGAAGGAATAGAAATATAGAAATGTATAAAATTATAAAAGGACTAGACAAGATAGATGCAGGAAAATGTTCCCATTGATGGGGGAGTCCAGAACCAGGGGCCACAGTCTAGGAATAAAGGGGAGGCCATTTCAAACTGAGATGAGAAAAAAAGATTTCACCCAGAGAGCTGTTAATTTGTGGAATTCTTTGCCACGGAAGGCAGTAGAGGCCAATACCAAGGGATATGGGGAGAAGGCAGGCACGGGTTACTGATTGTGGATGTTCAGCCATGATCACATTGAATGGCGGTGCGAGCTCGAAGGGCCAAATGGCCTCCTCCTGCACCTATTTTCTATGTTACTCCAGATCGTATTGACCTCTGGCCCCCAATGAACCAATGCCTCAATTTTGTAATGCTCATAATCTTGTTTTCACGTCCCTCCAAGATTAACAACTCTGTTCTGTCCTCCAGTCCCTGCAGTCCTCACACTCTGTCCTATCCCCATGGTCTCTCCTCCAGTCTGCATAGTTTCTTCTCCAGTCTCCGTACCTACGTCTGTGGCCTCGCACTGCCCTGGCCTAAGGGTTCTCCTCTAGACCCCATGTTCTCTCCTCTAGCTTCTGCACCCTGCGCCGGTCCCTCGCACTGCCCCAGCTTTCAGGATCTCCTCCAGTCCTGACGCTCTCCTGGCTGTGAATGCCCTTGATTCAGCAACAGGGCATCAGTGGGCTGAGATCTGCCGTCACAAAAGGTCGACATGCTGTTGACGCCTCCTCCTTTTGCTTGGTTTTTAGTTGTCCACCAGCCTTCATGACTGGCTGTGCCAAGGCTCCAAGGTTTTGATCTAATTGCTTGGCTGTGAGACAGTTTGCTTTGTCTTTAAAGTGCTTCTTGCACTACTTTGCATATTTGGCTATCTACATTGTAGCTTTGCTAGGTTGGGACATGATTTTAAGATATGCCTGATGCCTATGAGCAGCTCCCTATATTCCTCACTGGACCTGAGTTTGTACCCTAGATTAAGGGATATCCTGGTGAACACTTGTAACCGGTCCCAGCAATGTCCTGGGACCGGTTACATGTTCTGGTGGTGCAGTATTTCTGGTGACATCAGTTTTGCAGACTTTTACTCATACCTCTGCATTTCCACCTATCTCGATTACTGTTTTATCACCAGCCGTGGCTCTATTCATAACATTCATGCCTCTGAGACTGTAAGTTGTGGATAGAAGTTCGACTCCCTGAGTGTCAGCTTAAGCCATCTAGACAGATACTCCAGCCCAATACTGAAGGAATGTCACATCGTCAGATGCGCTGTCGTTGCATGAAGTATTAAACAGAGGCCCAGTCTCCTCTCTCAGGATCGACCCAAACGGCTCAAAGGCGTTATTTTGAAGAAGAGGAGTGGAGATCGTCTTTGATTCTTGGACAATATTCATCAATGAATGTCACTAAAACAGATTACTGTGCCATAATTATTTTGACATGTCTGGGAGCTTGCTGTGCGTACAGTGCTGCGTACTTTACCTTTGAAGTGCTTCACAAGCAGTAAGAAGTTTTGTCTTGCTGTGAAAAAGATATGAAATATATTGTAAAATTGACTTTCTCCGAGTGCAGCTAACTTTCAAATTTTGTGCTTTATGCCTGATGGAAATATGTATGCCACCTTGTTGTTCATCCTGTTGTTGCTGCTGCTCTGTAGCAATGTTGAAATGACACATGCCTTTCAGAAAAGATCTTTGAAGATTAAAATAACAGATTATGCAGTTGCTGAGGAGAGATTTATTTTGGTAAGATCAGAGTTGTGCATTTCCCCAGGAAGCAACATAGTGACCTGGGATTTCTCAGCATTTACAGGTTGGTAAAAATGTCCACAGCACACATTTGCTGATTAAAAACAAACATTGTATTGTACTCGTTTCCTTTAGTTTATAGCCAAACATTAAATGAAAGTATTTGTCAAAGAGTAACATTAGCAGTTGAAGGAAAAAAAAACTAATTAGGGAAGTGAAAGGCAATTCCAAAGGAAACCAACCACAGTATTCATATTTATATTCCTTATACCAGCAAATATCATTAAATAATATGTTAATACATTATAAATACATTTTTTAAACTGTATTTTGAAGCAGTCCGAAACCTGTAATTGTTAAATTAGCTGTCAGAGAAACTTTATGAAGTCTCCACAAGAAGGTCAGAGATTACACCCTGTCCCACCTCTTCACCATTCCTGCCCTTCCAAATTATTCCCAAGATCATTAGGGGCCTCATTTTGATTCCTGTCCTAGCTGTGTGAAATGTGTTAGTGAAATTGTCCAGTCAGAAGCCAATTCAGCCAGGAAAACAACATGAGATTTTTTTTAACTTCCTCTCCTCTGCCCTTTTTTTCTTTTATTCCTCTCCTGCCATGTACATTCTGCTCTCATCCATTCTCCACTCATCCATTCTCCAATCCCCTGTTCAATCACCTCTTGTCTCTTCACCAATCTCTCTCTCTCTCTCTCTCTCTCTCTCTCTCTCTCTCTCTCTCTCTCTCTCTCTCTCTCTCTCTCTCTCTCTTTCTGTGTGAAGAATGTTAAATTCACAATGCTTTCTATATTTTGCAGGACTGAAACTAGGTAAGGATATAAAGCAAATCTTATGACTGTCAGCGTTTAACAGGATGACTGGATAAAACACGACTGAAAAGCAGTTAAAAAATGCTGGAGGAACTGGTCAGGCAGCATCTGTGGAAGGAAATGGATGGACCATGTTTCAGGTGGAAACCCTTCTCCAGTCTGAAGGAGGGTCTCAACCTAAAACGTCATCTATGCATTTCCCTCCAGAGATGCTGCCTGACCTGCTGAGTTTCTCCTGCAGTGTGTTATTTTACTCAAAATTCCAGCATCCGCACTTGCTTTAAAGCTGTGTATACCCAATGCGAGCTATTACTATAGTCTCCACTTCGTGTTACATTTCAGTAAGGCTGGTAAACTTGATCTTTTCCAGAATAGTTATAGGTTAATTTATCATGTTCGGAATGAAAAATCCTGCAGATGCTGGAAATGTGCAACAAAACATATGCAGAAAATGCTCAGCAGGTCTGACAGCATCAATGGAGAAAGACATCACACATCTTATGATAAATCTTTTGTTTTGATCTTTCCTTCACAACTTCCTGCATCTTAAGCCCTGGAAATTGTTGCATGGTGTACAGTTACTGCATGGTTTGCCAAAAATCACTTTGTCATGAACCTGTTGCTGCAAAGTGGCTCTTCCTTGACCATGCAACTATGATACATGGCACTTTTTGGCAACTGGGACCAAAGGTGAGGGGGGTAGCTAGATCATCATCGGCAGGTGGTATGTGGAGAGTGGCTCCTGTAGGAGCTTGATAGCATGGCAAATGCTATGTGGGTTGATGTGGGGTGACGTGGGGTTCTCACAAGCAGGCCAGAAAGTGGTTGCAATTGTGCTCAGCTCCATGGGTTAAAAAAATGAATTTCAGCCCGAAGTCCTTCTGAAGGAAGACAGTGCTATGCCATTGAATATTTCAATTTTTAATGGAATGTTTTTGACCTGAAACATGAGAGCTATTTCTCTTTCCAACCTACTGAGTTTTCCAGTATTTTATATTTTAATTACTACAATTTTTCCCCACCTTTGGTTGTTTAATGACTTACTCTTTGTCAAATCAGCATCATCTCTTCCTTATCACTGACATCAGGTTATAGTTCCTTGGGATATTCTTTTGGAGGAAAGGTTTGCATTTTGTATCTGTTAATACATTGACATAATCTTATTTCTGTTGAACGTTGATAAACTTTACACTATCTTACAGTCTCCTCTTATATTTCTTGGAGAACTGTACCCTAACTATGTCTTTCATAGAATACATAGATAGATACAGAGAAAATAGGTGCAGAAGTAGGCCATCCGGCCCTTCGAGCTAACACCGCCATTCATTGTGGTCATGGCTGATCATCCACAATCAGTACCCAGTCCCTGCCTTCTCCCCATATCCCTTGATTCCGCTAGCACTAAGAGCTCTATCTAACTCTTGAATGCATCCAGTGAATCGGCTTCCACTGCCTTCTGAAGCAGAGGATTCCACAAATTCACAACTCTCTGGGTAAAAAGGTTTTTCCTCATCTCAGTTCTAAATGGCCTACCCCTGATTCTTAAACTGTCCCCTGGTTCTGGACTCCCCCAACATCGGGAACATGTTTCCTGCATCTAGTGTGTCCAATCCCTTAATAAGTAAGATTTTATGCTGTATGCACCTCATTGTTCCCAAGTTAGGTATTGGTTCACCCATCTTCAGTACCCTTCATTTGACATAAGGTAAAAAGTTGACATATCTGAAGGTTATTGCACCATGTTTAACTCTATTAGCAACTCCACAGCAGACGGCACAGCTCTCCCCTGCATGCAGCAAAATCTAGACCATATTCAGCCATGGGCTAATAAACGGCAAGTAATATTTATACCTGATAGGTGAGCTAATGAAAGTAATGTGGCTATGAGAGCAGATCAGAGATTTGGTGTCCAGTATTGAATAACTCACCTCAGTGTTTTTCCACCATCTGCAAGGCTCTGGCAGTGTGATGGAATACTCTCCATTTGCAGTTCCAGCAACACTCAAAGATCAAAGCTTTAAAATAGAGATATAGATTCTTGAGTGGTACGGATGTCAGTGCTTATGGGGAGAAGACAGGAGAATGGGGTTAGGAGGGAGAGATAGATCAGCCATGATTGAATGGTGGAGTAGATTTGATGGGCCAAATGGCCTAATTCTGCTTCTATCACTTATGACCTTAATGTCTGTTTAATTGGTAACCAGCCTATCACCCTAAATATTCATTATTTTCCCTTCGATACATAATACTATCTATAAAATGTGCTGCTTTCTCTTATCCCGATTACTCAGACAGTACCTAACAAGAGGGAAAGCAAGTAGATGGGAACACCACCACCTAAAGGTCCCCTACAACCACAACATAATTTTGATCTAAAATATATCGTAATCCTTCATCATTTATGGATCTAAATCATGGAACCCCTTCCCTAATAGCTTGAGATAGCACTGTCCAAAGTAGGACAACAGCTGTTCAAGAAAATTACTCTCCACCACAATCTTAAGGGCAGTTAGGGAAGAATAAATGCAGTTCCAGCCAGAGTTTCCCAGATCCCCCAAAAATGAATAAAAAATGATTTTGGTAAAGTTTACACTGATACATTGATTGTTCTCTTTATTCTTGTCTAGCACAAAGAGATTTGATAGAGGTGCTCAATATTATAGGGCAGATTGATAGAGTTGGGTTGAAATGGATTTGAGCATGGAGGGTCAACGATGTGTTGACAATTAACCAAAACCTGCTGGAGATGAAGAAACATTTTTGTTTTTGTGGTGAAGTGCTGTTGGAAGGAGCGGTGAGATAAGATTTGGAATAGGATATGTGAGGAAGGGAAGACCTTGCAGGGCTGGGAGTGAAGAACGACACAGTGGGTGCAATTGGATCGCTCTTTCAAACAGCTGGCACGGGAACAATGGACCGAATGGTCTCCTCCTGTGTCCCGTCCAGTTATAAATGGCAAGCTAAATGCTGATTTTGAATCTTTTTTGAGATTATCCTTCCTGTGATTCCTGGAATGATTTTGAGAGCAGCTCCATGCTGCATCAGTATTATTGTGATCTTTCTCTTTGGCTTCAGGACATTTGGCAGCTGTTGCACCCCACTGGCAAAGCCTATTCATACTTTATTTCCATTCACCACGTGCAACACCGAATTGATTTCTCCCTTATGTCCTCTAACCCTTTCCTATTCATTTTGGATTGTTCAATATGAAACATTTTAATTTTGTATCATGCAGTCATTCAGTCCATAATCACTTTTCTTCGTCTGTCACCGGGGAAACGGTATAACCGAGTTTTCTCTCTGTAATCAAGACTTCATTTCCTGTGTTTAGTGCCAAGTCAGACTTCTCATTCCATTTAATTCCTAAACTGTCTAATCTCTCTTGTGTTATAGGTGACCTTTCCTGACCTAACTTCAGCTCGTCTTGAGAATATGTTGAAACTTTAAGCTTCCTCTTGTCACCCATCCCTGATTATTGCTTATTTAAATAGATCATTTTCTTTACATGGTTAAGAGAATCAAGGTAGATTTTAAGTTAAAAGTAGGATTAGTAACATTATTATGTTTCTAATGCCCAGGGCAAGTGAATCTAATTTACACTGTCATTACACAGAATTAATAACATTTCTAAAAGCATAAAAGGAATGCCCAGTAAAGTTCTGTGTTTTTCAATTCAAGCAAACAAAAATATGTAAAATTAGTGGTCCCCTACCTGTCTAGGATCACGATAACACCTTTAATCAGGGAAAGATTCCCAAGGTCATTCAGAAGGATTATTTTCAGACAAAGATAATTGGCAATAGCATAAGAAAAGCTTTAGGGCATATGGTCCAAAGCTTGGTCAAAGAAGGAAGTTTTAAGGGTTTAATGAAAAGTTAAATGGGAGGTAAATTTAGAGAGGGGTTTGTAATGTTTTGGATCTTGGTGACTGATCACACGACCGCTAATGGTGGAGTGAGGGGCATGAGAACTGGAGGAATACAGGAACTCCAAGGGATTGGGAAGCTGGAGGAGTTTACAAATCAGAGGGGTTTGAGAAGTTTAAAATCGAAACATTGTCGGATCAAGAGCTAACACAGGATGAGGGGAGGCAAATGGAAACATTGAGTTCTCCAATATTAAGTAATGCCACCTCCTACTCGCTTTCGTTTTGCTGTGCCCCCACCCTAGGACACACCCACTTCTCCCACTGTCTCACCCCTCTTTTCACCCTTGGCCCCTACCAGCTCCCTCTGGCTTTACCTTTCACTCCTCTTCTCTACTCATCTGATAATATTTTTGTCTCCATTTCATCATTGTGGTCACGTCGGGTACCATGTAATCCCGTGCTACCTGCTCCATGGCCGGATAGTCGGCGACTAAACTGTCTCCCCCACCTGGTTTGCCAGGTGAGGAGGGGGCTGTGGACCCCCAGTCGGACCAAAAACAAGGCCTGTCAAAGGGCGGATGAGCTTCTAGTGAGCCAACAGCCATCCACGCTTCAGTAGAAGTTGCAATCACTGTCGTGCATAGTATTGTAAGGAATGATGATAAAGCACACACACACCAAAATCCCATACTTCCAACGGCGGAAGTCCGCAGGAACTGGAGGACAGAGATGTGTGGTGCGCCCGTCACCGTTCCCGTCGGAAACCTGCACCACTGCGTCGCTAATGTTTTCAACGATGAAGATAGAATTTCATCTCCAGCCCTTTTCACATATTCCATCCAAGAGCGGAACTCGCTATCAAAACATGGAGGGAACCGGGGGACAGAATTTTTTGGCGGCTGCTCGCGCATGCACACATTCACACACACACGCGCATGCGCACAGGCTTCGGAGGCTCAATCCAGCGCTAAATGCAGCTCAACTCTGCCTGTCTCGCCAGGTTAACTACAGCCCTGACTGGACTGACGGGACATCAGCGCTGCTTCTTCGCGCTGCCCATATTTCACGCAAGCCCAGGCAGAGTTGAGCTGGGTTTAGCGCTGCTTCTCTGCGCTGGCTGGGGGCGCCGCGCCCGTCTGACTCCCGACCTGTGGCCACCCGTGGGGGTGGGGGGCACTCGGGTGGGACGGGACAGCGCCGGAGACCCGGCCGGGATCAATCCTGGCTGTGGATGAGGCGCAGGTCTGTGCCACGTCTCCCTCCTCCAATCACCGCACTCTATCCTCAGTCCCACCACCCCCCCCACTCCTCCCTCCTCCAATCACCGCACTCTATCCTCAGTCCCACCCCCCCACTCCTCCCTCCTCCAATCACCGCACTCTATCCTCAGTCCCACCCCCCCCCACTCCTCCCTCCTCCAATCACCGCACTCTATCCTCAGTCCCACCCCCCCACTCCTCCCTCCTCCAATCACCGCACTCTATCCTCAGTCCCACCCCCCCACTCCTCCCTCCTCCAATTATCTCGCTGAATCATCATGTCCCGCCTGCTGACCGACGTCTCTCTCGTCAATCAGTAGTCCCACCTCCACTGTCGCGGAAAGCGGAGATTTTAAAATCTGGATTACAAAAACTTGTGGGGGATGTCCCCCACCTCTCAAAACATGGGGGGGACGTGTCTCCTCTGGCCCCCCCGTGTTTTCCATCCCTGATTCCATCCATCTGCCAATCACACCCTCCTCACCTGTATCCAGCTATTACTTGGGTACACAAAAAGCTGGAGAAACTCAGCGGGTGCAGCAGCATCTAAGGAGCGAAGGAGATAGGCGATGTTTCGGGTCGAGACCCTTCTTCAGACTGGTCAGGGATCAGGGAAACGAGAGATATAGACGGTGATGTGGGAGATAAGGAACAATAAATGAAAGATATGCAAAAAAGTATCGATGATAAAGGGAACAAGCCATTGTAAGCTGTTTGTGGTGTGAAAATGAGAAGCTGGTGCGACTGGGGTGGGGGAGGGAGATAGAGATAGAGGGAATGCCAGGGCCCGAGGGCTGAGGGAGAGGTGGGAAGGGGAGGAGACAGCAAGGGTTAACAGAATTGAGAAAATTCAATGTTCAAGCCCAAAGGATGCAGTCTCCCCAAGCGGAATATGAGGTACTGTTCCTCCAGCTTGCGGTGTTGCTCACTCTGGCCGTGGAGGAGGCCCAGGACCGAGAGGTCGGATGTGGAATGGGATGGGGAGTTGAAGTGCTGAGCCACCGGGAGGTCGGGTTGGTTATTGCGGACCGAGCGGAGGTGTTCGGCGAAGCGATCGCCAAGCTTCCGCTTGGTCTCACCGATATAGATCATCTGGCATCTGGAGCAGCGGATGCAGTAGATGAGGTTGGAGGAGGTGCAGGTGAACCTCTGTCGGACCTGGAAGGACTGCTTGGGTCCCTGAAAGGAGTGGAGGGGGGAGGTGAAGGGACAAGTGTTGCATTTCTTGCGGTTGCAAGGGAAAGTGCCCGGGGAAGGGGTAGAGCGGAGGGGAGGGAAGAATTGACAAGGGAGTTGCGGAGGGAGCGGTCTTTGCGGAAGGCAGACAGGGGGGGAAATGGGAAGATGTGGCGGGTGGAGGGGTCACGTTGGAGGTGGCGAAACTGGCGGAGGTCTATATGTTGTATTTGCCGGCTGGTGGGGTGAAAGGTGAGGACCAGGGGGACTCTGCCCTGTTTGCGAGTGGGGGAATGGGGAGCGAGGGCAGTGTTGCGGGGTATGGAGGAGACCCTGGTGCGAGCCTCATCAATAGTGGGGGAGGGGAATCCCCGTTTTGCGAGTGCACAGGGCAGAGTCCCCCTGGTCCTTACCTTTAACCCCACCAGCCAGCAAATACAACATATAGTCCTCCGCCAGTTTCGCCACCTCCAACGTGACCCCTCCACCCACCACATCTTCCCATTTCCCCCCCGTCTGCCTTCCGCAAAGACCGCTCCCTCCGCAACTCCCTTGTCAATTCTTCCCTCCCCTCCCGCTCTACCCCTTCCCCGGGCACTTTCCCTTGCAACCGCAAGAAATGCAACACTTGTCCCTTCACCTCCCCCCTCCACTCCTTTCAGGGACCCAAGCAGTCCTTCCAGGTCCGACAGAGGTTCACCTGCACCTCCTCCAACCTCATCTACTGCATCCGCTGCTCCAGATGCCAGATGATCTATACCGGTGAGACCAAGCGGAGGCTTGGCGATCGCTTCGCCGAACACCTCCGCTCGGTCCGCGATAACCAACCCGACCTCCCGGTGGCTCAGCACTTCAACTCCCCCTCCCATTCCACATCCGACCTCTCGGTCCTGGGCCTCCTCCACGGCCAGAGTGAGCAACACCGCAAGCTGGAGGAACAGCACCTCATATTCCGCTTGGGGAGTCTGCATCCTTTGGGCTTGAACATTGAATTTTCTCAATTCTGTTAACCCTTGCTGTCTCCTCCCCTTCCCACCTCTCCCTCAGCCCTCGGGCCCTGGCATTCCCTCTATCTCTATCCCCCTCCCCCACCCCAGTCGCACCAGCTTCTCATTTTCACACCACAAACAGCTTACAATGGCTTGTTCCCTTTATCATCGATACTTTTTTGCATATCTTTCATTCATTGTTCCTTATCTTTCCACATCACCGTCTATATCTCCCTTTTCCCTGATCCCTGACCAGTCTGAAGAAGGGTCTCGACCCGAAACGTCGCCTATCTCCTTCGCTCCTTAGATGCTGCTGCTCCCGCTGAGTTTCTCCAGCTTTTTGTGTACCCTCGATTCTCCAGCATCTGCAGTTCCTTCTTTAACACTCCAGCTATTACTTGCCAGGTTATGTCCTGCCCCCACCTCTCTTTTCCTGTTTTCCCCCCCGTACTACAACCAGTCTGAAACAATGGGCAGATAGTCGACTGAAAAGGTTTGCACCTGCTTGATCCATCTCTGTTACATTGTCAAAGAATTGAAACATATGAGATCCTGAGGAGTTTTAACAGAAAGGATCTACGATGAAATTTGCTTTAAAGGCAGGGAACTTTAGTGAGGGAACTCTGGAGCCTAGAATTCTGTGGAACAATGTACACTGGGGATGAGGGTTACACAAAATGCTGGAGAAACTCAGCGGGTGCAGCAGCATCTAAGGAGCGAAGGAGATAGGCGACGTTTCGGGTCGAGACCCTTCTTCAGACTGTACACTGGGGATGAGTCTGGTGAGGAAGCCATCAAACATTGGAGGAGTGCATATGAGTGACAATTCAATTCATAACATATAGGAGCAGATTTAGGCCATCTGGCCAATTGAGTCTACTCTGCCATTCAATCATGGCTGATCTATCTCAACCCCATTCTTCTGCCATTTCCCCATAACCCTTGACACCCTTACTGACCAAGAATCTGTAATCTCTGCCTTAAAAATACTCAATGACTTGGCCTCCACGCTCCACAGCCTCTGTCCCAATGAATTCCACAGATTCACCACCCTGTGACTAAAGAAATTCCTCCTCATCCCCTTTCTAAAGCATCCTTTTATTCAGAGGCTATGCCCTCTGGTCTTAGAAATGTTCTGCTTTCTGTAATGAAAGGGAGAGATTGAGGTACTGTAGGAAATGTAGAATTATTCAAAAGATCATATGAACTAAAGCACATTTCTGCTTAAAATTATTAAGCAGCTTTAATTGGGTACACATTGTGAAAATGTGTCCCTGTTGTGGTTGTGCAAATCCAGTAAATATAACAGAGAGGCTAAAAAATACAATAAGATTCAAGAGCAGCTTCTTTCAACAAGAATGGGAAGAATGTGGAACTCTCTCCCGGGAGGTGAGTTTGAGCTGAAAGCAAAGGAAAAATGGATTTAATGAGAAACTGGATAGTGTGAAGACCAAAAAGGTGCAGAAGGCTGTTTAGAAAATAACCTTTTTGCAACAGAATACTAAGTAATTGCGCGTCACCGAGAAAGAATCTTTAAAGGGGATTAGGAAAATATTTGCAAAATAAATTAGTTGCTAGATCTTTATCTTTACTACCTACTTTATAAATTCTTGGTTTTAATACAGTGGCTTGCAAAAGTATTCATACCCTTTGAACTTTTCCACATTTTGTCACGTTACAACCACAAACGTAAATGTATTTTATTAGGATTTTATGTGATAGACCAACACAAAGTGGCGCATAATTGTGAAGTGGAAGAAAAATGATACATGGTTTTCAAATCATTTTACAAATAAAAAACTGAAAAGTGTGGCGTGCAAAAGTATTCAGCCCCCTTTACTCTGATACCGCTAAATAAAATCCAGTGCAATTAATTACCTTCAGAAGTCACCTAATTAGTAAATAGAGTCCACTTGTGTGTAACCAAATCTCAGTATAAATACAGCTGATCTGTGAAGGCCTCAGAGGTTTGTTAGAGAACATTAGTGAACAAACAATGTTCCTTGGGCATCATGAAGCCGAAGGAACACACCAGACAGGTCAGGGATAAAGTTGTGGAGAAGTTTAAAGCAGGGTTAGGTTATCAAAAAATATCCCAAGCTTTGATAATCTCACAGAGCCTTGTTCAATCCATCATCTGAAAATGGAAAGAGTATGGCACAACTGCAAACCTACCAAGACATGGCCGTCCACCTAAACTGACAGGCCGGGCAAGGAGAGCATTGATCAGAAAAGCAGCCAAGAGGCCCATGGTGACTCTGGAGAAGCTACAGAGATCCACAGCTCAGGTGGGAGATTCTGTCTATTGGACAACTATTAGTCGTGCACTCCACAAATCGGGTCTTTATGGAAGAGTGGCAAGAAGAAAGCCATTGTTTAAACAAAGCCATAAGAAGTTCCGTTTGCAGTTTGCCACAAGCCATGTGGGGGACACAGCAAACATGTGGAGGAAGGTGCTCTGGTCTGATGAGACCAAAATTGAAGTTTTTGGCATAAATGCAAAACGCTATGTGTGGTGGAAAACTAACACTGCACATCACCCTGAACACACCATCCCCACTGTGAAACATGGTGGTGGCAGCATCATGCTGTGGGGATGCTTTTCTTCAGCAGGGACAGGGAAGCTGGTCAGAGTTGATGGGAAGATGGATGGAGCCAAATACAGGGCAATCTTGGAAGAAAACCTGTTAGAGTCTGCAAAAGACTTGAGACTGGGGCGGAGGTTCATCTTCCAGCAGGACAACGACCCTCAACATACAGCCAGAGCTACAATGGAATGGTTTAGATCAAAGCATATTCATGTGTTAGAATGGCCCAGTCAAAGTCCAGACCTAAATCCAATTGAGAATCTGTGGCAAGACTTGACAATTGCTGTTCACAGATGCTCTCCATCCAATCCAACTGAGCTTGAGCTATTTTGCAAAGAAGAATGGGCAATAATTTCTGTCTCTAGATGTGCAAAGCTAGTAGAGACATACCCTAAAAGACTTGCAGCTGTAATTGCAGCGAAAGGTGGTTCCACAAAGTATTGACTCAGGGGGGCTGAATACTTTTGCACGCGACACTTTTCAGTTTTTTATTTGTAATAAAATTTGGAAACCATGTATCATTTTCCTTCCACTTCACAATTATGCACCACTTTGTGTTGGTCTATCACATAAAGTCCCAACAAAATACATTTACGTTTGTGGTTGTAACGTGACAAAATGTGGAAAAGTTCAAGGGGTATGAATACTTTTGCAAGCCACTGTATATATGTTAAAATTGAGGGTATCATTTGGTGCATTCATTTCCTATAGCCCACTCGGAGTTTTCAATTGGTGCTATAAACATAACATGCTGGGAAGGCTCAACAAATCATTGCAGCACCCAGGGAGAAAGAGAAAAACGAGTGCGATTGGTTCTACTTGGTGAACTTCCATCATGTTGTTTGACGAACAGAGCATTTTCCAGCATTCTCTGTTTTCATTTTGGATTTCCAACATCTGTTGCATTTTGCTTTGCAGATTATTTTAGGTGCAAATGCGATTTATTATAGAATGGAAGACTCGTAATTAGAGGAACAACTCTAAACTATAGACCAAGGGGTTTGAATGTTTTCGCAAATGATTACTGGCCAACATTATGTCCCACCAGAATCTTGCTTGTGTTTGGCCCATATCCCTTTAAACCCATCGTATCATGTACCTGTCTAAACCTTCTTAAACATTGTCATAGTACCTGTCTCGACTACCTCACCTGGCATCTCGTTCCATACACCTACCACCCTTTGTGTAAAAAAAAATCCCGTGGGATCTTATTAAATCCCAAGGTGTAGTAACTATATCCTCTGGTTCTCAATTCCCCTACTCTGGACAAAATACATTTTCCTCTCTTGATTTTGTAGAGCTCTAAAGGTCATCCCGTGGCCTATGCTCCAAGGCATAATGTCTAGCCTGCTCAACTTCTCCCTGTTGCTCAGGCCTTTGTGTCCCGGCAACATCCTCGTAAATCTTCTCTGCACCCATTCCAGCTTGACAACATCTAATGATCACCTTGTACCTATTGCCAACTTGCAGCTACAGTGCATACCGTTCTTCGACCCTGCTGAACTGACTGAATTCAGAAAGTTGAAACCACAGCGCACACATGTCACTTGGCATTCATCAGCACATGGCAAGGTGTTGTGACCAGTCCTGGCATGACCTCGTTTGTTTTACAGATGATTTACTGTGGAGACCCATGGATATTGTCTAGATTGTCCTGGATTAGGATTGTCCTAGTTAATGGGCGCCATCCAGTTGGTTTGGCTGTCCAGCCTGCATCTGTCTGTCTTTTAACTTCTTTTTTTTATTTTTAGTGTGTAAAAAGTGTTTTATTTGGAGTCTATTCTTTTTTATGTGAGGGGGGGGGGAGGGGGAAACTGCTTTTCCTGGTCCCTACCTGGTCGGAGAGGCAGCTTTTCTCCGGGCTGCATCTTCGACCCGTCCTCGCGGCCTACCAGCGGGTCTGGAGCGGCGTTTCTTGATCGGACCGGCCGGAACCTCGGCTTCGGCGGCGGCTTGGGACACCTGGAATGGCTGCTGGAGCGCCATCGCGGAGAGGAGCGGGCGATGCCTTGCCTGGGTCGCCGCGCTGGAGCTCCGGTGAGCTGAAGGACGCCAACATAAACAAAAACATCACGGAGCTGTGGGACTGTGGAGCGGCCAGCTGCGGGCGGCAGCGCTGAACTTTAAAACATCGGGAGCCTCCATCCCAGTGGTGCAGCTCCATCTGGCGCGGCCTTGTTAGCTTCGGAAGCCGCGGACTCCAGTAAGAGGCGGCCGTTGCAGGTGTCCCAAGCCGCTGAGAGGGTGCTCCCGACGCCGGAGCACCATCACCCGGCGAGAACGGCCTGGAACATCGGACCCCATAGCAGCGACTGCGGAGGCCTCAAATAGGCCCAACTATGGGTGAACTGGGGATGGGACTGGACTTTGCTGCCTTCCCCCACAGGGGAACCATTGTGGGGGGATGTTTATATGTCTACTGTTAAATCCTATGATGTTGTGTCTTATCTTTATTTGTGTGCTGCATGGCAAATCAAATTTCACTACACCAATGTGACAATAAATGTCCTTTGTCCTTTTTCCTTTGATGATAGGCTTCTTAAGAGATGTGGTCATTGCACTCATCAACGCAAATGGAGAATGTTACGTCCTCGCTTGTACCTTGGAGATGTGAAAAGGCTCTGAATGTTGCTACAGGATCCCCAACCTCTGACATGCCCTTGATGTTAGGGTGTTTATTTGTCTGGTCCAGTTGTGTTTCTGGTGAATAGTGATCTCCAGTACATTGATGGTGGAGAAATTGATGACGGCAATGTCGTTGAGTTCTTCCAGCTCTTTGTGTGAGGGGTGAAGTGCAGAAGAAGTCAATATGGGATACCCATAAAGGAATGTGATTAGAATCATTCTTCCTGGAAATGGCACTACAATTGCTTGGCACTTAACAACTGTTAGGCCATGTTTTCATCATTGTGACCATTCATGTATGAATTCCTGCGTTAATTATTTTTAACTTTGGGTGATACTCACGGTAAAGTTATCACTACCTTTTAGGAATACATTAAGCTTTGGAAACTGTGATTGTCAATGCCCACATATCAAAAACATTGGCACCTGCTGGAACACTTCCATGTTATATGTTTGAAGGAACTGCAGATGCTGGTTTAAATTGAAGATAGACACAAAATGCTGGAGTAACTCAGTGGGTCAGGCAGCATCTCTGGAGAGAAGGAATGGCTGACGTTTCAGGTCGAGACCCTTTTTCAGACTGCCATGTTATACATTGTTCAGTGCTTCATTATTCTTTGTCTCTCCTTCCTGCAATGCTGTTTTAAAATTTGCTTGTAAATGTGAGGAATAGCAGTTGGTTGGCTTGTTATCTGATTCCTCTTATCAACGTCTACAGATCCATAATAGAAAACATTCTGTGAAAACCTGGTTTGACAACAGCTCTAAGCAAGACCTCCTGAAATTGCAGAGAGTTGTGGGTGTAGCCCAGTCTAATGCACAAATCAGCTTCCCATTCATCTATACTTCACAAAGTGCTGGGGGAACTTGGTGGGTCAGGCAGCATCTGCAGAGGGAATGGACAGATGGTTGATTGGGGGGGAGAAAGATGGAAAAGAGACGTGGGGGTGGGGCAAAGCCTGACAACTGATAGGTATAGACAGGTGAGAGGGGGAGGGGGGGGTTGATTGGCAGGTGGGTGGAATAAGTGACAAAGGCTGGAGAAGCAAAGGAGACAGAAGGGCATCAGGTAATGAGAAAAGTGGAGAAGTACAATTTAAAGCCAAAGGTCGGTATGGGAAGGGGAATGGTTAGCAACTGGGATATCCATCAGGTCTTGGCAGACATATTGACCTTTCTGTCCAAGGCCTCCTCTATTGCTAGAGTGAAACCACAAGCAAACGTTCCTTTTTATCCCCCTCTCTTCCTGCCCTATTCTCTTCCACCCATATCTTCCCTCCAATTCTACATGTCACTCCTCTTCTCTCCTTATGTCCTCTTTTTACCTATCTTTGTCACTTACTCTGCTTTGTACTTTGCTCAAGATTCCAACATTTGTAATTCCTTGCATCTCCATTTATTCTTCAAATTGCCTCTGGAAAGCAGCCAACATTATCAAGGATCATTTATGTCCCATGCATTCACTCCTCCTGTATAGGGCAGAAGATACAAAAGGTTGATAAATCTTTTGTATAAAAGGTTTGTATAAATCTTTATTTAATGTGGCATATGTACAAATCTGTCATGTTTCTTACAGAACAATTAATTAACCTTCTAGGTCACAAGTTCTCCATTTAAAAAATAGTAATTATTTCTAAACAATATTTAATTTATATATATATATATATGTGTATATATATATATATATATATATATATATATATATACACACAGCTAAAATATATTTAAGTATTAGAAGAATGTGCCTGTGATGCAGAATATTACATCACATTCAAATACAGTTCAAAAATGAGTGCTTTGAATTTTTATATGGTGGAGAAATGTTAATTTAGTGTTAACAACTGTAATACGTAAGATTCTGTTTTACAGCTCGATCCATATGTGGGTTTATGACTGAGTGTATCAACACATCACATCAAGTCCAAGAAACCCAGTGTTGTTGAGTTACACTGGTCATAAACCCCCATATAGTTATCACACATCAAACCTAAACAGAATGTTTCTTTTTCCCCAAACCAGAAAGCATTTAATTATCTAATTATGTTTTAAGCAAGCTCTCACGTCTTAATTTACGGTGCCATGTTTATTTTAAAATGTTATTGGAAATTCCAACTTAAGTAGGTGTTTACATGGTGGCTATTTTATACTCTATTAACCATTAAATAAATCTAGCTGTTTTAAATAGATGTAAGATAAATTAACTGCTTTAAACTTCTAATGGATGTAGACAAAAGTGTATCCTTATCAATAGATTTTTTCCTCACTTTGATAGTGACCCCTGTCTCTGCATGAGTTTTCTTTTATGATTTATATGGGATGTACGAGTTTGAAAATATGCTTTTAAACAATGCTTAGTTCTAAATCTGATGAGGAATATGAAATAATGAACAATTACATTTTAATCCTATAACTAAACATGCACATGTTAGTAATAACTTTCTGTGGCAACTATATTTTTACAATGCTGGAAAAAAAAATGCAGATACTATGTCCTAATATTCCCGTTATTTTGTTGATGATCTGTCAGAGCGATATGTATCATCAAGGATCCCCTACTTGCGGCTACTGTCAAGCAAGAGGTACAGAAGCCTGAAGTCACACACCTACAGTTCATGATCAGCTACATTCCTACAACTATTAGGTTCCTGAACTGACTCACACAGCCCTAATTTTACCTCAGAAACAGAATACTATGGACCACCTCTTGCACTACCATGGATTTATTTCCTATGTTTTTGCAAGATACATGCCAGATTTGTACATGTGCCATAGAAAACAATGTTCCGCTTGTAAATAGGCAGTGTGACAGATTTTATTGGTATGTAATTATGCACTAATTTCTTGTTTATTTGCAGTCCTTTTCTTTTCACCTTCTGTGTAATTTATGTATGTATTTTTTCTTTGTCTGAGTCTATGAGTCTATGATGCTGCTGCGAGCAAGGTTTTTATAATACCTGTACATTATCAGAATTGTGTGTCTGACAATAAACTTTATTCGACTTGAGGCACTGAGTTAGTTGGGACAACAGACTGGAGATTATTTGAGCCAGATTGAATGGACTCCACCCTTTGACTTCTGTGCCAGTACTTTGACGTGAAGTAGTAAGGAATGTGTCAGAGGCCAGGTGCTGGCAGCCGGCCCTTCCACTCTGCTACAGGACAACACTGCAGGAGCAGAAAGAACTCAGTCGTTCAGACCGAGGACTGCGTGCCATTTGTAACCGCATCTTTAATGGGCTTTAACACCGCCCATTCATTTGAGTGGCATCAGTAATCTAGATGGAAAAGATAAGAATATATCTTCCCTTTATTTGCAGTATTGTTTATGATTTTATAGCAGTTAACTGTCATTTCAATTCATTTCAATATATATTTTAAACTACTTAAAACAATGTAAACTGTTTCAAAATATCTTTGACTATCAGAGATATTTAGAAACCATTGCAAAGACTACTGACAATGATGAAAGGCCATCAGAGTGGGCTGGGTGCTGATCGTTGGGCTCCACCACCTGAAGCCTAGTCACCACAGTGGCGTAGCTTACATCACCAGAGACCAAGGTTCGATCCTGACTACGGGTCCTGTCTGTACGGAGTTTTTATCTTCTCACCTCGGGGGTTTTCCCCTGGGTGCTCCGGTTTCCTCCCACACTCCAAAGATGTTCAGGTTTGTAGGTTAATTGGCTTAGGTAAAAAATAACTGCAAGGTATCTGTGAGGCCATGAAGTAGTTGGAGTAGTTGGCAGCAGTAATGTGGGATCTGGGTCATGGTTCACCTTAATGCAGCAGAAAGTTACTGCATCCCCAATTTTGTTTGGAACGTCTAGGGATTTTTTTACGTTATGTTAATGGCGCTCTATAAATTTTAGTTCTGTTGTTCTTCTTGGACTACTTGTTGTGTTGGTTGGGTTGGTGCATAATTGCAATTTGATTCTGCACAAAGAATTGAATGGAACAATGACTTATTCTGAAGTCTGAACAAGTAAGCTGGTGAACTTGCACTGCAATAATTTGGAGTTTGTGAATGGAAGTTAATAAATTTGATTTTTTATGTATGTTAACATTGTGCTTTAGCGATGAAGTGTTGCATTGTAGGCCTTTAGTTTATTGTACATGGAGAAGACATGGAGAAGAAAATGCAGAATGCACAGAAAATAAATCCTCAGCATTGTTTTAGTTGAAACAGATTCATGCGATTTAAAATTCCTTTAATCCTGACCTTCCTTTTATGTACGATTATACTTGAGGTTTTATTGTAATTTTTACATATTTTGTTCTTAGGCTCCAGCAGTAAAGTTCATAAATAGTTTTTTGTCAGCAAGTCTTAATACTTGTAACACTTCAAGAATTTATCCATTTACCTATCTGGGGACCACAGAGAATAAAGACCAATTATTAGCAAAATCTAACATTTCATTCAAATTGCTGCCACTTTATCCCATGTGTTTTAAGTGGGCCATCTGTCCAAACATCTCTTCATTTTTTTTCTGATCATTTCCTTGACTTATTCATGAACCATGGGAGGGCTGCTTTGTAGTCTCTATGTAGCTGTGCTTGTCTACCTCCACTGAATACTTCTATGTGCTTGCATAACATATCTTTCATGGTCTTGCAAATTCTCTGAAATCATTTCAGATGAATGACCGACTTCTCCAGTGTGCATGAACTGACCTCGGATTCCAAAATAAAATCGGCCACATTATTCTTGATTTTTGTGACTCCCTGCTGTGGAAGTTATGACTAAGGGTTTCTTAATGATCTTTGCACTAAATAGTAAAGCTGTTTAAAATCAGAATTTACTCCTAATTTGTCTGTTTTTAGTTCCAAGGATATATTTACTTAAAAATATTGGCAAATGCCAAAACGTTGCACCAAAATTAATAAACTGGGTAGTTAATTTAAAATAATCATTCTGACTTCACCTCTTTTAAGAATAAAGTGTAGCTAAATAAAGTATCAGTAAACAAAATTATTTATTTTACTCTGATCCTCCAGATTTTCTTACAGCAGTGCCCTTGCTGCATGCGTGTAAATTATCACGAGGCATTGAAGCATGGAACCAACATGTTAATAAAAATTAGGTGCAGTAAACTGTGATTTTTATAATATTTGCTGCCTTATTGGATGTCTGGGGTGAGAAGTTGAAGAGAGGTCATTAAGGGTTGGGTTGGATGAAGTGGGGCAACGGGTAAGGGCTTTGTGCCAAAATTCTGAAGTATTAAGTTTTGGACCTCGGTGTCATTGAGCTGATTGCAGTGAAAGTCAAGAAGAATGTGCCCCAATTGGACGTTGGCAACAGCCCTTGGGAATAAAGTTCATGCTTGGGGTGCATATATCTGCCTGAGGTGGGTGGTAACAGGCAGGCTAGGATGACTAGAATTGTGAGGAGGTATGTGAGATGACGTCAAGCCCTTCAATATCACTGCCTTTGGCTCACTTTCAAATTTTGTTTGAGAGCTACTGTGAAGCACCTTAAGTTGTTTATTTGCTTAAAGATGCCATTTAATTGCTTGTTGTAGCTTTGGAGTGCAGATGAAATAATGATTTATTAGAATTAGATATTGGATGAGAGTTCTGCATTTTCCAGATGAGTAAGGAATTTTGCTTGTTTAACATTTCAACTAAATTCACTGGTGCACGGTGGGGTGTAGCTTTAACAAGCAGAGCTTAAGTTTGGGCAGTTCCAACCTGGGCAGATCATGTCAGCAACCAAAAAAATTACTGTTTGTTGCGACACAAATCTATTCTGTCTTAGATAGACAAAATTGCAATCTTGAATTTTCTTTAAAAAAACCGACAGCTAAATTGAGGGATTAATACCTTCTGAACGATCTGTTTCACAAATGATAATAGTTATGTAAACGCATTAGAATTCCAACGTTATCGTGTATCTTTTCCTGAATAGTGTCATCTTAAAGTTATGCCAGCTTCTAAATAAAATGAATCTAACTAAATATTGTTAAGGAAAGCGCACTCAACAAAATCAAGTAATTGGTTACTTGTTTGATTTTTTTTAATAATTACATTGATTGCTTGTTAATGTTCTTTTGGGAAAGTGTAATGTTCTATTATACATTATTTTGTTGCTGTAAATATCCTGGTTCCATATATTGCTATTAAATTTACTTCACTGTTGGCACATTTCTACAAGAAGCAGGCTGGTGCAAAAGCTAATCACACTATTAAAGTAAAAGCTGGTGATTGTGCAAATCAAATACATAGGATTGTTTGAGTTCTTATCAGCTTCATTTATGCATTAATATTGTGCAAAGATTATCAGCACCAGCATTAAAACAGCACTCATTAAAAATGTATTTGTATGAGCAACTCGTGTTAGCAAAGAGTGGTGAGAGTCGCGGAACAAAACTGTGGAAATGGAATTGAGGGATAGATCAGCCATAATTTAATTGACAGGCTTGAGACTGCTCTCTTCCTGATCTTACATTTCACACTGATTACATAGCATGGTGCGATTTTGAAGAATAATTGTGGATTTAAATTGCAATACTACTGGCAATCTCATAATAATCCGAGGATGATCAATGGTTCTGTGGCTGCATAAAAAGAATACCAATGCTGTTAATCTTGTGCAGGGATCGTGATAAATTAATAACGCTGAGCAAGGTTTATAACACTATAGGTTGATACGTATTATTTCTCTACTTGTTTTGATCTTACTAATAACAGAAATTGTATTGTCATTCCATTATCGTTCCCATGCCTAAAAATTCTGTGGCATAACAATGCATTTTCAGTGTCATGCCTTTGAAAACTGTTTCCCTTCACAAGTGAAACACAA
Organism: Okamejei kenojei; assembly: GCA_035221665.1. Taxonomy (NCBI): domain Eukaryota; kingdom Metazoa; phylum Chordata; class Chondrichthyes; order Rajiformes; family Rajidae; genus Okamejei; species Okamejei kenojei. The sequence continues at coordinate 113,912,991 of CM069136.1, forward strand.
TAATATTGCTTTCCAGGTCATTTTGCAGGAAATCTGGCCTGACACTTCCTGTTGTGAGCCAACCCCGCAACCCCCAACCCTACGTTCTGCATCATAAAATGTAGAATATGGAACAGTACAGCATAAGAATTGGCCCCTTCGACCAACAATGTCTTTGCCGACAAGACCACTCCAAAGTACCCATCACCTGCATAGGGTCTGTGTCCATCTCTTCCCTCGCTGTAGCTATCGAAATGACTCTGAAGCATTGCTATTGTAGCTGCTTCTGCCGCCTTCTTGGTTGTGCATTCTGGGCACCTACCACTCTCTGCGGAAAAAAAACTTGCCTCGCACATCTCCTTCAAACTGACCTCTAATATTTGACATTTCCATCCTGGGAAAAATAATCTGACTGTCTATTGTTTATAAATATGCTGCTTGCAATTTTATAAACTACTCCCCTCAGCATCTGCTGCTCCAGAAAAATCCATGTTTTCTCTAATCTTCTTTGAGACAATAGTCTCCAATCCAGGCAACATCCCAGAGAACACCTTCTCCTATCTTTCCAAAATGTCCACATTCGTCCTATAGTGTGGCAACCAGACCTGCACACTATAGTGTATACATGTATGAGAGCATTGTGGGGAACTTGTTGTCATTGGGTGTTACCCATGATATGTACTCTTTGGATAATGGCCGTAAGATCTCACCACTGAGTCCTGAGTACGAATTATTTTCTTACCTACATCTCTCGGTCTACTCTCACATAACCCACTGTCAGAAACTAACACATCTTTCTTCCCAGCCCTCGCACAACAGACCACCCGAGCCTCTGTACCAACTCCACAACTGTCAATTAACTCTTGACTCTGCCTTAGCTCTCAATCGGCTCTCCGTTCAATTGTATCTCAATTAGTTTAGTCAAGAGATCTGCGCCAACCAGCTACCCCCGCATATTAACACTACCTACACACACTAGGGACAATGTTCATTCATACAAAGCCAATTAACCTACAAACCTATACGTTCTTGGAGTTTGGGAGAAAAATTTTGGAGAAAACCCACGCAGTCACGGGGAGATCGTACAAACTCTTGTACAGACAGCATCCGTAGTCGGGATTGAACCCAGGTCTCTGGCACTGAAAGCGCTGTAAGGCAGCAACTCTACCGCTGTGCCACCCAATTTCCTCAACCACAATCTGATGTTTTCTGATGCTCTACTAATTCACAATTCCTAGCAACTGACCTTTCCCCCAACCAACTCTCACAACAATGAAATGCCGGGCTTTAATAAGCCTTACTCGTGCCATAGTTTCAATCATTGGGAATGGAGAACTGTGCAGTACACATTCACTGTTTAAAGTGCAATGCCTGAAAGGCATCAGTTGGTGCACTAGAAATTCTGCGCAATTTAGTTTCATGAATTTGTTTCATGAATATGTACCCAGTGAGGGGTAAATGAGGAACTCAGTACCATAGAAAATCAGATATGGGTTTAGGACAAACTGGATAAACATATAAGAGGGGGATAGTGGAGAGGTGAAATGGAAGGAAGATGTGGAGCAGAAACATCAATGCTGAGCGGGGGGGGGGGGGGGGGGGGGGGGGGGGGGGGGGGGGACAAAATGGCCCATCTCTCTGTTGTAAATTCTGGGAGATTTTTTTGGCTTTTAAATGTCAATGACTTCTAGAAAAAAAAAGATTCCCTTAAAATACTGATGCTTGCTATTGTAGAGTAGAAAAATGAAATAGACGATTGATCAAAACATTTCTTATATCACTGCATTCTCTAAATATAATGTGAAACTGCAGTCTCATTTTGTGATTCTGTCTTCAAAGAGTTGATTAAAAATGGCATTAACCACTGAGTTTTTATTTATTTGGTTAGTTGCCCAAAGTTGATCTGAATGTAGCGAAACAAAAAAATAAGAAGGGATAATAGAGGTAATTGCAGGTTTGAGTGTGTAGGCATAATGATAAGAATGTTACGAGAACATATTCCCACAATTACACGTGAAGATTTTATTTTACTATTAACTGAAGTCTTGTTCTCATGGGGAAGGCATATTTTGTTTTGTAGACAAGGTTCTTTCAAGTTATCAGGGCTGGTGATGAAAGTGAGACAGTTGGGCAGAAAATGTTTCAAAATATACACAAGATGATCATTTATAAAAATAAGGCTCAAATCTAAGTGCCACTTAATAATGTAATTCCCTTAATGCATCCCTATGATTTAGTTTTATTAGGCTCATCTTTCTCATCTTCTTAAAATAAAATGTTCTTTGTACTTCTGTCTGCAGGGCTCCTGCTGCTAAACGAGAAGAGAGGAGCTGGGAGCTGTCAGTACAGCTGGATGATGGGAAGCATTCTGTTACAGTCTCACAAGCAGGTTCATCATACATTGTAAGCTTGAAACAATATATCTGGCCTTTAAACCCAGCATAAAGTTGCCAATGCTGCATAGCTGTTTGCCATCAGTTTTATTCAAGTGTGCAGTAAGATAGTAATGCAGTTATGTGTTCAAAATAGTATATTATGTTTGAGACTGAAGAGTTCTCTGTTGTATTTGGTGACTGCATCATGAAATTGTGCCGAGCTTGGCTTCTGAGATTCTGATCTGGTGAATTCAGTGGAACTGAATTTTGGAAAGGTTTGACATGCAATGTACACAATAAAGGAAGACTTTCTATCCATGAAGGTCAATGATTTTTACATTGTGGGAACTCATTTTCCTGTTCTCAGTCTCTTCCGAATCTTGCATATGACTGACCATGATTTGCCACTTAGAAACATAGAAACATAGAAAATAGGTTCAGGAGTAGGCCATTCGGCCCTTCGGGCCAGCACCGCCATTCAATATGATCATGGCTGATCATCCAACTCAGTATCCTGTACCTGCCTTCTCTCCATACCCCCTGATCCCTTTAGCCACAAGGGCCACATCTAACTCCCTCTTAAATATAGCCAATGAACAGGCCTCAACTACCTTGTGTGGCAGAGAATTCCAAAGACTCACCACTCTCTGTGTGAAAAATGTTTTCCTCATCTCGGTCCTAAAGGAATTCCCCCTGATCCTTAGACTGTGACCCCTTGTTCTGGACCTCCCCAACATCGGGAACAATCTTCCTGCATCTAACCTGTCCAACCCCTTAAGAATTTTGTAAGTTTCAATAGGAGCCCCCCTCAGTCTTCTAAATTCTTGCGAGTAGAATTTAGAAGTGTCAGATACATTATTCATTAGGATATGGTACCCTTAAGGGCCTGTCCCACTCAGGCGCCATTTGCGCATCATCGTGGCGTGCACTTGATGCGCGTATAGCGTGCATTGCACGCGCATGATGCAAGATGACGTAGGCAGTCACGCGTGGCGCCACAGGATTTTGGGATTCACAAAATCTTCGCAAGCCACCAGCGTGATGCACAAATGACGCCCAAGTGGGACAGGCCCTTTATGGTTCAGATGTGGTTATAATGCAAAAGTAGATAGTTTAGGGGCAGGATTTACATCACGATGGTGTCAGGTTTAAGTCTTGTTTGGTTGATTGACTGGACAAAAGTTGAGAAAGTTAGTTTGGAACCTCTTTTAAGATGAGACTGGTTCACATGGATTTAATTAGCGGGTCATGTTGCCAACATGTCCATATGCAGCTACAGATTTCTCATTTCAATCACCCATAACCAGAAATACCGCACTTCAAATAGGTTTCTTCAAAGGAGCTTTTAGGGTTCAGATTTTACTGGTGGTTTGATGTTTGACTCCTTTTTTTAAACTGAGGAAACCCTTGTGTTTGTTCAACTGTTTTTGCAGAGAAAACATCTTTTCTGTTTGGTTCTTGAAAATCCTCCTGTAATAACATCCACCATTGGTTCCCTTTCGATGGAACGGATCCCAGAGCATTACAATGAAGAAGGAGATGTACTGTTGAATCTCATTAACATGGTCACCATGGATGGCTGTGATTTTTGAAATGTTGTGCAGGCTTTCTAAACAACTAATAGGCTGGAAATTTGACCACCAGTTTATAAATCTTTAAATACATTGTCTTTAGTTTTACTTGGTTGTTTTCAATCGTGTCATCAAAGTGTCTATTCAAGATTCAAGATTCTTAATGTGAGGAAATTTCCCCAAACCACATAATTGCTCTCTGGGTGCAAATGAATATGACATGATCTCCATGGAGAGGGAGTCATGGAAGAATGGTATTTTCATAGTTATGGTACCCTGTGCCAAACATCATCCAAGGGTCAATGGCTAATACTCTAAATTCTGAGTCCAGAGCACAAGATGAGGACACATTCTCCGGATGCCTTATTGAGGGAGTGCTACATCTTCAATGGTCACATCTTTCAGAGGACACAATAGAGTAAGGCTCCCTTAGGCATTTCTCTGATGAATATAAAAGATTCCACAACTCTATAATAGCATGCATGGATAGGGCACCACAGAAATTATAAAACATCCCAAGTTCCTTCAAAGGAAAGATGCCAGGCAAAATTTGACCACAAGCCACATTACCACAGCTGTCGAAAGTCTTGGCCAAGAAACAGATTTGTGGACATTTTAAAGGAAGAGAAATAAGCAGAGATGTAGAGAGATGTTGTGAAGGAACTTGAAACTTAAAATAAAATCTCTGCTTGACTGAAACCAGGATTCATCACTCAATCTCTTTAAAACAAACCTGCCCGTTATCACATACATTGCGGGATCATTCTATGTGTAAATCGATTGACATGCTTACATGACACCGTCAGCTACACTTCAAAAAATACCTAATTAAACCTAAACCTCGGAGGAATACTAAGATCCTTCCTCTCCTTCGTTAGTATGGCACGCTAGCGCTAATAGAGCTAATGTCTCACAGAGCCAATGACCCAGGTTCAATCACAACCTTATCTGCTGTCTGTGTGGAAATTGCATTTTCTCCCTGTGACAACGTGGGTTTCCTCTCACATCCCAAACACATATTGGTTGTAGGTTAAATGGCCACTGTAAATTGCCTCGTGTGTGCTGATAGTAGAATCTGAAGGAGTTGATGTGATATGGGTAGATTACAATGGGATATGTGTAGGTGGGTGATCATTGGTTGACATGGACTCGATGGGTCAAAAGATTTGACTCTAAGACCTGCTCTTGATCCTATGCCCTCTACGGTTAGGCATGAGTTGATCATAGACTACAGTTTAGAACTTTGTAGTACTTGCTTACTACCCCTTAAGAAATATGTTTAAACCATATCTTACAACTCAACAGTATGAACATTGAATTCTCCAATTTAAGTTAACCTCAAACTAACCCCCCTCTTCCTTCTTCTCCACCCCCCCTTCCCTGTGCCTCACCTGGACTCAATGCATATTTCTCCCCTCCACCACCCCTCTACTTTCCTCCCTCTGGCTTCACAATTCACAACTCATCAAACCTGTCTCACAACTTCAGGTCTTACATCTGGCCTCTGCTGATCAAATATCCTACATAACAAAATCCTGTCTTGCTTATGTTGACCAATTGCTTGCCACAATTTGTCCTGCATCTTCCATTTTCCATCTTACTTTTCCTCCCTCCTGGATCTGAAGAAGGGTCTCAACCCAAAATGATGTCTATCCATGTTCTCCAGATGCTTCCTGACAAGCTGAATTTCTCCAGCACTTTGTGTTCTTTTGTGTATTGACGAGCATCTGCAGTTCTTTGTTTCTACATCACTTGCAATGCGATGGCACATCCAGCGTACAACCAGAAAGAAACAACTATGAGTGTGAGCTTGCAGAGTGAGTTGACAAAAACAGGAGCAATTGGTTTTGTTCACCTGCCTTACTTGGATATCATTGACAAATGGCAGGTCAACAAAACCAATTGTTCATGTTTTTGTCAACTCTCTCTGGAAGCTCACACTCATAGTTGTTTCTTTCTGGTTGTACGCTATGGATGTGCCCTCGCATTGCAAGTCCATTGGATGCCCTTGTTATATTGTCAAAATCTTGGAATCTTGTACAGCATTTTTTCACATTCTGTGGGTTAGGTACAAAATGAAAATTGAGTCTTCTCTTGAAGCTTCTTCAGAAAACCTTTATTTTTCACTGGCCGACCACTTACACCAGCTCTTTGTCACTGCTGTCAGTCCTGGTGCTGTCAGAAAACCACTGCTGCCACCCAGTGGGCCTTCGAGAAACAGTCAGCCCCACTCCACAAACAGCAGCATCCTCAACCAAGGCACCAACTTGTCCGCAAAGAAATGGAAGCAGAATGGGCTGGTGCTTTATGTCAGATGAGTCAGAATTAAGAAGTGATCCATTTGAAACATACAAGGATATGAGAGCGATTGACAGGAGACTGCTTGAAGTCTAGGAAACTGTGAAACGTGGGAGCATTGCTTCGCTGTAAGGGGTCTGAGATAAAAATGTATTTAATTGGAATATTGAGAGTTTTTGGAATTTTCTATCTCAGAGGGCTGTGGATGCTCAGCTAATGGGTTTATTCAAGAAGGATGTTTGGAATGAAGACCGGAAGAAATTGGACTCAGTAATTAGACAAATTCTTGAATGACTGAATGGTCTCAGATGGTTGAATGGACTGGTTCTGCTCACCATGTTGTTAGGGGATGGAGCTGGATTTAAATTTTAGTTTCTTCTCATTCTGTAGTCACAAATACGTGAATATGGCTCAGTTGTCACAGTGGCATCTTTTTGGCAAGCCTTTGAGTGATGAATAACCTTAAAAGAATAACCTCAAAGGTGCAGCATGTTGCTGCCTTACAGTGCCAGAGACCCAGGTTCGTTCTATCCTGCCTGCGGGTGTTGTCTGTGCATAGTTTGTACGTTCTCCCCGTAACTGCGTGGGTTTTCTCCGTACGGCTTCTGTAAATTGTTCCTTGATTATAAGTTGCAAAACTGGGTTCAACATAGATCTAGTGGGTGGGCCATCGATGGTTGGTGTAGACTTAGTGGGGCAAAAGGCCTCTTTCTACACTGTATCGCTAAACTAAACTAGACTTGGCCACCACCAGCATTTGTGGCAATTAATTCCATGGATTCTCTACCCTCTGGCTAAATTAATGCCCTTCGGCACATTCCAGTACAGATTTTGGGTTGAGTTTTAACAAATTCATCCATTTTAAACCTATGATCGCCTGACTCATTCCCTATCCTTTAGGGGGCTCCTATCCATCCAGGATTGCATAACCAACGAAAAAACAGGATGTGCGGTCCATGCCAATATATACTTTGGAGATTTCAATTGGGAGGAGAGACTGCTAAGCTGAGTTTCTTTTCCTCAGGAGCAAAGTAGGTTTAGGTGGAACCTAATTGAAGTTAAAAAGGGTATGGATAGTAGGGAACTTCTTCCCTTGAGGCGTTGTCAGAATTGGAGGACATAGGTTTAGGATAATGAGAAAGAGGCTTAGAGAGGACCCGAGGAAGAATATTTACATCCAGAACATTGTTGGAGTCAGGAAAATATTTTCTGAGTGGGTGATGGAGGCAGAGATTCTCTCATCATTGAAGAATAATCCAGGCAAGCACTTGAATCGCCATGCAGAGAGAGCATAGACTGAGCACTGGTTCGTAGAATGAGTGCAGATAGGTATTTGATAGTTGGCAAGAACTTGGTGCACCAAAGGGCCCTTGCCTGTGCTGTATGACTCTAGGAAAAATAGAAGGTAGACAAAAATGCTGGAGAAACTCAGCGGGTGAGGCAGCATCTATGGAGCGAAGCAATAAGTGACGTTTCGGGTCGGGACCCTTCTTCAGAATAGATCTCAGTAAAAGTGATGATGAAGCTGCCAGATTGCCGTAAAAACCCAACTGACTTACTACATCCCGAAAATGTATTTAAATTGAAACAAGTGTTGGCGGAGGAGGTTATTAATGAATGCATGATTCCCATCCTGGAGAAACCTGTTGCTCACATATTGTTGCCATGTAAGTTAGCCCAATCCTATTTAAACAGCCTACAACCTAGGAAGAAAAATTACAATAATGCCAGGAACTAGTTATGTTGAAAGTCCAAATTAGTGAGAATCAAATTATTTTAACATTATATGAGCATAGAAACATAGATAAATAGTTGCAGGAGTAGGCCATTCGGCCCTTCGATCCGGCACCGCCATTCAATATGATCATGGCTGATTATCTTTAGCTCTAAGCTAAATTTAACTTTTTCTTGAAAACATCCAGTAAATTGGCCTCCACTGTCGTCTGGGGCAGAGAATTCCACAGATTCACAACTCTCTGGGTGAAATTTTTGTTCTCATCTCTGTCCTAAATGGCCTGCCCCTCATTCTTAAACTGCGATGCCTGATTTGGGACCCCCCCAACATTGGGAACGTTTTTCCTGCATCTAACCTGTCCAATCCCTTAATAATTGTATTTGTTTCTATAAGATTCTCTCTCATCCTTCTAAATTCCAGTAAATATAAGCCCAGTCAAGCAGATTATGACATTGGTGCATTTGGGACCTTGTAGTGCACAGTGCCAGCAATGTTTCCCACATTCAGAAAGATGTAATTCCCTGGGAGAAAACAATGGAAAGGTGGGTTCTCTTCCTGTCATTACTATCTTTATTTCATCTTGGATGCTGAGCATTGGAATTCTCCAGTCCGATATATCACTATTGCTTTGCTGTTTTAATGGAGTTCTGTAGATGGTGTGTCTTATTGATGAAAAGCAATGGATAAATCCATTCTATTTTGCAGTCAGTGAGATGAAAAGGGAAATTGTCTCCAGGCAGCTGTAAGGTTTTCCACACCTGCAAGAGCCCAGAACTGTCTGATGGCTATAAGCTTAAGTAAATTTGATATGAAATATTCACACAGCTCTCATTGTGAACGCTTGAATGTATAATTGGAGACTTTGAGGTATTAGCAGGCAGCTTCCCCTTGTGGAACTTGGCTCCAGTGAGGAGAGGGTGGATGGAGAGCCAGCAGTCCCATGAGCGAAATAAGTTAAACAAAGATTTGTTCTCCATGCCAGCATCAGCTTGTATTAAACCTCAGCAGATTTTAAAATATAAGCAATTAATTTGTCCTCTTCCTTGTGTACGGTTGTAAAATTTTACGATGAAATGCTGAATATTTATGGGAAATACAATATTTGTGTTCTCGATATTACAGTTATTATTACACAGCATGAGGCCACTCAGCCCATCAGGTGTATGCTAGCAGAGCAATCCTATCAGCCCTATTCCCCCTCCTTATTTTCCTGCCTCCCTGCAACTTATTCTCTCGCACGGGTCCATCAACTCTCTAGTTTTTCTTGCTGCTTACTTGCACTAAAGGGGTAATTTATAGCAGCCGATTAACCTATCTGCTAATTTTTAGTTTATGGGAGGAAACCAGAGCTCCCAGGGAGAACATGGAAACCCCACAGAGAAAGACAGCACCCATGGTCAGTATTAAATCTGGATCTGCCTGCTGCACCACTGTGTCACCGTTAACAAAACAAGTTTTTTTCCCCAGAGTCTTCAGACGAGAAAAAGTTTCAAGAATATTTTGCTACATTTGAATGGCAGCAGAGTTTTTGTGTCCAAGATAAAAAAATGTGCAGAAAATGTTTTGCGTGACAAAAATGAAAATGTTAATTATGTTGTAATTATTGATGCAGTGAGGAAATGCATTTGCAGTCTTTTGGGGATTGAATTATTATACGCAAGCCCTAATGTGCAGGTTGAAGTGTGTCACAGGAATTCACATTCAGCACTTGTTAAATTGCAGTAAATGTAACGTTTCAGGGTAGGTGTAAAAGTCAGATGCCTATTTGTTACTTACTTTAAATTGCTTGAAACCTTCGTAACCAGAGGCAGCTGTTCCAAGGTCCATTGCTGGTCCCTGGGGATAATTTCAGGACTATGTTGTTGGGCCCTGTCTTTTATGGCAGAAGCAATAAACATGACAGGCTGTTGGGTTACCATCTGTTTAAAATGGCTACTGCTTTGTTCACAGTTGCGGACTTGGGATCTGTTTCCTGTCTGTCTTCACTGTAACAGTCTTATTTGTGTCACAACAGGTGGAGGTTGATGGAAAGACACTAAGTGTGACCAGTGAATGGAACCTAGCTTTACCTTTGTTGCCCATCACCATTGATGGAACCCTAAGGACCATTCAGGTATATTTATTTAATCCCCATTCACTTAACTGGCATGTTTGTTTTTAGAAAGGAGTATTCCACTTGAACTACTGTTGATATTGGCTGCGCTGGATTTGATTTTAAGGTGACTAAAGAATGTGTGTTGCAGTGAATTTCAATTGCCACTGAGTCCTGATTATAAACTAATAATGTTCATAATCATCTTAATATAGTAACTAAGATATATTTTAATACTTAATAATGTGCAGTTATTGTGGTCGTAAGCTATCCTGCCTAATATTTATTCCTTGACAAACGCTCAAGAAAAGGTTATCCAGTCATTTGTTGAAGCTCCCTATGCTCATATTGGCTGCTGTCTTTCCTGCATTATAACAGTGACTACATTTCAGAAGTACATTGACAGAGATGCTCTTTAGAGCATCCTAAGGTTGCAAATGAAATGGTTAAAACTTTCTTCATTTTAATTTTTAAAGATGTGCAGGCATGCACTTATATTAGGTGATTAGGAAAATGCAAACCATGTTAAACCTACAATTGTATCCCCCTTTGCAAAGTTTCTATTAAAATGTTGGTTTGTCCAGAAAATACGTAACACTGCTAGCAATTCTCTAGCCTTTTTTTATGCTATGTATGGTGGATATATGATTCATATGTTGGAAAATTGACAAGGGCATTCAATGCTCAGGCAATGCCAGAGAGAAATGATCCTTTAACTCAGGGTTTGCTAATACTTGGTTTCCTAACACAGCATGAAATGCAGCACCATACTGTTGTTCCACTGATGTGGTTTTAAAAATATGTCTTGCAATAAAGGATCTCTGTGACTTCACTGACATCAGGACCTTGAATGTAGCCATACATTATTTGGCAGTCCGATCAAAAACTCATTTAATTTTTTTCTTAATGGAAAATGATCTCAATAGTTTGGTGAAATAATTAATTATGTCAAGATACTAAAAAAACAAATTCTGCAAATAGTTACAATTAGTCTGTTTATTGGTCAGAGCCAACCTATGGAAAATTCAGAAGTTGCAGTTTAATTATAGTTATCCATGATGTAATAGTCTAGGAAGTTAAACTGTGCTAGTGGCATAGTTTATCTTATTGTATATTAACTGCTTTATGGAGGATAGTAAACAAATAACCTTGGGAAAGAGTGCAGGCAGCCACAGGCTCACATCAAAATAGCCTTTCCGAAATTAGCAAGCATGGAATAATGGAATCACACAGCATAGAAATAGGCCTTTCGGCTCACCTTGACCGTGCCGACCAAGTAAGTCCTCATCTATTACTGAAATGAAACGTTGATGAATGAATGCTGATGAACTTCCTCTTCACCCCCTCCAGACAATGGGGTACGTTGTTGTATGAGGATGTGGCAATCATTTGCACATCACCAAAACCAGCATTAAGATAAACAATTCTTTTTTTTTAGCAGTGTTGAAGAAGAAAGCTTCTGGACAAGACACTGAGTGAATCCCCATATTAACAACTTGCCTTTGCACTATTAACAAAGCTAGTTTCCCATTGCTTCACCATCTGTGGGCAAGTGGTGGTGCATGAAAATAAGCAGCCTTTTAGAGCCACCGTACCTTTCATGTTCCTGGGAGTAGTTATGATTTTTAATCAGAGGAAAGATCATAGTAAGTTTTAAAATGGCAGAGGAATTTAGCTGATATCACTTTCTGTTGTGGTTCTTTGTGTTGCTGTTGCAGTCTTTCGCACTCTGGAGAGTCAGGGTTACAATGCTCTTGTACTGTTTTGTTTTGTCATTCCTATGATGCAGCTCAAAGTAGCATCTCCTCCAATGCCTTCTCCAGTTTTGAAATTGCAAGGGAAGGTAGAATGGTCTCGAGAGGCAAGTCACTCAGGATATTCTTCGTCTTCCTCAAAGGCACAATCTCTGTGTACTGGGATCGTTTTTTTTTTTGAAGATGTTACTGACAGAGATAGAAGGGGAACTTCATGCTTCAATCTCATTTCACATCAGCTGTTAGCCATTGGGAATTTAGCATTGCACAGTTCAAGAGAGAAGTTCAAACTGTTGATTGGAAACAAATGGGGGACTCCATAATATTTGGGACAAATATCCATCATTTATTTATTTGCCTCTGTACTCCACAATTTGAAATTTGTAATAGAAAAAAATCACATGTGGCTAAAGTGCACATTGTCAGATTTTAATAAAGGCCATTTTTATACATTTTGCTTTCATAAGTATATGCAGCTGCATTGCAGTGTTTATACATAGTCCCCCCCATTTCAGGGCACCATAATGTTTGGGACACAGCAATGTCATGTAAATGAAAGTAGCCATGTTTAGTATTTTGCTGCATATTCTTTGCATGCAATGACTGCTTGAAGTCTGCGATTCATGGACATCTCCAGTTCTAGGGTGTCTTCTTTGGTGATGCTCTGCCAGGCCTTTATTACAGACACCTTTAGCTTATGCTTGTTTTGGGGGCTAGTCCCCTTCAGTTTTCTCTTCAGCCTATAAAAGTCATGCTCAATTGGGTTCAGATCAGGTGATTCATTTGGCCACTCACGAATTGACCATTTTTTGGCTTTGAAAAACTCCGTTGTTGCTTTAGCAGTATGTTTGGGATCATTGTCTTGTTGTAAAATGAACATCCGGCCAATGAGTTTTGAGGCATTTGTTTCAACTTGAGCAGATAGGATGTGTCTACACACTTCAGAATTCATTATGCTACTACCATCAGCAGTTGTATCATCAATGAAGATAAGTGAGTCAGTACCTTCAGCAGCCATACATGCCCAGGCCATAACACCCCCACCACCGTGTTTCACAGAAGAGGTGATATGCTTTGGATCTTGGGCAGTTCCTTCTCTCCTCCATACTTTGCTCTTGCCATCACTCTGATATAAGTTAATCTTTGTCTCACCAGTCGACGAGTCTTTTTCCAGAATTGTGGTTGCTCTTTTAAATACTTCTTGGCAAACTGTAAACTGGCCATCCTATTTTTGCGGCTAACCGGTGGTTTGCATCTTGCAGTGTAGCCTCTGTATTTCTGTTCATGAAGTCTTCTGCGGACAGTGGTCATTGACAAATCCACACCTGACTTCTGAAGAGTGTTTCTGATCTATCAGACAGGTGTTTGGGGATTTTTCTTTATTGTAGAGAGAATTCTTCTGTCATCAGCTGTGGAGGTCTTCCTTGGCCTGTCAGTCCCTTTGCGATTAGTAAGCTCACCTGTGCTCTTTTTTCTTAATCATTTTCCAAACAGTTGATTTCAGTAATCCAAAGGTTTGGATAATGTCTCTAACAGTTTTATCCTCATAATGGTGTTTCTCACTCATAATGGCTACTTTGATTTTCATTGACACAACTTTGGTCCTCATGTTGATAAACAGCTATAAAAGTTTCCAAAGGTGATGCAATGACTGGAGGAAAGACTAGGTGCTGAGAGCTCACTTACATCTGCATTAAGGAGGCAATTACATAATCTGAGCAATTACAAAGACCTGTGAAGCCATATATCCCAAACATTATGGTACCCTAAAATGGGGGGACTATGTATAAACAAAAGGACAAAGGACATTTATTGTCACATACACCAGTGTAGTGAAATTTGTCTTGCCATGCAGCACATAGATAGAGATAAGACATAACATTAAAGAATTTAACATAAAACATAAAAAACATCCCCCCACAATGGTTCCATTTATGAGGGAAGGCACAAAGTCCAGACCCCATCCCCAGTTCACCCATAGTCGGGCCCATTGAGGCCTCCGCAGTCGCCGCTACGGGGGCCGATGTTACAGGCCCTTCTTCGCCGGGTGATGGTGCTCCGGCGGCGGGAGAACCCTCTCAACGGCTCGGGGTGCCTGTAATGGTCGCTTCCTTGCTGGAGACCGTGGCTTCCGACGCCAACAGGCCGCGCTGGATGGAGCTCCACAACTGGCGATCTCGCCGAGAGATCCCAGGCTCCCGATTTAAATTTCAGCGCCGCCGCCTGCAGCTGGCCGCTCCACAATCCCGCAGCTCCGCGATGATCTCCTGCGGTCTTCAGCGCACCGGATGGGTCTTTGTCCCAAACATTATGGTGGGCACTGTATTGCATCTACCATAGAGCAGAGAACAGTATAGTGCAAGAACAGACCCCTTTCCCCATGATATCTGTGCCAATCATGATACCATATTAATGTCATCTGCCTGCACGTGAACCACGAACCATATTTCTCTATTCCGTGCACGTCGTTTACTAATGTCACCACCTAAAAACGATGTTGATAAAGAACATTAAGATGGTTCTGTGAAATAGCACTAAGGGGGAGCCAAGAATACACCATTACTTATTGACTTTCAAACATTGGAAAATCCGATCACTTAGTACCTAATAGAAGGCATTGGGTCTTTCATTCATGATCATAATGAATGGCGGTACAGGCTCGAAGGGCCAAATGGCCTCCTCCTGCACCTATTTTCTATGTTTTATAAGGTTGTTGCACCCTTTTACATTGTTCTTGAATCTGCATCTTGATTCTGTCCATTGTCTTAATACCACAACCTTTAAGATTTTTACCAAAACAAAAGTCTGATTCGTATGTTAAATGCTTTTCAGTCGATCTGCAGCATCGCTTTGGGGGGGGGGGGGGGGGGGGAGTCCTCCATGATTTACAAACTTGCAATGCAATGGGAGAGCATTCTCCCTTTCATATTTTAAATTCATGGCTATCATTTCTATTCACTATTGGCATTTGTCCAAACCCTGCTTCCTGAATGATGCAAGTGCTGTCACACAGCTTGTTTCTCATTGTCCTATGCTTGATTGGTTCATAAGCTGTTATCCATCCAGAGACGGCTCAAATCCATGCTGATCAAACAACTAGCCGGTAAACCATCTTCCCACGAGAGATATGTATTAGATTTGATTTTTGATGCTAGGCAACTAGAGGACTCTCGTACAAAATGTTTGTAATAAAGCTGCAAATGTTTAGCTGGTCAGCCAGTATAAAGAGAAAAAATAAATTAAAATATTTTTTCTATTTAGACATGGAAGAGGCTTATAACCAGAAAGAAAACAGTAAAATGCAGGCACAAGAACTGCAGATGTTAGCTTACGGGAAAAAATACATAAAATGCTGGAGTCAGTCAGTCAGGCTGCATCCCTGGAGAACATGGACAGGTGACATTTTAGGTCGGGACCTCTCTTCAGTTGTTTTAGGGGGTATTGGGGTGAAATAAGGCTTGAAGAGAGATGGGGCAGGACAAACGTGGCAGGTAATCGATGAACACAGGCGAGGGAGGGGTTTTGCCTAGTCTACACTTGGTCTTGCCTGTGTTCAGGAAGCAAGGCAAGATCAGGAACACTGGATGCAATAGATGTGGTTAGAGGAGGTGCACGTGAACCTCTGTCTCACCTGGAAGGATTGCTGGGTCCCTGGATGTAGGTGAGGGAGGAGGCATAGGAACAGATATTACACCTGCGGTTGCAGAGCAAATTGCAGGAATTATAGTGATAGGTTTAAAGTTATCCCAGTATTTTGAAGAGATTGCTTTGAAATAGCCTAGTAGTTATCCTCAAGAATATACTAAGTGGGGCTGTCCCACTGTACAAGCTAATTCAAGAGTTCTCCCGAGTTTTACCTGATTCGAACTTGGAGAATTATGGTAATAACCGCTCGTAGGTACTCGGGGCTCTCGTGGACATTTTTCGTGGGTGTTTCCCCGAGTACCTGCCATTAGCGTTACGAGCTGCTAAGAGACGTCCCGCGCTCCGACGTACCCGCTACATACATTCTACGTGCTTACAACGAGTTTGATTTTTTTTAACTCGGGAGAGCTCTTGAATTACCTCGTACAATGGGACAGGCCCTTTTAATTTTTTATGGAATTTTGAGAATGCTCTTTGTTTGCTTTGAAAAGTGCTGGAGTAACTCAGTGAGTCAGGCAGCATCTCTGGAGAATGGATAGGTGATGTTTTGGACTGGAGAAAGGTCCCAAGCTGAAACGTCACCAATCCATGCTTTCCAGAGATGCTGTCTGACACGCTGTTACTGGAGCACGTTGTGTCTTTCTTTGTAAATAAGCTTCTGCAGTACCTTGTTTCTCTTATTGTTTGCTTTACCAGCACAATATAGAGTTCAAACTTATCGCGAAAGTATTGTCAAAGTTGCACCGGGAATACTGTCAGAATTCCAGCCAGAATTCCTGCCAGTTAGATTTTAAAATGCCCCTCTAAAGCTGCCATCAAATTGCAGATCTTATTCTGAACAGTTCATGCTATCACATCCATTTTGTTCTCATCACCCATCCCTTTTCTTTGCATCTTAAAATCTACCCTCTTTTCCGTTTCCCCCTTTTCCCATTTTGCTCCTCTTTCCCATTTTTTCCTCCCTCCCAATGCTCCACTCTCTTCCTTTCCTTCCTAGCTATTCAGCCTCTCCCATTGCCTTCTTCTGTCCCTTTGTATCTTTGCTCCCCCTCTCCTGCCACAAACTCCAATTCCCTATCCAACATTGTTTCCTCACTTCCATTTTCTCCCTTCTGCAACCCATGTCATCTCACACATCTGTCCACCTAATCTCCACCCCAACCTCCTTAACTCTCCACCATCCCCTTCCGTTACTCATCCCGTTCCTTACCTTGCCACTTCTGTTTAGCAAATTGATGGATTTCACAGCTGGTGGTCTGGGTACATTTTGTTCTCGCTAAAGGAGAAGGGAGTCCAGAAAACGTTCAGGTTGAATTGGTTGATTTGTAAGAAAAATATTGAATAAGTTAGGCGTAAACTCAATAGATTTTTGATGAATAGGAGGGCTTATTGAAAATATGAAAGATAATTCACAGGGTTGGACCTGAGACGATATTGGCTCTTGACAAAATGCGAACTATTTACTCCTGCTCCATTTCTTTTGCTTTGTTTTGCGTTCTCTTCTTCTGCCCCTCCTCTCCTTAACTGCTTCCTCTCCTTGCTGCCACCTCACTCCCATGAACCCTACTATCTTCTTGGCCCTGTTTTCCTTTTCTCCCCTCTTCCCCCATCTATCCCTCTGTCTCTTTCTCAAGCCTCCCCTCTCTCCTCCCTTTGTCCCAAGATTACTTTTGATAATTTAAGCAAAGCTTCTTCGACTATTTTCTTTTTGCCATCCAAGTAACAATGTAGCCACGGACCACAGCCATTGTTTGAATATGAATGACCTAACCCAACACATGCTGGGGATGAAACTTGGACCTATACCAGCATGCATGATTAGTTGTTCACTGTTTAAGTTTCCAAAATTGTGGGGAAGGGTGTAACAGGCCATTAAAGTGTGACTTTAAAATAAATGTCATTGTCTGGCAGAGTCGTAAATTCTTTGTGTCAGAGACAGTGAATAAACTAAAGAATTCTTTTTCCCAAAACAAGTAGAGCTGAAGTGGGAAAGGAAGAATGGAAGAGATCATATTATGTATAATTATCTCATTTAGAATAAGGTTTCCCAAACAACCTACAATTTAATTTGCCCCAACATTTGAAACACTCTTTGACTGGAACATAGAGAAATATTATGTAACTGCTGTATGAATGGGACCCTTGTTTCGTTTTTGTTTAATCCCTTCCTATCTTTGCTCATCCTTGACCGGTGCTAGTCATACCGTGGCACTGGTAACTATCCCGCTGATTGTAGCCTTAATGCATTTTGCTGAATAGGTTATTGATACCCAAGAAAGTGGAACTAATTTTGGAGGGCCAAAGATGTGTGCAGTGTCAAGTGAAACCTTCTTTATTCGCGGTAACCTCGTCGGGCAGTGAAATCAAATGGGGACATTTCAGGTTTATATGATGAATTAATGCATTTATTTAATTCATTCTTGCTGCAAGAACTCAAGACCTCATGCTGTGTATTAGTATCTGGGTGTCATTCTATCAAGATGTTAACTGCTCAAAGTAAAATCTATCTTTTAGTAAACTAAGGGGTATTCTCCTTGGCCGGATTCCCTTTTTTCTTTCTATTGCAGAGCAGTTCCAACGTGTGGCTTTTCTTCTCATCCCGGTTTTCTTGTGCTGGACCTTCTCTGAGGCACTTCACAGCGTCACTGAGCCAGTTTGTCTTTATACAAGGACAAACTAGGGGTGGTTTTCAACCTAATATTACAGGGATCCACAGCTCTCATCTTGCAAAAAAATTGACATAATTTAAACGGCATCAGTGCAATTACCAAAGTAACCCAGTCAACAGCTACCTGGACATGTTAGGTCAAATCTCCCTCTGACCTCAGTAAGATTAAAACAACATACAGCAAGAAGCGAATGTTAAACATGTTGTGCACAGTGGTCAATCGCTCTGTTTTCATTTGTTTTCAATCATTCGTTTCGCATTTCCTCTCCCACAATCTGTAACTCACTTTCCACCACACTGATGAAAAAAACACACATGCATAAATGCATGAACATTCACATGTGTAGATGCTCATGCAGACACACAAATACCACAGTTGCGCACACATGGCCATGTATGGAAATGCTGACACGCATACATACATGCACATATACACACACATCTCCAAGCTTCCAGTATTCCTTTTTTCCTTTTAACATTTGTGATGTTATTTTCTACTTTTCCTCCTAATATGAACATTAATGCACAAGTCTCATGGTGGCCAAGCACCAGAACTAATATTTTGTTAAAGTCTAGGGTTGTATTGCAGGAATTTACAACATAGAAGAATACAACATTTTATGTTTATCACTTAGATACCAGCAACCTTTTAGACCAGTGGTGGCTAGACTGTAGATGATTGAAGCTATCTCATGGTTCATGAAAATCAAAATAAAATGAAGGTGCTGGAAAACTGAAATAAAACAGACAATGCTAGAAATACTTATTAGGTCAGGCAGTATCTGTGGAGAGAGAAACGGTTCCCACTTCAGATTTACGAGGTGAGAAAATAAGCATGTATTAAGTCGGAGAAGGGGTGGGCAAGGGATGGAAAGGGATGTTGGCAATTTTTTTAATGTAAAACATGAGGTCTGTCCGAAGACATGTCAATAGAGTGAGATGAATGATGACAAATGGAGGAATCACTGCCATTTGAGCTTGGCAGTAACACTTTATGGCTGTGTGGGATTAACCTCAGGAAATCACGGTCTCAGAGAGGGACAGCAGGAGACCATTCTGCCCAGGGCAATTTTACAGTGTTAAATTGGACCCTAGCTGATCTGTTTTTAATTCCACCTGTCCTTCCTGGTTCTATAACCATAACCCCATACCCAACAAAAATGGAATCTGAATTTTCAGTTAACCCCCAAGATCAGGTGTTTTTGAGCTAAGAGTTTCAGATTCTCAGCACCACACATGTGAGGAAGAGCTTCCTAACATCACCTATGCACACCTTGTAAGGATCTTACCTCTTGCTCTGGAATCCCACCATTAGATAAAATGTTTTGTGCTATCAGCCCCTTAAATGAAAGGGCTGAGTAGAGGGGGCATTAAGGTGCAGCATGTAATGCTTCATAATTTCACCACTTTACTGAGATATGTTACGCCGGGAAAGAGCTTGGTGAAAATAATGAATTTCTCTACAGGACGGTAAACGTGAGTGAGGGAGCCTATTAAAAGTTAATCATCCTTTCTGCATGATAACGTGTCTACATTTCATTGCTATAGAAACATAGAAACATAGAAATTAGGTGCAGGAGTAGGCCATTCAGCCCTTCGAGCCTGCACCGCCATTCAATATGATCATGGCTGATCATCCAACTCAGTATCCCGTACCTGCCTTCTCTCCATACCCTCTGATCCCCTTAGCCACAAGGGCCACATCCAACTCACTCTTAAATACAGCCAATGAACTGGCCTCAACTACCCTCTGTGGCAGAGAGTTCCAGAGACTCACCACTCTCTGTGTGAAAAAAGTGGAGGAAGTGGTTGCCCACATGTGGATTCTGCTGTTAATTGAAAGTCCATTATTCTTTATTTTCTTTCTTCATTCATTTTTGGACATGTGGGCTTTGCTGGTTGGGGCTTTGTTTATTGCCTATCCCTCGTTGCCCTCAAGAAGGTGAAAACCTTGAGTTACTGTAGTCTCCAGCCGAGTTCCAGCATTTAGACCCAGCAACGGGTGGAAGATTGCAACCTTCACCCAACCGTTGCTGGGTCCGCCCTGTTTTGACTAATGCAATCAGCTCGACGTGCACAAACGGAAGATCAAATAGAACAAGTTGTCCAACAACTTTAGGCTGTGCACGCCACACGCAAGAAGAAGAAGCCCAGCAACAATGAAGGAACAGCAATATATTTCCAAGTCTGGATCATGTTGGATTTGGAGAGGAACCTGCAGGTGTTGACATTATCCTTCTTGTTAGCACAAGTTGCTGGTTTGGGTGCTGTTATCAGAATGTCCATGTATATGCACTGTATTTTGTAAACTGTAACCACTGTGTACAGTGGTGGACGGAATGAATATTTAGGATGATGGATTAGATGCCAATAGAATAGGGTGTTTTGACTTGGATTGCTTTAAGCTTCCTGAGGCATTGATTTTAGTTTAGTTTATTATTGTCATGTATACCAAGGTACAGTGAAAAGTTTTTTTGTTGAGTGCTATCCAGTCAGCAAAAAGACTGTACGTGATTACAATCAAGTTGTCTACGCTGTACAGATACAGGAGTTGCACTCATCCAGGCAAGCAGAGAATAATATTCTGGACCACAAGCCAACCGGATCCTGTACATTCTTGAGGAGTGCTGCATTTCCAGCGGCGCCATCGTTCAGATGAGGTTAAAGTGAAGTCCCTGTTTGGCATCTCGTGTGATATTAAAAATTCCACAGCACTCTTGGAAGATAAAGGTAAAGTGAGCTAAAGGGTTCAGTGAGTTAAAGGTACAGTGAGCTAAAGGCTTCAGTGAGCTAAAGGGTTCAGTGAGCTAAAGGGTACAGTGCTTTTTAGTAAAGGTTAGTTTAAAGGATTAAGATTTTTATAGTGTGAGTTGATTTAATTTGGGGGCAAGCCATGTCATTTGAGATCGGCCCCATGGTTTGCTCATCCTGCAACATGTGGGAGATCAGGGTATTGTCGGTGTCCCTGGTGACTACATTTGCAGGAATTGTGTCCAGCTGCAGCTCCTGACAGACCGCATTGAACGATTGGAGCTGCGGTTGGATTCATACTGGAGCATCCACGACGCTGAGAAGCTCATGAATAGCACATACAGTGAGTTGGTCACACCGCAGGTTAAGCGGCCAGAAAGGGAACGGGTGGCCATTAGCCAGCGTAGCAGTAGGCAGGTAGTGCAGGAGTCCCCTGCGGTCATCTCCCTCCTAAACAGATGTACCATTTTGGATACTGTTGGGGGAGATGGCTCATCAGGGGAAGGCAGCAGCAGCCAAGTTCATGGCACCATTGGTGGCTCTGTGGTACAGGAGGGGAGAAAGAAGAGTGGAAGGGCTATTGTAATAGGGGATTCAATAGTAAGGGGAATAGATAGACGTTTCTGCGGCCGCAAACAAGACTTCAGGATGGTATGTTGCCTCTCTGGTGCAAGGGTCAGGGATGTCACTGAACGGCTGCAGAACAGTCTGGAGGGGGAGGGTGAACAGCCAGTTGTCGTGGTGCACATTGGCACCAACGATATAGGTAAAAAATGGGATGAGGTCCTACAAGGCGAATTTAGGGAGCTAGGAGATAAACCTAAAAGTAGGACCTCAAAGGTAATAATCTCTGGACTCCTACCGGTGCCACGTGCTAGTCAGAGTAGATATAGGAGAATATTGCAGATGAATACGTGGCTTGAAAAATGGTGCAAGGGGGAGGGATTCAAATTTCTCGGGCATTGGAACCAGTTCTGGGGGAAGTGGGACCAGTACAAACAGGACGGTCTGCACCTGGGCTTAAAGGGAACCAATGTCCTTGGGGGAGTGTTTGCTAGTGCTGTCAGGGAGGATTTAAACTAATGTGGCAGGGGGGTGGGAGCATGAGTAGAGACACAGAGGGATGTAAAATGAGGGTAGAAGCAATAGGTAGCAAGTAAAAGTGGCAGGCAGAATAATCCAGGGCAAAAATCAAAACTTTTCAACATAATTGTATAAGGAGTAAGAGTGTTGTAAAAACAAGCCTGAAGGCTTTGTGTCTCAATGCAAGGAGCATTCGTAATAAGGTGGATGAGTTGAATGTGCAGATAGTTATTAATGAATATGATATAGTTGGGATCATGGAGACATGGCTCCTGGGTGACCAAGGCTGGGAGCTGAACATCCAGGGATATTCAATATTCAGGAGGGATAGACAGAAAGGAAAAGGAGGTGGAGTAGCATTGCTGGTTAGAGAGGAGATTAACGCAATAGAAAGGAAGAACATTAGCTTGTAGGATGTGGAATCGATATGGGTAGAGCTGCGAAACACTAAGGGGCAGAAAACGCTAGTGGGAGTTGCGTACAGGCCACCTAACAATAGTAGTGGAGTTGGGGATGGCATCAAACATAAAATTAGAAATGCGTGCAACAAGGGTAAAACAGTTATAATGGGTGACTTCAATCTACATATAGATTGGGTGAATCAAATTGGCAGGGGTGCTGAGGAAGAGGATTTCTTGGAATGTATGCGGGATAGTTTTCTAAACCAACATGTAGAGGAACCAACGAGAGAGCAGGCTATTCTAGACTGGGTACTGAGTAATGAGGAAGGGTTAGTTAGCAGTCTTGTTGTGCCTGACCCCTTGGGCAAGAGTGGCCATAATATGGTTGAGTAGTTCATTAGGATGGAGAGTGACACTGTTAATTCAGAAACAAGGGTTCTGAACTTAAAGAAAGGTAACTGAGGGTATGAGATGTGAATTGGCCAAGATAGACTGGCAAGTGATTCTTAAAGGGTTGATGGTAGATATGCAATGGAAGGCATTTAAAGACTGCATGGATGAACTACGACAATTTCTGGAGTAAGTCTGGAGTAGTTCCTGAGGATTGGAGGGCAGCTAATGTAACCCCACTTTTTAAAAAGGGAGGGAGAGAGAAAACGGGGAATTACAGACCAGTTAGTCTAACATCGGTAGTGGGGAAAATGCTAGAGTCAGTTATTAAAGATGGGATAGCAGCACATTTGGAAAGCGGTAAAATCATTCGACAAAGTCAGCATGGATTTATGAAAGGTAAATCATGTCTGATGAATCTTATAGAATATTTTGAGGATGTAACTAGTAGAGTGGATAAGGGAGAACCTGTGGATGTGTTATATGTGGACTTTCAGAAGACTTTCGACAAGGTCCCACATAAGAGATTAGCATACAAACTTAAAGCACACGGTATTGGGAGTTCAGTATTGATGTGGATAGAGAACTGGCTGGCAGACAGGAAGCAAAGAGTAGGAGTAAACGGGTCATTTTCAGAATGGCAGGCAGTGGCAGGCAGTAACTAATGGGATACTGCAAGGCTCAGTGCTGGGACCCCAGCTATTTACAATATATATTAATGATCTGGATGAGGGAATTTGATGCAACATCTCCAAGTTTGCAGATGACACAAAGCTGGGGGGCAGTGTTAGCTGTGAGGAGGATGCTAGGAGGCTGCAAGGTGACTTGGATAGGTTGGGTGAGTGGGCAAATGCATGGCAGATGCAGTATAATGTGGATAAATGTGAGGTTATCCACTTTGGCGGCAAAAACAGTAGGGTAGATTATTATCTGAATGGTGGCCGATTAGGAAAAGGGGAGATGCAACGCGACCTGGGTGTCATGGTACACCAGTCATTGAAACTAGGCATGCAGGTGCAGCAGGCTGTGAAAAAAGCGAATGGTATGTTGGCATTCATAGCAAAAGGATTTGAGTACAAGAGCAGGGAGGTTCTACTGCAGCTGTACAGGGGCTTGGTGAGGCCACACCTGGAGTATTGCATACAGTTTTGGTCTCCTAATCTGAGGAAGGACATTCTTGCCGTAGAGGGAGTGCAGAGAAGGTTCACCAGACTGATTCCTGGGATGGCAGGACTTCCATATGAAGAAAGACTGGATAGACTCGGCTTGTACTCGCTGGAATTTAGGAGATTGAGGGGGGATCTTATGGAGGCTTACAAAATTCTTAAGGGGTTGTCAGGCTAGATGCAGGAAGATTGTTCCCGCTGTTGTGGAACTCCAGAACAAGGGGTCACAGTTTAAGGATAAGGGGGAAGTCTTTTAGGACCGAGATGAGAAGATCTTTTTTCACACAGAGAGTGGTGAATCTGTGGAATTCTCTGCCACAGAAGGTAGTTGAGGCCAGTTCATTGGCTATATTTAGGAGGGAGTTAGATGTGGCCCTTGTGGCTAAAGGGATCAGGGGTATGGAGAGAAGGCAGGTACAGGATACTGAGTTGGATGATCAGCCATGATCATATTGAATGGCGGTGCTGGCTCGAAGGGCCGAATGGCCTGCTCCTGCACCTATTTTCTATGAAGATGAGCGAGGGAGATTTCCCTGCTGTTCTGGCCAATACATCGCTGCAACTAACATGAATCAATACAGATAGCCTGGTCACTGTTGTAATGTTTTTAATGGTACTCTGCACTCATTGTGTTGCAGCATTATCTACACGTCAAATGTTTTCATTGATTTTGGTGGGCTTTAGGAGATTTTTGGATTATAAAATACATTGATTAAATGCAAAATCAAATGATTATTGATGGCGTCAAATCTGCAATAAACACAGAAATGGCAAGAAATTTTAAGTTAATAACCTTTCAAGCGGTAGCACATTGGAGCTTTAAAGCCCTGTTCCACAGTACGAGTTCATTTCAAGAGCTCTCCCAAGTTTGCCCTGATTCAAACTCGGAGATTTACAGTAATCGGTACTCACAGCTCTCGTGAACATTTTTCAACTTGTCTTCCCGAGTACCTGCTGTTAGCATTACGAGCCGCTAAGAGACGTCCCCGAGCTCCGATGTACCCGCTACGTTCATTCTCCGTGCTTACCACAAGTTCAATTTTTTTTAAACTCAGGTGAGCTCTTGGAATGAACTCGTACCGTGGAACAGGGCTATTAAAGCACCGGAGACTCGGGTTCAATTCTGACCGCAGTTGTTGTCTGTAAGGAGTTTATACATTTCCCCTGTGACCGCGTGGGTTTTCTCCTGGTGCTCCGGATTCTTCCCACACTCCAAAGGAATTCAGGTTTGTAGGTTAATTGGCTTATGTACAGTGCATTCAGAAAGTATTCAGACCCCTTCACTTTTTCCACACTTTGTTACGTTACAGCCTCATTCTAAAATGGATTAAATTCATTTTTTTATCATCAATCTGCACACAATACCCCACAATAAAAAAGTGAAAACAGATGTTTAGAAATGTTTGCAAAGTAATTTAAATGAAGTAACTGAAATACCACATTTACATAAGTATTCACTATACTCAGTACTTTGTTGAGGCACCTTTGGCAGCGATTACAGCCTCAAGTCTTCTTGGGTGTGATGCTACATGCTTGGCAGATCCTCTCAAGCTCTTTCAGGTTGGATGGGGAGCGTCGATGCACAGCTATTTTCAGGTCTCTCCAGAGATGTTCGATCGGGTTCAAGTCCGGGCTCTGACTGCCACTCAAGGACATTCATAGACTTGTCATGAAGCCACTCCTGCGTTGTCTTGGCTGTGTGCTTAGGGTCATTGTCCTGTTGGAAGGTGAACCTCCGCTCCAGTCTAAGGTCCAGAACGTTCTGGAGCAGGTTTTCATCAAGAATCTCTCTGTACTTTGTTCCATTCATCTTTTCTTTGATGCTGACTAGTCTCCCAGTTCCTGCCGCTGAAAAACATCCCCACAGCATGATGCTGCCACCACCATGCTTCACCGTAGGTATGGTATTGGCCAGGTGACGAGCGGTGCCTGATTTCCTCCAGATGTGACGCTTGGCATTCAGGCCAAAGAGTTCAATCTTGGTTTCATCAGACCAGAGATTCTTGTTTCTCATGCCTTTTGGCAAACTCCAAGTGGGCTGTCATGTGCCTTTTACTGAGGTGCGGCTTCCATCTGGCCACTCTACCATAAAGGCCTGATTGGTGGAGTACTGCAGATATGGTTGTCCTTCTGGATGGTTCTCCCATCTCCACAGAGGAACACTGGAACCATCAGGTTCTTGGTCACCTCCCTGACCAAGGCCCTTCTCCCCCAATTGCTCAGTTTGGCCAGGCAGCCAGCTCTATGAAGAGTCCTGGTGGTTCCAAGTTCTCCTATTTAAAAATGACTGAAGCCACTGTGCTCTGCAATTCACTGGACCTGCAATGCTGCAGAAATTGTTTTATACTCTTCGCCAGATCTGTGTCTCGACACAATCCTGTGTCTTAGGTCCACGGACAATTCTTTCATCTTCATGGCTTGGATTTTGCCCTAATATGCACTGTCAACTGTGGACCTTATAAAGACAGGTGTGTGCCTTTCCAAATCATGTCCAATCAATGTAATTTATCACTGGTGGACTCCAATCAAGTTGTAGAAACATCTCAAGGATAATCAATGGAAACAGGATGAACCTATGCTCAATTTTGAGTCATAGCAAAGGGTCTGAATACTTATGTAAATGTGATATTTCAGTTATTTATTTTCAATGACTGCAAGAATTTCCAAACACCTGTTTTCGCTTCTTCATTCTGGGGTATTGTGTGTAGATTGATGATAAAAAAAAAGAATTTAATCCATTTTGAAATAAGGCTGTAACGTAACAAAATGTGGTAAAAATGAAGGGGTCAGAATACTTTTTGAATGCACTGTATATTGTCCCAAGTGTGAAGGATAGAACTAGTGCATGGGTGATTGTTGGTTGGTTTGGACTCGGTGGGCTGAATTGCCTGTTTCCACGTTATATCTCTAAACGAAATGAAACTGAAGAACTGGGAAAAGATACACTTCCCAAATCTGATTGAAAGATATTCTACAAGATAGCCTACATCACAGTAACAGGTCCTTTGGCCAACTGCATCCATGCAGATCATCAACCATGCATTTACACTAATCCTATATTAATCCCATTTTATTCTCATTAACTCCATTCACATACTACCCCTCACCCATACACTTGGGACTATTTACAAATGCCAATTAACCTACCAACCCATGCACCTTTGAAATTTGGGAGGAAATTCACTGGAAAAAGCCATCTGATCACAGGGAAAACATGCAAACTCCACACTGACATAATCCAAGGTCAAGATTGAACAAGAGCCTGACACTGTGAAGCAACGACTATACTAGGTGCACCACTGTGCAACCCGTAAGTGTTACCTCTTGGTCTTGAATTGCTAATACTGTCGTTTCTCTGCAGCCTAAATACAAGTTCATTCTTTTATCCATTCCATTTAGCAGTAGCCAGTAATGAGCATCAGCATGTCAGGTTGCCATCATTAGAGCTTGGGTTGATTTCCTTGGAGCTGAACATTTAATAGGAGATTCCAAGGTCATAGTCATAATCAAGAAGCGGTTTTGATTGAATAAAAAAGGAAAAATTCTGCATAAACATTGATGGTCAATGACCAAAAGCTACAGAGCACAGACAGGCTTGGCCTCTCCTGTGCTAAATGGTTCTCTCAAGCATTTGGAATTAAACAATTTTTTTATTGATTTGTATTCAGTTAATATACTATTCCTTTAGTAAATGCAATGTATAACACTGTGTGCAAATCTTTTGTTTGTGTCTCTCTGGTATTGTAGAAATGGCTTACTTGTGAAATATTTTCTCTGGAAGTTGTTACTTATTCTGTGGGAATCCAGTCTGTACTGGATTTATTTTATCATATCGATGTTCATCTTGTAAGGAGTAATTAATATTTTCCTATGTACGTGCTTTAGGATATGTCTCAGTATAACTGTCACTACTACGTTTTGTGACAAGAATAGAGTGCAGTCTCATATAAACAGATTAATTTTGCCTAGCTCAAAGGATTATTGGATAATTTGCTTGCTGAACAGTAATTGATTTTAACCCTCCTGGAGTGTGCATATTGTGATAAACTATTTTTTTTTTCCAGTGCCTTCACCGCGATGCAGCCGGGAATATGAAGATTCAATACCTTGGGACAGCGGTAGGCAGCAGTTCAGCTATATTTTTTAATTCATTTTTTTCAGGATCAGGAAGTAACTGGTGGCAAGCATTTATTGCTTAATTTCCCTTTGTGAAAGTAGTAATGAGTTGCCTCGAACCACAGCATTCCTTCTGCTGAAGGTACTTGAAAAATGCTGTTGGGTCTTTCCAATAATATTATGGTGTAAAAATACAAAAGTACTTCAAACTTCTACTGTACAGGCCACCTTCAATCATCAGGAAGGGTCAATAGACTAGTCAGATATGCAAAACGCAGCAAATATAAGTGTGAAGTGATAAGATATTAAAATGATAAGATATTAAAAAATATAGAAGGATGGAGAACATAAATGCAGAAAATGCTAAATATGCTCAGCGTATCAGGCAGCATCAGCGGAAAGAGAAACAGGATTAACTTTTCAGCTCCAAATTTGTTACACAAGCATTGACTTGCCCTGGAGTGCTTACCCAAAGATCCACAAAGGAAACGGGAGAGAGAGATTAAGTGATTATTGATTATGAAGTCATGGGTGGCCACAATGGCTGAGGCATAGGACATATGAGAAAGCTACACCAGGACTGTACAATTGCAGGAAGAGCCACACATGAGCACTGTGTGCAGTTCTAATGATCAAATGTCAAAGATATGAGATCATTTTTGCCAAGGTTGAACCATTTTAGGTAATGGGAGAGACTGGTGTGGGATGGCTTTGTTTAAATGGATGGTAAGTTTAATTGAGATGTGCAAAATCAAAAGGCCTATATTGTGTGTATAGGAAGGAATAATTCCCTGCAGCCAAGAGATCGATAACCTTGATTTGTAAGCATGTCAGGAATTATGGGGAGAAGGCAGAATAATGGGGTTGAGAGGAAAAAATAGATCAGCCATGATTGAATGGCGGAGTAGACTTGATGGGCTGAATGGCCTAATTCTGCTCCTAGTCCATGAACCAGGAGCAGAAATTTGGAGGAAAAGGTGGAAGGATTGGCAATTGAAGCTGGATCACATATTAGTTTTAAAGTTTGATGGATTATTGACCACATGCATTGAGGGATGTGGGGAAAAATATTGGTATTTGGAGTTAGTTCATGGTGTTACTAAATGGCAGAACAAGCTCAAGGGTGAATACCCAAATCTGTTTTTGTTGTGTAGCTTTGCTTGCAAGCATAAATGGTGACAAATAATGTCAGATATGATCATTGAGAAAGCAGTTATTTTATTACAGGGATAATTATGTGCTGGTGTTCAGGAAGATGAAGGGACAGTGGCCTACCTGTCTGCTCTTGTGAGGTCATTAAAACATGAACCTCTTGCTGACATACCCCTTCCATGTTTGTAACCTGGTCTCTTTGCTAGTTTTTCTAATGGTTACCTAGCTGTCCTCTCTTCACTTATGCTTTTTAACATTTTCTTATTAATATATGTCATTCAGCCCATCGAATCTATACCTGTTCTCAGAGAAATCCCATCAGTCCTGCTCCCCACTTGTTTTCCTGTAACTGTAACAGCTCTAACCACCGAATCACATCCGCATTTTTCATCCTGCAGTGACTTAAGGCCATTGGCGTTTTGCAACCGTTTTCTCTTTGCACTTGTAATAAAACACCTGCCTTGAGTTTAACTACCTACCCTTCCAGCGTTTTTTTAAGGCACTCGTGAAGTTCGTAGACTTGAACTGCAACACATCTTTGATTCTGAAAGCCTTTGTCACTTTACATTCCAGTCACAGTCATAGAGTCATACAGCGTGGAAACAGGCCTTTCGGCCCAACTTGCCCATGCCGACCAGTCCCTTTGCCTGCTGCTGCACTTGAACGTGAACAGACTTGGTATTTTTCTATCCTCTCACACATGGCTCCAAAGTTTCAAGGGAACTGGACTAGACTTGTAGAGTGAGTGTGTAGATTGGTGGAGCCAGTGGTTTCAATATTCGCTCAGCCTCTCCACCTCTTTCTCCCATTTTACCATGTTCATTTAAACCTCAAGAGTTAGTTGACTTTTGATTACGTGTTGTCAAACCTAAGGGTGTCATCTGGAATATAATGATTCACTCAATTAGAATTTCAGTGCAAGTCCAGTTCTTTTGAATTAAACACTTTGTATTTAAATTCTTAAATATTATCTCACGATCACATACATTTATGGTTGTTTCTTGACATCTATGAATGTCTGTTGCTGCAATTGTACAGCTCTTTGGTGACACCACATCTGGAGAACTGTTTCCATGCCTCAGCAAGTATGTTCGACGACTGTATCCTAGATACACTAATCTGAAGAAGGGTCTCGACCCGAAACATCGCCCATTCCTTCTCTCCAGAGATACTGCCTGTCCCGCAGAGTTACTCCAGCTTTTTATGTCTATCTTAGATTGATTCTTGCGATGAAGATGCTGTCATAGGAACTGAGATTGAGCAGGATGGGTCTCTACCAGAATTTAATCGAATTAGTGGTTAACTAATTGAAATGCACACATTTCTAAGAGGAGCCAACGGTGTAAAAATGGGGAGGCCGCTTCACTCCCTCCGGCTGAAGAGTCGGGAGTTAGGGGTACAATTTCAGGATAAGAAGCTCGAGAATGAGATGAGGAAAAATGTATTCACACATATTATTGTGAACATCAGAGTTCTGTATCCCAGGAGATTGTAAATGCTCCATCATTGAATATATTTAAGACAGAGATCGGCAGTGGTTGAACCCAGAGTAATACATGGCAAGAAACTGATGAAGTATGTGATCAGGTGTGGCATCATTGAATTGGCATCATAGCCAGAATGTTTACTTATTGATCTCCTATCTTCCACAAGCTGAAGCATTTGCTTCCAGGATTTCCCATTGCCAAACATGAGTAGCAACCGTTTAGACCAGGGGTTCTCAACCAGGGGGGAATTCCCCCCAGAGGGGGAATTTCAGGTTTTCAGGGGGGGAATTGGGACCACAGATTAGCAAACTCAAACTGTTAGAAATAAAGGATTTTCAGTATTATATGCATATTATTTGGAATGCACTTTTTGAGGCAGACAATCTTGGAAAGGGGGGAATGACATGCTGACATATGGTGACAGGGGTGCATGGGGCAAACAAGGTTGAGAACCACTGGTTTAGACGGAATAAGGTTAATTTCCGTGCTGCATATTTCCATGTGTTCAACGGAGTGTTTAGTGAAACTTGCAGAAATGTGATGTTCCGCTATTTAATAAGTCTCCTAGTGGGAAAAATAATGCACGTTTAAAAGTGCTTCCATAAAATATTTGATATTTCCTATCTTAAGCAGTGGTCATATTTAAATGTAGATGCATGCATATTCTGGTTTAATAAGCGGTAAATGCCATTGTCCATTTTGCAATTGCTACAATAAAATAACAACAGCCACATCATGTTGCTTCTGTTAAACCTGTTTGTTTTATTTTATTTGCTTCTACCTTGCTGCTCTGTTGAGGACTAATTGTGTTGGAGAATGAAACATCTTTCCTCTCTGTAATGACAGCATCAACTAGTCTT